>CM033695.1:14929519-16129519 GCA_019514585.1 Dendrobium officinale | reverse complement strand
TATTTGAGTCACTGTCATAACAAATTGGTTTCTTCCCTGTCTCATCCTGTAGGGTCCAATATCTCATTCTGCTTCTTCTTCATTCATTTCTATCATCATCATTTTTCATAAATGTTTGTCATTAACATAAATATAATACTCCAAAATTTTAAAGGAGATGGTGGTGGCATTATGAGAGGAGCGCATACATTGTGATTCATCTTTGTACCACTATTTGGTACTTGTTTATGGAGTACTGCAGAAGTTAATAAATTTCATCCATGAATATAGACTCCACGAAGTTGAAGGTGCATGCAATCACGGAACTAGAGCCAGAGGAGTACAAGGTGTTGGATGAGCATAAGGACAAGTGAGATGAAGGAAAAGGCTAAGTTGAGGAGGTGAAGTCGAACCAGAGGATGGTGCTCTTGAAGTCATTCCTATAGGTGTTGTTGGGAAAGTCATGGTCAAGGAAATTAGTTGTGTGATAGTGAAAGGAGTATAAAATTCTCGTTAAGCATCATTACCAAGGCGAAGCTGGAGAATTTGGTGATTAAGTAGTTAAAAGGGTGTGACTAGAGTTGGGAGAGGAGGCCTTGTCTATGTCCACTAGGGAAAGAGCTGGTGTCCAAGTTGGATTATCAAAACCTAGTTTAGCTCATAATAAACGAATTAGGTATGGGTTATCAAAACCTAAAATCAACTCTCAATTAAGCTCACAAAGGCAAGCTTGATCCATGATTGTTAGAATTCAAATGAAGTACCAATTTAGCCCGATGTGAGACAAACTTGGGACAACCTGGTTGGGTAGGGTCACCAAAACCAGAAGCGAGGCCCAATTTTTAAGTGCCCAAAAGTGAGGTCCAAGTTTAATGTGTTCAAAAGTTAAACCATGGTCCTTTTTTAATTTTTTTCTTAACGGGTCTCGTTTATCAAAACCCAAAGCTTTTATAAACCCAAAGTCTTTATATAGGCTTTAGCTTTTTCAAGTTGGGTCCATTTTAGCGATATTTCAATACTCTAGATTTCGATTTAGTTCTACTGAGCTAGGGTCAGGTTATTAAAGCCCAAGATCAATGTCCAATTCGTTAATTGGGATGGCAAGCCTAAGCCCAGGTTAGCCAAACTCCCTGGTTGATCCAACAAAGTCCCTGGTTAAAAAAATATAAATTCCAAATTAAATTGGGGTCTTACGCGTATGAGCTGTCCTAATCACTCAAAATCCAAATCCTTATGTCCCCTCAAAAATGTCATGACATCATCTTGAACACTACCGAAGGTCGGAATTTTCCATCTTTGAAGTAATTTTATGTTGGAATGGTGTATCTTTTATTTTCAAGTTTTACTGTATATATATTAATGATGTATCGTAGCTGTCTTGGATGCTCATATTTGTCATTGATTTTGAACCCCAAGGAAAGGCTTTTGTTTCCATGATAAGCTATAATTATTTAACATCATCGTCGCCATTACACTTATTCCAGCTATTTTGAGTCCTACCTGAGGAATTTATTGAGCCATGCAACTCTTCATTTGGCTTGATCAATCCATTTTCAAGGTCAAGTCGCAATTGACCATTGACTATCTTGTCAAGCAATGGAGATGTTATTATTGAGAAGCGTGAGCCAATTTGATGTTATTGTCCATGTTGTCTTAGTGTTGTGCCATAGTTGTTGCTTTCATATTCACCGTGGGTGGTCGGGGCGGCAAGAGGCGGCAGCCTGCGACTGCGATGATCAGCAGAAGCCAACAACGGTGGTGGTGGTTGGCGGAGGCAGTGGTGATCGGCGACAATTACAATGAATTTGTGATGTATTTGGAACTTACCCAAATCAGAGGTATTCCAAATACACCAAAAATGAACTAGATGACGCATTCTAAATGCACCAAAATTTTAAACTACATTTGTTTTACTTCAACTCAAATGCCAAAATTTTCAAAACCACTATGTTTGAAATACTTTACACTCTCTTTGAGACGTATTGTAATAGCTTACGGTCGCTATTACACTTTCAAATCATTCTATTTTGATTTGATTGTTATGTACTTAAAGCAGTACTGGTGTTTTTTTTTTTTTTTTTTGGGACCAGCAGGATAAGGTAATGTTTTTAGATTGCAGTGAGTTTTGAATGTAGAAATTCTCGAGTAATCTATTTTTTTGTTAAGAAAACAGCTGTAATATCTCTGCAATGTGATATGATTGCAGATTGTGAGTGCATCTCAAGCTGGGGATATACAATTTTTGGACATTCGAAACCACTCTGAAGCTTACCTCACAATTGATGCCCATAGGGGTTCTTTGACAGCTTTTGCTATTCACCGCCATGCACCAGTTATTGCCAGTGGATCATCCAAGCAGATCTTTAAGGTCTTTAGTCTAGATGGAGACCAACTGAGTATCATCAAATATTACCCTACTCTCATGGCTCAACGAATTGGTTCTGTCAATTGCCTCAATTTCCACCCTTATAAGGTCCTCCTAGCAGCTGGCGCAGCTGATGCTTGCGTTTCCATCTATGCCGATGACAACTACGAAGCAAGATAGCGTTTCAATCATGTTTTCTGCTTATTGATTTGGTGAACATAGCTGCTTGCACAGAGCCAACGTCTTGCCGTGCAGCGGGTTATCAGGATACATATCTATCTGGTTTGCCTGTGCAATTGGAATTCTAACAATGTTCATTAGCCTCAACTTACCAAAGAGTCATGTCACCAAGGATTTCTGCCATTCTGCATCACACTCAGAGGAGAAATTATTAATTGCGGATACCAGACAGAGAAAATCATCCGGATTTCTCTCTGTCTACAGTAAAAGCATTGTCAAAGCGCTGCTGTTACAATAACTGTGTTTTTACTGTTTATAGAGAGAAATCCGGATGATTATCTTTGTCCGGTGTCCGCACCTAATAATTTGCCCACTCGGAGGCTCCCAATAACCAGTATATCTAGGTAACAGCTTGTATATTCTTTTTTGTCTTATCTAATTTCTTTTTTTTTTCTTCTTCTTTGGTCATATTTTATTTTTATAAATTATGATGCCTCAATGGCAACAGGGTTGTTCGCTTTTTCTTCTATGTCAAAAATAATAATTTTCACCAAACAGTGTATGACTCATCATTTTAGTCAATAATTTATCTAAAAGAGCAGAAAAATGGCATTCATTTGATCACTAGATCTTCATACTAACAACGTGCTTTTAGTTTATAATGTTTGTTTCTGCATAATGAAAAAAAAACTTCCATTGTTAAGAAACATTAATACTTCCTTGTTCAGTGAGCTAAGGGTAAATAAGATATAAATTGCCAAATATACTAACGCGTCCTCTCTCTGGAAAATGGCTAATGAAACTGCTGATCAGTTAATGAAGAAAGTTGTCTCTCCATACTTCGAGCTCAATTTACAATTCATTTTTTATTTGTATTTCTTTATTTCCTTCTCAATTTACGTTCCATCACCTCATATGTTCACCATATTCACCAATATTTTTAATCACATTTGTTAAAATCGATATTCATCATTATTTTATCACTCCTTTTCTTCTTCTGTGCTTTCCATGAACTATTAATTTCTTTATATTATTTCAGGTATAAAGAGTAATGTTATTTCTTAAATATATTAAGCTAGAGTTTGATTTAGGTTATAATTATAGGTATAATATCAAATCAAGAATATTAGATCTAGAATTTTTATAGGATTATAAAAACATAACAACATTATTAATATCTAGAATGCAAATAAATACGTATGTATATATGTTTTTCCCCTCTTTTTACTTATGTTTATATGTTGATAACGTTAAACCTCAGTTTTCAAGGTTGTCCATTTTGTTAAAATTTGGTGTTATTTTATGCATTTAAATTGAATTTAAAGTATGCAACTTTTATTTATTGGAGAGTAAGTTTATCATCCTTTTTTAGGATGTTATCCTTGATATTTGTAATAGGTTCTTTGGACATTTTATAGGTTGTTAGTAGTACTGTTCATATTTATTTTTTCATATGACCTTATATTGAAATTTGGTGTCCATATTATGATATTATTTACTATGTAGATATTTCCATCATGTTAATAAATTTCATATTTATAGGATACTTTGTATAATATCAATTCAAGGTGCCATAATGCCATCAAATGTAATGATATTATGTTCTTTCATAATACATCAACTATTACTCATGCATTACTTTTGAGTGGCATATTGAGCTAAATGTTCCAAAAGAAAAAATTATAAATTATTACGTGTTAAATCCGGATGGGAGAATCGTCCGGATTATGTGAAGGTACATAATAAATACACAGCAAAATTTCTTAAAAGAAGTTTGAAAAGAATTATTTCCATACACTCATGATGTTATTTTGTGCATGTATATGGATAGATGATCGTGTAGAAGATGATCTTCACAAATTTGAAAGGAAGATAAAAAAACTTATACAGAAGATAGCATTATAATTAGAAAAAAAAAAAAATTGATCAAAATGAGCTTTAAAATTTTAAATATATTTTGCTTTAAGATAAGCGCTTGTATCATATTCATCCTTAAACAGATTAAAAAAAATTAAAATTAATCCTGAACATTTTTTCCTTAATGTTATTACTATTTTACACAAGGCAGAACCCGTATAAATTTTATGCGGCCATACGATATAATAAATCGATTTGGAACGTTACATTAAACTATCAAAGCAATATAAAAGCAGTACGTAGTAATAGTAATTAACCCCATGAACTGTTCGCACAGTAAGCAGACATCTCCTGTGTTATCAAGCTTAATCTAATCATTAAGCCAAGACGTCGTAGTAATGATACAGCGCCGCGCCCGACAGCACAGCCAGAGTCAGCGCCTGCGCGTGCATCCTGCAGCTTCGTGTAAGTCACAACATTAGATATTAGGTAACACTTAGGGGGCTGTTTGGTAATTAGTAGCGACCCGGATTTGATTCAAGTAGGATTTCATAAATCCTAACAATCAGGATTTTTGGGGCCTAAATTTTGAAAACTGTTTGGTAACATTCATGATAAATCCCGTGTAATTGTTTAGCTATAGAACGGATTTAATGACCGGACTCTTCCTCTCCGGTCAATAGATTTCATAAATCCGGCAAAAAGCAGGATTTCGGAAATCAGGGATTTAGCATGAAAAAGACGGAATTTTCCGTCTACGGCGGCTTTCATTTGCCGTGAGATTTGGTTTTGCATTTTAAGCCGTTTGGTTGGATTTCGCTCAAATCCGCCTCAAATCAGGCCTAAATTGTGCTACCACGCAGCCCCTTAGTACAAATAGAAAGCATATATAAATTTAAGAAAATAAAAGAGAATTTCTTTTATAAAACCTGGTTTTGGCAATTAAAGCTCACCTCGCATGTATTAGCCTGAGACTCGTCTTCAGTGGCGAGCTCTTGCGTGAGTAAGCCATTGACGCTCCCAGCGCTGAAGCCCACACCGTTCCTTTGTGCAGCAAAAGTGAATGGTAGAATAGATGAGAAAGGAAATCGAATAGAGAGAGGAGATTTACAAAAGGAAACAAAAAATGCTTATTTTTTAACGATTACCAATGCTCGCGAGCTTGTGCTCGGCGACCCAGGATTGTAGGGAAGAACTCATTGATGATTAACTCGTAAGATCTGAGCAGGTTTAGGAGAGCTGGAGATTGGATTAATGGGTGACGAGTTCTTTCTTTAATAGGGTGCCGCTGCCCAAAGTTTTTCCATTTAAAACTGGGCGCATTTGTGAAAACCACAGGCCGTTGATCTGCCTGGGTTTCCTTTTTTTTTTTGGAATTTACGTACGCGACCTTTCAAATTATTTAACACATAAATATTTTACATAATATTATATTCTATTATTTTTTTAAGAAAATTCCCGATGACAATGGAGAGAAAGTCAGGACAGAATCGTTTGGGACTGCTTTTTTATTGCTTCTTGGAAAAACTTTTTAATATAAACATTAAATTTTTATACTAAAAAGTTTCTTTCCAAAGGAAGCATGAGTCTAATCGGATATGAAGAAGAGGCTAGGAAGTCGCATATCTACAAGACTTGTTGCATGTGAAGGAGGATAAAGAGCTAAAGAACTGGTGAAAGGATCTTGCTGGCGAAGGGCGGTCTTGTTGGAGGCATGTTAGGGCATCAGCAACCGAAAAACTCAATTTTCACTCCAAAATGAAGTAATACATTAAAATGCAATAATTTGTCTCAAATCGAACTCCATTTTCTAACATTAAAAAGAATATTCCTAGTATATTATTTCTCATACTTTATTTTAACTTATCTTTTGAATTTTAAAAAAATTATAGTAACGGGTGAACAGTGCAAAATATTGACGTCGCACTGTTCACTCACATCATATTAGCTTTTTTTTTTAACGTTTCACTATAACAATCGAGCGACGCTATATAGTTGTTTGAAATAGTGAAGTAAATAATAAAATTTAAATATATAAAAAATTTAATTTTGAGTGCTTAAATATTTTTTTATGTGGAGGATGGGAAAACCGTGGGTCAGTTGGTGGACCTATGAGAAGACCACGGCCCGCCGACTGGAGAAAGCTGAGTCCTTTCTTCTTTTGATGGCTGAAACTGCTGGCTCAACAGTTTAACCCGTGAGTTTTCTCACATTGTATTTACATAAAAAATATAATATAAATAGAAAAACGTTAATTAAAAATGAAATAAATTATATTTTGTTTTAAAATAGAAATTAATTTACGTATTTTCGATTATAAAATTATTTATAATAATTTTTATATAAATAAATCAAGTTCATGACTTATCATTCAATTTTGTTAATAAAGAAACTTAATTTTCCAAAAGAAAAAATTAATTTTTATTTTTTTAATTAAAAAAGGTGGTTCAAGTGAGTCGTTCAACCATAACTATTTTATCTTGTTCTTTCCATTTTATAGAAGTGGACGGGAAAATGTTTTTGATTATTTTATATTTCTTATTTCTAAATTCTCTTGCTAGTTTAGTGTAAGTTTAGGCTTATATATATATATTGCAATTTAAATTAATTATTATATAAAAAATTAATACTTAAGTCCTAAATAAGAAAAATAAAGAATTGTTTTTCATAATCGACAATCAGCATAAAATTTATCAAATAATTATGACATAAATCTTTTAATACATTATATTAATATTATTATTGTTATAATTATTAAAATTGTAGTTCTTTCAAATATTTTTTAAATCAAATATTTGCATTGAAAGATTAACAAATAAGAAAAGGTTGCCTTTAAATTTAGGTAATATGAATGTTGATAAACAAATAAATCAAGTATTTAATTAAAGACATAAAGTAATATAAATATATTTAAAGAGTATGTAAGAATTCATCAAATAAATATTGAGATATGGTAAATTTAAATTTATTTTTATTATTTAAGATCGTGAATTTAATTAATATAACTTAAAATTTAGCAGTAATTATTCTTCAAAAATCAAAATGTAAAAGAAAATATTTATTTAAAAGAAAAGCAGACGGCCCCAAATCGAAAATTATAAATATCTGACAGAGTTATATAAATTAAAAAAAAAAAAAAGAAAACTACGAGGACCTGTGACTCGTCCATTAGAGAACAGCATATTATTTATCGTCACCGTTCAAAAAAGAAGGCGTTTAGATGCATTGCTGGGCATCACCAATCACCATTGATTGACCAATATTGTTGGCGGTCTCATCCTGTAGTCTTATTTTGAGGTCTCCATTTGGCTTTACTTGACACAAAATTCCAAAAGTTCCCTCCAGTCTCCTCCGCCCTCACTGTTCCCGGAGCTCTGCAAAACGGCAAAAGCTCGATATCGCCAAGCGCACTTTGCACACAAGTTGTCGGAAGACCAGCAGGGCAAGCGAGAAAGGGGTTCAATGTTAGCAACCCTAAATACCATCTCAACGGAGAAGGGCAGCGCCGAAGCTCAGCCACCAGCTTCTCTTGCTCTGTCGAATTGCCCAGTGACGGCGGGAAGAGCAGTGATAGACTTGTCCGCGACCTCCATGGAACGGTTTGGAGGGAATGCATTTTGGAAATCGCAGATCAAGCAGAAATTGCCCCATCAGGTATCGGCCTTTCCTTTTAGTCTAAACCATTTTTACCATTACAGCTTATTAGTGCTTATTATTTACTTTGGGAGATTTACATGCATACCACTTAATACTATGCTATTTACATATTTAACACCTAAAACTTTAATATTACATACATACCACACATAGTTCATTTTCATATCAAATATGAGTGGTAGAAATGAAATATATGAGTGGTAGGAAAGAAATGTAAGTGCTATATTTCATATTAAAATAATATAGGGTGGTATTCATGAAGGGGAAATTATGAAGATTTATCAATACATTTTGTAAAATTTTAAATAGGTAATATGGATCTGATTATTGGGCGATAATAAAGTTATTAAAACCCAAATCATGACATAATTGAGTGTGTTACGATAGAGGCGTGATAAAATTAGAAATGATAGATTAAAAAATGATTGTATTAGATAAATGATTGGAGTAGAGTCTATTAAAGATAAACTAATTAGTAATTACAACATATTTACATAGTTTAAGAATATATAATTGTTGCGTCCAGGAGTATTCGCGGCGGTAGAGAAATATCATATTTAACGTCTTAGCATTGTACGAAAATCCGGCACGCAATTAGATAAGTAAGTGTAGCATTTATGAGACATCAAGATTTTTACGTGGAAAACCCCTGAAAAAAGGGGGAAAAACCACGGGGCCTAGCCCAGTTTGAATGAATCCACTAGTATTGTAGTCGATTACAAATGAGGTCATTCATTGGGAGAAGACCTTAGCTTGATGTACATTTTATAGAGTACATTACATGATGTGAATACAAATAATCACTATTGACATGTTCGTTTGGTCAGAAGGACCGTAGTTGGCGCGCGACGTAAGTCAGGAGGACCGTAGTCGGCTGGTGACGAAAGTCGGAAGGACTGTAGTTGGTGGGCGATGTAAGTTAGAAGACCGTAGTCGGCGGGCGACAGAGGTCGGAAAGACTGTAGTCGGTGGGCGACGTGAGTAAGGAGGACCGTAGTCGGCGGGTGATGGAGGTCGGAAAGACTTTAGTCGGCGGGCGACGTGAGTTAGGAGAAACGTTGTCAGTGGGCGACGGAGGTCGAGAGGATCGTTGTCTTGCGACAGTCCTCTTGTGATGAATGAGGGCTCTATTTATAATTTTTCTGGAGTGGCATGGCTTGTAAATATGTGCGAGATCAGGGGCGAATAGGGAGTGGTCGAATGGACGGTTGATGTTGAATCCTTCGATCGTGCACTGTTCGTTGGACATTTGAAGGCCTTAGGGATGTCGGAATTCGGAGATCTTGGGCTCGTTGGATTCGTCTCGTCAAGCCGCTCGATTCGAGTATAAGCTCGTTAAAATCGGAGACCGTTTGATAACTCAAATTGGTACGAGCGTTCCAACAACACTTCGGAGTTCGGGGGCTTGATTTGGGCTTGTTTGGACTCGGATTGAGTTGAATTTGGTGTCGTTGGGTTCGTATTATCGAGGTGCTCAGTTTGACTGGAAGCTCGCTGAAATCGGAGTTTAGGTGCTCTCGAATTTAATTTTTGAAGTTTCCAACTTGAATTTTGCCTCGAGATTCGTGCCCGATCAAGATAATTTTTGCATGACGTATCAATAATAAAAAATGCACTAATTATATTAATAGATATAATTAATTATAAAACATTATGAGGAAATTAGGGGTGATAATTAACATATAGATAAAAAAAATGCACTAATTAACATATTATAGATAAAAAAATGTGGGCTCATATATTGATCCTAAATAGATAGTGTCAAGTTAATGATGACGATGATGATGTTTAATGATTGTCTTATGGTTTTGACTTTTCTCACATTTGTTGTATTGGGTTATAAGTACATTTTAGTGCTCACATAGAAAAGATTGAAGTTTGTTAGATCCACTATTTGATTGTATACAGTAAGAAATCAACATTAAATTTAAACCACAAACTATTCAAAACTCCCTCAAATCATCAAATGTAATCACTTTAATGTCACACCCGAATAAACTTAAGTAGCCTAATGAAATCTTATAAAAAATTTTAATTGATTCAAGAGCTCCTCGTTTTGTTGATGAGAACACTTTTTCAAGAGTAGGCTGCCTTCTTTTATTTATTTTTTTGAGTGTGACTATATTTGGTGTCGGCCTTGGATAGGTGTGCTAATGGTTCAACCCCCATTCTAATCAGACTCATATCTCAACTAAATATTTGTATAATCACGTTAATTTTAAACTAAATTAGCAAAACAAATCAATGAACCAACTTGATCATTGTATGCTAGTTTGGTTCCTAGTCCAGGTTAACCCAACACATTTAATCTATTAAAGAATTTATTTAAAGCATCATATTTTATCCAATAATGTAGATCTTAATCGAAACTATTGAAGATATTCCTCACCACCGACACCTCGTCTTTCTAATGTCCCAATCTAATTGAGGATTACACCGACATTGCTAGTACAATTTTTTGGAGAAGAGTTTTATTTTAACTTGGTATAGTTTGCGGTTGGTGCAACCTACATTACACATGAATTTAAAAGGTGTTGCATGAAATATAGAGGTTATAGAATGTTTCCTTATGTCACAATCCAATTCGATATGACCCACATATACAGGTCACACCATGTTGGATGGTGGCAGAATAAAAACGGAACCACACAGACCAAGATCTTTTATTTGGAGAAATATCATATTTCTTTTTTAATAACAGACATCAGAGCTTCTAATTTTTTCTACTAAATATAAGTTTACTCGTACACAAAAAAATTTCTTTTCATTTATCCAAAGTTGCCTACCGGGGCACACTAACTCCCATCGTGTCCTAGATCACATTCCGTGAATTGAAAGGCGTTAGACTCATCCATCAGCTCAGATGCGATGTTGTTTGATGCAGCGTCTAAGCACAGTTCACTCGCGTTGATCAATTTCTAGTTTTGACGCCACTCCTTAAGGTTTAAGGTGACATATTGTATCATACACTTCATATATTACAAATTCTTGCTATCACAGCCCTCGACAATAGATAGATACAGAGCAGAAAATACAAAAATATTAGGATTGTCCAAAAATCTAAAACAAAAGAAAAACAAAAAAATGCTACATATAGACAAGCCATACTCAAAAAATCAATCTTATCTCCTCAACCAACCCTTTACCCCTTCTTTAACCTAAAAATGAGATGCATAACACAAAATAAGCTCACACAACTTAGTAGATTACATTGTCCAAATCATTTCTTAATAATTTCAAACCAATAACTCAAAATAAATCAGTTATTCCAAACTTAATAACAGACTTACTGTATAGTAGTCATAACAATGTAAGGTTTTGCAGATAATTAAGCATTATACAAAATTCATAGTGTAATATGATGAACAAAATTTAAATAAGCTGAATAGAATGTAAATAAATCCACAGTGCATAACAGAAAATAATAGAACTCCAACTCTTATGTCTCACATCCAAAATCCCAAAACTCTTATAAATCCCATCCAGAACTCCTGGCCCTCAGGCCTTTCAGTGCTCTCAGCACCTTCAATCACAACGGAACTCATATATATATATATATATATATATATATATATATATATATATATATATATATATATATATATATATAACATAACATAACTCCCCTAGAACTCTTCAAATTAGACAAAATATCATCCAGAGATTCACAAAATATAAAATTATAAATCTTGTCATATAACATTATAGTTAAGCAGTTAAATATAAATTGAGCTATTTATAGAATTTTAGAGATTTGTCCTTCAGGCAATATTTTTGCAAGTGTAGCAAAATTTCACTAACTCAGAATTCTACCAAATTTCCAGAGATGTGTAGAACTACATTTTAGAGTTTTAATTATTCTACAATACTATTTTTCAGTTTCTGATTATTTTTCTACAGTCTTCGAAAAACAGTGTTTCAAAAAGACCAGACAATTTGTATAGAAAATACATAAACATTCAGAATTATATTCTCTATAACATACCAGATGTTGTGCGATGAAAGTTTTTCTGTTTAAAAGTTCTCTCAGTTCAAACACCATAAATTTATATTTTTAATTAGGAAAATCACAAAATCGTCGAATTATTAAAAATTGAGATAAACAAAATGCAACTTACCTCAAGTTGGATAACTTTCAGAACTAGGCCATCAGCAAATAAGGACTCGATGCAGCTCAAAATAGGCATTCTCTCTCTAGGATTCCCTCCCTTTCTCTCACTAGGTGGTAGGTCAAACGAAAAGGATTGAATGGAATAGTGGATTTGGATATTTTAAATATTAAAATTTGGCCTAGCGTTGTGGATATCCACGATGCTCCTTCAAAGAGCCAACAACATCGTCGCGCCAACCCCAGCTCCACAGTGTCGCCACATTGAATTAATTTTCACTTTTTTCGAGAGTATTGGCGCCAAAGTTCCACCAACCCATGTGATGCGGCACCCCAAAGGGAAAATTAAGATCTACTCAAACATGCAAACAGACTCCCGGTACTCATTTCAGATCACATGCAAACTCTCACATATACACAGAACTTTCTCAAACACATACAAAAGAGTTCAAATGTAGAAATTTAATAGATTAACTCAAATTTAGTTGGATCATAAAGGGTTGAATGGTTTGCTGACTTTACCGGTGTCGCACCTTATTTGATCAACTACAAATCAACAACAAATTTTTATTGCAATCGAGCAACCTCAAATTGTGTGCATTAGGATATGAGATTGGCATTGACCTTGGAAATCATACTTGCCTCATATTGCGTGTAACATATGTTCTCATAAAAGCCTCAGGAATTATGTGGGTCATTTGTTCTTTCTTCATTTCTAAGTATATCATCAGCATTTATATAGCTTTCTTTTAGGTACATGTAGATATTTTGATTATTTATTGGTTTGAATAGCCAAAAACTCCCTGGGATGCGTGCAAAGTGTTAGAAACTATATGAAGTATTCTCTTAGTTGCCCGGGACTGTTAGGGTTTTACATAACCATGGTCTCAGATCTTCCTTCATTGTGTATGGCTTGCATTGGAGAAAAACTCTTTGTAAGGATTTTAGCTTGGTGATGTGTGGCTTGTGAGAATTGTTTTCTAGTTTTTATTGTAAGAGTACATCATAATTTTTGTGTGACAAAAAAATCGTTGTGAGGGCTTCTTTGGGCTGCTTCATTATTAAAAGATCTTGGGCATATATGATTTTGGGCATATGTGATTATGGGCATATATTTTTGCATGTGAAGAAATTAGAGTATCTACGCCAGATAGAGATTGCTGAATCTTTTTTTGGTCATGCACAAATACTAATTTGAACCATAAACTTCTTGCAATTGTTTTCTATATGATCCTCATCAACACCCCATTCGCCAGTTGAGAGTCATTTCATCCATCTCTATTTTCTCTTCTTTACTCATTATTTCAAGCATCTTAACATGCCCTACGAGTGCCTTTATAAGTCTCTGTTGGACTAGATTACTACACATCTAAGTTCTCCAAAGCCTAAAATTATTTGAGCAATCGAACTTCTCGATCTTAACTTTATGATTATCATATTTCTTATGAAACTGCTCTGATACCAATTAGAAAAAAGAGTGTGCCTAAGTGTGCTGTAAAAAAGTTAACCCAAGAGCAAGTATAATGAACTGTCAAGTAACTACAAAAGAGATAAATTACCACAAAAGACAATGTCAATTTTATATATCTTGACTTAAGAATTCGACATTTATTGGAGAGATGAGATGATTTGATCCACTAACAAAGAATTCATACACTATTGGAAAATCGCATAATTCCGAAGGAATTTTTAACGGAAAATTCTGGAGTTTCCAGCGGATTTCAAAGTTTTTCGGCGGATTTCCGACGAAAACGTTTTTCAACGGTAAATCGAGACTTGGAAACCTTTTCTGTAAAAAAAATGCTGAAAAGTTTTTCCGGCAGAAATAGTTCGCCGGAAAAGTTTTTCGGCGACTGTCCTACGGAAAACTCCGCCATAATAGCTAAAAATCTTTTTTTTTTAAATAATTTCCGCACCTACCCGCCAATCGCAAGCCCCGCCCAGCTCCAGCCTGCATAGCCCAGTGATGTGCCCGCACGCACCCGCCTGTGTAGCCCGCAGCGCCCCCTCGCAAGCTCGTGCGCCATAGCCCGCTTGCACGCCAACCAATTGCCGCGCAGCGCGCTCGTCGTTGCCTGCCCGCGCAGCCAGCATGTCCGCCTGCGCTCCGGCCTGTGCTGTATGACGCCAAAGTGTTTCAAACTCAAGACCTGCCGAACCCCGCCCACACTGCCCAACCAGTATGCTGTAGAATAAAATGTGTAAGAACACATACCCTTATATATATTTTAATATTTATATAAGAAAATATGAAAATAAAATTTAAAATAAATTAAAATAAAATATTAAAATTAATAAATAAAAAATAAGTTATTAAGTAAATAATTAATTAACATAAGTTATTAAGTTAATTATAATTTTAATAACTTAATTCCATTATTTAAAAATACATTAAAATAAAATAATTAATCAATTAAATTACAAATATATTATTTTTTCTGAAATTATTAAAATCCGCCGAAAAAAATCTGTCGAAAATCCGCCGAAACTTCGTCGGAAATATTGACCAAAAATATGTCGGAATTTTTTTACCGTGATCTGCCGGAAATCCGCCGAAAATTTTTCTTCAGAAATACGCCAAAAATTTTTCTTCAGAAATACGTCATTAATGAGCGATTTTCTGTAGGGATAATCATGTTGTATAGTAAAAGGACACCCATAAACTTTTCCCAAAACTACCATCAACAAAGAAAAGAGATGCTTCAAATCTTTTATTACTAAATAAAATAATTTAGGAGAGATATAACAAAGTAAGAGGATTAAACAAATATTAAAATTACCCACTTTCTTCAAAAATATACAGCCAAATCGTCAAGATGAATCCTCAAAATCTCGAAAGAAAACTTCTTATGATTTCTTTTTTTTTTTCTCTTTCTCTCTCCTCTTCTCCTCTTCTCCTTGCCTCATTTCCCTCTCAACTTCTTCACACAAAAATTTAAACTTGTCTTATTGTTCAATGCGATTCAATGTGTTAACTTAGATAGCCATCAAAGCAATCTAGAACCCCCTAACTTATACAAAATCACCTAATCCGTTTCAAAACTTTCACACGAGGTTTGAAACATTCCTCACAATGTGACTCATGTATGGATAATCTAGTCAATACCCAGCAAATCATTCAACTTATTTTCAAATTTTCTTATAGAAAGTTTGATACATTCTTCATAATTTGATTCATGCATGATTGGGAGTCAATATCTAATAATATATATTTTGAATTTAATTGGATCTAACGGAACATTATTTTTATGATTGATGTCCTAAATTCTGGATACACTTGGTTTATTTCATATGCTCTACCAAGGTCTGTCAAATTACTTGTTCTTTTATAAATTATTGTTTTTTATGTTAATTTTATAAATTTCTTATGTTATGTTGATTGGAGGCAGTTTATTTGCCTCAGAAGCTTGATTTTGTTGATGATATTAAGCCGATGAAGATCAAGCAGCAGGCTATAAATCTAGAGATTGATTTTATTTTAAAAGAAAGGGAAAATATTGTTGTATTAAAAGAACTAGAAATGAAAAAACGGATTGCAAATGACCTGAAGCTACAGTTACCAAAAGAAACCTCAAAGTCCATCCAAGTTGCTGACAGAATAAATTCAGACTTCCTGAAACTGCGTCTCAATCCAGACGCTGAAAAGACGAGACCAAATTACCTCCAAAAGTGTGCAAGTTCAGTAGTCTTGACAACTAGTGTAAGGAAATCTCCAAGTTTAATTTTAATGGAACTACAGCAGGCGAAGATGAATTTGGCGAGGAGTACTTGTGGCATATCTGGCATTCGAGCTTCAGTTGAACAACTAAAGAGTATGATAGCCAAGGAGGAAGCCATGCTTGAGAAATCCCGTGAAAGGTTACGTTTAGATACTGCCAAGGTCTTATCCTTAGAAGAGAATTTAAAAAAAAGCACAGCAGAACTCAAACTCATACAAGATGCTCAAAGCAGGCATCACAAAACTTCAGAGGGTGTTTCGAAACGTATAACTGAACTTGGCTTAGAGAAAGAAGGCTTTAAAATGATTGCAGAAGTTGCCAAGGCTGACGCAGCCAGACTAATATCAGACATAGATCATATGAAGACTTGTATAAAAGCCGCCGAAGCTGCACAAGTCGCTTTAGTTGCAGAGAAAGTTACTCTTTCATTTGAAGAATACACACAGCTGATTTGCAAAGGCCGACAGTCTGATGAGAAATCCAAGAAGACTATTGAGGCTGCTATGGCTCGAGTTAGAGAGGCAAGCCAATCAAACCATAGTCTTCATATGAAGATTGAGGAAGCAATTGCGGAAGCAGGGGCCAGCAGAAAAGCACTAAAAGAAGCGCAGAAGAGAGAAGAAGTTGCAAACAGAGAAAAGCTTGCAGCTGAAGAAGCCCTTCAAATATGGCTTTCTAAACAGAAGAACAATATGAATGCTATGGCAACAACAGCAGTTGAATCCAATAGGGAAATGCTGAAAGAGGCACTGGAGAGAGAAGAGTTGGAAAACAGCGGAAAGCTTTCAGGTGATGAAGATTTGCCGTGGTGGACTATTAAGCAGAAGCAAAAGACTCGTTCTGTCCAAAACTCTACCAAATTCAAAAACTCTAATGCAGTGCCGCACAGAACCGAAACTAGGATACTTGATGTGAATGGTATGAGTTTGGCCACTACTGGCAGGCCAAGGAGATTGTCCATTGGTCAAATACTTACAATCAAGCTGATGGACACTGAGGAATATGAAAAAGGAATCGGGGAGAGAGCAATTGAAAGGCCTAGGATATCATTGGGTCAGCTTCTCAGTCAAAGGCACGAGCTAATGTCTCCCACAAGGACTAACGTGAACAATGCTTGCACAAAATTTTCTAGAAAGAGGAAAATGTTTGGGTTCATTTGCCTCTCGCTTATTTTAGCTAAGCAAAACAAGAGGGGGAAGAATCGGCGACGGGCATGGAGTCTCCAGAGTAACTGCAGGGCACTAGTTATGTAGTTTTCTGGAGCTTGGGTGAGATGGGAGGAATTTCTTCCATCAACTACTCGGTCGCAGACCCGATCTCTTGTGAGTGTATCCGTTATTATTTCTTACATTATATCTTTTATTGCGAAAAATTTGTATAAAACTTCAGAATTGTAGACATTTTTGTCAAAAGGAACTAAATGCAAACAAGTTTAATGATTTATCTTATTTATAAAATAAGGACAATTTATTATGATCCTTAACACACAACTCTCCTTGGCCTATTGGTTGAGAGCTTTGACTTTCAACTAAGAGGTTCAGGGTTCGAGTCTATGTGTATGGGTTGTGTGTGTGAGTTTGCCTTAAATGGCCTAAATGTCCCAAAAAAAAAAAAAATTATGATCCTTAATCAGATTTTTTTAGAAATACAGTAATATAAAAAAATTGCCAGTACTTTCAGTATTTATTATGAAATTAATGCTACGTTATGTTAGTATGTTCAACAAACTCTAGTAGAAATAGTATCATTGTAATAAGCCTTAGCAAACGTATTGTAATAGAACTTGGATGAGGATAGGGTTAATTTTCCTTTAAAATTAGAGGAAACTGCTGTCCTTGTTTGCTTATTTTTAAACCTGTTGTCTTTTCATGATAACTTCTTATTACGAGTTTAAGATTTTATTTGGGATGACTTTCTCACTGCGTCATAAAGTAATTTTCAAATTAAAAAAAATTAGAATGTTATTTTAAGAATTAATAAAAAAGTTGTGCCTAAGAGTATGTTTGCAACAGTTTTCTTGTTGATTTGTTTTTAAAATTATTATTACTGTATCGTCTAACTACTATTTTTTGTTGATTTTTGTTTTTTTCTCAAAAAAGTTTGGTGAAAATTTGTTTTTTTATAATTACAGTTGTTAATATGTGATAGCTTTAAGAAAATGATTATTCAAATTATATTTATTTTGTTTTTGTTGAAATTTTTTTTAAAAAAGATATATTTTTCATAATAATTTAATAATATTTTTTATAAAATATTGTTGCCGTCTCCTACATAACCTAAGTTTTATGCCAGCAACAATTTTTTTATTTGTGAAAGCTGTATTCCTCCTTCCTTGGTACATTGAATGGGGTCAGTATGTATGCATGTCTATCTTTAAATATTTTGCTTCAGATTTTGTTTATTTATTTACTTTTCCATACCTATCTATTATTAGTTATTTAAAACTAAAAAAATATTTTAAAAAAAAAAACTTAAATTTTGTCATAGGGTTATTCAAAGAAGTGCATTTTTTGCAACCCATTTTAAACTAATATGATATGTGAAACAATGAGAGGTTAGCATCAATTTTTTTAATGACAGATTATCTGATATAATAGATGTGATATTTTGTAGAACTTGCTCTGTATAAAGAGCATTTCTCTTCGTTAAAAAAGCCAATATTCATTATACTTGTTAAATCAATGTATTTTTAGCATAACTAAGGCTTCGTTTGGGACAATTTTTTTGTTGCTTCTTAAAGCATTTTTTTAATACAAAAATTTTAATCATTGAACTAGAAAGCTATTTTAAGAAGCATCAAGAAAGCCGTCCCAAATGAAGCCTAAGGCTTCATTTTGGACGGCAGCTTTTTAGTACAATTTTTTTTTTATTTTACTAGAAAAATGCTTTAAGAAGCAGCAAAAAAGCTGCCCAAAAGCCTCAATGTGACATCTTAAATATAAAATGAATCCCCCAAATAAGATTAAATAGCAAATGGCTCATTAAAAGTTACCAAGCGAAGATGGAAATAGGGTTGGCTAAGTGAACTAAATGAATTGGAGTTTTCATCTTGAAGAGATGTTATGTAGAATTGGTTTTTTCTATTACGCAGTTTAAATTTTGGACATATGTTTGCTTATAGCTTTCTAAGATTTCATTTTTTTTGTTGGAGAATTTTTATGGGTTGACATTTTATTTTATTGTCCAATTGATTTGGGTTATATTTAATTTGCTTCTTCTTTTTAGTTCATGATTATGGTGGTGTTTGATTCTTATTTGAAGTTGATTTATATTGGATAGTTATTGGTATTTGTTGTGTCCTGAAATATTCACGGTGATAGAGAAATATAAAGTTTAGCATATTAGCTTCGTACGATATCTAGCATATAAATAGATAGATCAGTAGGGGTGTAGCGCTCATAAGAGACACTAGAGTTTTTATGTGGAAACTCCTAAAAAAAGGAGAAAAATCACGTGGCTTTACCCAATTTGAATAAATTCACTAGTGTTTTCAGATGATTGCAAATGAGGCTCTTCCTTGGGGGTAAAGCCTTGGCTTGATGTAACCAATATACATTATATAAATGGCATTACATGGTAGGAGTTGGAAGAATTAGTATTGACATATTCATTTGGTGGGTAGGATCATAGTTGGCGAGCGATGCAGGTCGGAAGGATCGTAATTGGACGACGGTGGTTGGGAGGATAGTAGTCGGGCGATAGAGGTCAAAGAGATTGTAGTCTAGAGATGGTGGTCGGAGAAACTCTCATCAGCGGGTGACTGAGCATAAATCAGAGAGGCCATAGTCAAGCGATGGTGGTTGGCAAGAATGTAATGATGAGCAAAGTATGTCCAAAAGACCATAGTCGGACAGTGGTGGTCGGAAAGATCGTAGTTGGGCAACAGTGGTCAGAGAAATCATGATCAGACAATGATGGTTGTAGAGATCGTAGTTGATAGGCGACGATATTTGGGAGGAGATTCAACATCGATAGCATCCAAGAAAAGTTCTGGCAATAGTCAAAGAATAGACGGAGGTTTAGTGATGGTCGATGGCTGCGAAGAGATCCAGGAGCAGCTAACGAACAGGTAGAAGTCCAATGATGGTTGATGGTCAGGAAGAGATCCAACAGTGGTCCATGGTAAGGGAGCTCCTCATGTGAAGAATGAGAGGCTATTTATAATTTTTTGGGAGTGAAATAACTAATAAATAGGAAGAAGATCAAAGGCATGTTGGGAGTGTTCTATCGGACAACTCATAGTAATTTCTTTGATCATGAAGTGTTTATGAAGCTTTTAGATGCCCTAGAGATGTCAAAATTGAGTGATATTGGGCTCGTTGGACTCATCTAGTTGAGCTGCTTTGGATTCATCTCGTTGAGATGCTCGATTAAACTATAAGCATGACATATTCAGATATCATTTGGTAATCTAATTAATGCTCTGAATCTTCGAAATAGACTTTGGACTTTTGATTTGGACACATTTTTGGCTCGGATTGGATCAAATTTGATGTCGTTGGGTTCGTCTCCTTGAGATGTTCAATTTGACTATAAGATTGTTGAAATTGGAGATCAATCGATTTTAATTTTTGAAATCTCAGTCTCATACTTACATTGAGATTAGTGTCCAAACAAAGTGAATTTTTTGTGACATATCTGTGTTTAATTGCTTTCTATACGCTTGAGTGTTGATTAGTCTCTATGTGATGATAATGACCACATAACCATGTTATTTATTTATTTTCTCCGAATGATCGTAATAAGCTATAAAATATTAAAATCAATATGTTGCTAGTTATAAATATTGTAATCTTTCGATTCATAAAATTTGATTTAAATACTTCAAACTCTAAGCCTACTGCCATTCATTGAATATTTTGGCATGCAATTTTTTTATTTGTGAAAGCTGTATTCCTCCTTGGTACATTGAATGGGGTCAGTATGTGTGCATGTCTAGCTTTAAATATTTTGCTTCAGATTTTGTTTATTTATTTACTTTTCCATACCTATCTATTATTAGTTATTTAAAACTAAAAAAATATTAAAAAAAAAAAAACTTAAATTTTGTCATAGGGTTATTCAAAGAAGTGCATTTTTTGCAAACCCATTTTAAACTAATATGATATGTGAAACAATGATAGGTTAGCATCAATTTTTTTAATGACAGATTATCTGATATAATAGATGTGATATTTTGTAGAACTTGCTCTGTATAAAGAGCATCTCTCTTCGTTAAAAAAGCCAATATTCATTATACTTGTTAAATCAATGTATTTTTAGCATAACTAAGGCTTCGTTTGGGAAAATTTTTTTGTTGCTTCTTAAAGCATTTTTTTAATACAAAAATTTTAATCATTGAACTAGAAAGCTATTTTAAGAAGCATCAAGAAAGCCGTCCCAAATGAAGCCTAAGGCTTCATTTCGGACGGCAGCTTTTTAGTACAAAAATTTTCTTACTTTACTAGAAAAATGTTTTAAGAAGCATCAAAAAAGCTGCCCAAAAGCCTCAATGTGACATCTTAATTATAAAATGAATCCCCCAAATAAGATTAAATAGCAAATGGCTCATTAAAAGTTAGCAAGCGAAGATGGAAATAGGGTTGGCTAAGTGAACTAAATGAATTGGAGCTTTCATCTTGAAGAAATGTTATGTAGAATTGGTTTTTTCTATTAAGCAGTTTAAAATTTGGACATATTTTTGCTTATAGCTTTCTAAGATTTCTTTTTTTTTTTATTGGAGAATTTTTATGGGTTGACGTTTTATTTTATTGTCCAATTGATTTGGGTTATATTTAATTTGCTTCTTCTTTTTAGTTCATGATTATGGTGGTGTTTGATTCTTATTTGAAGTTGATTTATATTGGATAATTATGGGTATTTGTTGTGTCCTGAAATATTCACGGTGATAGAGAAATATAAAGTTTAGCATCTTAGCTTTGTACGATATCTAGTACACAAATAGATAAATGAGTAGGGGTGTAGCACTCATAAGAGACGCTAGAGTTTTTATATGGAAACGCCTGAAAAAGAGGAAAAATCACGTGGCTTTACCCAATTTGAATAAATTCACTAGTGTTTGCAGATGATTACAAATGAGGCCCTTTCCTGGAGGTAAGGCCTTGGCTTGATGTAGCCAATATACATTATATAGAGGGCATTACATGGTAGGAGTTGGAAGAATTAATATTGACATATTCATTTGATGGGTAGGATCATAGTTGGCGAGCGATGCAGGTCGGAAGGACCGTAATTCGACGACGGTGGTTGGGAGGATAGTAGTCGGGTGATAGAGGTCGAAGAGATTGTAGTATAGAGATAGTGGTCGGAGAAACTATAGTCAGTGGGTGACTGAGCATAAATCAGAGATGCCATAGTCAAGCGATGGTGGTCGGCAAGAATGTAATGATGAGCGTCGGATGTCGGAAAGGCCATAGTCGGACAGTGGTGGTCGGAAAGATCGTAGTTGGGCAACGGTGGTCAGAGAAACCATGGTCAGGCAATGTGTCACGACCCGACCCGACGGGGACGGATCCCGCCCGAGCCGGATCGCGACAGAACCTTCTTATCCAGGATCTGGCTTTGGAATTTGGTTACTGAACTGAATCTTCCAAAATAATTAACTCAACAGACACACAAACACAGAACAACAGAGCTACTATAAGTCACCAAATGCAGCGGAACAAAACATCTATATTTTCTTTCTTTTCCTCAAAACAATCATCTACAAATACGGTACATGGCTAGCAGAATAAACACAGAAGAAAAGCCATGACCGTACAAAAATCAAAAGATACAAACAATACCTATACTGATCGGACTCTGAACTCTAGTCCTGGACTTCCTTCCCTTTCCCAGAACCTGAAAACCACCAGAAAACAAGGGTGAGCTCAACAGCTCAGCAAAGCCACAAACCACCAAACTAAACTCTCAGAATCCAAAACCACACTCAGCAGACAGAAATCAGATCAGAAATCGGAACAGAATCGAATCACGAATCAGAACAGAATCGAAAATCAGAACTTATACGGACATATATCAAATCAGAATTAGAGTCGTACAGATCAGATCACAGAACAGAATAAATCAACAGAGTCAGAGTCATACAGAAATCAGAAATCAGAAACAGAACAGATCAGAATCACAATTGCTTACAGAACAGATACAGAAATCAGAATCAGAAAAAATCAGATATCAGATATCAAATATTTAATTCATAGCTAAATGCCCTGACACTGACGGAATCTCTACGGATTCCGGCCCCTTATGCCTCCCTTCCCAGACACTGACTGAATCGCATAGGATCCAGGCCCCTTATGCCTCCCTTTGTGCTCACGGCACCAGAACAAATATGCTTATAGCACCAGAACAGAATTCATCGGATCCGGAACAGAACAGATATCAGATTTCAGATTTGAGCTCATTTCAGATTTCCCAGACACTAACTGAATCTCATAGGATTCAGGCCCCTTATAACTCCCTTTTTATAGCTTATACACATAGCATTTCAATTCAGAAGAAATCCGGACAAATCAGAAATCAGATAAAAATCGGGCAGCACAACGGCAGTAGACAGAATTTACACAAAATTTCCTGCAAAGAAAATTTACCAAATTCGCACAGAATATAGATAATCACATTCCAGAACACTTATTCTACTGCACAGAGAATTTACCACTTTACAGAAAATTGTAGTCTACGAAAAACTCCGCCGAATCAAAAATACCCGGACAAAAATCTTCGGAAAATAACCAAAATGTGCACACTCGGCACGTCAACAATATACGGAAAGTTACGCGGTAAAAACTGAACCAATCAAAAGATACGTACGAAAAACCGTAACGGAAACAAAATCCGGACAGAATATATCGTCAAACTCGACGGAACTGAAAATTTAGAAAGGCGGAATGTGCCTTACCTTGCGTACAGCAATATTCTGAACAGTCACTTCGGACGAAAACGGCTCCGCGTCGTCCGAAAATCAACTTTTCTCCAAAATCTCTCGAGTTTCTCTCTCCTCAGATATTTTTATTTTTAATTTCTGATTTTCTCTCTCTTCAAAACGACTGATTTCAGCTTTATAACCTTCAGATCGGCCCGGCCGATCGCCAGATCGTCCCGGGACGATCAGACCAAAATTCGATCGTCTCGATCGCCCTGGACGATTCCCAGAACTATTCTCAGGCCGATATTTTCTACAGTGCCGATCGGCCTGGACGATGTCCAAATCGGCCTAGACGATGTCCAAATCGGCCTGGACGATATGTACAAAAACCACCTGGAGCAAAACTGGGTAAAATCTGGAGCAAAAATTACAACTGATCGTCCCAAGACGATCCAGATCGTCCTGGACGATCCTGGAGCAGATTTTTGATATGACACAATGATGTCCGTATAGATCGTAGTTGGCAGGCGACGGTATTTGGGAGAAGATCCAACATCAATAGCATCCAAGAAGAGTTCTAGCAATAGTCAAAGAATAGATGGACGTCTAGTGATGGTCGGTGGCTGCGAAGAGATCCAGGAGCAGCTAACGAACAGGCAGAAGTCCAATGGCGGTCGGTGGCAATGGCAGTCGGTGGTCAGGAAGAGATCCGATGGTGGTCCATGGTAAGGGAGCTCCTCATGTGAAGAATGAGAGTCTATTTATAATTTTTTGGGAGTGAAATGACTAATAAATAGGAAGAAGATCAAAGACATGTTGGGAGTGTTCTATCAGACAGCTCATAGCGATCTCTTTGATCATGAAGTGTTTATCAAGCATTTAGATGCCCTAGAGATGTCAGAATTGAGTGATATTGGGCTCGTTGGACTCATCTCGTTGAGTTGCTTTGGATTCATCTCGTTGAGATGCTCGATTAAACTATAAGCATGACATATTCAGATTTCAATTGGTAATCTAATTAATGATCTGAATCTTCTGAATCTTCGAAATAGACTTTGGACTTTTGATTTGGACTCATTTTGGTTCGGATTGGGTCAAATTTGATGTTGTTGGTTTCATCTCCTTGAGATGTTCAATTTGACTATAAGATTGTTGAAATTGAAGATCAAATGATCTCGATTTTAATTTTTGAAATCTCAATCTAATATTTACATTGAGATTAGTTTCCAAACAAAGTGAATTTTTTTGTGGCATATCTGTGTTTAATTGCTTTCTTTATGCTTGAGTGTTGATTAGGCTCAGTGTGATGATAATGACCACATAAACATGTTATTTATTTATTTTCTCCGAATGATCGTAATAAGCTATAAAGTCAATAAGTTGCTAGTTATAAATATTGTAATCTTTCTAATCATAAAATTTGATTTAAATACTTCAAAATCTAAGCCTACTGCCACTCATTGATTATTTTGGCAAGCAATTTTCTGTCTTAGGTAACATTTAGTGGTAGTTTTTTTTTTTCTTTTTTTACTGTTTTGTTCGTCATATGTCGCAATTGTATTTTTCTTTGAAGTGTTACTGTAAGAGTTTATTTGCTAGAATCTAATTCAATGGGCAGGGGTTAAGTTTACAGCGGAAAATATTTATTATATATTTATTGTCAAATTTATTTCTACAAACTCGTCGATATGTCCGAGTGGTTAAGGAGACAGACTTGAAATCTGTTGGGCTTCGCCCGCGCAGGTTCGAACCCTGCTGTCGACGTCTAAATTTTTATTTATGTCCTATTTATGCTAAGTAAGATATGTACAAATTAAATAATTTCCCTAGCATCTGTCATAATCAGGAAGGCTTTTTTTAAAGGAATTTATGGACAAATTTAATATTCTCTCTTTGTAGATATTGCTCGTCTTCCTTTGAGATGCTCCATATGTCTTCCTTTGAGATGCTCCATATGACATAATGGATTTGACACTTTCTTCAGCTTCAATTATAAATCCAAGCTTATCACTTTTAGCCATTATTTTTTTAGATGCAAAGCTTTATTATGATCTATATTAGGGGTGTCAATATGACATGATCCTAAAATTTAATCAGAATCAAACCTGAAAATTTCGGGTTAGGGTCAACCCGTTTGTCATATGGGTTGGGTTCAAATTCAACGAACCCATCTGTTTCAAAAATTGGGTCAGGTTGACTCGGAAACTAGAACTCAGCCCGAACTGACCCGATTCCCATCCTGCATTGAACAATAATCCCACCCCACGACTCTGACCAACACTCGCACTCGGCCCTACCTCCATCATGCTCGTGCTCGCCTTCCTTACTCGCGCTTGCATCCGTGTCAGCCGTGTTGGGTCGGGTTGAACTGGGTTTTTGGCAAGTCAGGTCTAGGTTGAGATTTATGACTCGCTTGCAAAAACGGGTTGGATTCAGGTTGTGTCAAACAATAGCGAGTCATATTGGATTCTACCCAAACCTGACCAACAACCCTTTTTTTTTTTGACACCCCTAGTCTATATGCTGCCTTTTCTTCTCTACCATGGCGAATCTATTAAATCGAAGTAGGCATCCTTCTTTTTTATGTTTGTTTCCTTCTTAGCTTGATCACACTACATTTTCTTGAAAATAGTCTAGACCTAAATAGTTATGTTCAAAAAGTATGTATAACTTATTTATAATCCTATTACATATATAGTGTAAATTAATCATCTTTACATTTTAAAAAGAAATCACTCTCTTTTCATAGGCAAATTATTGCATCCGGTCACCTGACAGAGAGATCCGTTCGGAGCTCTCTCTGTCTACAGTAAAGCGCAGGTATGCAGAGAGAGCTCCGAACGGATCTCTCTGTCAGGTGACTGGATGCAATAATTTGCTCTTTTCATATACCCTATTCTATATCCCATTTATGCAAACATAAAACTTGCGGTATAAGTAAGCCAAGTTCGAGCGAACTTATTATTTATTCATATTTAACTCATTAAATTTTTTATTAATTCTAAATTGATTAGTGTTAAAAAATGTTCATGAACATCATGGTTGTGTTCAACTTGTTTCAGTTCTAGCCAAACGCAAGCCAATTTTGAATAAATCAAAATAAAAAAACAACTAGCTGAACATGGTTAAATCACTCTACTATTCACTAACCAATTAATAATTTTTTAAAAATTATAAAAGTAATCATAATATTATATACACACACGCATACATACATACACACTTTTTTTCTTAAATTTCAAGCTAATAATGAGTTGAACAAGAACTAGCAAGGCTATATGTTTGTCTGACTCCTTAAGAAAATGAGCTTAAAATAAATAATTAATATAAGCTCATTTATTTAATGATCTATTCACAAATTAAATAACAAGTTTTTTCTTATAGTCATGCTTAAAACCCCAAAGTCATGTGTTGCATCACATAAAGGTATCACCCCATCTTTTGTCTTACCTTTTCGTACATCTTCTCTTCCTCTAAGTATATAAGTAGGTTCTCTTCCTACATCATCCTGGCTAGGAAGACCCTAATTTGGTTTATCATTCCTTTCATACCTAAGTTTTCATCTTTTTTTATTGTAAAAACTTAGGCTTCGTTTTGGACGGCTTTTTTATTGCTTTCTAAAACGGAGTTTTAGTTCAAAAATAAAAAATTTGTACTAAAACTCCGTTTGAGAAAGCAGTAAAAAAGCCGTCCCAAACGAAGCCTTAATCTTGCATGAGAGAATTCATTTGTTAGTGATTCCCTTCCTATTAAAATGATATCGAGAGCTCATGTTCGTAAACTTTGACTCGGATCTCCCTTTATGCTTGTTTTCATTGATAAGTGTTATGATATTAATCAACAATTTTTGTCCTTAGGTTGCTCGATAAAAAATTTTGCTTTAATACCCTCTCTTATGTCTTGCTCTCTGTCGTCTAAAAATTTATAATAATAATGTTGTTCTATCTTTCATTGATGGTAAAATTCTTTTATTATTATTATTTTTTTACATATTGATGATGATACTCCATAATGTGATGGAAAGACTTTGTTATTTTTACATTATTTTTTTCAACACATGTTTTCATTAAAAGATGAATAAGGCCTTAGAAAAAGTTCATACATGTATGATTGTACATCTTATTTGGTTATGTTTTAATGTGCTTTTCTCTTGTCATTGTAAAGTTTCAGAGTTATTTATATCGCATTCACAATGACATCCACATCTTGCTTGGTGAAATTATTCACAATAGGTTATTTTATTAAGGTATGGTTGATGGATTGTTACTTGATAATTCTTAATCTTCATTGATGTTTTAATTTGGTTAAAGTTTATGAACAAATAAATAAATAGCTTACTTTTATGTATAAACATCATATAGCTTTTGGATAATCTTGTTGAACAATGTAAATTGATTCAGCCAAGTCACGTCCATATCTAAATGAGAATTTCAGGTGTGTATCATAAATTTTCTTTTTGGTTTTTTTAACTAGAATTTTTTTTTTTTAATATTGAAAAGTACTAATAAGGGTTATTCATGTCACCCATAAACATATTATTTGATGAGATTCTTAGTTATGTTCAGGGGTGCAAAAGTGTCAAGTCGAGCTCAACTAATGCTTAACTTGAGCTCGGCTCATTGGCCAGATCACGTGCTCGACCTCGAGCTTAGCTTGACATCTTTTTAGTTTACAAAATAATTTTAAAAAGTTTTGTACGCTATGATATTCTTTAATCTCATAAGTATTTTCACACTTCTATTAATGTTACAAACATGTTTAACATTTATTATTTGAAGACTTCAAATTTTAGTATGTCATAATAATGTCTTCTTAGTAATGCATAAACATCACAAAATATTTTATTGTTGCTTTTTTAGCTTCATAATTGCAATAAATGACGAAGAAAGTAGATAGTGCTAGTAAATGAACTTCTTTATTATAAGCTAATTATCTTTTAAATATTATCTAAAAATTTTTAACAAATGTCTAGCAAATTAAAACTATTTTTTTGTAGAGAGCTACATTAAGATAGTTTACTTTGAATATTTTTTATTTCATCTTTATTGCCAATTGAAAAAAAAAAAAAAACAATGTTGATTAATGATGTAATCCTACTATAATTAAAGATAATAATTGGCCACTCAAAAAATTATTTACATCAATTGATGCTTTACTTCCTATTTATTTATATATTTTGAATTACTTCTTTGATTATATTTTTAATGATCATATGATTAATTTGCCCATCATTAGGAATTTGATCATTTTTAATAAATTAATGAGATTTGAAAATTTCTTTTGTTTATTAAATTTGCTGATTTTACCTAATTATGTTAATTGTATATATATTTATGTTTTTTTTTCTTAATTAAAAATGATTATTTGATTAATATTTTTTAGTTATGTCATTTCTATTTTAATAAATTTAATTGATTTTTATATTGTATATATTTCATTAAGTTTATTACTGTCTTACTTATGATTAATATTATTATACTTAACAAATTACTTCATATTTTAATATATTTATTTATTTTTGTATGTAATACATAATCGTTTTAATTAAATTTAACGATTTATTAAAAATCCTAGAAAATACTATATATGGCATTCCATGCACTTGCCAAAATAGTCAATACCAAAATTAATCTGATCTGTTCAGACTAAAATTGCTAACGAGTAGAGTTGGACTCGATTTACAACTAAGTTGAGCTTGGCTCACCCATTTATGAAAGGCTCAAACTTGAGCTTAAGCTCGAGTGAAGCTCATATATTTAACTCAAGGTTGGCTAGTTGGATCTATAGAAGGCTCGAGCTCAACTAGTTAGCTTAAGTTTTGTGCCACAAAATTTTAAAATCCTTAACAACAAAGAAGAGAAGAAGCTGTAATAGGAGCGAGCTAGAGTACGTATGGACGGTGGCGAGGAAGTTATAATGTAAGATCATTGGAGAAGGCATTGATGGTAGTAAGAAATTCATGATAGGAGCTCATTACTGTAGAAGATATTAATGGGATCGAGAAGTCACAATAGGAGCTCGCTTAATAAGGCATAAACATGATACTAAAATGATCTTGGGAACTCATAGGAGAAGGCATCAACGAGACTGACAACATATAAAGAAGAGGAGTTCGTGATACTCCATATTTAGGTAAAATACAATCTATGAGTGCATTTATTAAATTTGAGATTTAGTGTAAAATAATTGATAATTATGATTTAATTGAGTCAGTTGACTGCAATACAATAGATGATATGTGAGATCTCACTTATAGATAATCAATTAATTATATAAATATAATCTCTAATGCATTTCATTGTAGGCTTTATAAGTAACCATAAGTTTATTTTGTTAAGTATTTCACTTGGTTGCTTTAGATGTTAGGATTATTTGATAAATGTCATGAAATTTTCTCTACTAAAGCTCCATGAAGCCATTTGAAATTTCTACCAATATTTATATTAGTATATATGGCTTGATGTGATCAGTTTGACTATATAACCGGTGAACCGACCGAATTTAAAAAAACCAATCCAGTTCAAAGGATGTTGATTTGACACTGTTGATCGCAAATCTTACAGTGGAAACGAAACCTCTTGAACCGTATAGCCCTACCCTAAGCTCATATTCGCTATTTCACCATTTTGTTTGTTTTTTCATCCCTTCGCTTCTTCCTTCCGGTCACTAGAAGAGCCCTTGTCTATGTTTGATCCCGCTTTCTCCTGTAGGCTTTTGCTACGTCGTCGATTGCCCTTTATTTTTTCTTTAAGAGCTCTTGACAGTTTGCCTTCCACCGTCTCTTGCGAGATTTATTGATTTTTATGTTATTTTTATGGCGGTTTAATCATAATATAAATAAAAAAAAGAGTTTTAAATTTATTTTAATCAAAATGGAGTGAATTTAATTTACTTTAAAAATAAATTAAAATAATTTACACAATATTTATTTTTTACTTTAGATTTCTTTTCCTAAACAATTAAATTTTCAAAATCCCTACTTTTAAAATCTTTTACACTATTTTCAGTATTTGTATTGCAACCGAATGCATTTCCCATGGGAAACATGAAAATGACGAACCGCTGACTCTATCCGTGCGTCCTCTTCAAGCAAGCGTCGTGCTGCGGATAGTAGCGCCGAGGCCGATGGTATCTTCTGATGAAAATGCCCCTCCTCCCTCCGCTTCTTCTCGCTGATACCACTCACCCTCCTCTCTCGTAGCTTCCGCCGGCGAGGAAAACGATGGCGTCACGATGTCGTTTGGAGTCGATCGTCTCCACGATTGTTTCTGTCCATCCCCACGAGATTCCTGCTTTGATTCACTCCTCTTCCTGCTTCTTCTTCGTTAGTTCCTCTTTTTTTTGGTTTGTTTGTTTGTTTTTTTTGTTTTTCAAAGGCTTATATTTCTAGGTTGTTTGTTCTCCCCAATTTGCCTTTTTTAATTGTGATTTTCTGTGTGCTGGGTTTATATGCAGCTCCTGAGCGCCTATTTTGTGATTCTTCCACTGCGGGACGAGGGAGCTATATCTTTGGGGCCCTAGACCACCTCCCAGGACTCTTCATGGGGTCTCTGATTCTGACGCTCGTTGCCGCCCCTGTCGCAACGCTAATATTCTCGCTACCGCATATCTCCAAAGCCAAGGTAAGGTACCGCTGGATTCTCTGGGGTGTGATAATCATGGCAATGAATGCTGATCAATATGTATTTTTGCATGAGAAAAGAAGAATTTTTGGTGTCTTGATGCATGGCATGTGCTAAATTGCGGAAATATTTAAACTTGGAACACAATTTTTGTGGAATCCACAGCATTGCTCTGAAATTTGGAAGATGAAGTGCTTTTCAATGTATTACTTTGTTTTACTATTGTTGGTGAGGCCTGAAGTTTGCCATGGCTTGGTGCTTGTCAATCTATATTGTTAGCAAATAATTTGATATTTAGGTATGATATATGTTTAATTATATTGGATTTGTTATAATAAGAATATGGATACAAATAAAAAATAGCATTTAGAATTGAGGCAGAGTGGTTAAAATGGGAGTGCCTCATGAGTATTATGCGATAAGATGATATTATGGAACTTAAAAAATAATTTTATTTAAACTACAATTAGGCCATCTATTGTGCATAGATCTGAGTGTTGGGCTCTAAAGAAGCGTTGATAACAAAGTTGAGAGTGACAAAAATGATAATACTAAGATGGATGTTGTGGGTGAAAATGATAAATATTGGAATGATTATTTAGAGGAATGGTTAAAGATGCATTTATTAAAGCTTAGATAATTAAAAATATACTTAGTTTGTTTGGTTATGCATTATGAAGGGAAAATGCATAGATGAATAAATTAAATTATGGTCGGCTAGAAAGGAAAAAGGGTAGACCTAAGATAATGACTATAAACTGTTAAAAATGTTTACGAAGAATTGATTTAATGTCTCTTGCAACACGTAGTATGAACGAATGATGAAGATTAATAAAATTAACAACAATTTGTTTGGATAAAGATAGTGTTGATGGTTATTTGAGATTTAGAAAAAAAAAAAAGAAGTTTTTGAATTCAAAAGTGAACACATTATAAGGGGATATATTTATTGCATAAAGCAGGTCTAATTTTCATGTAAATCTTTGCAAACATGGGATGCATACATGTTGTGTTAGGACAAGAAATAATAGCACGTGTTTGAAACAAGTGGAACATGTTTAACTTGGCTCGACTAAGTATTGACACATTTTTAGCATGAATGGTGAATAATACATATAATTTGAATATTTTTCCTCTGCAAATAAAGTATTTCATTCATGTTTTTTGAAGTTGCATTTTATTCATTGATGGTGCACATGACTTAAAAGAAGTTCATGAAGTGAAATTGATATATGGACTTGGGGTATAGGAAATATGAATTTAAGTTTTAAATGCAAATATGAGAAAGAAGGATGTACTAGCACTCTTATTCTCCTTAAATTTAGAAGTAGGATCTGTATTATCAAAAAAACAGCTCAATTTGTTCCTTATTGCCTTATCTTTTATCTATTTTAGATGTCATGAGAAAATTTTCTTAGTTCACCTAGTTAGCAGGTAAAGGAGTAAAAATGCTTAAAATGCAATGGACATGCTATCAAAAATGTCATTTCATATTTATTCAAGTGTTTCATTTTGAAATAATGTTTTTTTTGTACTTCTTTGTGCATTTCATCATCAAATAATAATCTTTAGTTGCAGCGAAAGGAATTGTTCTTGTTGTTATTGCAAAATTTGTTTTCCATAATACCTATCCCTAATAATATTTCTTTGTTGGACTTCAGGCATTGGTCTATATACACAGATTTTTCAGTTTATCCCTTATTTTTTTCCTTTACCTGTGGTATGCATCTTCTGATGGACCAACAGTATCAACATCCAAGGTAAATTTATTGAAGCAGATGCCTTAAATACACCACTCAGAAACTTTGTAATGGTGATTGAGGTTTAATTGAACATTCTAATATGATTTTACATATAGTCTTCAGTTTCTCATTCTTCATCACCTGAGGATATAGGCAGTTCTGGAACCCCAGAGGGTCATACAATTCATGATGGGTGGGGTAATCATGGTTGGTTTTATATAAGTGTCCGTATTGGATTATTCCTTTGGGTATGATTGCTATAGAATTCATTTCAACATTTGATATTGCCCATAATTATACAAACTTACAATGAAGGGCTTTTGGTGTTTCCTTAAGGTTTCCTTGCTTAATCTTATTACAATATCATCAACATGGGCACGGGTGATTGATATAATGGACAATGAGGTAGACTTGCAGGTTGTTTTTTTTTTGTTAAAGATGCAAATTTTCATTTTCATGGGACTTAATTCCTTTTCTCATTCAGTCAGGTTCAAGATTGTTTGGCTTTGTTGGTGCTGGTGCTACACTTGGACAGTTATGTGGTTCATTATTTGCTGCAAGCATGGCTTGGCTAGGACCATGTGCGTACCATCTTACAAATAAAACGAGCTTATGTTGTAATTACACTTATAAAATTGATTTTCATCTTTTTTTCTTCTTGTATTATGTTGATGTCATAAGTTTCTCTTCATTCAGTTTTGCTCCTAGTTTCTGCTCTATTGATGGAGCTCGCGGCACAATCATCTAAAGGGATCATTCTTGATCGAAACCGTGTTCCAGGAGAATTATCTTGTACAAGGTATGGAACATTATGGTCCTACGCACCACATTGATTTGTAGTGGGATAAGTTAGTTTTTTGTAGGTTATTATACCATTATTAATGTTATTTTTATTTTTATTGTGATTGTTGTTGTTGCTTTTTTTGTTATTATTGTTATTATTATTAGTAGTATTATAAGAAGTACTTATCTAGTTGGGATCAATTAATTTGGTAATGTATTATAATTTCATTTAAAATTCTTATGTTGCCAATTAAGAAACCAAAAGTTATGAGGTTGTTCTTAACTACAGTTGAACAGTGCTCTTGCATATGAAAAATAATGCCTGCAAGTAATTTTCAATTAATGCTAGTGATAATTTTCAATAGAGCAGAAACTAGGAGCAAAACTGAATGAAGAGAAACTTATGACATCAACATAATACAAGAAGAAAAAAAGATGAAAATCAATTTTATAAGTGATGGAGCTCGCGGCACAATCATCTAAAGGGATCAATCTTGATCGAAACTGTGTTCTAGGAGAATTATCTTGTACAAGGTATGGAACATTATGGTCTGCTACGCACCACATTGATTTGTCGTGGGATAAGTTAGTTTTTTGTAGGTTATTATACCATTATTAATGTTATTTTTATTTTTATTGTGATTGTTGTTGTTGCTTTTTTTGTTATTATTGTTATTATTATTAGTAGTATTAGAAGTACTTATCTAGTTGGGATCAATTAATTTGGTAATGTATTATAATTTCATTTAAAATTCTTATGTTTCCAATTAAGAAACCAAAAGTTATGAGGTTGTTCTTAACTACAGTTGAACAGTGCTCTTGCATATGAAAAATAATGCCTGCAAGTAATTTTCAATAAATGCTAGTGATAATCAACAAAGTAACTTTCTAAATTCTTATTTTTATAAATTGTTAATTTTATTTAGAAAATAATTTGCATTCAGTCACATCATTATTTGGGTCTGTAATTTCAAGTGATTATGATTATTGTTTTCATGTTTTTGAGGTGTACGGTGTGTTCTATGTTCTAGTTGTTTTTCCTCTTTGAGTTCATTTGTGTGGGGCTGTGCACATGCATGTATGTGTGCGTGTGGTGTGAATGTGGGTGCATTTGTGCATGCGTACACTTTTATGTGTGGTTGCACGTGAATGCGGGGGCTTGTGTGCTTGTGTGCATGTGTACACTCTTATATGTTTACACATCTTATATGTGGTTGCACTTATGTGCTTGCATTTATGCATGCCTATATTTGATAAATCCCAAAAGTTATCTGGTTACTTTTTAAGTTCTTTTTCAACCTTCCTTTGTGTAACTTATTCTTTCTTTATTTCTCACTTTCTTGCAGGGAAGATAAGCATTTTGAAGCTGATGATGAAAAATCTACTCTTATACAATCTTCTCCCAAATCACCTGCTTTCATGGCAAAATATCAATTTTTTGTCGTGCTAGAAGGGCTATGGATGATAGTTTCATCAACTTATCTCATATGCGTGTCTTTATTTCTTTGGCTGAGTGCAGTTGTTTCCTCATTCTTCTATTTTCAGGTATTTAATGGTACCTTTGTACGATTTAATTATTACCAGCATTACTTAATCTTTATATATGTTTACGTGAGCTGTAGTTTTGAAGATATTGGGTTGTCATACTTGCGCTCTATGTACGATGACAACAACTTAGTCTATTATGAAATTTAGGTTATGTTTTGAACATGAAGCACAGCTTGAACGTCCTGTGATTAAAATAACTTAGTCCATATGACACTTTTAATTTTATCTTCCTTTTAAACTACTTTGGTGTTTTTCACAAGAATTCGTTGATATTTTATAATGTTGCTGACCTTTAAGTTGGTAAAATTTTTTATACTGTTGGAAATAATTATAGCTTTACATATGGTTAAGGGAGGATTGCATGCATGGTCATATTATATCTTTCATCGGTTAGGTTATCATCCCTTCTTTAGGTCTATCTTTCTCCCATAGGGCTAAGAGTTTAGCTTGAAGATCTAGCAAATTTTGGCTTGAATCAAGCTGAAAGAGGTCATCCAATAGCCACATTTCAGGCTCCATCTGATGTTTGTGAGCCTGACTTGGATCCAACTAATTCAAGAGTCAAGACAAGCTTGAGGTATAAAATATATTATATATAATTGATTTATAGATGTAATACATACCCATATTTACTTTGATGAATGTATATTTGTATATAAAATAAACTATGAATATACCTTGACTTTGAGCATGTTCGGAATTGAAGTGGCCCGAAATTTTTTTTAAGCTTTATTTAATTTAATTTGCGATATAGATGTATCCAATTAACTCAGGATGAGTTTGAGGTATAAAAAAATATTTTATATAATTAGATTTATAGATGATGCAGATATGCATATTTACTTTAATGGATTATTTTACATAGTGGTATTAAAATAAACTATGAATATTAAAAAAAACTTTGATCTTGAATTTGTTAGAAATTGAAGTGGTTTGTATTTTTTTTTTAAAATAGGTTTGAGTTGAGAAAGTTTGAAATTAAATTGGTTTGAGTCTAGCCAACATTGGCTCATTTGCGCTCCTATTATGCTGCAAAACATCAGTTGTTGATACCACATTTTTATTGGAATTTTTTTTTCCATTACCATGACAATCATTTTTTGCTCATTTTACATTCTTCCCTATTCTGTCATCAACCTTATGCAATATTCACACTTGGATTTGTTCCTTTTCTTCTTCTTTTCTAAGAAGATTCTGCTCAGACGGTACCAATTACCTCGTTATTTGTTCTTTGACAGGTATGTTGCATCCAATTTGTTTGCAGTCTACGTTCAACCTTTTTTAAAATCCTCTTGCTGTAAGTTTGTGAATGGAGCTCTAACATTCTAGTCAGCCTTAGAATTTTATCATTAGAAAATATTGTTGATCTCAAAACAAATTGCTTCAAGCTCTATTGTTTACAAGCTTTAGGATAGAGAAATATTTTACAATGGCAAGAAATCATATATGATTTACATGGAGAGTGTGAGAACACAACTTTCCATAGTTTCAGCAGGATCAAAAGCTGACTTTCTTCAGGGTTTTATAGTATCAGGCCTATGTCTGGTAAATATACTCAATAAGTGTTGCGCTTCACTTCACCAAGCATCTTCTAATTCATTGATCATTTCTTATATCTTTTTTTTTTTTTCCTTATAGAGATATATTTTTCGTTTGACATGTATGGTTTCAAATAATCTCCAAAGCTCGCTTGCTTTAGAATTTGTTATTCATAAGCAATTGCCATGTGCCAGGGATTGCTCAGGTGCATCTCCAATAAGCCTTAATTCCCTAAAGAACATGAAAGGTTATGAAGCGTTGGCGTGGAGCGGACTAACTTATAGTTCCATTAATCTTGATAAAATAAATGATGTTATAGCTCCAAGCAACACCATAACTGAAAAATAGAAAAAGAGAAAAGAAACAAGAATCATAGCAAGAGAGGGAAAATAACATCAATATTCAAACAAAGTTGTCTTAGCTACACGACCTTAATCACATCAAACTTAAGAGGATCTATATGACCTCAAATTCATAGCTGCACATCGCAGAACCCTCGTGTGATGCCCTATGATCTAATAGAAGAAACCCGATCTTAAGATTTAATTCAACCACAAGCATAATCAACGAGGGCTACTTTGGAATTCAAATAATAAAAGCAATTTAATAACATTTTATTTTATTTTGTCAAAATGCATATGCAATAATCCAGTTCACATTTGTTCTATATATCAAAATAATTAAAACTGGTTTACAAAATGATACCTTGGCTATCTTGATTCAGAGGATCTTGAGTTTACCTCCTTTCCTACTTCGCTCGACCCTTTCCTTTTCCTGAAATGTCAAAAAACTCATAAAGTGAGCTCAACCAGCTTAGTAGCTTCTTTGCTTTCTCCATCACAAAATCAACATCCAATTAAAATATTAAATGAAAATTTAATAAAATACTAAATAATTAGCAAAGAATAAATAAAGCGCTAGTAAGACATGTATGGTTTCTTAGGCTTAACACTCTCCAGAGTATAATAGTTTATTTTCTCAGAACTTTCAGAGGTGGAATACTTGCTATCAGAGTTTCACTTGCACTTAACTTTCTTATTTCATCAGAATTCTTACAGAGATTTAGAACTTATCAGGACCATAACAAATTATTATTTGTACTTAATTTATCAAAATATTCCAATGCATGAATATATTGCATTTGTCATGATGGTTGCTTATATCTCCACTTCTACTTATATCTTCCTTTAACCTCCCACACCTGCCCAGACAACGAACTGGAAGGAGGGGCTCATGGTTCAACCGGTCGAACTGGGGTCGAACTAGATGATATAATAAATAATAATAATAATAATATTAAAATTAATAAAATTAGCTTTGCCTCCGTAACCATTTAACATACTACAACTCTTATGGATTTCATTGAAATTTATTACCTTCATTGTAAATTCTATTTGCATATCAAACTAATCAAAGCACCTAAATGTTTTCAAAATAATTCCTTTGCATTTCTTATAATTTGCTTGAATTTAAGAAACAATTTTGTATCAAATATTTTGAAATGATTGACCATCATTATTTTGACATTTATTAAACATATGTGACAACTCAAAATAGACTAGTATTGCAACACAATAAAATTGTATTGACCTCCAAATCAACCTATAAGATTGATTTGCTTGAATAATAGTATAGTTTCATATTAGGTGGACATCAATTAAGTCTATAAAACATAAACAAATAACATAACACAAATGTGGCATCAATTAAGTCTATAAAACATAAATAAATATTTCACAAATAACTTAAGCAGGATTTATAACTAACCTAATAAATGAAGAGTAACTATAACAGCAACAGCACCACCGAATGACACTCTTTGAAGCTCCAGGTTCCCATACGAGTTGGTCTGGCTATCCCGCGGCTCCTATTTCCCTCACAGGATGACCAAATGAAATTGCATTGGAGGAGAATAAATATCTATTGTTGAGCCTTTTATTGTACGTTGTACCTTGAGCAATGCATCTCATTTTCAGTTATCTTTCTATAGCATGTAAAACTGTTAACAATAAAATGAACAAAATAAATTGAATATTAATTAAATGGTATGTAGTACAAGTAACATATAGTGAATCTTATAATCAAACTGAATTTATACTATAAACTTTTTTTAAAAGAATATCGCACTAAGACTTATAGCAAAGTAAATCATGATGAGCATCATGGACTGGTTCAACACAATCACTTCTGAAAAGGAATCAAAATAACAGACAATTGAATTGCACTAAAAAAATTAGAAACACATATTCATGAAATAAAGACAAAACAAACAGTAGTTCTCAATTAACTGTTCTTAGCAATTCAAACTTCAAACTTCAAACATAAATAAAATAAAAAAAATCTAAGTAAATCTAAAAGTTGTCTCCTAGATTTGTATTATCAAATGTTGAGCTCCCAAATCATCCTCCGTCAAAATCATCCGCACCAATTGCTTCGACTTTATGCCTTCAAATTATGTCATTGTCACCTCCCATATTTTCTAAGATATCGTTATCTATAAAGTAAAGTTATAAAATTTTATATCTTTGTGATACTTTTATTCAAAAAATATAATAATTTAATGGATAACATACTTTGAGCTTCTCTAGTATAACTAATATTCATTTCTTCAGTAGTTGGAGTAATATCCTGTGTAAATTGCGGTTTTTAAATCCTCCAAAGTAAGCTCTGGAACAGGTTCAACAACAACAAACCTTTATTCCACGACGTGGGGTCAGCTACATGAATCTTTTTTCTCCATTGTATCATATTAAGAGTCAAATTCTCATTTAAATCTAATAAAGAAAGGTCATTTTTAATATTTTCTAACCAAGCCTTTTTAGGTCTACCTTTATCTTTCTTAAAATAAGGCAAATATAATACATATACTTTCCTAACCGGGTCATTGGAGGTTGCTGTTTTATGTGACAAAACCATCTAAGATGACTCTCTCTAATCTTATCTTCCACTGGAGCTACTATAAGAGTAAAGCCTATCATCCACCTGAGCATCTTCATCTCTGCAACACTTAACTTAATATTATGCTTCTCTTTTAATGGCCAACATTCTGCACCATAAAGCATTGTAGGTCTCACAATCATCTTATAGAATTTTTTCTTAAGTTTGAGAGGGACTTTTCTATCACACAACAAGCCCGATGCATTCCTCCACTTCAACCATCCAACGTGAATTCTACTAATAATATCCCCATCTATTTCACCATCACTCTGAACAATAGACCCAATATATCTAAAACCTATGCTCTTATTAATGACTTGATCGTTCAAAGTCACAATCCCCCCACTAGAACTATTATTACTAAAATTACACTCAATATTTTCAGTTTTAAATCTACTCAAATGAAAGCCTTTAGACTATAAGGTTAACCTCAATAATTTAAGTTTACATTCAACTCCCTCTCTAGTCTTATCAACAAGAAGAATATCATCAGCAAAAAGCATATACCAAGGTATAACCTGTTGCAAATGTCTAGTAAGAACATTCATGACTAAAGCAAAAAGATATGGGCTTAAGACTGATCCTTGATATAATCCAACTGAAATAGAAAAATATTTGGTCAAACTACCTTGTGTTTGACCACAAATAATAACTCCTTTATACATATCTTTAATGACTTGAATATAAACATTATTAGCCCCTTTCATATGTAGAACTCTCCATAACACTTCTCTTGGAACTTTATCATATGCTTTTTCTACAACAACAATAATATCAAGGCTTTATCCCACTATGTGGGGTCGGCTACATGAATTCTTTTTCTTCATTGTGCACTGTTAAAATTTAAATTCTCATTTAAACCTAATAAAGAAGGTCATTTCTAATATTTTCTAACCAAGTATTTTTAGGTCTATCTCTACCCTTCTTACCATAAGTCAAATCGAATACATCTACTTTCCTAACCGGATCATTGAAATACCACCGTTTTATGTGGCCAAACCATCTAAGACGACTCTCTCTATTTTTTTCTTCCACTGGAGCTACTCCAACATTTTCACGTATATGCTTATTTCTTATCCTGTCTTTAAGAGTAAAGTCACTCATCCACCTGAGCATCCTCATCTCTGCAACACTTAACTTAATATTATGCTTCTCTTTTAATGGCCAACATTCTGCACCATAAAGCATTGCAGGTCTAACCACCATCATATATAATTAAGTTTGAGGGGGACTTTTCTATGACACAACAGCCTGATGCATTCCTCCACTTCAACCATCCAACTTGGATTCTACTAATAATATTCTCATCTATTTCACCATCACTATGAACAATATACCCAAGATATCAAAAATATGTACTATTCTTAATATCTTGATCACCCAAAGTCATAATCCCCCCACTAGAACTATTATTACTAAAATTATATTCTATATATTCAGTTTTAAATCTACTTAAACGAAAGTCTTTAGACTCTAAGGTTGACCTTCATTATTCAAGTTTACCTTCAACTCCCTCTCTAGTTTTATCAACAAGAATAATATCATCAGCAAAAAGCATATACCAGGGTAAAACCTCTTGCAAAATGTCTAGTGAGAACATCGTTGACTAAAACAAAAAGATATGGGCTTAAGACTGATCCTTGATGTAATCCAACTGAAATAGGAAAATACTTGGTCTAGCCACCTTTTGTCTGGACATAAGTAACAGCGTCTGCATACCTATCCAAATAAAACCCACGGGTCGCTTAACTTATAGGGTTAGGGCTAGGTTGTAAGACCTACCTTCAGGCCACTTCTAAATACAAAAGCCGTAAGACCTACCAAAAGCCGTGCATCTTTTAAGGAAAGTTGTAAGGCCTGCTGTTTGGAAAACTTCTACAAGAAGTGATAAACTAAATCAAACTACGAGATACTTTTAATGAAAATTGTAAGAACCACTTCTAAAACAATCAGATTACTTCTAATAAAAGTCGTAAGACCTACTTCTAAACCCTACTGGCTACTTTCAATGAAAGTCGTACAACCCACTTCTAAAATAATCAAACAACTTTCAATGAAAATCATAAAACCCGACCCAAATTTAAACCTATGAGAAACGTTCAATGAAAGATGTAAGACCCACTTCTAAAATAATCGGGCTACTCCCCACAGAAGCCATAAGCCCCGAACCAATTCAAATAAATGGGTAACTTTTAAAAGAAGTCATAAACCCCAAACTAAATCAACTACTAGGTATTATAATAGATGTAAACCCCAAAGCATGATAAAATGATAACCCACTCCTAATCACTTCAGCTTATGTGGGATTCTTGAGAAGAGGCAACCCATTGCTACTAATCAGATTCTTTGGACACTACGATCAACGATTGCTAGTGTTGGTGGATTGGAACCTACGGTATATTCGAGATGACGAAACTATGAGATCTTCATTGGATTTAACTCAATTTCTCTCAGAACTGAGACAAACACTTAAAATTGTTCTTTCTTAATCAATAGTTCTGTCTTACGTAGTAAGAGGGGTAATTAATCTTGAGGGCTAGACGCTCATAGGATGTAAGGACCTAGATCTAACTAAACCTTGATACTAACATCGGGGGAAATCTGGTTAACTACAATCTGCCTTAAGGAGAATGAAATCCTAAGTCTGCAAAGCAGGATTCATGCTTACGCGGCATTTTTTCTTGAGAAAACATTACACTTAAACATCTAGAGGATGGATATTTGCATATCCAATATGTCCACCATTTTTTAGTTCTAAGCTTTGGAATTTTTGTGAAAAGTTATGTATTTCTTACAAAAAAAAAAAAATATATGACCAGGTATTACGACTAAATTCCTAGGTTTTTCTTATTTATTTTCTCAAAGATTTTCCAAACATTTGTAGGGTAAAACAACACTTGGAAGTTCTTTAACCTTTCGATTTTCTACCAACAAGTAAATTAAGCAGACTTTTGATTTTAAACATAGTGATTTGTTAGAAAATGCTTTCTTTAATCAAATCTAAACTCTCTTTTTGTTGTCATTAACAGAAAGTAACAATAATTGCCATGACTGTTACCAGCCCTGTTGCGAGAAGAAGATTGTTTGCTCTAATAAACAGCTTCATTGCTGTTTTTATATTTGCCGGACAACTTACTCTAACGGTAAGAGTTAGAGGTCTTGACCTTTTTGAAGGATGCTTTCTTTTCACTTTCTTCAACATCTTTATATCCTTACAGGGATTAATTTAAATTGTTTAACCTCATTGTATCTTTACCATCCCAATCTCAAGTATGCTGTGAAGTGAAACGGATGATCAGTGTATTTCAGTGTAGGTTATCAAAGCTATCATGACACTGAGCTCGCTTTTGGTGCACTGCCATTAAGTCATTTGTAATAAATATATTAAGCTATAAATATGTATCACAAAGCCTTAACAAAAAGTTAAAATGACGATTTCTTGAGTATTTTATTCTTCTCTCATTCTTGTTAAAATTCTGTAAATTATTATAATTATCACGAGTCAAAATTGTCAAACCTGTTCAATGCATAGGCTACCCAGCATATGACATTGATGCTAATTTTTATAGAGATCTTAGTTATTGTTCTGTAGGATTTATCATATTTCTTCCAATTTAGTTCCATAAATTACTTGAGTAATTCCTCACGAAACATATATATATTTTTTACTGATCCCTGTCATTTAATAGGGTCGCATTCTTACAGCTGCTGGTATCACAGTTGCTATTTGTGCAGCCCCATTTGTTGCGATTGCAAATATGGTTGCACTTGCTGTTTGGCCTACATGGATTACCGTGGGTGTCTCTGAAACCCTTAGAAAGGTTTGTTTTACATAACATTTTGCATTTTACCTTTTAATGATTCACTTTGAAGTGGTAGACCTAAGAGAAGTTTAGAACCAATCATGTGGTGGTTTGAATTCATTTACCTCTCTTTTATTTAGTTAATTTCATTCTAAGTTATTAGTTTTGAAGCCTTTGTTTATTATTCATCACAGTTTTATAAGATTAGTATTTCATTGTCTAAGAAATAATAATGAAATGCGGAAAGGTCTAATTGACGATGTAATTTCTAGGAACGTTAGTTTATCTTCATAAAGAAAGTGTTGGGAGACTGTACTTTCGGCAACTAGCAAGTAATGCCAGTCATCAGTCCAAACAAAATTTTACTTTCCACAAAACAATTTATAACATTTTAGACAAATTTGGAATGAAATGTGCACTAAATTTATCTAAACCGGGAAGCTTAATTATGGAAATGCTTAAATTTGTTAAGTACCTAATATTGTTATTGATAAGTTGAGGAGCTATGAGCAATGCACCCTCAACCTCCTTTATCTCAATTCTAAAAGGTTAGCAGCCTAGGGTTGTCGATTTAGGTATATATGATATGATAAACTCGGGTTTAATATGCATGGTTGACATGTGAGTCTCTTCAAATGATTTGGTTTGAAAAATTGAATCACAATGCTTGATTTATTTGTAATATAAGTTTAGAGCTTCTTGTTAGTGTGAATGTTATAATCTAGCCCCGAGTGCTTAGAATGTCAGGGAAAAAATATTTGGTTGAATGGTAGCTAAATTCTTTTTTATTAATACTAAAATTTTGTAAATGTAATATTTTTTAAAATCAAAGAGCCACTTAAACATATTACCTTGTTTATTCTAAATCATAATATAAATCATTTTTATCTTATGCATTTAAAAAAAATGCAACTAATGCTACTCTCATGTTGCATACAAATTTTTGGGGATTTTTCCAAAACATCAAGCAATCATGATATTAATTAATTTGATTATCTATTGGTCCTCCTATTAGCTTGTGATTGATTGCTTAAACTTGATTACCCTCTTGCATGATGAAGTCATTGCTTAAGTTCATGGTGAATTAATAATTTGTTAAGCTCTATTAAAGTACGAGGAATTTACAATTCAATGCCACCTGCATATCTAGTTCTACATCACGTCCAAGTTTTATCTGTCCAATTGAAGCCTCGAAGCCCACTTCTACGCATGAGAAGTCGTGTTCGTTCGTCCAAGCGTCGTTCACTAGTTTGGCCCAACTTTGCCTCCCTCGCACGTGCTGCTTCACTCACGTTTTGCCCTGGTCACTTGCGTGCTTCGCTCACACTCAATCTTTCTCTCTCTTGTGCTTGACCTCGCTCGCCTGCATAATTACGTCTATTGGACTAATTTCGGCTAAATTGGTCTGACCACCTATCATAGGTGATGGCTAAGGTTAGGATTGCTCTGTCGCCTTGTTATAGAGAGAGAATTTGATGAACTTATTCATTGAACGATGGTGCCTATTTATTGGCATAAATGACATTATGTATATAATACTCATAAAATAAAGGGGAGAATCAATATTTATATTTTAGAAAATTATAAACTTTCCTGATATAATTATTTCTGATATTGTTCCATAATAAATATCATATGCTCACACATACCTATTATATCATATAATATATCAAATATTGTACATTATAGCAACAAGTTTTGATCCAATCTCAGCTATGTTAATACAATCTTGCATGAATCAAAATTGGATAGAAAGATTGACCAATCCAACTTTATGGCTCAAAATCCTTTTTGATTTCGATTAATTGCTGATCTTCGAGCCCAATTAATAGATTTAATCCACATAATACTGTGTCCTGCAGTATGCCATACTATCATACGCATGTATGTTCCATATGGAGCCTTCCGTGCAACTAGACTTGGTGATGGATTACTTCTGCTTTTGGGAGGTCTGGGTTAAGATCCTTAAACGGGCTTCTGTAGTCCAATTTCCATTTGACTGATTTATCAGAATAATCTCGCCAAACTTGCTCTCAGATCTGGTGGTTGTGATCATTAATCTACTTGAATTAGAAAATTTTAACTTAAAAGGTTTTGAGGGCACTGTCATGATTAAACTTGTTATCAGAAGTTCTGAGATTCATCTTCTTTATTTTCTCTTTTGGCTTTTACATTTGAAACATGTTGCTTTTGTTCTACTTAATTCATTTTGCATGATTGAGTTGGTCTTCTAACAGGTAAATACATATGTTGTTACGAGGCCTGGAAGAGAACTCTTGTTCACTGTTGTTTCACAGGAGGAAAAGTACAAAGCCAAGGTAATACTTTAGGATATTATCAAATGATATGATCATATTAATAAAATAGGGTTCTTAAAAAGAATGGTGTCAAATCAAAGCTTCTTGCTTCCTAGTTTCTTGTAAATAAAAAGCTAATCTCTCATAATGTCTTTATCTAAGCTGTATTAAACTTTTCTTAATTAACTTGTGCAATATTGGAACATGCAGGGATATTGAAGCATATTACACTAGTCTGGCTAAATTATATAGTTTTTTAAAGATTTCAAAACCTTAGGGATCCTTTTATTTAATATAATTCTTTAAATTTATGCTCTCTTCTCAAATGAAAGTGTAATTCTGCTTACATATATAGACCCTGTGCCGAACCCTATATTAGAGAGAACTGCATGCACGGAATGCACCTTTTTCTTTCAAACTGTTTAACAATGTATATACCTTGCGATGGATATGGAATGCATGTGCATGAAAATCCCATGTTTACATGGATTTACTAAGTTTTCTGTCCCTATCGTAGCTATATCTTACTTCCCAAAACTTGCTGAATCATCTCTATATTGGTATTGTTATACTCTTATCCTGCACTTCATCCTTGCTCTGAATCAGTTGAGTTGAATTGATAATTATGTTGTATAAGGAGTGTAGAAGTTCTTTTGTTGTGGATTTGCAGGCAGAATAAATAGCAAATGGGTGGCGATAAGAAAGATGCGGCAGAGATTGAGCACACCATGAGATTAAAGCAATGAGATGCTTCAGTAGTTCTTTAAATTCATATGCAGTCGTAGAAAATTTATGGATGTAAATGTTGGGAAAAAAATAGATTTTGCTTAAAATACTGCAGGTTTGGGTGATAGATGATTAGGTCTATTGTTGGAGCTTATAGACATTAAGGTGGAAGTTTGGAGCAGATTCCATGTAGAATAGTAAGAATACGAAAATGTTAAAGTAAATGTTATAGTTTTTAAAGATTATTGTATATTTGAAGTGCTAAATCGCAAGGTTGTGATGTAAGAGAAAGTAGAATTAGCTTTGACAACTAATACAGCCTTACATCAGAATTGCTTGCTGAACATGACTGGTAGACTAACTAAAGTTTGTCTTGATTTTCAAACTTAGTTTTATCTGTACGAGTTTGGCTGAAAGATTGGCTCATGCTTTCTATTATTTTCAGCCTTATTCATAGTCCTTGTTTGAATGCATTTGATCTTCCAGATTAGTTTATCACTGTTGACTAATTTGAAATAAAAAAAAAGAGATAGAAATCAAAGAGATGTATCACTTCATGAGTCTGATTTGGTCCTGCCTCAAGCAATTGAACTGCAAAATACACAACGCTTGACCACGATAACTGCCTTTCAGCAAATCTAAGCAATAAAAAAAGGAGGAAACTGAAAAAAAAAAAATAAAAACTTGCGCTCTGTTCATTGACCTCGCTCATCCTTCAGCCCTTCACCCACCTACTGAATCCACTTCGAACCTCGCTTGCATGACCCACACTTCCCACGTCCAAAATCAGCTGTCCTGTCCATGTTCGAACGTGACCCGCAAGCAACCCGTGTATTACATCGTTGCCTGTGCTCGGCACCCGCATGCCGGATTGACCCCACGTCTACTCTGCTCGACTAACGCCGTCCACGCCATACCCACTCTCGTTGATCTGCCTGAAGCCTTGAGCCGCCTTTGACGTCCGTTTCCAGCCCGGCAACCCTGTACCCTCCTCGTTCATTTGCACCCAGCACGCAGGGCATAGCCCATGTGCGAACCGCTTGTCCGTCCGAACTCAACTGCACGATTCTACTTTTTGTGCGTAACTATTACCTGTCCCTATATACTTAAAATTAAAGCTGATCCTCTTCTACTGTTCCTTTAAGATAGCGAGACAGTACTTCAAGCTATCTTTTCTCCAAATCACTAAGACTGATCCTTAGCAATTGCATTGATTTAAGTAGTTAAACGAGATTATCATATAATTAAATAATAATAGTAATTATTATTCTTGTTGGCAATATAAAAAAACAAATAAGTATTATCAATTTCAAGATCCGCGCCGTGATCTTTGATATATGTGGATGTTTTCTACTTTGAAGACCTGTGCCATCGATTTATGATTTTGACGGATGATTTAAAATCTGAAGACTCTATGTCGTTGATTTTTGATTCGGGTAGAATTATTTAAAACTCAAAGACCCTGTGCCTCTGATCCGGGCATGATGAAACAACGACAAATGCTGTCCCGACCTACCGGCGGGGAGGGGGCGTCGAGAGACTGCAGAAATTGCCTCAAGACATTATTCAATTGGAGAGCAATTAAAATTGAATTTTAATTGATTAATAAAATGATTAAATTTAATTAATGAGAATTAATTAATTGAGATAAAAATAATTAATGAAAATTAATTGATTAATTAACTTTAATTAATTAAAAATCATATTGGTTAATTTAAATTAATCAACTAATTGAAATTAATTGATTGATTGAAATTAATTAGTTAATTATAATTAATTAATGAAAATTCATTTGTTAATTAGAATAAATTAATTAAAACAAAATTGTTTGATTGAAATTAATTAATTAATCAAAATTAATTGATTAGTTGCAATTAATTAATTGGAATTAATTGTTTAATTGAAATTAATTAATTAATTGATATTAATTAAAATTTATTAATTGGTTAATTAAAAAATTTAAGTGCATTAAAAAATCTGAGATTATTTAAAATCCAAGAGCAATTAACAAATTCGAGAGTAGTTTAAAATTCAAGAGCTTGTTAATTTATTATTAGTTAATTATTTAATGCAATTGATTAGAAAATATATTTTTGATTAATTAATTAATTAAGCAATTACAAGTGCCAAAAATGTTGACAAATAGTGTTTACATTAAGACTGTATAACTCAACACCAAATAAAACACTTTACAGTTAACAACAACTCTCCAAACTCTCCAACTCACAAACTCTCAAACAAAGCTCACAAAACTCTCTAAAATACTTACACCTTTGTAAGTTCTCCAATTCTCCTGTTCGAGCTCTTGCAAACAAGCAAATAAAACTCATTAGCATTGAAATTAAATTGCTAAGGCAATAAAAGAATAAGTGTTACACTAATCTACAATACTGAAAGAAAAAGAGCAGGGTATTGGTACAAGAAAGTAAGGTACTAGTACAGTTAAGTAAAACATGGTAGTGTTACAAGAAAAAAGAGCAATGTACTGTCAAAGTAAAACAATTACTGGCTAGTATATGTCGAACTAGTAAACAAACTATTAGTAAATGACTGAAAATAAAAGTCTAGTGTCAAGCTAGCAAACAACTATAAGCTAAAGTACCTACGGGTAAAGTCTAATCTACCCAAAATATAAATTACAGGCTCCTTCCAAAGGGAAGCAATAAGTCCTTCCAAAATCTATATGCAACTTCTAAGGGAGTCATAAAACCTATCATAATATAAATAAAAAAAAGCTTAGTTTATAAGGCTAGATTGTAAGACCCGCCATTGACTACTTTAAAAGGGAAGCATATCCGTTCTATCCAAATAATCAGGCAACTTCTGATAGAAATCGTTAGACATTCTTTGGGGAATTTCTAAACAAAACATCAAATCCTTAATCAAAATTAATGGGCAGCTTAGCATATTGGGCTAGGCTGTAAAAACCGCCAACGGGCAACTTTTAAGTGAAGTTGTAAGACCCACATGTTAGAAAAATTGCTAAATAAAGTGCAACAACCCTAAAACCCAAACAATCAAAATGAATGTCCAGCCTTACTATAAAGTTAGGTTGTAAGACCTAGTTTCAGGTTACTTTTGAAAAATTCATAAGCCATAAGACCTACCCAAAATATTTAGTCATCTTCCAAAGGAAGTTGTAAGACTTGCTATTCGGGCTACTTTTAATGAAAGCTGTAAGATCCACTTCTAAAACAATCATGCTACTTCCAATAGAAGCTGTAAGCCCCTAATCAATTCAATTAACTGGATAACTTCTAAATGAAGTTATAACTCTCCAAATTAAATCAATTACTGGATATTCTAATAGATGTAAATCCCAAATCACCTTTTTCAAAGCTAAACCAAATCAACCTATATCTAACCACTTCAGCTTACTTGGGATCCTTAAGAGGGGGCAACCCATTACTGCTAATCGGATTCCCGAGACACTACTATAAATGATTGTTAGTATTGGTAGAGTGAAACCTACGATATACTCGGGATGACAGAACCATGAGATCTTGATCGGGTTTACCTCCATTTTATACCATAATTGAGATTAAAATACTTAAAATTTATTCATTCTTAATCGCGAGTTCTCTCTTATGCAATAAGAGGGGTAACTAACTATGAGTACTTGTGCTCATGGGAAGTAAGGTCCTATATCTAATTAAACCCTGATACTATCTTAAGGGAAATCTAGTTAACTAAAATCTAACTTAAGGGAAATAAAATCCTATGTCTGTAAAGAGAGATTCATGCCGATGCGCCGTTTTTCTTGAGGCAACAGATTTCTGGCGACTCTGTTGGGGAATACTTATCTCTCCATTTCTGGATGAAAAGAGAATTTATATTTTGTGTCAAACAACAAAAACATCTAAAATAAATATAGATGTTTATTACATGCTCATATTTTTTTTCCAATAGAATTCAGGTTTACTCTAATCCCTTCAAGTTCTATTGACAGTTTGCTGAATATGACGCTTGTGAAATCATTCATGACTATGAAATTGGACGAGGGAGCTAGAGTACAATTCCCTCAAGTCATCCTGAACACAAGCTATGCTGGAGCAACCAACCAATTCAAAACTATTTTTGAAGTTATGTAGTTCCTTCCTGAGAACAATGTTGACAAAATGACTGTCAAGGGTGCTGCTATGAGGCATACTGAAGCTGATAACGAAAAAGCTCCCAAGAGATCTTCCTTATTTTCCAGGCTTTCTATAGAACTTGCTACTATCCTAGTCTTTCAAAAGAAAACTTTTGTTTCCCAAGATGAAGTCTGTTGTGGTTAATCCAGCTCAAGGTTTAAAATTGCGTAAATAAGCCTCGAGGCGTTTTTCGTCCGTGAGGCGAGGCGTAAGCCTTGAGGCAGTGTGAGGCGTAAGCCTCATCGACGAAGAATTGCGTAAATGAGAATTTAAGGGTTTTAGCAAGTAAAAAAATAGTAAGATTCTATCATACAATAAAAACATCTAAATGACAATTAAAATTAGGGGAAACTAAGAAAATAAATGCAATAAAATCATGTTCCAAAGTACAAAACCACAAAATATTAGTCTATCAAAACTCCCAAAGTACAATTAAGAAAGAACATATATAATCCAATCATGTCTCATCACTAAATGGGTCTTCAAGGGAATCTTCTCACCCCTTCCTCCTCTCCTATAGAGTCCAATGTCTTCCAATCAAAGCATGCACTCATGAACAAGTAGACTAACACTAACAACTATTACTAAAGATGATGAATAGAATAATATGCCGGACTGCCGGGGGTCCAAGGGGGCGCTGCCCTCTGGCGGTGTTCGACTTGCCCGGTCAGGTCGCGGGGTCAAGGGGCAGCGCCCTTGGTGGGGTTTCCGGGGGCAGCGCCCCCAGAACAAAATTTTATTGTGAGAGTAATTTTGAAGTTCTATTTGTTTTTGAAGTTCGTAAGTTGTTTTTATGGGAAGATACCGAGTGGTACCGAGCATGTTCCTTAGCAGTACTGAGCATGTATCTAGCGGTACTGAGCAGTACCGAGCATGTACCTAGCAGTATCGAGCAAATACCTAGCTGTACCGAGCATAACTGAGCGGTACCGAGCATGTACCTAGCAGTACCGAGCAAATACCTAGCTATACCGAGCATATACTGAGCGGTACCGAGCATATACTGAGCGGTACTAGCATATATTTGAGGCGTACGCCTCAGCCAGAATTGCGCAATTGCGCCTCTGAGGCGCGCCTCAGTCCAAGTGAGGCGTACGCCTCTGCCAGGAGAGGAATTGCGTAAGCCTCGAGGCAGTTTTGGGTCAAATTGCGCAGAGGCGCGCCTCTTATTGCGCAATTTTAAACAGAGATCCAGCTAACCAGAATATGATCCATAATGAAGCCCCCGAAGAGTATAACATTGAAACTCCTGCTGCAAGCATCGTTAAAAAGCCAATTATCATTTTTTGAGCTAACGGCTGGGAAACACTCTTCTCTACTGAGTAATAACTACTTCATATTGAAGCAAACATCTCTCATGGAAATGACTTCGAGTTGTTGAAGTGGGTGAAAAGAAATAGCGCGAAAGGTGAAATCAAGAAGTCTTTTTGGGAGACTTCTTGCCAATAACAGTCACTAAAGAAGGAAGAATTTGCATCTTTCAAAATATAAAAGATACTAAAAGCTGTCAAAGATACAAACTTACAGAGAAAACTAAGAAGATCTGGCAATGAGGTTATTTCTTCAAATACAGCTCATTCCAAACTAAGAAGGTTTAGATGAAGCCTTTAAGGAGGGTATTAAACGTTCTCTTTACTATGAAGATCCAAGAAAATACTATCCTAGTATGGGTCAATACCCATATTATGGAAGAAAACAGATGAATGAGACTTTTGATAGCCTATACACAAAAGGCTTTGTCAAAAAAATATGATAAGCGAAGTCCCCAACGATCTTAGGGATATTAGCATTCGAAGGCATATTCTGATGCTGGTGGTCATTAGTATGTAGCCACAAGAAAACGACAAATTTGGGTTCCAAAGAAACCCAAATATCCGGAAAACCATAAAGGGCCGCTCAAACCTCAGGTTCAGAAGTTATCTCTCCAAGGATGTCTCAGAAAGAGAAGAGCATGATGTTCATAATAAATCCCCCGACTCTACAGTTATATATTGGAAGCAGTGGTCCCAACTTGGAGAGGATCTCCAGTTGGATGAAAATGACAACTATTACATATATGTTGAAGAAGTGGAAATGTCTATTGATCCCATGGACATTGAAGTTGTCCGGAGGTTGATCATGTACCTGATTAGTTTAATCAGTGGAAATACACTTGTAGCACTACAGCTTTAAATCTTCAAAATGAAGAACAACTGGAAGATGATAAAAAAACAGGCATCACTTGTAAATAGAACTCCACAACCAAAATAAGTTTAGGAAGAAGAAGCTGAAGAGGTTGTAAAGCGATTGCAACTGGAAATTCAATCTATGCAACAAAAGAAAGATAAAAAAAATCAATCATTTGAATGCTTGCCTTGATGTGATGAGTAATATGATGAATTTTAACATAGTTATAACTAGATGAAGACAATAATCTAGAGTTATTTGTTGATACAAGTTGGTAAATCAATGGTAATCATATCCCAACATTATTTTGGAGGATGATTAATGTGGCTCCTATGAAAATTGGGTAAGTGATCTTTATACGAGCACCATCATTCTATTATTCCCGACCATGAAAACTTCTCTTGCCCCACAAACTAGTATTAATTATTAGTCTAGATTGATCATTGGAAAAGGCTAGGGGATTTGAGAGTTTTTCTGATGCGCAAAACTTGACATAAAATATTAGCGATGCTTGTTGGAGTGGCATGCATTAGTTGTGATTGTATCCATGAAAGGAGGGTTGGAGATCAGGGAGAAATTGCGCAACTAGAAATTTTCATTCTTTTTTTGTTAGAGGTAGGGCCAATAATGAAGAGATTGTATTTGAGTAATTCGTTCCATTTTTTCTCTCAATGTGTTTTGTTACACTTAAATTGACATACCATTTTTTTGAAGAGAAAATCTTTTATAATAAATATTGTAGACTAGGGGATATTATTATTTTTTTAAATAGGTGGAATGATTAAAGTCCCACATCATGGCGGTGTCTTGAAACATGATAATGGAAGCAATGGATGGGTCAAATTTTTTTAGGAGCCAAGTAAAATCATGATAATCCTAAGCTTGTGATTTTGAGAGCATGTGGGTGTCATTGCTTAATGGAAAAGCATCAAGGTGGAGTTTGCTATTTGAACCTACAAGAAATCGAAAAGCCTTGACTACAAGAGATGGTTGGTGCCATTAAAAATGATGGTGATACCGATGGTGGAGGATTTTGTCTCATGAAGAGGAAACGTAGAAGCCATGACACTGAAATGGGAGAGAACCATAGAGTTAAAGAGAAACTAAGATCATGTAGATGAATAGGTCAAGTATGCTTGCTCATTTAATGAGTACGAGCAATAAGGTTGGGCACAATCATTGTCTTGTGTAGGAGACGAATATAGCAGCGAAGGCTAAAACTACACATATGTTAAGTGATACAATACAATGAGCGCTTACAATAAGAGTGCATTTAAGTCCTCCGCCGGAAAATTGTTGCATGGATGAGGATAAGTTCACTGATCCTGTTCTTGTAAGTGAGCTATAAGGCTCTCAAATATATTTAAAATAATGTAAGCATCAACTTCCTCTAAATGTGAGCTTATTTTTATACACAGTTTACTTGAATTCCAAGCATTTTTTTTTAAATTATGAAATTAATTGTTTAATTGATTGTATTTAGTTATAGTTTATGGTTTAAATGACAGCTATATTAAAGGCTAAGTATTAGGGAATTATTTAATAGCATGTACTTCAATTACTGTAGCAATTCCACTCAATTACTGTAGCAATTCCACTTAAACTGACATGCATGAAGCTGATGGAAATCCTAGGGCTGAGAATGACTGAGAAGGTTTAGTGGAATTAGAAGGGTTATTATAATGTGATTTATTATGTGGAGACATTAGCTTCTTTTCCCCACCCGTCCCTCCTTGGACATCGGAAGCCAGCTTCAAGCTGAGTAGCGGGAGCCACTTGTTGAGGCTGCTGCTGTGAGATGCTTTGAAGGAGGATTTCAGATAATAAATTTCTGAAATCTAGTTGTTGGAATTCAATAAAATGCTGAAGCTGGTTGTGCAGAAGAGTGGTGGAAACTGATGCAGGCTAAGTTGGTGTAACTGGGAGGGAAAGTGAAGAAAGGAGACTTAGGAGAAGAGAGGTCACATTGGGGTGAATGAAGAAAAACTTATTTGAGGTAAACTTATAAGATTTTCATATAAATTATTATATGTTATTTGAATGTAAATTTGAATGATCAACAATTATGATTTAGATTGTATATAAAAGGAAAGGAGGCAAGGGTACTTTAGGAGAACGAACTGACCCGACTTCCCTAGAGAACGAGGTGAGGTACCTAAACAAGATTATAAGAATAGTAAATGTTTTCTTATTGCACTTCTTCTTGATTATGTTTATGATCACATGTATTCTAGTTTATTTTGGTTATTTTGTATGAATATGGTTGTATATGTATGAAATTGTTATGTAAAGGGTAATCTTTAGCGATATTAATGATTTCGTAAGCATAAAAGGGTAAATATTCATAAACTAGTGAATGAGCAAAAAGTGCAACCAAAGCGCAACCAAAGCGCAACCAAAGCGCAACTAAAGTGCAACTAAAGTGCAGCTAAAGGGCAGCTAAAGGGCAGCTAAAACGCAGCTATGTCATCAAAAACATATGTCATTAGGGCTAAAAAGGATGACTATATAAAAGGTGAAATAAGTTATATATGGGGGATAGGCCCGCACAAGGAAATGTGAAAGACCTGATGAGGTAAGCCTACACTCTTAATTCTAGAAGTTGAGAAATTTGACTCAACTCTGAATGAGAGAACAACTTCCATTCTAAAAGTTGGGAAGTTAGACCCAACCTTGAATTGGAAAGTTGAAATGGTGCAAAAGCTTATAGCCATTATATAACTTATTTAAAGATGTGGAATAATCTTTGTAAGATAAATAATACGGTTAGGCACTTTCAGGCTCAATATGACATTTCAATATGTTAACATTGTTAAGCATTTCTTATTTGTTTATTATTAATTCTTGTCTATTGTTGATGTATTTCATTGGGCAATAGCTCATTAGTAGTGGTTGTAGTGCAGGTAAGGGAAAGGAGCCCATAGGGCACTAGGCGAGAAAGAGGTGATCATCTGTTTTTGATGTAAATATGTTTTGGAGTACAAGGAGATCTGAATAATAGCTGTATAAACCTTTTGATATGTAAGTAAAGTTCAAAAGTTTTAGTAGAGCTCTGTAATTGTTTAATTATGTTGATGTTCAGTAAGTAATATTACATGCTTCCTGTTGTTAAGAGTGGAGTTTGATATGTTGAAATCCTTCTCTGTTATACTTCAGTTTGTGGTAGAGGGTGAGCCAAACTGGGGTATGACATGAGCAAGGGCACATTATTATAGTGAATCGTTGTGAGCAAGGGGCTGCATGAGGCGCAAAAGCAGGGTAGCAGAGTTGTGTTGCGAGCTGATGTGAATGTGAAATTTTAGGAAGATGATTTGAAGCAGATTTAGAATTGTGGCTGTAATAGCAATTTTTTTGAAATTAAGAACATTCTATTTATCAAAATGAAAGTTTAAACTGAGATGAATGACCTGGATTAACTTTCAGACTACAGTTTTCAAAATTGAGGACATGTGGCTGTGTTATCCAATGTTCTCTTAGAGCAGAATTATCGCATATATAGTAGTTAAGGTGATTAAGTACTTGTGAAAAAAATGCTTCTCATTTTATGATTGCATAGAACATGATAAAACATAATCTGCACAAAAATGCTCCTCGTTGTCAAATCATGCTAATTTTTCTTTGTCACACCTAAGTTTGGTATACCTCCAAGAAGGCTTAATCAATCAAACCTCACTATTATGTCTAAATTCTGCTTAATATTTTTAGAATATTCTCAAACTGTTTTGTTAAATTAAAACACTAACTAGTTAATAAAAGGAATATACTACATTACTGAGAAAAATCCCTCCTGATAGTTGTCAGTTGTCACTTTGCCGTACACTATCAGGTAATGAGTTCTGAGTTGATAGAACTAAAGCAAGATTTATCCTTAGGTTTTTTAGATCTTTACACAGTTGCTTGTTTGCATGACGGAGAACTTTGTGTTATATCCTGAGTATTTAAATATGTGGTGTTAGATAATTTAGCATGTTCTCTGGTATTCCATCTACATTTTTTTTTGCTATTTAACAAATTGTTAGATATATATGCATTTACTTGTCTACTCTTGGAACACTAATGGTGTTCGGAAGCATGTTGCAGGTCTGCATAGACGTTATTGTTCAAAGACTTGGTGATGCAACTGCTGCTGCAATTTATAAAATACTTTTTGGAAACCTTAACAAGGGGCCATCTTCAGTTTCTATTTATGCTTTACCGGTATGTTAGTCTTTCCCAGAAACTTAATGTTTGCAGTATTTTGGTTGCAATTATTGTGTTTGCTAAAATTGAAAATGCTGTAGATGTCTCTGGAACAGAAAGTGTTCCATTTCTTTTCTGAACAATGGACACCCATTTGAACTTTACATTTAGATACTCTCGCAAGGAACACATATTGGTGAATATTAAGTTTTAAGGATTGAGTAAGTCAATTGAAGGTTTCTTTTGAAATTCTACCTACAATTTATTACTTGTAATCCAGAAATAGGTATTAGGGGGTCATTTGATGACATAAATTTTAATAAATTCATTTATGTAACTGAGAGTAAAGTTTCTTGAAAAGTTGATGCTCTAGCCCTTGACCAAGCACACCCTATTGCTTCATGTATTGCAATTCAATTTCAGCCTCATTCGCCAGGCTGTTTCGCTCAAAATTTCTTTTGAAAATGTTGATGAATGAATCTCCCTTTATTTGCCTATTAATTTTCATGCCTTGCAATATTTGGTTCGTTTGCTAGGATTTTGGGAGAAAAAAATTGCTTACAAGAAATTAGAAAAGAATTGCAACTTCCCTCAGCTTTGATCTCGCAAACTTATCGACTTTTATGGCAGTAATTGGGTTAACCACCGTCTAGCATGTTCAACAACTCCAAATTAAGGTTAATGAGCTTGTTTAATAATTTCATGTTTAAGAGTTTTTTTTCCCTACTTAACAAGTCCTTATGTTAGAATACATAATGTTAGGTACTCAGAATACTTAAAATTCATGCTTAAGCAAGTGGGCATAGAATATTCTTCTTACTTGAGTATTTTCAATGAAACATTATTCATAGTGCAATTGTAAGAAACATTATATTCATAGGAGTGATGGGAATGGGTATTAAGACCTCAATTCACTCAAGGGATTTGGATGTCATTACATTCAAAATTTAAGGTGCCTTTGCTGTCACCATAGCATATAAAATTTGATCCTAGCAACAATGTTGATAAAATAATTATTACTCTACTCCATAATCGTGGTCTTATCCTAATTATTTGGGTTTTGCCATTATTAATTTTTAATTTTCATTAATTTATGCTGAGTGTTGTTTGAGGTCTTAGGCCTATTTTTTGCAAATAAATTTGAATTTCTATCCATGTAACTTTAGATCAACTCATTTTTCTTCATAATCTTTTAACAATAATTTTATTAACCCGTCTAACAACCATATTTTCTATCCTTCATTATATTTGTCCAAACTAATTAGGTTATTTTTAATTACTTTATCTTTAATAGATATCATTCGAGTTGGTAATCTAATATAATCATTTTTTATTTTATCCTTCTCAATTTTTTCATATATCTATCTTAATATTCTCATTTCCATCACACACTACTTGTATGTATATATGAATTTTTATAGCCCAATATTTAGATCCATAAAACATCATCATCCTAACCATGATTTTATAACATTTACCTTTAAGCTTCTATAATGTCCTCTCATCACAAAAAGTCATGCGACATTTCTTTATTTTATTAAGGCAACATAAGCACTAGAGTGTGAAGAAAGGATGAAGAGAAGCATATCTCATATTGTCAAAGTAATTGACTCACCAAGTTTGAAATATCTTCCAAGTAGTGAAAGTGAATTTTCACTAGCCTAAAGTTTACTCCCATGAATAGAAGAATGCATTCAAGAATGGAACTCTTAAGTTTCATTAACACTAAAAAGGTTTATCATGAAGGCACCTTGCATATTATAGGATAATATGGAATGGGTGAAAGAAGCTTAAGCAACCTTCAAATGACTACAAGATGCATAATCCTTAGCCTAGAGAATAAGGAGGTTGCATAACTAAGTCATGTAATTCTGCCCGTAGAGAGCTGAGTCTGGGAGTAGAGTGATTTTTAATCTCTTATGGGATTAGCGAACTAGAATCAAATTAATTTGTATTATTTTTCTGATGCTTTATTAAATAAAATACCAGCATGCACTCTATTGCCTTTTGTCAACTATATTTAAAGTTGTGAGTCAACTAAATTTATATATTCTTGTCTTTTTTTTTTTTCTTGTTTCTTTATTGAATAGAATTCTTGCATGGATGTTGTTGTTTTTGGTCTACTAAAAAGTTGTTTATTTACTTGATTGAAAAAAATGAACTTGTTTATTTTTTAAATATGTATTTATTTATTTGATAGTTGTGGTCAATTATAATGAGTAACCTCTTATATTCTTGGACTTCTTTTTGAAATTGAAGTATTTAAAATGATTTGAGCATGTTTGAATTCGATTCTTGTTTGAAATTATTTTGACTTTACATCCGAACCTGGTTCAAGCCAAACATAGGTTCAAACTAGTTTGAACCAAGTTTAAACCTTGTTTGAACTAAGTTCGATCTGATAACGAACCCCTCTTCTCTTTCGCATGCACACTACTATCACAAACAACTCTTCTCCTTCACACATTGTCGAGTTTGTCAACACTTTCTCTCAATGAGTTCCCAACACAAACGTCTCTCACCTTCACATATCATTGGTTCCTTTGATGCCTATCTCCAAGCGAGTTGCCTTCATGAACACCTCTCAACTTCACACCCCGTTGGTCTCATTAATTCCATACAAAAGCAAGTTTATGTTGCGAACATGTCTCACCTTCACACGCTATCGGTCTTGTTGATATCTTCCCTAAAGGAGCTCTTGTCGTGAATATAGCTTCACACGTTGTCAATCCCGTTGACGCCCTAAGCGAGCTCCCGTCATGAACTCCTCTCACATTCACTCGCCACTGGTCTAGTCCTGGCGAAGCCATCCCCCATTGAGCTCTAGTCTCTTCCCATCACAATCTCATATTGGCTACTCCCATTGCAAGCAATGGCGTTCACTGGCGAACAATGACTTCACTCAGTTTTATTCCATGTTGAAACAAATATTTGAACATATGTTTGAATGAGGTTTGAAGAAGTGTTCAAACTTGAATCCATTTGAACCAAATTTATTTTTGATGTCTTTCAGTAAGTGTTCAGCATATGCAAGAGGGAGCGATTCAAGTTTGAAAGGAACTTTTAGATATATTTTTTCATGAAAATAAATTCGGGTCACATTTCTTTAATTTTCACCATTATGAGGCTTATAAAATCAAAATTCTCTATTGTCATCCCCCTTTTTTTAACTAATTTAATTTCAGATCTAATTTAATTGATTGAAAGTCTAAGCTCCCAATATAAGCTAAGAGAAGATATATGTATATATACACCAACAAAGCTTTTGAGCAACATCATTATTAGTGATGTCAGCTCTGCCATAAATAAAAGCTCAAAACATGACTATATATAGCAACTCCTGCCATCCACTTAATAAAAAACGTAGCATGAAAAGATAGACCTTATGAGAAAATTTGTATTTTATATTTTGAACTAGGTGTCCAAAATAAGTAATATTTTAGAGTAATTAATAATAGTAAAGAAACCAATATTTTTACTTGAAATTGAAAAATTAAACTATTGAAGTGAAAATGGTCAAAGAGAAAAGCTCATAATAATAAAAATAGTTGATGGTGGAATCAAAATGTGCAAGAAAAGATAAAAAAATAAGAAGTTTTGTTATAAAGATTGGTTTAGATGTAAAAACTCTGATAATTGAGAAAAATATAAAGGTCCGTAAGGAGTCTAAGAAAGTGATGTACGATGTAAAGATTTTAGCTTTTAATAATTTATATAATATATTAGATATTAAGGTGGATGAAAAATATATGTATAAGTTAGCCAAAAAAAAGATATAAGTAGTAAGGATTTAGTTCAAGTGAAGTTCATTAAGGATGAAGATAAAAAACTACTTTTATTAGAAGAGGATATTCAACAAAGGTGGATGAGATATTTTGCTAAACTTTTCAATGAAGATTGTGAGAATACAATTCACTTTAGTGGCCATAGCACCCTAATTGAAATAAAGATGTGTTTTTATCGGAGTATTAATTAAATCGAAGTTGGAGAGGCTTTAAAGAAAATGAAGTGTGAAAAAGCTGTTGGACCTAATGATATTCCAATAGAGGTGTAAAAATGCTTAGGAGATGAAGGAATTTTTTGGCTTACTAAACTTTTTAATATTATTTTGAAGACTAAAAAGATGCCAGATGAGTGGAGAATGAGTGTTGATTCTTATTTTTAAGAATAAAGATGATGCACAAGATTGTGAGAATTATAGATGAATTAAGTTAATGTGTCATACTTTAAAACTATGGGAGAGAGTTATGGAGCATATGTTACGTCGTGGTACTAATATTTCTCAAAATCGATTTGGAGTCATGCCAGCTAAGTCTACTATTATACATTTGTTGAGAGGTTTGATGGAGAAGTGTAGACAAAATAAGGACGATCTACATACGATATTTATTGATTTAGAGAAAGCATATTATAAAGTTTCAAGAGAAGTGCTATGGAGAGTTCTAGAAGAAAAATATGATTAATAATGCTTATATTGAAGTCATTAAGGATATGTATGCATGAGCTGTTGTGTTCAAACACAAGGTGGTTTGACCAAGTATTTTCTTATTTTAGTTGGATTACATCAAGGAACATCCTTAAGCTCGTATCTTTTTTCTTTAGTCATGGATGTTCTCACTAGATATTTGCAAGAGGATGTACCCTGGTGTAATTGCTGAGGATATTCTTGTTGTTGATGAGACTAGAGGGGAGTTGAAGGTAAATTTGAATTATGGAGGTAAACCTTAGAGTCTATATATTTTTGTTCGAGTAGATTTAAAACCGAATATATGGAATGTAATTTTTTTAGTAATAGATCTAGTGGGGGATTGTGATTTTGGGCAATCAAGTCATTAATAAGAGTACACATTTTAGATATCTTGGATCTATTGTTCAGAGTGATGGTAAAATAGATGGGGATATTATTAGTAGAATTCAAGTTGGATGGTTGAACTGGAGGAATGCATCGGGGTTGTTGTGTCATTGTGTGATAGAAAAGTCCCCCTCAAACTTAAGGTAAAGTTCTAAAAGATGGTGGTGAGACCTATAATGCTTTATGGTTCAAAATATTGGCCATTAAAAGGGAAGTATAATATTTAAGTTAAGTGTTGTAGAGATGAGGATGCTCAGGTGGATGAGCGACTTTACTCTTAGAGACAAGATACGAAACTAGCATATATGTGAAAAGGTTTGAGTAGCTTCAGTGTAAGATAAGATTGGAGAGAATCTCCTTAGATGGGTTGGTCACATAAAACGGCGGCCTTCCGATGACCCGATTATGAGAGTAGATGTATTAGATTTGGCTTATGTTAAGAAAGGTAGAGGTAGATTTAAAAAGATTTGGTTAGAAAATATTAGAAATAACATTTCTTTATTAGATTTAAATGAGAATTTGACTCTTAACAGGGCACAATGAAAAAAAAAAGTATTCATGTAGCCGACCACATAAGTAGTGGGATAAAGACTTGATGTTGTTGTTGTATTGAAGTGAAAATTTTCTAAAAAATTGATGTAAAAACTGTATTAGGTCATCCAAAATTACGGATATGTTATAAGAGTTAAAAAAAAAAAAGTATATGATAAGGAACTGTCCAAGGGAGTCAAAATCGAAAGCTATGTTATTACCTAGAAAGGCGCATAGTAAGAATTAACTGCTGCCTAGTTGAGTCACATATATGCATTCGGTCCCATCATTTCCTCGTAAAAAAATTGTAGCTATACCGCCTCTTGTATAATCCATTTAAATGTCGGGTATAGCACAAAAAAGATCTAGTGATATAACCGAAAAACAAATTTATAGCCATGGATATTAGTGAGCGGCACTGAATAGAGAAGTTAAGCATCAATCTGTAAGGAAAATAAATCCAGGTCCGCAAAAACAAGAAGAGACTGGTTGAAGAGGTGGATAATTCAAGATAAAATTAAAAGCATCACATTTCCATTAACCGAAACTCTAGAGCCTAAGAAGCTCTCATAAATATTAATATGCAGGATCATCTAGAAAATATATCAACTATCACCCAGCATAACCAAAGCCAGGAGAATAAGCTAGTCCATCGTGCTTGGCACATATATCACATTATCTTATTCTTGAAGAGTAGTTTCTGAAGCATTAGGAAGTTTGGAGAACACAAGGTCATCATTGTCCTACCCAAAAAGTAAACCAAAACCTTTAGTAATAAATTCATAATTATTCTAATATCAAGCCAATTACGGGCACTAAAAGTAACCCACAAATTGCACATCAACATAGCTAACGAATAAAATTCAAGCCGAAATGACGAGGCCCATACAAACACAAGATATCCACCAAGCATCTCAACAGAGAATGCCCTTTACAAATCGTGCTAGACTAGGAATTGAGCTGCATATGGATTCCAGAAAGAAGTATCCACAGATGCTGCAAGCAAAATCAAAGGATCAGTTAGGACAAATTATGTTTGTCTCTACGCTATGAGAAAAGCTGATTTTGTAAAAGATGCTGTGAGTACTATATAATTATTATACACTAGTAAATTTGGTTATTAAAAGCTATTTTCAACCACGAAAATTATTCAGAAGTAAGAAGAAAGTTAGCCAATCACAACTTTGCTTTCTGAAAAATAACATTGTGAAAAAGCTTGTCCAAAACAAAACCTGAATAACCAAATCCAACATTTGATGAACAGCCATGGGATCCATCAATCATTCCAACTTCCAATTTTTGAGATATAAGATCGAAGGTGCAAGATTAAAAATATCTTACAATATTGAACGGTTGAAACTTTTTATTGAGGTTTTGCTCAAGTATTAAATTGAAAACATTAAATATGATATTTGCCAAAAATGGAGATTGTTTGGATGTAAGGTATGAATCATCTTCGGATTGGAGGGGTAGTCCTGTAACAGATTTTTTGCATTGATTTAATAGTCTTGTTGAAAACCAAAAAAAAAAAAAAAAAAAACCAATTTTTTTGTTGCGCTATGAACGCATTTCTAATGCTGCATGTTTAATTTGTTAATTAAGCATTGTGCGCCTAGCAGCATACTTACAGAGTTCATGGCTTAAAAGCCTTCTGAGACTGCCCATCAAAATACTTTCTATTCCAAATTTGAGAAAGAACACAAAATTGGGAAAACACATAATTTAAACTGATTTAGGCTTTGTTTGGGATAACTTTCTTATTGTTTCTTAAAACAGTTTTTTTTTTTTAATTTTCTACTAAAAAAAATTACTTTAAGAAGCAGTAAAAAAGCCGTTCCAAATAAAGTCTTAGTTGTTCTGGCTATAAGAATCAAGATCACATGCTTCAAATTTCTTAACATAGATGGTTATTATGTTCTCCATGCTTTTAAGGAATTTCCTCAACTAAATGGATCTTATGGATAAACTTTCAAACTAATTATGATCAATTCATTTCTTATTTTCAGTTATGCTTTTTGTGGTTAGCCATTGCGTATCATTTGGGTAATCGCCAAGCCAATCTTGCGATGTTGCAGGCTACATCTGCTCATTAGCTTCGTTAAAAAATATAAAGAAGGTACAATTTCATAAACTGACTTATCCTTTGCAATAAGTTCATTCTCTCAACAATTTGCATGCAGGTGAATCACGCAGGGGGGATTGCCTGAAATTACACACAAAATTATATACAACTTGATTTCAAAATAGAACGTTTACTTCATAAAAATAGCCATAGTCTACACATTTTGCGGCAACATCATTAGTTTTATTTAAATATTTATCAGAACATTCACTTTACATCCCAAAAGTTAGTAGATCCATGGTACTAATTGTAGGTCCATTTAGCTGTTATTATACTGGTTTCGTTCTCTCATCTGTTGGGCTACGTGATATTGTGAACGCAGGATAGGAGGTTTTTATATTGAGTAGTTTCAATTTCTGACTCTGCTGAGAACGCCCCAAGTTTTTTGTTCCATATTGTAATGTCATGAAATCCCATATGTGATGGGCCAGAGCAGGAGATTTGTGGATCTAATTAGACTGGCTAAAGATAACCAACTGGAATCCATTTTTATAATGTACTCTTTGACATTAATTTATGCGGTTTAAACTTTCTGGTCAAATGATGTTTAGATTTTAAATGCTTATAATTGATATTTTACTTGACATTTTTTTTATCTAGCAATAAACTTTTGGAGTGAACTTTGAAATCATCTAAATTATATTTTCTTCATATTTATAACTAAGAAGATTTGGCTTGACAAGATGAATTAGGAAAGATAACCCGAGTTTAAATAGGATTAGACTAAAGTGTTAAAAAGATAATTAAAATTTTATTTTGGTCATTTGATGGGTTAAATATCCTTAAAATTTTATTAGGGTTTATGTAATTAAAATGAGCATTTCAATGAGATGAATATAATGAGTTTAAGATGATTTCATTTGAAGTTTTGTGAGGTAATGAGATGCTCAATAAACATGTTATGACCAAGTGGAGTACATTCAAATTGTTTGATGAGGTGTTATGATTTTGATCGAAATGGTTGGAATAGTCCTTATAGAAATTTATAAATATGTTATTTTCTTACATAGATGAAGAGTTTTTGGTTAAAAGAATTCTTAGACATGGGAATTCCAAAGATTTTCTTACCAATACTTGTTGATATATGTCATCAATCAATATCGTAGAACAACATGGATGCTTATCAATGATATATGCTGATGCTTGACATTGGTTATTGATTGGCATCTAATGTTGTTATCATCATTGTTAGATGATAATTTTTAACCATAATCGATGCTTGCCATTACTATTACCTAATGTTAGTTGGTGGCCATTGCATAGTAGACATTACCCAACATCGATCATTGGTTGATGTTAATGGTTTTTGCCATTGCATGATATTGTCAATCGATGTACGATGTTCAACATTGTCATCACTTGGTGTTAGTTTTTGACTAGTATTGACACCCATCATTGCAACTACTAGGTGCCAACTGTGGAGAAATGTTAATGCTTGATGTTGCCATTGCTAGATGTCGTCCATCGATTAACTTTGATGGTTGTTGTTGACCAACATCAATGGTAGCCAGTGTTCATTACTTAATACTAATTGTTGTCTCCATCAGATTTTGATCGTTGTTCAATGACTAGACTTTTTGCCATGGCTAAGCATTACGATTGATAAATAACAGTGCTTGACATCATCACCGTCAAACATCATTTGTCGATCAATCTCATCACAACCATTTGATGTAAATTGCCAACATTTATTGCATGTATTGATTGAGCATATCACTAGTCATTGTTCGACCTCTAATGTTTCTAGTTTGTTAGCTAGTCCACTGACTTTCAATGTCGTTGGTCATCTATATTCAACACTTATCTTTTTGGTCGTTCAATGTCTATTTTACTAAGAGAATAATTGAGCAAATGCTAGATTTCGTCCGATTGTCCAATGCCTCTGAACATTTCACATGCATAATTGATTATCACTTAATATCTACCTAACATTGTTATCTGATCTGTGTTAGCCATTGAAGTTGGATGACAATCATTACGATTGCCTTATATCCCCTCATACAAGAAGAATGATTAAATCAATTGTACAATATTGCTTGACCTCGAAAATTCCTAGTCAATTGATGCTTAATGCCCATTGATGTCCGATGTTACTAGCCATTGTTGTCATGGGACCTTCCTTATCTCTTAATGTATAGTAGATGTTGACGTGTGCTGAAATCTTCCATCTCTTGAACCGCCAAAGAATACCTGAACTGTTTACCTCCCTTTTTTTCTCCCTGAGAGACAATGCAGTGAAAATAACCACCGACAGCCACTATCATTTATTGCCTATCTTTTTAGTTGCTCAATCTTCCTTTTAGGGAGAACAATCGAGTAGTCTTATCTATTGTTGCTTAAATTCTGATATTCCTCACATTGACATTCTATGTTACTAGCCACTGATGACTAATGCTTGTTCTTCTTGGCTTGCTGGTCTCGTTGTTTATGAGAAGAAAGATCAAGTCAATCACTCAATATCGTATTACCTCCAATGTTCATTGTTAACCATTAATAAACTCCCACTAAGTATTGGTGGTTGATGTTCACTAGTCATTAATGCCCAATGCTCGTTTTAGTTGCCTTTCATTCTATAATTAGAATGACCGAGTGGACTGCATGATGTCATGGGACCTTTGATATTTTGTGTCATATGATGCCCACAAGCTTCCAATGCTTCTCGATTATCAATATTTAAAGTTTATCTTCTTGGATGCCTGATGTTCCTTTTTATAAGAAGAATGATAAAATTGGTCACACGGCCCGGCCTTCAAAATTTTCTGGCCTTCAAAATTTTCTTGACAATACTAGTCGTCAACACCTAGTTTTGACCTTCCTAATTGCTGGTCTCCACTCATATAAGAAGAATGATGAGTTGATTGCCTACGATCACTTTGCCTTCGATCACTCGATCTAAATGTTTTAAATGGTAGTTGTCTGACGCTTACCAAATGCCCATGTTTGTCTTTATTAACATTGATGTTTTATGTTTATTTTTTTCAAGTCTTTTAATCCCCTCTTCTATAATGAGAGTGATAAAGTTGGAACTTTTATTGGGTGCGGAGTGCGGACGTAGCTCTGTGTATGCAAACAAGTAGTATCGCGCCACGTGGAGCCCACCTTGACCCCACCGTAATGAGGAGAGCGTGTGCTCTGTTTACCCGATAACCCGATAACACGAACCATCCGAATACTTCAAAAAATGCGCGGTTAACATATCTTCGAGAACATCCGAAACGTTGCTTCCTGCTTTTTTTTTTTGGGCGATTTGCTAGACTACAGTCCATCTTCCACAAGGAGAAGTTGCAGGTTGTATTTTTCGAACGAAGCAACTTCATCTTCTACGCTAAGCCTGCTGAGCTTCATCGTGGCAATGAGAAATGTTTGTTTTTCTTGAGTTTTATGTATTTTTCGATATTTTTGAGCTTTTAGGGTTTGGTTTGAAAGATGTTGTGAATGCCATTTGCCCGTTAAGTTGTGTGACAAAATGTACCGCTCGATACCGTTGGGTACCGGTGGGTACCGCTGCGTTATCCGAATGTGTACCCAGCGGTACCTACCAGATTAAGCTGGGATATTTCTGTAAGCATTCTAAGTTCTATAAGTCATTGTAGATCTAGGGTTTGTTGTTAGAGTTTATTCTTTATTTTATCGCATTCCATGGACTCCCGTCGGTAGCGAGTTGTATTGTAATTTTTTTCCTGGTTTCGCTCGGTACCACTCGGTACCTCTCGGTACTACTTGGTACCCCTCGGTACCAGTAGGTACCAATTGGTACCCATCGGTTCCTGACCGGTTCGTAGATGTACCGGACTGGAATTAAATTTATCCTAATCAATAACGCAAGGATATGTGCTGAAGATTAGCTTCCGTTGCAGAACGTCAACCTTCAGAGAAGTATGTGATCATTTAGTGGAAATATTTGGCGAGAACCTGGTTGAGAGTTTGAAGCAATATAATCTGCATCATTTTCTTTATATGCCACGTTTAGTGCAGAATGTTCCGGTTGTTTACAAGTTGTTGTCCTGCTGGGACAGTAAGAAACAATGCTTTTTCATTAAGGATCAGAAGTTACTATTCATTGCCGACGAAGTTGCTATGATTTTAGGATTATCAAACAGAGGCAACAATTTTGAAATTGGTAGTGCTAGAATAACGGGTAAATCAGCCAATGATATTAGGAAAGAGGTGATTAGTTTAGATGAATTTACGACAATGCCTGATGTTTTGAAGAAATTCATCATATTTTTGTTGTCAAACTTATTTTTTCCTCTGCACAACTATCGAACACCAGCCTCTATCATCAGTGTGGCTCGAAATGTTGACAATTTTTTATCGTACAATTGGCCGGATTCAATCAGAGAATTCTTTGTTGCTGACTTTAACGCCATTGCAAAAAAGATGAAGAAAGGACAACCACTCGGTTACTTGAATGGATTTGTTCATATTATAATTGTGAGTGCATTGAATTTAAATTGTTTTGTTTTAATTGATTATGTTGATTATTGTTAGATATATTTTAAGTTGATATTCTTATGGATGAATTCAGATATGATTTCTAGAACATTATACACTCCACGAACCATTGAGTTCGAAGTCAAGACCAAGGTTTCTCCGCTGGGGATCCGATGTAGTTTATAACGACGCAGATGCATCTAGTTTATTCGATGGTATTGAAGTTGGTCATTCATTAACTTCTTTTGATGCTATTACAACTGAGGAGAGGGCTTTATTAGCAAATCCTCCCCCACAGACCACACAGACATCACCTGACAAAGTTCCTAACAAAGAGATCATCTTGCACAAACCTCATGAACATCTTTCTACACCTCCAACATCACCTACATCCCAGAGTCCTCTAAGACAAAACACCCCGCCCCCAAGCCCAGTTCGGCCGCCCCCAAGCCCAATCAGCCCTGGTGGACCAAGCACTCAAACACCACCTATGTCACATGGCCAGCAGCAGCAGCAGCAACCTACTCCCCCACCTGAAGGACAGCAGGATTATAGAGTTGAATATTTAGAGAAGGTTTTAAATCAAAATAGATTTCTGAAAAGTAGGTTAATAAAGTTGGAAACAACAATGTCTTTGAATGAACGAAGAGTGGAGGCTCTTGAACATTATGTTTTTTGAGCAGAGGGAGATGAATAAGAGATTGGAAGCAATGGAGAAGTTCTTATCTGAGAACTTCCCTTCATTTAACTCCTCCTCGACTGCAGCAGTTCATGTTCAATCTTCATCCAGGACTATGACTGATGAAACGAAGAAGGTAGAGTGTGCAGAGGTTATTGCCGAATGTCTGTTTGAAGACACCCAGCCAATAAAGGATGATGTTGTCAAACCTGAACCAAGCAGCTCAGGCATAGCCAAACGTGTGAGACGTCGAGCTGACCGTAAAGCTAATGAGGTTAAGACACCATACACCATGGGTCAATATAAGAGGAAGGTGTTAAAAAAAGCTGCTGCTAGGCCCTCCCCAACTAAGGTTGATCTTACAAATGCTCTGATTGAAGTTGAAAGTCAAAAATCACCAAGACCAAGGCCAGCTCCTACCAAAATAGATTATCCTGGTCGACAAATGATAAGTGACGATATGAGGATGTTTATCGACGCTTGCATTGAGAAATATACTGATATGTAAGTATGTAACATTGCAAATTATCTGTAAAAGCATTCTGGTACCGATTAGGTACCGATAGGTACTGGTAGGTACCGGTAGGTACCGATAGGTACTGGTAGGTATTGGTAGGTACTGGAAGGTACACTTCATATTTTAACACACCGGCTTTTATTTTGCAGGTCAGATACAATTTATACTGCAGGAAACATCCAGATTTTTAGAAGTCAGATCGATGATCTATTAACAAACCAATATCTGGACGACAACCACATCGATGCCTTCGCTAGTTTGCTGGCTGAGAAAAATAAACTTCGTCCTGGCCTTTATGAACCATTTATTTAGTTTCTAGTCTGCATTGGGCAATGGTGTTATTTTTCTTGCTATAACTTAATATGTTTAAAGTAATCATTACCCGAATACACATACAGGGATCCAAGAAATATGATATGGAAAGTAAGCAGTACGTGTCGCACATTAACAAAAGATGCAGTTACCGCTTCTAACTTCCTGCTACTACCAGTAAATGATAATGAACATTGGACTCTTATGGTTGCTTATTTGAAGCAGTCAACTTGGTATTTTTTTGATTTGTTACCTAACCCCATGCATCGGGCTGTGCTTCCACTAGTGGTTAGTCGGTTGCTGTACATTTTAAGTGTGCTGTACACATTCGTATTGTAAAATTAACGTTAATTTTACTTAACTATGATTACAGATTAATCACTTACACGAGGAAACTCAGGGTTGCTTTCAAATTGATATCAGATCATGGAAAGTTCTGGAAGCCGAGGGAGTTCCAACACAGACCAACGGTTATGACTGTGGGATGTTCGTTTGCAAATATATGGAAAATGTTATTCAACCTAACTCTCTTAAATGGGATTTACTAATGAACTTGCAAGCTGAAATGCCTAAGTTTAGAGCAGAACTTGCATTTATGTTGTTATGTTACACGTTGAAACGATAGTATTGCTGCAGTTGTAAAATGTAAATAGATAGAACATTATAAGTTGGTAAATATGTCAGTACATTTTAGTTGTTGGCATTTGATATGAGATCCACTGGTACTGATAGGTACTTAGAAGATCGGCACCGATAAAAAACGCTGAAGTTTCTACAATAAGATATCAACTGCAATAATGACAGAAATCAAATAAAAACAAATGGGAAATTCTGAATATTTATCCAAGTCTTTCAGCATCAATAAATCCATTCATCATGTTTAAATATTCAGGGTTGGGCTGACTGGTTGGTCGACGAAGAAGCCACTCATCGGTGAAGCATTCTGTTATGTTCGAAAAGGGAACATGACTAATAGGTTCCACATGTGTTGGTTGATGTGTTGAAGTAAAATAATCTGGAATGTTTGCAAAAGAAACTTGGCTACTAGGTTCCGCTGGTGTAGGTTGATGAGATGAAGTGAAGAATTCTAGTATATTTGCAAAAGAAACTTGACTACTATGTTCCACTGGTGTAGGCTGATGAGTAGAAGGTGTTGGTTGTTCCTCAGCTTTCTTCCTCTTCGGTTTTCTTTTTTCCCAATGACTCTTCAACCTTGCATTTGAAACTCCTTTGGGTCTGCGCTTTATAGGGTCTTTTATTTTAGTTCGCATGCTTGAATTCGTAACTAAGTTTGAGTCATTGCTGGCATTTGATATGAGATTCACATTCTCAGCAATCTCAGACATTGCATCAATCATGTACTGTTCTGCTTCAGTATTCCCTTCCCCTCTAGTGCTAATTTGATATGCAAATCTAGTAAAATAATTTCTGAAAATCATACTTCCTATGCCATCCGAGGGGATTCCGGTAGCTACCATAGATGACAACGGCCTGTCAGAGTAAATGTCCTTTCTTGCTCAACCTGACCATCTCTTGAGTAGATATTTTGGAGGTATATTAATTATATCAATCTGCTTTATCACTCTCAAGCAGTGAGAACATAGTATCCCCATCATGCCGAATTTTCCACAGCTGCATTCGATGCTACCTTCCGCATCATCAAAATTAACTGTCCAGTGGCGAGGCTGATCATTGTTCTCAACAGTTTTGACAAAAAAAGTGGATAAGTCAGTTGAGGCATTAGCTATGCACATTCCACCAACACCTTGTAAAAACTCCTCCTCAAAGAAAGAATACAATTTACGCGAATAAAAACACGCGGCCTGCCTAAGAATTGGACTACTCTTCACTAAAGGTACAACATCGGACTGACTACATTTGAAGTCTTCATCCTTTTCATTCCGACGCCATGTCTTCATCACCTTCTCTAGTCCCAAAAAACACTCAGTGATGGTGCTCGTAGGCTTAGAAATGTCATGGCACACATTGTTAGTGGATTCACTTCGTTGTGTTGAAAGAATACCAAGGTTAAAACAAGTCTTGTTGTATGCTGTGGACCACTTGTGCCTTATTTTGTAGAGCTCTTTCAACCACTCATGGCTATGAAGGTCCCCTTCATTCAGCATTTCAGTCCAAGTACTTTCAAACTCTTCATCTGAATCACACTTGCGGAAACATTTATAAATCAACCCTCTAACCTTGTTGTTGCTGTTGTAACAATGCACCTTGGATGGAAGCTTCTTCATGATGTGCCATTGGCAAAGCCTATGGCGTGTTTGCGGAAATGCAATTTGTATTGCCCGATACATTGCCTGATCCTGGTCAGTAAATATTGTAATGGGATGTTTACCACCCATTACTCTCAAGAATGTTCTAAACAGCCATGTAAATGATTCTATTGTTTCTTCAGACAGAAATGCTACCCCCAAAAGAACATTCTGCCAATGGTTATTAACTCCAACGAAAGGTGCACAAGCTAGATTGTATTTGTTCAGTCTATAGATGGTATCAAAAATTAGAACATCTCCAAAGCAGTCGTAGTTTATTCTTCCCACACCATCAGCCCAGAAAAAATTCATCAATCTATCCTCCTCATCATATTGGACTTCCCACACAAACATGTTATCACTGTTTGCTCGGTTTTTAAAAATTTCTATTAAGGAATTGGTATCCCCAGTCTCAATCTTGCATCTTCTGTTTCTCTGAACAAAGTTATATGCATCTCTTCTTAAAAAACCAACATACTCCCTCCCACCAACTTCATCAGCTAAGTATGTGAATGCATCAATGGTTCTAATCCCAGCATCAGTCATAGATTTAAGAACAAATGCTCTCTCTTCGGTAATATTCCTGCATGATCTCAATAAATGTTGATCTTCAGGCCTTGCCAACTCATGGTTGTGGTTCTCAACACATTTATTAACCTTCCATTCCCCATCTTGATCAACTGAAAATCTAATCATCGCGGGACACCCAGTCCTAGTATTGGCTTTCCTGTATTTCGATTTGGCATTCAAGTCAAGGCCCTTCTTAAAACCAGCTTTCGAACATACAAAATCTTTCATCCGTATCTTCCTCGAATTAGGCCAGTAACAGTGATGATCTTTGCGAACACTAAAACTAACACTATGCGCGTATCGACAGTAAATATCATATGCCTCTTTCTCACTATTACAAACAACCTACGAACAACAACCAACAAGAGTTTAACATTGAAAACACACACACAATTTCAAAATAACTTCTGTACCTATCGGTACCTACAAGTACCGACCGATACCTACTGATACCTAGCGGTACCGAACATTTAAAAAGGGTACTAAACGGTACCGCCTGCCCACCAATACGAACTTCTCACCAATAATTTTTTTTTAAAACACTTAACAAGTCACGGCTTTCAATTCATATTTACCGATAATATATCAAAGTACGGTTGGGTATTATGTTGCAAACCATCTCCACCTCTAAGCTGTGACTCTTGCGTAAAACCTTCCATCTCCGTCCAGTCGTTCATCTCCTCCGGCACAGCATCCATCTTCAGACCTTACGCCTCGAACCTCAGACCTTACGCTCTTCTCCTGCTTTCTGAGGTTTCAGCTGTTACGAGAAAAAAATTTTAACTGAGGTAAAAAAACCGCGCCAGCAAATATAACCCTAGCTTTAACCGCGCATTTTTTGAAGTAGTTCGGATGGTTCGTGTTATCGGGTTATCGGGTAAACATAGCACACGCTCTCCTCATTACGGTGGGGTCAAGGTGGGCTCCACGTGGCGCGATGATATTTGTTTGCATACACAGAGCTACGTCCGCACTCCGCACCCAATAAAAGTTCGATAAAGTTGACCATCCAATATTGTTCGACCTCTATGTCATTTTTCATCGATTATAATCTGGCTCCTACTAATGATCAATATTCGATGTCCATTTTACCGAGGTCATCTGGATTTTCTCACTTTGAGATTTTGTTACTAAAAAAATATCGTGCTACTCTAAACTTTGTTTTTGAAAATTTTGTGTATGCGTTGTGTGTGTGAGTTTGCCTTAAGTGGCCTAAATGTCCCAAAAAAAAAAAAAATTGCAAGAAGATAAATTATTCATTTATCGCTGTGGATATTTCAGTTTGCAAAAATAATTTTGGTTGCAAGCAGTTAATGCTGTCGATAAACATGTAGATACTATTTTATATATGATTTATTTATATAATATATTAAAATTTTAAAATTTTAATATAAATAAAAAAAAAGTGATCCAAATTATTAAAAAAAAAAAAATTCTTAGCGGTCATCTTTGATCTGTCAGCTCATGGAAAGATTCAACGTCATGGAAATTTGTAGCATGCTCCAATCATCAGAAATGAATACTTTCACGGGCGAGCGACATCTGGAAAACTGCTCGATTCCAAACATGACCGGCTTCATTCGCAGCATTTGTTCTCATTAAAATAATCTAGTGGGGCTGGTTTTTTTTTTTTTTGGGATAAAAAAAAGAAAAGAAATATAGACTAAAATGAAATACACATAAAAGGATTTAGTGAATTTAAAATAAGTATATATAATTATTATTTTTATTTAAATTAAAATGTATGCACTATAATCTCAAATGATAACAATGGCAATTGACTTATAAGTAGCGGCAATATTAACCGGTGGGGGGTGGTTGGTGGCTAGTAATGGGTGGTAGTGACAACTAGTGGGGGTGATAGTGATGACAGCGGTCGACGGTCGACGGCCGTTAATGACCGCAACCTACGATCGGTGATGGTTGGCCGTGATCTTGTGATGTTTAGCAGCGGTACTAGTGTTTGGAGAATTTACAATGTGTTTGATAATCAATCAAATATAATGGATTTTAAATATATCAAAATTGACTAAAAGTGAATTTTATGTACTTTAAAATTTTATTTTGTATTTTCTTTTTATTTTAGAGTAACATTAATATTTTCAAAATCCTTTTATTTGAAATATTTTATAATAATAATTAAAAAGTTTATGGCTTTGATTTATCCTAAATTTTAAATGTATATTTTAATTTATTTTTTTCAAAAAATTTTATTGAGTTTGACCCCTAAATTAGATTTGATTGAGCCTAAGAAATCTTTGGAAGTGCTAATATTAAAATATATAGAATTTTTTATTCAGCAAAAATATATACATAGTTGCAAGGCTTTGAAAACCGGACCGGACAATGAACCGGAAAAAGAAGAGGTTAGCGGTTCGATGGGGGTTCGAACCGGATGACGTAATAAATATTTATTATATTTAAAAAATAACCATATATTTAATTCTAGCAGAGGATTTAAAATCTATTAGCTTATAATTGGCAATATTTGGTCTTCATTTGAGATAGTGTTTTGACTATGCTCATACACATATATACAACTATCAAGATATCAACAAATTTTCTCACAGAAAATCATTGAATTTTTATTCAAAAAATTATCAAATAAATTTTTAGCAAACTTTTTTAACAATAAAAACATTCTCAAAAGGAACTTACCTAGTCTTCAGCAGCTCCATGCTTAAGTAAATCATGGGGCTCTTGCTGATCATAATTATTTTTGCTTACAGAAAAGCTTCGCCTTTGATCGGCAGTGGCGGTGATGACCAGAAGCCATACATCGACTGTGCTGCTAAGGAGCGAGCAAACCTCCGGGTTGGTAGCCATTGTTGACGATATCATCTCACATTCCAAATCAGAGAAAATAGAAACCCCTAAATGCATAAAAAAGAATGTGCAAGAAATCTATACAGATTAAAGACTTCAGATTCTGAAACAAACCAGGATGTTCGGTGGTTGGCTTGTGGTTTCACGAACTAGTACGCCTGCAGGAGGAGATGGGGTTGGCTTCTTGATTCGCGAAGGAGAAGAATGGAGACGGTGAGTCGAGAGCTGCGAATGAGATTTTTTTTTTCCTCTGTTGCTCGAAGCCGAAGAGTCGAGAGCGGGATGCGAAAGCGGGATGCGAATGAGGGTTTTTTTTTTCATCTCCGCGTATTAGCTTTCCCTCCTCAAATCGTTGCCGTTGGATCTAGATCCGAACCGGCCGGTTATCAGACACCGGAACCGGTTCGGCGGTCAGACCGCCGGTTCGAACGGGTTTATCCCGGTTCTCAGCGAAAGAGGTTCTCATTTGAACCTTAACCGGCCGGCTGGCCGGTTCGCGGTTCAACCGGTTGAACCGGCCGGTCCGGTCCGGTTTTAAAAGCCTTGCATAGTTGTTAAAAAGTAATTTAATTTTATTATTATTTGAAATATTAATTCAATTTCTCAACTTCTAGTCATTTGCAATTTTAGGTATATTCTTTTATTTTTTCAAAGCCTTTAAAAAAATACAAATGAACAGCAGATCGTTGAAGGCATCAGTTCGTTTAATACGTCTGCTCACAAATTTCAAACAAACCTATAAATATCTCTCTCTTCTATCGTCCGTAGACTTCCCCGAGAAGTCCGTGCTTTGTTGCAACCTCCATTAAACAAAGAGAGGAGAAGCATCTTCCCCTCTCGCTCTCCTCCCTCCTTCACTCAATTTGGAGCAGAGCTCGAGTCGTCGACGCCCAATACATGACGGCCTCCGGCGTCGCCCCGCCGGAGGCGCCGGCAAAGATCATCTTCGGCAAGTACGAAATTGGCAGGCTCCTCGGCTACGGAGCCTTCGCCAAAGTCTATTACGCCCCCACCACATCCTCCAGGGTCACAGTGTAGCGATTAAGATCATCAGCAAGGCAAAGGTTATCCGCGGCGGCCTCGTCGTTCACACCAAGCGCGAGATCGTCGTTATGCGCCGCCGCCTCCACCACCCAAATATCGTTCGACTCCTCGAAGTCCTCGCCTCCCGCTCCAATATCTACTTCGTCATGGAGTACGCCAAGGGAGGCGAGCTCTTCTCCCGCGTCGCCCGTGGTCACCTCTCCGAAGACCAATCCCGAAAATTCTTCCACCAGCTTATCTTCGCTATCGCCTTCTGCCACGCGCGCGGCGTCTTCCACCGTGATCTCAAGCCTGAGAACCTCCTCCTCGATGATTCCGGTAATCTCAAGGTCTCTGATTTCGGCCTCTCCGCTGTGGCCGAACAGATTCGCTCCGACGGCCTGTTTCACACGCTTTGCGGTACTCCGGCTTACGTTGCCCCTGAGATTCTCTCCAGGAAGGGCTATGAAGGGGCTAAGGTCGACATTTGGTCCTGCGGGGTCATCCTATTCGTTCTCAGTGCTGGATATTTACCCTTCAATGATCCCAATTTGATGGCATTGTACCGTAAAATCTACCTCGGTGAGTACCGATGCCCTAAATGGATTTCTCCCGAGCTCCGTCGGCTGCTTTCCAGGCTTCTTGATACCAATCCGGAGACAAGGATAACCGTGGAGGGAATTCTGAATGACCCCTGGTTCAGAAGGGGGCTGGAAGAGGGAAACATGTTTAGATTGATGAGATTCCGGGAGGATATCGAAGAACGGATTGCGAGGATCGAGAGGGAAAATGATGAGGACGACGATAGAGATCTCAATGCCTTCGATATAATTTCCCTTTACTCCAGATTTGACCTATCCGGTTTCTTCAATTCAACCGTTAAGGCGCGGAAGCGTTTCGTCTCGGCCGGGCCTGTCGATGCGGTGCTTGTGAGGGTGGAGACGGTGGGAAGGGAAGAAGGGCTCGTGGTTCGCCGGCGGCTGAGGAGTTTGAAGGGGCGTGGCGCCGCCGCCGTGGAGGGTTGGATGGGGAACCTCATTGTTTGGGTGGACGTTTACCGTCTATCGCCGGAGTTAGTGATGGTGGAAGTAGAGAGAGGCGGCGGCTTGGAGGCAGCGCGGTGGAGCTTTGAGTTCTGGAGGGAAAAGCTTACCTTGGGTCTGAGAAGTTCGGTGAGCGAGCCGCCGACACCTGTCTGCGCGACGTCCGGTGAGTTGTCGAGCGGCCCGTCTACACCGGTTACCGGAGGGGCAAAAAGAATAGGGTCGGCGAGCGAACCGGCGTCGCCGGTCTACGTTGAGGAGAAGGTGATGTTGGAAGGCGAACCAGCGATCAACGGCAAATGAATGATATTGTTCCCATCTTAGTTCGACCGTTGGAAGGCGCGTGATGGTATCTACACATGCATGGATCAGACTGGCTCATATCCTTGCATTATTCTTTATAAGTGTAAAATTTTATTATGCATGTATGTATGCACACTCGATGGTAATGCATTAAATTTTTTTTTTTGGTTACACGGTAAGTTTTTTATTATAAAAGAAATTTTGACCTATTTAAATATATTTAAGTAATGTATGTAGCATTGGATTTATGTCAATGTTTTTAGTTGTTTTTTTTTTAATGATAGGGGAAATTTTGACCTATTTAGATCTCAAGTAATATATATTGCATTGGATTTTAGTCAATCTATCTTATATCATGATGGTGAGCTTTAAGTTTTAGAATAATCAAAATTAAGTCTTTAATAGGAAACGATAAGATCCTGTAGGACAAGATAATTCTAAGATGTCGAACCATCGAAAATTGATTGATTTCTTTCTTCTTGTATTTACCCTTCTCAACACTAGTCGATAATTCAACATTCTAGAGATATTCCTTTTGCAACTTGCCTTTAAGACAAGTTAAATTCTTTGCATATGTCAACAACTCAACATCTTTGAATTATTTTCTTGGCGCCTCATTTATAACTTGTTCTCCTAATAATTTTCCTTTTCAATCCTTGGATAGCTCAGCATCTTAAAAAAGTTGGCTTGGCGATAAAATTTTCTTGCTCTTCCGCAATTCACCTTTTACATAATATTTTTCCTCAACATTTCACATACTTAGCAAGTTTTCTTACCTCTTTTTTCGTTAGCTCAACATTGGTTTACCATTAAGGAGCCTTCACACACAAAGTGGATCATTTTTTTTCTCCTAAAATACTCTTTACCTTGGAATTCACGTTAAACTCTCGGTGCAAGTCAATTTTGCGAGTTCGATCATTCTTAAATTTTTTTATTTCATTTGTTATTCTAATATATATATATATATATATATATATATATATATATATATATATATATATATATATATATATATATATATATATATAGAGAGAGAGAGAGAGAGAGAGAGAGAGATATAGAGAGAGAGAGAGAGAGAGAGAGAGAGAGAGAGATGGATGCAAATAACTAGTAATGAGATAAATATCAAAGAAGGCATGAATACTATCATAGAGAGCATTCATTAAGAGTATTACTGGATAACGTCAATAAAAATGTCAATTTAATAAAAAACAAAGTGGAATAATGTTGTGTTGTGATTGAGAAAGGTAGCCTATGCCCATAACATCCATATATTGCTTGTGTTGGAGGTGATATGAGGAGGAGCTAATGGTGTTGAATGTTTGAAGATTATCATCAGTGATTCTATTAGGAGTTTTTAGTTAACGATGAATCAAATTAACATTATTAATGATGACCCAAAAGACAATATGGAGACATACAAGTCGAACAATGGCTAAAAGTTGAAATTTGGTATGGTTGATTGTCATGAATATCTAAGTAGATGATTATCTCACAAATGCAATATGTAAATCTAAAATATTTTTGAAAGATTTTATGTAGTATCCATGATATATGCATCAATCATAGGTATAAAAGGATAAGATGAAGACTTGAAGTGCTAACATGATTGTGCAATGTTAGTATAAGCTATAGTTAAGTGACTTGTCCTAAAGGTTCCTTTTTTTATCCTTCTCAAGTGTTCCCCTTGAGAGTGCTTCTTGAACCATTTTCTTGAGAATTCTTGTTGAGAAGTCTTATTGAGGGGAAATGTCTTCGGATCCTCTTGAATTATTTTTGAAAATCAATCTAAAAAAAGATTTGAATCTTCCTCAGCACATCCTTGTGCTAGTTTCAGCAAGCATTTTTTGCAATTCCTATGATATTTGATGCATTATACTAGTTGTAGAGCACATCAGTGCTATAAACTATTACACATCAAATAGTAAGCATGTGATTAATCATTTAATAATACAACAAATGGATGTAATATCTATCCTCTTAAATCCTTTTTTTTAAATCATACCAGAAAAAGAATATTGACTCGCTCTCTTCCCATTAATGATATGACTTCATTTATCCTCCATTATTGTCATAAACAACTAGTCTAACATTATTACAAATATGCAAATTAAAATTTGAGTTTAACTATTAGGTTCCATCATTTAATTTTTGAAGTATTACTGATTCTAGATATGCGTGCTTGCAAACTCCCAAATATTCTCCAAGCTATCACTAACTCTAAGAGCTATTCGAGAAGTTTCCTCAGCCTTCCATGGCGAGCATTCAAGTTGGCATATAAGGCTAATTATTTAATTTAAAAGATTCAATATAAAGTTTGTAGTATAAAGCTATACTTCTCTTGGGTGTGACCTCTCTCTATTGTTTTTCTCTCCTCTTATAGCTTTATATCAGTGTCATTGAGAAAGCATCCTAGACATCATAGACTATTTTGTTGTACTTTAATTGTTGATATATTTAAAACATTTTATCATGTTCGCCTTAACAGTGGATGTCGGTCTATGAGTCACTACTTAAATTATATGTGTTCGTCTTTTGTGATATTTTCTTTCTATTCCTCATTGTTAAGTAACCCTAATAAAATGTTCCCTTCTATATCTCTCACCATGCTAAATGTGTATCTCTTCTGATATCTTGGGATTACATTAGAGTCAATAATGGATTGTTGAATGCTGGTGATGATAGTGATTAGGAGATCGACGTAAAATGAAGATGTTCGACCACGACAATTACACTTGACTCGAGGAATAGTTTTTAGAGTGCTATGAAGAATAGTGCAACAAAGAGGTGCAAATCTAGAAAATGTTATTGCTATTATAGTATATAAAAAGGTCGGTGAAAATTTTAAAAGATTAAGTTTTTGTTTAATAATTTTCTTAATATAAGCATACCTATGCCTATGTTTAGGCAAGAAGTAAACAATAAAAATGAATATCATTAATATTGAAAATATAAAATTTAGATGTTTAATTTATTATACATAATTTAGAAAATATGTAATAATTTAGTTGTGTTAACAACATAATATTTTCTTAATGTTCTGTTTGCATTAAGAAATTTAATTGAAATGTATTTTCACCCACTTTTTTTATTAAGAACAAATTTAATGGAAAGTATTTTTTTAATTCTTAATTTGATTTTTTTAAGTTCCCGTTTGAGTCTCAACAACGACTTAGTAAATTTTCTTTCTATTTTTTTTTTTTATCTATTTTAGTATTAAAGTATCGACAAAAATATATTTATTCATAATTTTTAAATAAATTCAATTATCTTTTAATTACATTGAAATCAAAACCAAAATAATTTTCTAAACAAAAAGGCATTTAGATTTCCTTTAATTTCATCAATCAAACTAAAAAGAGCTTATATAAATCTTTGGCTAAATTATAATCATTTTAACTTCATTACATAAGGAGAAATTATTATATGAGGAGTCCGGATACAACTTATGTTTAGACTCCAATCAAAATAGATCACGTCACCATGTGTACAAGCTGTGTATAAATTGTACACAATGTGTATAAGATAACGTGACCTATTTTGATTGGAGTCTGTACATCATCCGGACTCCGCACATAATAATTTCTCTTACATAAGGCGCTACTGTCTGTCTTCTTTACCAAGGCGAGAACAATTGATCTAACCAAAGCTCAATGTTATTGTCGCTGGCAACTTTGGTCTTTTTTTTTATATATAAAATCATGGATGGGCCTATGTATTAATATGAATAAAACGGTTGCAAATTCTTAAAGGATTAAGAGCTCTCTAAAAATACAACATTTTATGTAAAGCCTAATGAACTTATGATCCAACTAATAATATAATACAACCAACATGAGGAAAAGCTATAAAACAAAAAAAAAAAAAAAAAAAAAAAAAAAAAAACCCAAAAAAATAGCCCAACTCAAGATCACCAACAAAGAGAACCAGAAACTCTCAGAAGTAGAGCAGCAACACAGTTGGAGTAGACTAAACAATCTGCACGAACAGCATCAAGAAAAAACAACCTACAACGAAAAAGAATAAGCTTTGGAAAAAAAAAAAAACTAACACAACAAGAAAATCTTCCATAATCATGGACTGTATATAACCCAAATTTTCAAGTTCAACCCAAACTCTATCAGGATAGTATTTGGTGACATCAAGCTCAACCAAAACACGAGCAATAGAGGGTCTAGAGCTGCTCGAGGTGGTATTATTAGTTTTTAGAGGCCGAACAAATAGGGAACCAAGACTGTGAAGGATACAAGGGGAGAGAACTAAGGTTACAAAAGAAAACCCAAATTAGAATGATAGGGGATTCCACTTCAATATAAAAAAGAGTCTATTTAAACACTTTCATGAAACACTTGCTCACAAAATAGAATGGTGAGAAAACACTTTACAATAATTCAAGTCATTAACAAGCTTAATCAACATATGCTTCAGGTTGAGCAAAGTAATGGTTAAATCACCTAAAATTTTGAGGTTGAAGAAAAAATTCCAAATGGCATCAAGAGAGGGCCTATGACCAGGGAATTTTCCCACCAAAGCGAACTTGAAGGAGGGTTGCAAGCGCAGGAATTTCATCTTCCAAAATCCCTATGTAAGACAATCCATAGTGAGATGTTATTTTAAGATTCAGAAAAAATTCAGTGAAGGAGCAAGCCCAGACAAAGCGTCTTTAAAAAAACGAGAACCCTTCGACCCATTCAAGAAACCAGGGTCTTTCAGGCGATGAACAACCATACCAAAAAACTGAAGAAAGCTTGAAATCAAATTAGATTACAATCAAATTGGCTTTAATTTTGAGTCGAATTACAAGGCCGAGTCAGTGCTACGTCAATGGACAGCCACTTAAGAGAAATCCTACCAATTGACATGTTTATGCTAGGCTATGAAGACCTATTGATGGGGACATCAGTTGGAAAGTCTACCGCCGACGTGGCCGTAGATCTACGGCCACAATCTGCCCGATGTATTTCTGATTTTAGTTTGGTCATTTTATGTGATGTATTTTTATTTCTGCATTTTTTTTTCCCTTTTTACCCTTGCTTGAGGGATTGAGTCTTGTAGCCCCTCGAGGGTATTTTAGTCTTTTATTTTATGTCATTGTATCAGGCTATTTATAGCCTTCATCTTGTACTTTTGTTGGTTAATGAATGATATGAAAATTTTCCTGCATTGTCTTCTTCTTGGAGCTTTTGTGAGAGCTTGAGAGAGTGAGTTTGTGAATTTGGTGGAGCCTAGGAGAGGCCACCCGTCGTACCCAACAGTCACCTGGTGTTGTTTGGCCTAAACGGAAGTGACCGTTTATTAGTTTTACTTTGTTGTTTTATTCACTAATAACTAAATCTGAATTGATCTTAAAATATCTTGTGCAAGTTTCTGAATCATGCATGTAGTCCTGCATCACCTATGTGCTAGACATGGGTTCAGGAAAATCGACCTCATATAAAAATGAGATCAACAAAAATCATTAAGTTTAATGCTTTCGCCTAATAATGCAATACCGAAGATATTGATCTTAAAAGAGTGGCACCAAAGCTCGAGCTTGGATGCTAGGATTGGAGGCCATGAAGGATCTTAGGGGGAACTCCCAATCTTTTGGAGTTATAAGCTGAGGAGCCTTGCCATATTAACGGGGGTAGGATTTAAAAATAGCTGAGGGATGGCAACTTTATTCGAAACTAGCTAAAAAAAATCATTTAATTTGCTAGATATAAAATCAATATTTTATTTATATTGAATGGACAACAAGCTCGTTGAAAACAATTTCCGCGATTTACTAGGAAACCAATTTGGACTCGATACTAACCCTGTTCAAATAAATTGAAGACCCTTTTCATAACCTTTATCTAGGATAATTTACGAATAGCCTAAATGAATACCATAAAGAACCAAATCTATCTATGAGGCTCTCGTTGATATAAAGTAAAAGAGATCCATAGAGCAATATTATAAGCTAGACAACAACAAATAACAACAACAGAGAAGTACTAGAAAGCAACAAAATTCACTATATAATCAAATCTGCAGCTGCTGTAAATACCCTTGTTCACCTCGCCAAGTCCAAATTATGTCTTTAAGGGCAGGCCTAATATCCTCCTTACAGAGTTTCTCATACTCCAGAGTATCTCCATCAGTCATCTTCAGCTCAACCATGTGAAATGAAGGGGTGATCTCAAATATCTCAGCATCAATAGCTAAAACATCCTTTCTTCCTTTCTTTGTTACTTCCATTTTCATGATCCCACCATCCTTCTTCTGCACTTTAAACTTCAGGCTTTTGGCAACTTCCTCGAGCTTTGAGATAATGGCTTCTGCAGGCAGCCAAGAAGTGAAACGTGCTTCTTTTCTGCGGTCAAGCTCCACAAATAAACCGGAAAGATCAAATCCATCAGAAAGAGAGATTATATCAAATGCATTCATGCTTGTTGCCTTCATACTATCCTCTTTTTGCTCAACCTGACTGTTGCTACCACTGGAGCTAAAAGTTGAGATAAGAGCAGTAGGAATCTTTTCTTTTGACTCAGCTTCGAATCCCTTTCTAAACCATGAATGTGACATAATTTTAACAATTGGGATTCTGGTACTTGGATTTGGGTCTAAGATCTTTGACAACAACTTCCGCGCTTTAGTAGGAAACCAATATGGACATCTAAATTCAGCCTTCTCGATCTTCCTGTACATCTCCATCAAGTTTGTATCATGGAAAGGCAGATAAGCAGCTAAGAGTACATAGAGAATCACCCCACATGACCAAATATCAGCTTTAGCTCCATCATAACCTTTCCTCCCAATCACCTCAGGAGCAACATAAGCTGGAGTTCCACAAGTAGTGTGCAGTAAACCATCCTGCCTCTTAGACTCCACAAGAGCACTCAAACCAAAATCTGAGAGCTTTAGATTACCAGCTTCATCCAGGAGGAGGTTTTCAGGTTTTAGATCACGGTGATAAACACCTCTGTTGTGACAAAATTCAACTGCACTGATTAACTGTTGAAAGTATTTTCTTGCAACATCCTTCTCAAGCCTGCCCTTAGCAATCTTGTTGAAAAGCTCACCTCCTTTGGCATATTCCATCACAAAATAAATCTTGTTTTTTGTAGCCATGACTTCATAAAAGTGTACAATATATGGATGCCTCACCAATCTCATTATTGATATCTCACGTTTGATCTGATCCATTAGCCCGGCCCTGAACGCCTTTCCTTTGTCAATCATTTTTATAGCAACACATTGGTTAGTAATAACATTCTTGGCGTAGTATACTTTCGCAAAAGTTCCTTGTCCCAATAATCTACCAAGTTCGTACTTATGCAACAATAAACACCCTTTATTCACCATTATTATTTGATAGATTTACGTCAAGCAGCAGAACAATTTAAGCACTCTTCTCTTAAACTGAGTTTTAATATTTAGAGAAGCAGAACTTAAGAGACTAAGCTTTCAACCATCCTCCACAATCTCATGATCTAACGTGACAAAGGTTATTGTACTATTTAATTTATTGTGTGTGAGCTCAAAGAATGAATCCCATTTAAAGGAATTCTGACCATTTATATAAAAAAGCAGAGCCACAACAGATGGAACTACTCTCTCGTTAACTATGGGAAAGGATTTCGTAAGCAAGCACATCTTTGAACATTCCCGGGTATTTATCTTTCAGCTGCTGTCTTAATGACGGCTACCTGTAAGAAATATAAAGCCAAATTGAATTTCCATAAATAAAATCTGAAGCATAAATCAGCTAGCTCTACGATATACACCGCTTGGTATTCTAAACAAAGAAAAAGAAATAATAAAGTGAAAAAAGAATTGCTGGCGGGCTTTGAGATACTTTATGTGCAAATTTTAATTTACTATATCTCTTTGTATTTGGTTCATCGTTCTCTAACAATAACACATATATACAATGTGTTTAATTATGCTGGTGAAAATTGCCTAAAGATTATAGTATTTTAAAACTTTTAGGGGGGAGGGGGCAATTGCCCCCTTGGGGTCAAGGGGGGTCCGCCCCTGGTTGGTCATACCAGCAACTTTCATGGTAAGCACCACGGACCTAGAAAATTTCATTAGGGCAACAAAAACATACCAAGCAATCGTGCGCGCTCTGGCTTGCCTGTCTTCCCTGGGCACTCATGTGCGCTCCAACTTGTGACTTCGCATGAGCCACCCATTCTTACGCACTACTGCCTCCCACACGGTCCACTATGAGGTTCTTGATCCACTGGTCTACACACCAAATCTGATCGACCCTACTTGCTGATTTGCCCACGTTTCGAATCGCAGGCTCCACCTCAAAAGATCTAACCAGATCTATAATCAAGAATAGGATGTATGCCTCCTACACCAGCTAGAGCGGCATTTCCCGAATCTGTGGTCTTCAATCCGCCTCTCACACACGAACAAGCCTGTCAATTCTTCCTCTGCCTTCGCCCCAAGCGAAAGTATACATGAGTTTCGTCGGCCCTACGACATCCTCCCCTACAACCACCCCACTCTACACCAGTCCCTGATAGCAGCTCCGACCTACGACATCGCGCATCCGCACAGTCCCCGCATGGATCCGCCTCGCGCCCATGCACAAGCGGTCAGACTCGGCCTCCATATTATCCGCGAACATCCCGCGCTTTGTGGACGATCCAGATACTTCCGATCAGATTCACGTAAGCAAGCCGCACATGCTTTGAGCCTCTGTTCGCACCTAGGCCCTGCAAGGCCTACTTCTTCTACGCTCGTGTGTCAGGCCTTGCTTCCGTCTTCTTTGCTTGATCGACAAGAACAAGACCAAAGTCTTACTCCTGCGCAAGACTACGCTCCATGCAACCAACCCGCCTTTCCTTCGTGTTGATCGCGATTCCATCCACTATCTGCTCTCGTTTCTTGATTACAACCTTTCTCCTACCTCGAGATCGCCTCCATCAGGCTCTAATACCAATTTGTTGGAATTTCTTGAGTAGGCCGAAGTTCTTGTTGTTCTTGGATTGAGAGGGAGAGGGAGAGGGAGAGAAGAGAGGGAGAGAGGGATTTTGGAGGAAAAATAAACTCAACTTTATTCAATTTTCCTCCCAATATATAAACTAGCCAAGTTAAGTATAGATAGACTAGACATTGGTATGGTGTCTTGCGGAGAAACTTAAACTAAAATTAAATCTAGACCAAACCTAACAATTTATGCTATCCAGGATCGTCGACAACCTTGTCATTACTCATTTCAGCTAGGTTGCTATCGGTGTGAGCCTGGACCAACCTCAATGACTATGATGTTGCTTTTGATTTTAATAGCTTAATGAGCATCTAATAATAAACTCCCTCTAGCTACTAGGAGGTGAACCATCTTTGCACTAAATAACATTAGTGTAGGTTTAGATTTGGGGAAAGCCCAGTGATTTTTTTTTTCTCTCGAAGGGGCTGTTTGGCAACAAGTGGGATTTAATTTTAGTGGAATTTACTAAATGCTGGAAATCCAAATTTAGTAAATCCTAAAAGAGTTAAATCCTAAAAGGTGTTTGGTATGTCATATGTTAAATCATGAGAAACTATTTGATAACATATTGCAGGATTTATGACAGTTAAAGATTTAAATGTGAAGAATATAATTAGAAATTAAAAAATAAATTTATAATTAAAAATAAAAAAATTAATGTATTATGAATTTAATAAGATGCTAAGTACAAATTATCCATTAATTATTATTTACACTATTAATTATATATTTTTAATAATATATATTTTAAGTTATATTAATTTAGTTAATTATATTAATGTTTATTTCTAATTTATATTTCTAATTATTCAATTAAGTTAAATTAGATAATTAATTTATAAAACTATTAATAATTTAATTTAATTACTTAATTATTAATATTTAAATTATATTAATTAGGTTAATCAATTAATAACTTAGAGCCGTCTAGTGTTTGCCTTTCATCTTCTCTTGTCGTCGTTGCTGTTCGGCTTCGTTGCTTCTTCGGCCCCTTGGTGGCAGTTCGACTTCGCTCCTTCGACGACTTTCCCTTCCTCTCGGATCGGAATTTACGACATTTTGATCGGAAGCAACAACGGGAGTTCGCTGGCTGTGAAGGTAACTTTCTACCTCTCGCGCGCTTCTTCGGCCAAATCCCATAAATCCGCCGAACCGAGGGATTTAGTAAATCCCGGATTTAAACTGTAAATCCGTAAATCCGGGATTTACCGAATCCCGGGATTTAACGCTCGCTCTAAAACCGCTTGGCTGGATTTAGCGTAAATCCGACTTAAATCTAGGAAGAAATCCGATAAAAAACAGCCACGAAAGTTTTCCAAGTAAGAATATTACTTTTTTTGATTGTGCATGTGGATTTCTAAGTTGAGATAGCTTAAAAGTCACCCATCTTACAAATAAGGAAAATCTCTTCTGGATGGCAACAACAATATTTGCCTTGTTTAGATTTCTTTTATTTTATTAAGCTATTTGTGATTTCTTGCAGTGTTTTACTTCCAAAAGAGCATGATTTTGACCCCTACCTCTCCTACGGATTACACTTAACAGCAACCAAATGGATTTTAGAATAAAATTTGAATGAGGGAATTAGGAAGGTTACAAAAAATTTGATTGGCCTAATCCTACTTGCGACCTAATAACCCTAATCCTACTTGGCTCATAATCATTAAAGTCATTACAACATCAAGTACCAAAGAAGCATATCTTTTGAAGTTCTTTTCTAATAAACACAAAGGAAAACATAAAAAACCCATCAAATTCTTCTCAAATTCACAGAAAAAAAGAAAAAAAAAAGTTTGAAGGAAACGAAACGGACCCTTACCTTACCGTCGGTGACCGACTGATCCTGAAAGTTGTGCTCCGAATCTCCCAAAGCCCCAGCCGAGAGAGAGAGAGAGAGAGACGACAGTGATAAGAGACTGAGAAATACGGAGCCCAAAGGCCAACTTTATTTGGTATTCGAACCGCCTTTCCTTATGTTTTCCTCCGTGTGAATTTCTTCTTAAAGCCCTTCGACATTATTATATTTTCCGTTTCGGTATTTTGGATTCCAACAGCCTTCCGACAGAACGTAGTCAAAATTATGGAAATAAATTTTTTTTTTTTTGGGGAATTGGAAATAAATTTTTGACTTGGGCGCATCTAATGTTTGATTTATGTAGATTTTGAATCTTAAATAAAAAAAATTTAAATATCCGTGTAAATTATATTAATGCTGAAGATTCGTCAATTTAGTATCTAACTAAAGATTTTTTTTTTTTTTAGATCGCCCGCTACCATCCTTATGAGGCATATGACAACATTTAATTAATCGTTCGGTGAGCCTATCAGCAATCAACCTTATATATATAGGACCCGTAATTATTTTATTTTCTCACGACTCAATCATGCTAGCCAACTAACTCAGCTAACCCTGTGGGTTCTAACTAAAGATATTAACTTGAGCTTTATTTGTGCGAGTAATAACTTAGAATATTACAAATATCTTAGAATATAATTGTTTATAGGCAAGTTGACTCCGACAGCATAGATAAGATCCAGAAGAGTTTTACATAATAGATAGACATTGCTTCCTTGGCTGCTGTATTGCTACAAGCTTTTCCTGTTTACTATAAAAATGTAAATTGACAATATTTATCTTATTTTCGTCCGCGAACTATTCAATGGACGTTTTATTTTTTGTTTGCTTTGAAATTTTTTAATAAATTAAATGTAAATAAACACATATCACACATATAAATTTTAATAAATGGCATAAAGTTATTTTTTAATAACTGAGGAATGCGTCACATTTTAATTTATAGTTTATTAGTTGAAAGATTATATGCTTGAGGCTTTTTATGTATTTGAGTTTGGATTAAATTTCTTCAAAAATTTTTTTTAAAAAAAAGCTCATATTTAATAATTATAGTAAAAACCTTATAATAATGCAAAACGGAAGCCTTTTAAACATGCCAAAATTCTTGTGGATAAGGCAAGCGATTGATTCCTGCTGAGATGGCTGAGCGTGGATCCTATCAACTGCAATTTTAAATAGAAAAAAAAAATATTTCCCTAAAATTTGACTTATCATTCAGGCAATCTATAAACCAGAAATGCAAAAACTAAGGGCTCGAGCGGTGTTAAGTTGGACCGGTCAAATAAGATCAATTTGCAATTGCAATCGTTTAAGGGAAAAAATTGTCTCGGATATCCGGCCTGATTTAGTTTTAATCATGATGGATTTCAAAATTATTAAATTTATTTTAAGATAAATATAATATATGATAAATTAATTAAATTTTAAATAAGTTTGAGACTTATCCTTTTAAAAGAAACTATTGTAAATCAATTTATTTTATTTTTTATTTATTTTGACAAATTAAATCAAATTATATTTATAATTGGGTTAATAATTGTCTCAAGATAAATTTTTGAATATCTCATGATAAATTATTGAATTTATCTTGAGATTAATATTATTCATGAAAAAATTATATTACACCAATTTTAAAAGGTATCTAATAATTTTAAGGATTATATATAAATTATATAAAAATATTCTTACATAATTTTCTTTTTCAAAATTATCTTATTTTTCACCCACCTTAACAATATTCAATCTCATTCCACTTAAGAATATTTGTTCCCCCTCTCAAAACTTACCTTTGACACTCTACTCCTTGTTCAAGCATCTCCAAAATTATAACTTTTTAACTCTATTAAAGTGTGAAGATCTCACTATAGTTATATTTTTTGGGGAGAAAATATTATTATATTATTATGCTCAAATCTTGACATCTAGCCAAAAAGCTCTTTTGTCTTGTTTGGATAAATAGTTGTCATCACTATCACCATCTTGTATTTGAAATCCATTCTCTTGGATGCTACGTAAAAAATAAATATAATCATAATCTTATCTAGACCTTAGGCACACACTTGTGTTATTTGAGATACATTCTCTGGTAAGAAGATGAGAATATTGAAACATGCAAGCTTCACACACCAATGTTATAGTAGGCATAACTTTAGGGGTTGTATTTTGGCTACAATTTTTTTTTTCCAAACAAAAATTTCATTAAAATAAAATGATATAGCATAAGACCACAAACATGGCAACATCAATAGGATTACAATTAATGAAAAAGAAAAAGCAGCAGCATCAAAACAAATTGAGAGTTGGATTGGCAAAATAAAAAAATCTCAGACTCAGACCGACACCTAGTTGCCAGGGAGGGGCCATCTACAAAGGATAGACAAACCATCCAAACCGAGAAGTAGCCAACAACACCAAAACGAGCCACCAAGGTTGCCAACCAACCTTGGCCATTCAAGGCACATGTAGCATAACTGCTTCATTATCGTCCATTCTGAATACAACGCAGCATCACAACCAAAGCAACAAAATCCAGAATAAAATAAAGCAGCACATACAAAAAAAAAAAAAACTTCCAAAAAAAGAAAGTCATTTATGCTTGAATTTTCATTTATGTTTCCTAACAAAATTATCGAGCGAGCCCATTTCTAAGTTGCTATCAATAAAATCCTCCTCACTAGCAACCGACATGTCATCATGCAACAAATTACATTGCCACCGAAAAGAATTTCTAGTAACATGGGCTAACAAATTAGCATTTAAAACAACAGAAATAGGCACATCCACTAAAGGCATCCCAACACTTGCCTCCCCAACAACATCCAAAGCTTCTTCACCACTATAAACTAAAGAAGCAGAATTATCAACAGACAACTCCGCACTATCAACATAAATTAGACTACCACTAAGATTAACACAATAATTAATATCAGTCATTGTCATAAGGGCAGGAGCGACATTTGGAAAAATAATACCATCCACAGCACCATAAACCACCAATTCCCCATTATTTACAGGAGAAATACTAGAACCAAAAGCAACAACAGTATCATGGGCTGCAGGATAGAACATGCCCGACAAAAGGCAAACCCACATCACAAAAATTAACAACAAGGATATGAGAATCCAACACAGCAACCGAATCCACCAAAACAACAAAAGGCCCACCCAAAAAAGGCAAAGTAAGAGGAGAAACAGAAACAGGAGAAACAACAAAATTAGAACGCGCGGGCAAACTAACCGGACCAACACCCTCATTCCCAATACTCGCCAGAGACAATGATTGACCCAAAGGATCAGGAATAACCACATCCACATTAACACCAGTACCAACATTCTCCACAATAACATTTTCAATCCTAACAGGTAAACAAAGTTTCGTAGAAGAAACAAGAATGGGGGCAGGGGGTAGAGAACGACACTCACCCCGAATATGGCCAATAGCTTTACACAAATCACAAAAGGGGAGGAAAAGCCTCCATTTGCACATGCTGGAATAACCCAAATTATCTGAACTGAGCCAAACTTTATCATGATAGTTCTTCGTAATATCCAATTCAACCAGAACACGGGACAGGGAGGGACGCGAGCCAACAAAGGTGGCGTTATCTACTTTAAGAGGGTGGCCAAACAAAGAACCCAAAGCATGTTTTCACACTATTTAATTCGATGGTGGCAATCGAGAGGTGGTCCAATGATGGTGTTAATTGGGTGGTGTTCCAACTATAGCAGTTGCGTAGCAGTTTGATGGTGACAGGGATTCTTTTAATATTTTAGCTCTCTCCATTTAAAGTTATTTAGAGTGATATTCTTCGTCAAAATATTTAGACTCCAAAAGCACTCCATCGAATAATATGTATTAATTCTTATTATTATATATTATTCTTTGTACATTTTATGTATTAATCCTTAATGATGTCAAAGTTTGGCAATCTTTGACTTGTTGGGTCATTTCGTAGAGAAGCTCGATTTGATTATAACCAAGCAAAATTTGGCGATAATTTCTTGCCTTATTAAATTTCACGAATTTTCTAATTATGCTTGGATTCATTTTGATTCAAATTGGATTATTTTTTATTTTGTTGAATTCATCTCATTAAGATTTTCATCTCAATACTGATTTTATTGAAATCAGTATTCAAATGATATTAAATTTGAAATTAAAAGTCTTCAATTTCAATATATATTAAAATTTGTGTTTGATTGAGTGCGCTTTTTGGCGACGTGTTATATAATATTCCATGTGCCACATTTCATATGTTTGAAGTATATATATATATATATATATATATATGTTGCGGGCTAGAAAATACGCGGCGATAGAGATTTAATTCTACGTCCTAGCGTTGTACGGATAACTAGCTCACACACAGAGAAATCAAGATTTTTTACGTGGAAAACCCTTGAAATTAAAGGGGAAAAACCACGAGGCCTAGCCCAGTTGAAAATGATTCAACTAGACTTTGAATCAGTTATAAAGTACTGAATCTCCTCTAAGGAGGATCAGATTTACAATTAGTAACTATTCGATAGGAGTCAGGTGTTAGACCCAGTGTCACTTGGAAGTTCGGGTGTTGACAGTCTGGCCTTGAGCAGAACAAAGGTCCCTCAGCAGGACGTCGGGTCTTGGCGTCGGGCCTGAACGTCGGGCCTTAAGACAGTGGTGCAATGAAAACTCCGGTGGTGGTCCGACGAGGTTCCTGCAGTGGTCCGGCGGTGGTCCGGCGGCTGTCGAGGAGGACCTTCTTCCTTCTTTTCTTCCTTCTCTTTTCTTCTTCTCTCTCTTGCTTGGACCTCTCTTGTGAAGAATGAGGGCTCTATTTATAGATTTTCTGGAGTGGCATGGCCCGTAAATAGGTGTGAGATCAAGGGCGAATAGGGAGTGGTTTGAATGGACGGCCGATAGTGAACCCTTCGATTGTGCACCATTATTTGGACATTTGGAGGCCTTAATGTTGTCGGAATTCAGCGATCTTAGGCTCGTTGGATTCGTCTCGTCGAGCCGTTCGATTCGAGTATAAGCTCGTCAAAATCGAAGACCGTTTGGTAACTCAAATTGCGGTTTGAACCTTCTGACAGCACTTTGAGCCCTTGATTTGGACTCATTTGGGCTCGGATCGGGTTGATCTTGGTGTCGTCGGGTCCGTATTTCCGAGACGCTCATTTTGACTGTAAGCTCGCTGAAATTGGAGTTCGGGTGCTCCCAAAATTAATTTTTAAAGTTTCCAACTAGCTTTCGCCTCGAGATTCGTGCCCGATCAAGATAATTTTTTGGCGATGTATCAATATATATATAATTTATTTTGAATGGACTAACAAAGAATATTTGTTTCTTGTTTAAGCTCCGTCCATCAGCCCAAAGCCCATTTACAATCCGTATAGATCCGACTTTAAAACCAACACTAATTCTAATAAACTATTTAAAACAAAAACAAATAATGACTCGGCTATTTAATGTAAAAATACATATTATCTATTATCAACAATCAACTAGTAAAAGTAAGGTGAGCATCAATAGCAACATATGTTGGTGCTTTTGTCGATTGGGAAACTTCAAAGAAAAAACATTAATACAGATTTTACCTTTATAAAATAAAAATACTGAGTAACAAAATAAAGTGTATTTATTTCATAGTTCAGACTATTACTATAAATACATCAACAGTAATGCATCTAACTGTTGTAAAAATAACAAGTTTGTTATGAGTGAATGGTTATGATTCAGTGATCTGAGGCGATGATAGAGAATTTGGTTAGCGGGAGAGATTATTATGCTTGGACATTAGACCGTTCGGAGGCGAATCAGAACTCGCCACATCACCTGATACACAACTACAGTACATAGCAAAAGAGTGACTTGGCGCACTCTAACATGATTTTGGACGGTGTATGTTGTCCGCATAGAATAATTTTTCGGTTAATGGAGCAGGTTTGATATGAGTGATTTTTGAGTCTTGCAATGAGTATTTGAGGTGGCTGAATCAGTTGCTTTATCACAAACTAGGCGACCTCTTTTTGACCAATGATAAAATTAGAAACTTTGTAAGCTTTGAATTACATTTAAAAAATATTTGAAATATATAATTAAATAATTAAATTTTTATACATTCATCATAGACTTTAATCTAAGTATTTTTGTACAAAATTTTCTGAGGAAGAAATTGTTACGACTACGGTAAGTTGGTATCCTAAGCCAAATTAGCGGTCCGACAGCCATATTAAAAGAAACCATAAATTGATGACAATAAGTTCGATTTTGTTTGCTTTAGTAGGCTTTGTACGTTTCATTTCTCAGCTAATATTAATTCGCACGTGGGAAACCCAAGTTTTTTGGTTTTAGAAATGGAAAGGGTCAAAAAAATAAAAGGAAGAAGGAAGATCACAAATATCAGATAAATTTAAGAAAATTGCTCAACATATGAGAGAAAAGTTACATAGGCAAAAGGTGTTTCTAAGGAAATTTTTGGTTTGAAGTAAAATGGGTGCAAAGTATTTTAATTATAAGAGTTTTGATAATATGTGTGTTTGATTTGAACTAAAAGAAATGTAGTGTAAATTTTGATGCATTTGAAATTCATCTTTTAGTTCAATTTTAGTGGTTGTTCGACTGTCTGAAAAAAAAATGCATTGTAAAAAGAATATTTTAGAGTTATTTTGATGAGTTTAAAATGAAAGCATGAAATTATTATTATTTTTTAATTTGAAGAAAAATAAATGTAATATAAAGTATAACAAGATTATGGTGGTGGCTTACATTGGCAGCAGTGTGGACGACATTAGGCAGTCGGCTGCGATGGTGGTCGACAGTGGGCAGCCGACAATGGTGGCTAGCGATCGGCTGCCGTGGTGACCAGCGGCGGTGGCTGGCAGTGGCAGGCGACGGGGGCCAATGGGGTGGGGATGGTCGATGGTTCGAGGCTGGCGCATGGCATTTACAATTGAAATGAATTTATGGTATATTTAGAACTTGCTAAAATTGGAGGATTCCAAATACACAAACAATGAGATTGATTGTGAATTCTAAATGCACAAATCTTAGTATATTTATTTAACTTCAAATAAAACACCCATATTTTCAAAACCCGTATTTGGAATACTATGCACTCCATCTTTTCAAAATCTTACATTGGCAGCAGTGTGGACGACATTAGGCAGTCGGCTGCGATGGTGGTCGACAGTGGGCAGCCGACTATGGTGGCTATATGGTGGCTAGCGATCGGCTATCGTGGTGGCCAGCGGTGGGTGGTTGACATTAGTGGTAGCAGGCGATGGAGGCCAGCGGGGTGGGGATGGTCGATGGTTGGAGGCTGGCGTGTGTCAATTACAATGGAAATGAATTATGATATATTTAGAACTTGCTAAAATCAGAGTATTCCAAATACACAAATAATGAGATAGATTGTGAATTCAAAATGCGCAAAATCTTACAGTATATTTATTTTACTTCAAATCAAACACACATATTTTCAAAACCCATATTTGGAATACTATGCACTTCATATTTTCAAAATCTTACATTGGCAGCAGTGTGGACGACATTAGGCTGTCGGCTGCGATGGTGGTCGACAGTGGGCAGCCAGCAATGGTGGCTAGCGATCAGCTGTCGTGGTGGCCAGCGGTGGTTGGTTGACAGCGATGGTGGCTGGCGGTGGCAGGCGACGGGGGCCAGCGGGGTGGGGATGGTCGATGGTTGGAGGCTGGCGCGTGGCAATTACAATGAAAATGAATTTATGATATATTTAGAACTTGCTAAAATCGGAGGAATCCAATTACTAATGAGATAGATTGTGAATTCTAAATGCATAAAATCTTACAATATATTTATTTTACTTTAAATCAAACACCCATATTTAGAATACTATGTACTCCACATTTTCAAAATCTTACATTGGCAGCAGTGTGGATGACATTAGGTAGTCGGCTGCGATGGTGGTCGATAGTGGGTAGCCGGCAATGGTGGCTAACGATCGGCTGCCATGGTGGCCAACAGTGGGTGGTTGACAGTGGTGGTGGCTGGCAGTGGCAGGAGATAGGGGCCAGTGGGGTGGGGATGGTCGATGGTTGGAGGCTGGCGCGTGGCAATTATAATGGAAATGAATTTATGGTATATTTAGAACTTGCTAAATCAGAGGATTCCAAATACACAAATAATGAGATATATTATGAATTCTAAATGCGCAAAATCTTACAATATATTTATTTTACTTCAAATCAAACACCCATATTTTTAAACCCGTATTTGGAATACTATGCACTCCATTTGTAAGCAATCAAATAACACCTTAGTGTATTTTGAATTCTTCAGATTTGGAAAATTTCCAAATAAACAATAAATTCATCGCTATTGCTGCCATTGCTGCAACCCCGTCATCGTCACTACCAACCTCTAGTAGTCACTACTGCAACTAATCACCTCCGTTGTTGCTGACTGTCGTTACCTTAATCTGTCATTGGCAACAGCACAACTTCGGTCGCCACCACCACCGCCATCCAGCTGCAATTGCCATCATCTGCTGCATCCACCACCAATGGTCACCACCTGTGAGACCTCTTCCCTTACTGTTCCTCTCTGATTTGGATTTTTCCTCTCAGGATCGTCCAGGACGATTGGAAATCGTCCAGGCCGATCGACACTGTAGAAAATATCGGCCTGAGAATAGTTCTGGGAGTCGTCCAGGCCGATCGTTTTTGGTCTGATCGTCCTGGGACGATTTGGCGATCGGCCGGGCCGATCAGACAAATGATTTAAACAAATCAGCTCGTTTTGATGAGAGAGAAAATATTTTAAAAATCAAAATATCTGATTTGAGGAGAGAGAAAGAGAAGGGAAAAAGACGAAAAGCTGGGTTTTGGAGGCCGCGGAGCGCTTTCCGTCAGACGCTGATGTTGGGAAAAGTGAAGATCTCGTGGTAAGGACTCCGAACCCTATTTCTGTTTTCAAAGATATTGAGTTTTGATCGAGTTATGATTTATTTTGTGTTTTCGTAGTCGACTTTTCGACGTGATTTGGATTTGGCACAACTTTCACCGCACAACTTTTGATATGTTATAGATATGATTATTGCACACGATTTGACTGTATTCTACGAAGATTTTACCGGTCGGAATTGATTCTACGCGATTTTAATCGAATAGAAAATTATCGGGACTTGATTTGATTTGATTTCTATAGGGCAATAGTCTTGTATTGATGTTATCGATATTCTATTGTAATTTGGAAGAATTTGGAAATTGTGCCTTTTTGCAGGATTTTTGTGTAAATTTGACCGACTGCCGTTACGCTGCCCGATTTTCGTATAAATTCCGAATTTTCTGGAATTGATAGATTGAATTGATATTTGCATGACTATTGATATGATTGTTTTAGATTGCTTTAATATTGATTTTTGCCTTGATTATCTATTGATTATTGAATTGCTTACTGAATTGACTATTGATACTGAAAGACAAGTGGGAACATGGTTGAACGTTGGTTGGAGATTGGTTGACCTGTATAGGATGGTGAACCGACAGGCTTTCCTTTAAATCATAGATCATGGATCATGGATCATGGAGGGAGTTATAAGTAGTTTTATACGCCGACGGGCGGCCGACGGGCAGAAAGAGTGACGACTCTTATTAATGGAACCAACGTATAGATATCTACAACAGCAACACGGATTCTACAACAGCAACATAGCCAGCGTTTGTGCTTGTCTAGTAAGACCATTGAATGATTGCATCGTATGGATTTCCTGATGTGCATGAAATTACGGATTTACTGTATCGTACGGATTCATTGATTTCATTGATTGATCATTGAGCATTGATACTACTTGACTATTGATCATTGATATTGATATGGACATGGACGGCATAGATTCATTGATATCATTGATTCTGCATTGATTCGACCTGCTACTGTAGATTTATCGTATTGTCCTTCCGATTGATTTTATCGACTTAATCGTATAGACTGGATTTGATTGATTGATTGATTTGATGGATTTATTGATTTTATTGATTTATCGTATTGCTTTTCCGATTGATTTTCTCGATTTGATTGATTCATAGATACCGGCACCAATATTGATATGGATTCTGTGTATTGATTCATAGAGATTGACACTGATATTGATATAGATTGTATTGATTCACCGGCACCGATATTGATATGGATTATGTGTATTGATTCATAGATATCGACAGCGACATGAATATAGATTGTACCGATTGATAGATACCGACATCGATATTGATATAGATATGATATTGATATATGGATATTATTGATACGACAGATCCTGACATGATATTGATACATTGAGTCGTCGTACCGGTTCTCGATTGATTGATTGAATGGATTGTTGCCGTATGGAGTTAGTGTATCGTAGAATAGATTTCTTTGATTTCTACTGCCTTGATGATTTCATGGTATTGATTTGATTTCAATTGATCTTTCGCAGTATTGATTTGATTGTTTATTGGGATTTTAAGCCGATTGATACTATTGACTGGAAAGTGCTCTATTAATGATTTTCCTACTGTAGCATCGTACGTCGTCATTATTGAATATGTCATAGTGTCATTGAAGATAATATTGATATCGAGTAAATCGTATTGAATATAATTGGATTGACTGATTTGTAAGAGTACGTTCTGACACGAATCCCTTATGGAATTAATTGATGCTATTGATTGCTATTAATTGATACAGACATTCTATTGATTGGACAGATGATATAGATACAACGAATTGACTAGACGACGCGATTGATTGAACTGATAGTATTGATTGATAGACACTGCTACGATGAATAGATATTGGCTTCCAGTCACTTACTGATTTGATTGCTGAGGCGTATTGATTGATATTTTTACCGCTGTATTGATTATTGACTATTGATTTCCGTACTGATTTGATTTCCGCTGTGTAGACTTGATTTCATTGACTGGATTTCCGCATTGCATAGACTCATTGACCATTGATCGACTTGATTTACTTTGACCTGCATATTGATAGCATTGCCGTGCTTTGATTTCAGTTGTAGGCTTTGGTGACCTGCTGGGCTTTGTAAGCTCATTATATGTGGTTTAAATTTTCAGGTCCGAGCAAGGAAACTGGAATGGAGTTCGATCAGAATGTCAGACGAATCCTTTCACTATTTGATTCTGGGGCATCACACCACCTCACCTTCGGCCATCCACCACCGACCATCAGCCTCGATCATCGTCGACAACAACCAAACGCCAAGGCTAGCAACCCATTGTATGTCACCCAATGTGCCACTAGCCACCACCATCCAGCCATAAGCTACTAATCACCACCATTTTTATAATTTCCACATTTTAATTCAAGTCAAATAAAAAATAATCAATTACATTTCTTTTACACTTATCTAAATAACTTCAAAGCATTTCAATTACACCATATATTTTTTTACATTATATTATTTTTCTAGCCAACCAAATGACCCCTTAGTGCTTGATATATTGCAGATATAAATTAGATTATTCGTTATAATATTTGTTGCAGACTAGAATATACGCGGCCATAGATTTAGAAAATTTCCATCTCAGCGTTGTACGGATATCTGGCACACAAACAGAGGAGAAATAATAACACCAGGATTTTTACGTGGAAAACCCTGGAAAGGGAAAAAACCACAGGGCCACCCCTAGTTGAAATAATTGCACTAGTGTTTGCTTGAGATATAAGAGACTGACTTGTATGTAAAAGTTAGGACGATCAGATTACAATGAATCACTTCTAAATTAAAATCCAATTACAATGTCGGGCAGAGTTCCGGCGCCACTTGGAAATCGAGCAGAATTCCGGCGTCGTTTGGAAGTCGAGCAAAATTCCAGCGTCATTTGGAAAGTTGAGCAGAATTCCGGCATCATTCGGAAGTCGGGCTGAATTTCGGCGTCGTTCAGAAGTCGGGCAGAATTTTGGCGTCGCTCGAAAGTCGGGCGGAATTCCGGCGGTAGTGGTCGAGGAGGAATTTCTTCCCTCATAATCTTCTTCTCTTCTCATTCTTTTCTTCTTCTTCTTCTTCTCTCTTCTTCTTGTTTGGACTTGGGTCCCCTCTCAAGAGAGATGAGGGACTATTTATAGTTTTTTTTTCAGGATCTCATGACCCGTAAATAGGAGGAGGATCAAGGGCAAATGTGGAGTGATTCGGATGGACGGCTGATATTGAATCCCTTGATCGTGTACCGTTCGTCAGACATTTGAAGGTCTTAATGATGTCGGAATTCGGTGATCTTGGGCTCGTTGGATTCGTCTCGTTGAGCCGCTCGATTCGACTATAAGAACATCATATTTGGAAACCGTTTGGTAACTCAAATTGTAGTTCGAACTTTCCAATAACGCTTCGGGTGCTTGATTTGGACTCATTTGGGCTCGGATTGAGGGATTTTGGTGTCATTGAGTTTGTATTTCCGAGATGCTCAGTTTGACTGTAAGTTCATAGAAATTGGAGTTCAGGTGATCCCGAATTTAAATTTTGAAGTTTTTGGCTAGATTTTGACTCTAGATTCATGTCCGATAAAGATAATGTTTTGACGATATATTAATATTTTGTTTCCTATTTAATATGCTGATAATGATGAATCGGATTATTATTTACGGAACTTTGACTAATAGTAACGGGAAACGAGCATCGCATGATTCTTAAAAATAGAAGGAATAAATTAAATTAAATTTCATTTATAAGCATTTGATTATGATAGGTAAGACTTGTAGCAACGCCCGCGAAAAAGTTCAAACCCATTGATTAAACCTTCTATATATGCTATAAGCATTGTATAGATAAGCTTTGCTCTTGAAAATGATTTACTTTCTTATATTTAATGAATATAATTTATGTGGTCCTCACAGGCCCATAGCAGACGCTGGGTTTCAAGTTAGCGTGCACGATGAATGCGTGAATTTATCTTATTTTCATTCAAGTTATCTTATCTTATTATTTTTCAAAATAAATTTCTAGTACAAAACTCTTAATTATATAAAAAAAAATTACTTTAAAAAATATAGTAAGAAAGTTATTCAAACCGAAGCCTTAATTGACTCAAAAGATAAAAGAAAAAGAGAAGCCCATAGTATCCTAGATTCCTAGCTAGCCGAGAGAACACTTCTACTCATTCATGGCAAATTTTAATTTACTAAATAAAACTTTATTAATTGATTCCATGCATATTCTAAGAAGGGCTATTTGTTTTGAAGTAAAATATGTGGAATATTAAAAACATATGAGTTTTGAAACTATTTGAGTTTGATTGGATGAAAAGAAATACATAGAAAATTTCTATTGAATTTATTTTTCAATCCTTAAAATCTTTTTTGATGATTTGTGAACTAGATAAGTTTTGATAAAATTCTTTTGTCATCCCAATCAAGCTGCATTGTCGTCATGACCACTATAACCTCTTGTCATTGCCTGTCGTGGTCGCCACCACCCATTATCGTTAGCAATCACCACCAATCAACGATGGCTATTGGTCGTTGCCACCTACACCACTCGTCTCCTATCGTAGTTGATCTCAGTCGGTTGAGACTATTAGCCGACATTGATCATGATCAATGTCAGTCATGAATTACCATCATTTTTATATTTTATATTACATTTTATTTTAAATCAAATAAAAAATGATCATCTTTTTTTATTTTATACTCCAAAATATTTAAAATAGAATCTATTTATTTTCGTGATTGTACAAACTACAAAGCGTCCACAGATTAAGCGCCCATGGAATAAGGTAGTAGGATAATTAAAATAACAAAGCGATTCGATATTTTGAAGAAAAATAAATGTAAATCTTTTGAACTCCGAACGCGGAGTTGGGGACAACGGCGCATGCGTTCTGAGGAGAACCGGCTGGACTTCTCCGACCAAATAGTAGGCGCTGGTGGCCCACAGCACGTTCTTGTCATAATCGGCATTCTCTCGCAACCCTTAAAGGTTCAGATGCAGTACTAGTACACGCTAGCTAGTACCTAAATCCTGCTTTGAATTAGAAACATAAAGGATAAATTTGCTTATGGTGAACACGTTCCAATAAATCTGAAAAATAATATTAATCATTCTTTATTATAATTTAGTGTTTTTAAACACACACATGATATAATAAAAAATTTATTATGTGAAAAAGTGTTGGTAGAAAAAAAATTAAGATACCAAATTAAACGTTGTCATATAATTTTCATTATTATTCAAAAAAATGCAAAAATTGATGTAATGAATAAAGTAGTGTTTAAGTTTGACTATAGCATAGGTTAGGAAATATATTAAGTCAGCTCTAGAACTTCCGGACATTAGGAGGAGAAAAATTAAAAGGTGGTTGAGGCCTCTAAGGATAAGCCCTTGTTTCAGACATCTTTTTTTTTTTTGTTTCGAAACGTCAAAGATTTTTTTTTGGAGTTGTTGTTTGTATGTGATATTTTTGTAAAATTGCTTTTTACATAATTTCATTTTTGTATTGCTTTCAAATACATTTTAGTATTGACTTCTCTGTTAGAAATCTTCATTCTCTCAAATAAAATTTTTAAAACTACCTTTTTTATAAAAGGCATCAGATAACCAAACGAAGCCTAAGTCTTGGTTCTGAATTATTTTGTGTTCGTTGATTTATGAGGAGCTAAAGAAAAAGTTAGGGTTTGGAATTATAAAGGGTGGTGCTATTTAGAATACTAAAAATATTAGGAATAAGAATGTGGAGGTTTGTTGTGGATAGAAAATGGAAGGTTAGAGTCTGGACATATATTGATGGCTTCAAAATATTATGAATATCTTGATTTATGAGTGTAGAAACGTATATAGAAATTCTAGAGAAGTAAAAAATACTCTATAGATGAGAAATATACTAAGAAATAACATAAAATAACATGTATTAAATCTTTCATCATACAGAATATCTAAGAATATGAGGTTAGCCACCAAACTTTTTCTATAAAGGAAGACAACAGTTTTTCAAGCAATCATGGTATAATAGGAAAGTAAATGCATTGATTATATAAGAGAAATATACAAATAGTAACATGCAAATAAAAGGAATGCATTCATGTAGCTTACGTTAACATAACCACTTTCACTTTGAGTAAAATAAAAAATAAAAAAATTAATCAATAAGCATCAATATAAGTGACCTTGAGCCATTAACTTGTACCGTGGGTGATTGTAAAAATTGCTTTTTCTAATTTTGTCAATGAAGTCGATGGGTTGACTATTAGGGAAAGAAAAATACGTAACATAGAAGTTTGAAAAACTCACCAAAATGTTTCAACAACGCACAAGTGAGAATTATCCCATTTGGAAATCTCACATTCTTGAAGTTTTTTTAACAAATTATCTTGAGGGATTTTTTAATGGTTCAAATCTATGTTCAACAAAATTTATTAAAAAAAAATGATGCAAGTATTCCTAACTCTCATTATCAATTTTGGCAACTAATTGATCAAAATATAGTAGCATAATAATATTCTACCATCTCCCCCACCATTGTATCATTTATTTCAAATGTCAACACTTGTTTTGAGATTTGGATTGCTCTTAATAAGAGACTTGAATATACCAATCATTAAAGCATAATTCAACTAAAAAATAAGATACATCATATTCCAAGGAAAAGAAAAACTACCACGATATAATATATTACTGTTATCAAGACTCTCATTGACAATACAGCAATAGCCTAAAGGCACATTGAAAAATATAGTAGTAGCTTGGGGGAAAAGTTAAATGATAACGATGGTATAATCATTTACATCTTCAACGAATTGTCTCTCTCTTAAAATGTTTTCAAGACCTTGATACAAATCATGCTCACCCCAATAAGTCTTGATGATCTATATTCTCTTATATGTAGTGAAGAGATTGAATTTGCCAATTAGAATGCCAAAGAACACTCCACATTTAACTCTTTAGGTCACACAAGGATGTGACTCAAGACCATTTTTTATGATAGCGATAAGAGCAATCAAAATTTTCAAGAAGGGCATGATATCGATGTCACTCAAATAGGGATGATTGCATCTCCACACCAATTATTTGTCAAACTTGTGTCTAAAAAGTACATTGAATAGCAAGTTATTGGCATGGAGCAAATCTCCGATACAATTCTTATACTCCACAAGCCTTATAAGCCTTGCTGGCTATTCAACACTCAACCACTAAGATAGTTTTTGGACATTGTAGTCTCTTTGCGTCTAACTTCCAATGTGGGTAACTTACAATAATCCATGCCATAAAAGGTTCTTATTAGGTGCTTGTTAGAACTAGTCAACAGTGCCCTAACCAACACCAATACTTGTATTCTTCCAACTCCTTAACATAAGTGACATCTTTATTGCTTACTTATGCTCCTAAAATATCTCACAATTTGTAAGAGCACAAAAGCTCACTTATAACAAAAATTAAGTTATATTTTTTATGCTTCCAATTTCTAGATTAAGGACTCGAAGGCCACAATCATAATTGACTCTCCCATCTATTCTTCATATCATACAACCTCTACCACGTTATGTGTGGAATCTGATTGTGCTGCTTGGTTTACTTCCCTAACAGAATAATACTAGAGATGTAGCAATTGGATGGTGTTAGTTGAGTGACATTGGTCACATGATAGTGGCAAAGCGATGATTGTCGGATGTTGATAGTGGTCGAATGACATGAACGAATTATGACGATCATGTGACGATAGTATGGAGATGGCAATCATATGATGGTAGATAAGTGATGGCGATGGCAAGCTGTGGCCATCATTGTCAACTTATAACAAACATCAAGTAGAGCACTAGAGTTCTTTAGATCTCTAGCGGTGGTCAACAGTGATGCCAAACATCAAGTAGAGCTCTAGAGTTCTTTAGATCTTCAAGCTCTCTCTCAATTCAAGTATAGTTCCCTTCTTGTGGAGAATGAAATAAAAAGAAAACTAGAAAGAAAGCAATCCTTATGGACTCAGGTGATCATAAATCGAACCCAGACGTGATTACCGCACCCAGCCAACGAATTCACTCCATGTTCCAAGACCATCCATGAAATAACCGGTTGACATCAAAAAATTTAATATTTACAGTCAGCATAAAACTATCAAATCAGTACCCTTGTTGTCATACAAACCCTCCAAATTTTATAAACTGAATGGTTGGCTTCACTCATCATTTTAAAATATATTTAAAATATATTTTAGAATGATTATAAATTTATTGTGGAAGTGTCTAAATATTACATAAAGATTACCTAATTGAATTTCCTTACAGGCATATCAAAATTCATTTTAAAAAAAATAGTAAAATTACGATAGGAAAAAAAATTCATCAAAGGTAAAGCTTTGTATATAAAATTAGAAGGAAATTTTTATTGCAATAATTAAAATGAATATTTGCGCATAGAGCATAGCAATTACATCCCGTGATTTCGGGGGAATATATTGTCCTGCCAATTAAGAAAATGCAATTATGGTCACCATTATCATTGAAGACATCCACCAAAAACACGCCTTGAGCAATAAGCGGCGGAAGTAACATCATTCACATGCGGGTGATATCATTATTTATTTGAATTTTAATATATCTTTTATATTATTCTATAAATATTTTTGTAAATTATATTACGACTATTAAAGAAATTTTTTTTTTTAATATCTCACTAAAAATTGATTAGTATGTGTCTGTTGAATTTATTTGAGATAAATAAAATATATTGACAATCAATTAAATTTTTTATTATACTCATTTTAAAATAAATTTAATAATTTTTGAACTCATTATATATATATATATATATATATATATATATATATATATAAATCATTTTGTCATTATTTGTATTATTTTTTATGATAGATAAGGAAGAAGAATTACATTGCCGATGGAGGAATTAATCGCTGCCACCTTCATAAGAGGCACATGACGGCGTAACTAATCCCTCGATGAGCCTACCAACAACAAGCCACACAAATGCAAGACCCGCAGTTATTTTCTCCCAACTTAAGCGGTCGCGCCGCATGAAAGGGAAATGATATATGGATTAGAGGTTTCCAATCATGCACGCCTACCAATTTAGCTAAATGCGATGGGATCATATGTCATATTTACCAAATACATGATGAACTAAGCTTACGCAAACCTTATTTGGCATATATAATACAAATCTCCTTTGCGCTTTGAACCAGCTGTTAGCAAGTCCTTATCCACAGTTGTTGAGCCAATCATGGAACAGGAACTAACGAATAAGTTTATTGAAGTATTAATTGGGTTAAGCAAAATTTTAACGTAGAGTTTATGTCATAATTAGGTGCGTTTCTAGCTAATGCCTCCCACACGGATTAGCACGACTTTTGATGAACAAGATCCCGACCAGTAAATCATGGATGTAAGTTTATTATTTTTATATAATTTCCATAACCGTAAGATTCTAACAGCTGAAAGATTACATAAATAAATTGCCGAGTTGTGACCTTTATTTAAAAAATTGTCTCGTGGTATAACTAACCAATTATTGAATAATTTACGTTAGCTTAAATGATTGGGGTGAAAATGAGTTGGGCAGCCTCGTGCTTTTTAAAGTCAAATACTGAAAAAATAGTTTAATTGATTAAGAAATTTTTAAACGCTACGAAATTGGATTCATACATCTACTAGAACACAAATGAATTAAAGGTTTGTTTGGGTCAAAGATGATAAGAAAAGTAATTTTTTAAAAAAAGTTGCTATGAGTGTTACAAATATAATCATTTTGAAAAGTTGGATAACAATTTTTTTTTCTACTCCCACATATTAGTAGTTTTCAATAGGGGTGCAAGTGAGCCAAGTCGGCTCATGAGCCCGCTCACGAGGAAGCTTATTGAGTTTCTAGCTTGAATAGAATTTCAAGCTCGACTAGTTAACAAGCTCAAGTTCGATCTAGTGACTGTTCATCTTGATCACTCCCAAGCCGGCTCGATTACATGGGACACACGCGGTATGCAGGCGGGCGGAAAATGAAAGCATGTGGATCGCAAGCAGAGGTGGACATAGCCCGCGATACGCGGGCGGCAGGAAATGAAATGAGGTATGAGGGAAATGAAAGCACGCAGATTGCAAGACGAAGGCGGAAAGCTCGTATGCGGGATGCAGTACGCAAGAGAAATTCGACGGGAATCGAGCAGCTCGGCGAGCTTTTTCAGCAGAACGAGCAGAGCTCAACTGGAGTTTGAGCTTGGGATCTAGCTCATGAGTCAAGCTCGAGTTGGGCCTAACTCGAGCTCGACTCGACGCATTTACACCCCTAGTTTTGAATGCAAAATGCAACTTCCTATCACATTTTTTATGAAAAGTTGCAATAATAAAGTTAAAAAAAAAGGCCCAAACATAAGTGATTGTTGTTTGAGAAGCCAAATAGTTAGAAGACTATTCCCAAATAGTTTGTGCGGACGCTGAACATCATCAAGAGACCAACCAAAATGTGTCACATCATCCCTTCGCTCGGTACCGCGGTTCGATATTGTTCGGTACTGCTGACGTGGTACATTCTGGTTGGTCTCCAGATGACGTTCTACGTCTGGCCTCTGCACAGAATAATTTCTACATAAATATACCCTAAATATAGTTGTTCACCTTTTCTAGCTTGAATCGTTTATCAAATAAAATTATATGTGATATTATCTTCTTAAATTTCATCTCATCAATCATAATTATTTTAGATCTCAAATCATTTAAATTATCAGAAAAGATGATTTTGAAATCAATTATGAGATCATTCAAATTATACTTTTATTAAATTTATAATCAAAATAAGCAATTTAGTAATATGAACCTAAGATTACAAAAAGCTTGTTGATCATGGTCCAAATAGATTAACATCAAACACTCACAAATACAAATAAAAAGTTGACAAAATTATTTGAGGAACCAAACAATCTATGAAATTCATGTGTATATTGTAGAAACAAATGTCTCAATGAGACAAATTTAATGAGCTCATGACCACTCAATTTTAATATCATTAAATTGCTAGAGTCTCTCCTAATTAACACAGTACCAACCAATTAACAAGTTGCATTTCTACTTGCAAATAAGCTTACTACATACAAATGTCTACGACTAGTTAAGGCGGTCACAAATATACAATGCAACCACTTATTTATGTAAAACTAAGGTCGCAAAGATCCCCAATGGTTGAAACTCGTTCTTCAAATCATCAATTTGTAGCTAGAGCAAGTCTTAGATCTCATTGCAAAAGCCTTAAAAACAGAACAACAATAGCTCGCTTTTTCATTTTATACACATGAGAATAAATAAACTCAGCAACCATACAACCTCCTACCATACAACAACATAATCAAACTTTTATCTCACTATGTGAGGTTGGCTATATGAATTCTTTTCCGACATTATGTCCTATTAATAGTACAATTTCCATTTAAATCTAATAAAAATATTATTTCTAATGTTTTATAACAGTCTTTTTAGGCCTGCCTCTATATTTCTTAACATAGGTCAAAACTAATACACATACTCTTCTAATCGGTTCATTAGAAAGCCCACGTTTTATGTGACCAAACCATCTGTGGCGACTCTCTCTAGTCTTATTTGGCATTGAAACTACTCCAACCTCCTATTACACAAAATTTCAAAATAATTTCATATAATTATATAACAAAATAGCACAATTATATATATACAAACAATTATTTCGGACAACAAATATACCAATTATTTTACACAACAATTCAAACAAGTGCTCTTACATCATTGTTGTCATCATCATCAACAAAATTTACCTGAGTACGCCCGTAGCACGTTGGTGTTGCAACTCATTCATCATAGATAACATGATCTTATTGATCTTTGTGGTGTATTCAGTAGAGATGTCAAAATGGATTTTTGGGTTGCGTTTGAATCCAACTTGCCTTGAATTGATTCAATCCTAACCCAACCAATTAGACAAGCGGGATAAAAATTCAAACCCAAACCCAACCCGTCCTACCTAGATTAACCCTACCCAAACCCTTTGACCCAGGCAACACTGAGATTTGTTGTTTTGACCTTCAACGCGACAAAGTAAACTCTCTTTATAAATATCGTAGAGTCAATGCCAATGGATACCGGTGAGCCTGGCTGCATGTGAATTCATCAGATTGCATATATTCGGATTGATTATTATTTAATATGGATTAATTGTCCACTTAAAATGAAAATAATCTAATTTAATTCAGTTGAATATATCGTGAGTTGTCTATTGAGGATCAACTAATGTTCAAACCTTTCTATATACTTGAAATAGTAATTGTAACAACAATATTCAAAGTATTCCGGTGGGACGCCAATGCCTCAGTAGGAGCTAGATGGCTTAAATTTTCAGTTGAATCTGATTTCTTATTAGTCTGAATTATCAGAGAGAAATGAAAAATAAAATGTATTAAAATATAGAACAAATTGAAAATCTCAAAACAGTCAAAATTAATAGGGATCAGAAATATTTTATAGATAGTACGATGTTCAAAGAAACCCAAAAAGGTCAGAGGAGTAAAAATAAAAAACTCTCGAGGTACATTACGAACTCATTAGAGTTTTATTCTGTATATATATATATATATATATATATATATATATATATTTTACGAGGAAGCAATGTTCTTAGGCCAGTAAAATTTCTATTAATTTAGCATGTAACCCACACCAATTTACACAAGTCAATACTTAAAGGCTTTCATTGCTTGCCAAAAAATTCGAACCAGGGACTTAAGCTTTGTCCAGCCGACTCTTCATCGCTCTCGACAAGCAGAGGTGAGTTATAGAACTTGTTAGAGTTAGTTATGATGAACTCTACGGAATCATAATGAGCACGTCAGAGCCATACTGACTTTGTAGAATCAGTTGCCAGGTTTTCCAAAAAAAGAATCATTTGCCAGAACATGTATACTCCAAGGTCTACTCATCAGAAAATGCATGATGAGCTAACGAAAATACTTGGTTTCATCAATTTTTAAAATTACTACAAATTTTGACATATGAAATTTTTAACTTGATATTAATGGGATATAATTTGATTTCTTAATCATTAGAATTAAATTAGTCAATTTTAATTTAAATTTATACAATACAAAATTGGTTCGTACAGTACGATCAATTTAAATTTCAAAATTGAATATTTTAAGTAATCATGATTCGATGGCGGGATTTCTCAAAATAAATGATTGTTCTGTACAATGTGAGAATTATATAATACAATTGGTTATACTCCAAATTTTAATTAATATCATTTAATTAAATATTTTAATTAGTTTTTATTTGTACAAATCATACAATATGATAAAAACCATCACCTCTAAATTCTATCTTAAAAATTAGTATATCCCTTGCACTAAAATCCTTTTAGATTTAATGCTAAATCATTTCACAAAAGAATGTATTTTCTTTATGCATGTATTTATTCAAGCTCTCTAAGGTTTTTTAGTTTGATTACTCCACTGTTTTGTAGTGCTTTACTTTGAGAGATTTACATACATAACATCTAAAATTATTATTATTTTAAATATTTAACATCTAAATTGTATTATTTATGCATACAATACTTAAAACTTTATATAACAAAAAACTACCACATATCCTAATTTGTATTTTCTTCATACTTGTACATGATCAAGAAATACTAAAATTAGGTGTAAATATATAAATAAATTATTTCAAGTGTTATGTATACAAACCCCCCTTTAGTTTAATGTGTCAATGAAATTATTGGCCTGGAGCCTTGCCCCGCCCGCCCTGCTAGGGCTCCATCCTTGGTGGCGTCGGCGCTCTCGGTGGTGTTCAAGGGAAGTTCTCTCTTCTTCTTCGAGTGGTTTTCTCTGATTTTTTGTTTTGTTTTCGTTTTGCCCATCTTCGGCGCTTGCCCGGAATGCCACCGAATTGCTTGTTCGACCCTGATTTTTTAGAAGGTCCGGTTAAATCACGATTGTTTTTTGATGCGCTTTCTGGGTCTTCTTCTGTTATAAATTTTCTTGAACTTAAGACAATCTCCTTTCGTGGTATGCCTTCTCTGTGGATTTCGGAGCAGGAAATTGAGTGTTGGATGTTCCGTTTTAGTTTTCGTTAGTTGGTTTCTTCCCCTCAAAGCGTCCCTCTCTTGAATCCATTCGGAGATTCTTCTTCAATCTTATACTTAAATGGCGAAGTGTAGGTCACCCTGCATGCTCCGTTGCATATCTTGATCAAACTGGCTAATGATCTTGATTATTGTAGGTTTTTTTTGCCATAGATCTTACATAGTGTATAATTGTTACATGAAACTCGCCAAGTGGTCTCCTCTATTTGATGTTGGTGTTAAATCTCCAGTGATCCTGATTTGGGTTTCTTTTTCGTATATTCGTCCTCACATCCATTCCCCTTGTGTCCTTCACAGTTTGGGCTTAATTTTTGGCATAACTTTGAAGATTGACTCTTCCATTTTTGTTGGTTCTAGTCCTTCCGTGGCTCGTGTGCTGATGGATATTGATATCACTAAATTTTACCCGTTCAATGTTTGGTTAGGTCCTGAGAAGCTGGGCTATGTGCAACTAGTTGTTATGGAAGAATTTCCCCTCTTTTGTGCTTCTTGTAATTGTATCGAACATGTGGTGGGTAAATGTCATCCTCACCTCTCTTCTACTAATGTTAACCCTGATGTTTCTAAACTTAATTTGAAACCTTCTACCCCCCCCTCCCCCCTCCCCCCCCCCCCCCCCCCCCCTTTTTGTTCTTGTTGTGCCTATTCTCGATGAGGTGGTGAATGCTAATGTTGCATTTGATAGAACTTTGGAGTTGAGTACAGCTGATGTTATAGTTGGGAGTGTTGCTGATTTTTTGGGGGATAATACTATTCTTCTTAATTCTAATTTAGCTTATGTTATTTCTATTGTGGTTGAGAGGTAACCTGCTTCTTCGGTTCCACCTTTGAATGCTATTTATGTTAGTGAGGAAGGAAATTTGATCAAAAATAATTGTGGTATTAACCTTAAAACTAGCCTTTTATGTGTGAATGTTGTGGTTGATTCGAGTTATTTGTTTGTGGATGTGGTTTCCAGGGATGGGGAGCCTTCTGGCTTACCTGATTCGCCAATCCATGGGTTGGTTGTTTGTGATGGTTCTTCTCCTATGGAGTTTGTGTCCTAGGATTTTGCATCTTTCAGTTCATTTGATTTCTAATTTACCTTTTAGTGTTGAGTCTGAATTATCTCCTATTGCTCATGCCTCAGAGAGAAATGTCGTGTATGTTAATATTCCTATTTCAGTTATGTCTAACGTAGAATTGAAAGCTCATGTGGCCCAGTCTTTGAATAACTCTCTCTTAGTTCAATCTGATTGGCTGGATTTGGATGAGCCCCTTTCTACGCCATGTGTGGGGGAGAAAGAGGATTTTTGTTACCATGTAAATGATGATATGTATAGTTTCATGGTGGGGTGTATTGTTGATTAAGCTGTTCTCAGTGGAGGTGGCAAAAGGCGTAAAAGTAAATCTAAGAAGAATAGACTTTGGATTTCTCTCTTGTGTTTTGATGCAGTGGGCTTTGTTGGAGGATTGGACGATGATGCGGCGGCTCCCTGCTTTTCCCCTTGTTGGCAACCTTGGTGGTATGCCCTTTTGCTTGGTCGTTGCATGTGTGGGTGGGTTTTAGGCTGTTTTGGTTTTGAGTGGCTATCGCGAAAGAGTGGTCCGTATCTGGCTGAGTAAAAAAAAAAAAAATTGGTTTAAAAAAAATATTAGTCTGCTTCAAAATTTAGTGGTTTTTATTTTGGGATGAGTTTCATTTTAATACATGCAAAAATAAAATAGCACTTTCATAAAAAAAATGTGAAAAAAATTATTATAATGCTAGTGAGGCTCAAATTCAAAATTAATTGGACAAATTAGCATCCACATGCAATGAATAGAGTGAAGAGGAAACAAGAAGCGCGAGGCAGATGAAAGTAAATGAAAACTTTATTATATTAAATGTATTACAACAGGTCCTATATATATAGTAAACTAATAACCCATGGACGGTCAAGATTAAATACATCTTAACCGTTTAATACAATATATCTAATATCCCCCCTCAAGCTAACCTTGTATGGTTAACTTGTTTCTAAGAAATAAAAATCTCGAAGCAGATAAAGCCTTGGTAAACACATCCGCAGGCTGGTCAATAGACGCGATGTGATGAACAGTAATATGCCCATTCTTGATGCAATCCCGAATAAAATGGTAGTCCACCTCAATGTGTTTTGTTCGGGCATGGAAGACTGGGTTATTTGCAAGAGCCAGAGCTGAAACATTATCGCAATATAGCGGTGTTGGTGTCGAACATGGAATTTGAAAATCTGATAACAACCTTCTAAGCCACATGATGTCACTAGCGGTAGAAGCAAGAGCTCGATACTCGGCTTCCGTCGAGGATTGAGCAACCGTAGGTTGCTTCTTAACGGACCAAGAAAGAAGATTATCACCTAAAAATTCACAAAAGCCAGAGATTGAACGCCGGTCATTGGGATTGGCAGCCCAATCCGAGTCGGCGAATGCTTGCAGTTGAAATGTAGATGGACGTATAGGCAGTGAGAAGTCTGCCGTTCCCTTGAGATAGCGAAATACTCGTTTGAGAAGCTGATGATGAACTTGATATGGCTTGTGCATTTGCTGACATAAATAATTGACTGCAAACATAATATCCGGACGAGTAATGGTAATATACTGTAAAGAGCCAACCAATTGTTTGTAGTCAGTGGGTTTATCAAAAAGTTCGGAATTTTCAGAAATAAGAGGCAGTTTTGACGGTAAAGGACTAGTAACCGGTTTGCATTGAGTCATACCATTTTTGTTTAACAAATCCTGAATGTATTTTCTTTGAGATAAGTACATACCTGTAGGCTTGGAGACAATTTCTATGCCTAAAAAATAAGAAACAGGACCTAAATTCCGTAAATTGAAGACAGTATGCAATGTGCTAAGTAAATTTTGAATTTCATGATCATTGTTACCTGTGAGGAGCAAATCATCAACATAAATAAGTAAATACATAGAAATAGATTCTTTGTGAAAGACTAAAAGTGAGGGATCTGTTTTGCTAGCTTGAAACCCATATTTAACTAAGGTATCGGACAAAGTGGAGAACCACTGCCTTGGCGACTGTTTTAAGTCATAAATGGCTTTATGAAGCCGACACACGTGATTGGGGTATTGCGGATCAATGAATCCCGGAGGTTGTTTCATAAAAACTTGATCAGATAAAGTGCCATGTAAAAAAGCATTAGAAACATCTAAATGATAAACTGGCCATTGTTTTGTAACAGCAACAATAAGAAGTAATCTAATGGTAGGAAATTTAGCTACAGGACTAAACGTATCGGTATAATCAAAACCATATTCCTGTTTAAACCCTTGAGCAACCAAACGAGCTTTATGGCGAGCAATGGTGCCATTAGAATTAAATTTGGTTTTGAACAACCATTTGCAACCTAACACATTTTGATCATTAGAATGAGGAACTAAAGACCACGTGCCCTGCATTTGTAAAGCTTGGAATTCGGTAGACATAGCCTCACGCCACACAGCAAATTTATTTGCTTCGGTAAAAGAGGTAGGAGACAGAGGTATGATGTCAGTTTGTAGATCAAAAATCCTTACCGGTTTGAGAGATCCAGTTTGCTTGCGAGTGATCATAGGATGACGTTTAACGGGAGCCAAAGATGAGGTAGTTTGAACAGAGTTATTCAATTGATTTAGAGGAGGAGAGTGTGACTGCGGAAGAGGAGTAAGGTCAATATCTGAGGGAATTTGTTGAATAGCAGAAGCAGGTTGAGGAGTAGCATCAGAATTTGTTGAAATAGGAGACGTAGCCGTGATGGGAACTAAGGTGAGAGGTGGAATAAAAGAATTTGAAGACAACTGAGAGTGATTTGAGCACATAGAATTTGTCTTAACAGCTGTTCTGAAAGGAAATTCTGTTTCAACAAATTTTACATGCCTAGATAAATATATGTGATTGGTGAGAGGATCAAGACATTTGTAACCAGAATTGTTATCAGCATAACCGAGAAAAACGCAAGCAATGGATCGAGGCTGGAATTTGTTTCGATAAACCGGAGGTAACCAAGGATAACAAAGACTACCAAAGACTCGCAGATGATTGTACTCAGGTGGACGTTTAAACAGGCATTGATAAGGTGAAGATTTATACCGAGAGTTTATGGGTAAGCGATTTATAAGATAAACAGCAGTAAACAAAGTATCAACCCAAAATTTATGAGGTAAATTTGCTAAAAACAAAAGAGCACACATAGTTTCAATTAAATGTCTATGTTTTCGTTCAGTTATACCATTTTGTTGAGGAGTATATGGGCAAGTAAACCGGTGAGCAATGCCAAAAGTTTTTAAACATTGTTGAAAAGATTTGTTTAAATATTCTCCACCTCTATCAGATTGTAAAGCTTGAATTGTTGTTTGAAATTGATTTTCAACAAGCTTTTTGAAATAAAGAAACGTTTGCAGAGCTTCAGATTTTCGTTTAAGCGGAAAAATCCAAGAATAACGGGTAAAGTCGTCAACAAACAGCATGTAATATTTAAAACCTTGACAAGAATCAATTGGAGAAGGACCCCACAAATCAGTATGTAAAATTTGAAAACACTTAGTAGTTCTAGAAATATTAGAAGCAAAAGGTAAACGGTGCATTTTCGCACGAGAACAAGAATCACAATTGAGTTTATGAGTAGAAACAGTAACAAGATATCTATGGCATGTAAAAGAGAGGCCGCCGGATGTCCCAGTCGTTGGTGCCAGAGAGCAGCATTTGTGGAAGCAGCCATCAGAGCAGTACCAGCCGATTGAGACGATGTTGCTGACTTGAGATCAATAGGATACAGGCCTTGCCGACTGGTACCCCGATGAAGAGTTTGATGTGTCTGTGAATCCTTAATAAGAAAACCGTCATTATCAAAGATAATATAACATTTGTTGTCATTAATAAGACGATTAACAGAGATTAAATTGTGCGACAGATGCGGAACATGAAGAAGATGTTTAAGTTGAAACTTACGAGCGGGTGTAGGCAAAATGCCTTGACCCGAATGAGCAATGGGAAGTTGATTTCCATTTCCCACTTGCACTTGCGCATTACTTGTATATGGTTGCACAGATTGAACCTGAGATATGTCTGAAGTTAGATGAGAGCTGGCCCCGGAATCAAGAAACCATTCCGCCGGCGGTGGATCTTCATGTGCCAAGAAAGCTTGAGGAGTTCCGGGTTGATATTCAAGATTTGTACGATGCCAACAATGAGCTGCGGAATGGCCAAATTTGCCACAAATCTGACAGTCCACCGGCGTGGAGTTACGACGAGTACCTCTGGGTGTCGAATTTTGAGAACGCATCCCGCGTTGATTTGAAGAACAACCTCGCGATCGTCCGCGACCACGGCCTCGAGAAGCCATAAGAGCAAACGAATTGTCTGTAGCAGTTTGATCAGTTTTGTCGAGACGAGTATCAACTGCTATATTTGTCTCTTCACTGCATAACAGGGCGTACAGATCATCAAGACTAATCGGATGCAGTTTTGTCCGAATTGAAGTCTTGAAGGCATTGTATGAAGACGGAAGACCATTAAGTGTGTAGAGAATGATATCTTCAGGTTCGATGGTTGATCCGGCAGCTGAGATAGCATCGACCCGCTGTTTGATTTCTGAGAGGTATTGAACCATTGAGTGATCCTTCATATTGAGTTGATGAAGTTCGTTTTTAAGTTGCATAATGCGAGATCTATTCGCCGATTGAAGTCGGCGTTCTAACGTAAACCAGATGTCCACGCAAGAATCAAGATTCAGGACATAAGGTAAGATAGAGGCAGAGATAGTCGAAAATAGGGCAGATGCCAAATTTTGGTCGATAAGCTGCCAAGAAGTGTACTGAGGGTTACTGATGACAACATTGTCGGAGGACATGCTTTGTTTTGGAGGTTTAGGGATAGATCCATCAAGATAACCAAAGAAGTTATTGGCAGTAAAGAGTTTTGTGATTTGAGAATGCCATATAGGGTAGTTGTCGGTGGTAAGAGAGGTATTCAACACGGTTTTGACATTGGACATCAGAAATTTTAAGGACGCCGGGATGGAGATGTCGGTGGTAGTTTGAGGAATCGGAGGAGTAGAGGAAGTAGCCGAGCTTTCTTGAGAAGCCATCGGAGGAAGAAGAAGATCGGAAAAAAAAAATTACCTGGTGAGCTCTGATACCATGAAGAGGAAACAAGAAGCGCGAGGCAGATGAAAGTAAATGAAAACTTTATTATATTAAATGTATTACAACAGGTCCTATATATATAGTAAACTAATAACCCATGGACGGTCAAGATTAAATACATCTTAACCGTTTAATACAATATATCTAATATAGAGTATCTAAGCATCTTTCTTTTATAACATTTTAATTAATGTATTGAGAGTTTTTTCTATCAACTAATATATTTTTAATTTAAGTTTACATATATAATGTGTGTATGAATTTATCTTAATTACCTAAATATCTCAAAAAAAATATATTTTTTTTGGAACTGGGTATCCACCCGCAAAAGAGCGCTTGACTGCATGACTAATCCTCAGCTGACCTAGAAGAGGCACTCACCCCACAAACCCCTTGGCTCTAATTTGATTGGGCCCCACTTAAGAGGCGATGTCACTCGAGGGGAATCAAACACGGGTTGGGGGTTCCCAACTGTACTCGCCCACCAAACAAGCTAAGCAAAGGTAAAAAAAAAAAACTTTTTAATTACTCATAAGATGACTCGTTGATAAATAGTGCGCGATCACTAGCATCTTCACACAATTATAAATAGGGAATATTTATAGGGAATATTTATTTGTTAGTTTCGCATCACTGGCTTCAATGAATTAATAGCAGTGCTATGTTTATCGTCTCATTCTCTTGCGGTCCTCCACATGGAGGTTTCTTGTCGATTTTCCTAACTGACCATATTACTGCTTACGGATTTTTTATTGATTATTGTTTTCAAAATAAATTAAATAAAGTATATTTAATCATAATGATAATAAAAATTTTATATTATTTATTTTGAAAAAAAAAAATCTTTGGATCCGCAGACTTATTAATTGCTGGTTTTCTACAAGAAGTAAATCGTAAAGCAAAAGGGCAAAACATAAAAAAATAAAAAATAGTTTAATGGAACAGCGATTCGTCAAAGTTGGTCATAGCTCAAACACAGCTCACGCCGCAGATTTGCCTCCACGCAAACAAATAAAATCCCTTCGCCGCCTCCGCCTCCGCCTCAACGAAGCTTGACCAACCCACGCCACCAATGGCGGAATTCTCCTTCTTCTCCATCTCCTCATTCCCCCTTCCACTGCCCTGCTCTCCTACGCCTCCGCCGGCAATTCCTTGTGACGGCGACCTCCTCCGTTCGCTCCTCCGTCTTGCTCGCGAGATCTCCCTCTTCGAAGCACCCTGTCCACTCCTCCGACGTCTCTTCACCTCCCTTACTCGTAAGTCCAAGATCCTCTGCATCTTGTTCGAGGAGCTTCTCCACGACCAAACCGGGAACGCCGGTGAACTCCCCCGCTCGGCCTCCCTTTGCCTCCGCGAGATCCTCGTCGTACTGCAGCGCTTCAAGGGCCTCCTAGGTGATTGCTCTGCTCGCAGCCGGATGCGCCTCATTCTCCAAATCGACTCCCTCGGCAACGACTTCCACGAGCTCACCCTCGATCTCTCCACTCTCCTCGACATCTTCCCTCTTCCTGAACTCCGCCTCTCCGACGACGTCCGTGACCTCGTTGATCTACTTCGTCGGCAGTGCCGCCGATCCAACCCAGCTGTCGATCCCACCGACGATGCTCTACGATGCGAAATATTGTCCATGATCCGCGAGATCGAACAAGAGGTCGTCCCTGATCTGTCCCGCCTCACCGCGATCTTTGAAAAAGTCGGCATCGATGGCACCCGGAGCTGCAGGAATGAGATTGAGTGCCTCGAGCGAGAGATTGGGGATCGCGTATCAGAGAAATGGACGGCTGCCATGATTGCCCTCGTCGGAGTGGTGCGTTACGCCAAGTGCGTGCTCTACGGCGCTTCCACGCCGACATCTGATTCCTCCACCGGCAAATTCTCCTTCGCGGAATTGGATCCCCTTGTGCCGCCGGACTTTCGATGCCCTATTTCTCTCGAGCTGATGCGGGATCCGGTCGTCGTGGCAAGCGGGCAGACGTACGATCGAGATTCTATCACCCGGTGGATCGGTGCTGGGCACGCCACTTGTCCCAAGTCCGGCCAGTTGCTTTCCCACACCAATCTCGTCCCTAATCGAGCTCTCAAGAACCTAATCTCCGCTTGGTGCCGCGAGCAGAACGTCCCTTTCGAGGGTTTCGATTCCATTAAAGGCGAGCCGACTTCCGCCACTTGCGCAAACAAGGCAGCCCTAGAAGCGGCGAGGATGACTGCAACATTCTTAGTCAATAAGCTTGATTCATCGCCATCTACGGAGATGGCTAACCGCGTTGTCCACGAACTACGGCTGCTGGCAAAGACAGGATCTGATAATCGGGCCTTCGTCGCCGAGGCAGGAGCTATTCCTCTGCTCCTCCCCTTCCTTTCATCCGAAGATCCAAGATTGCAGCTCAATGCCGTCACCGCGCTCCTCAACCTCTCCATTCTAGAGTCAAACAAGAAGCGGATCATGCACGCTGAAGGCGGGCTCGACGCCCTGATCCACGTCTTAGCCGGCGGCGCCACGTGGTGGGCAAAGGAGAAACGCCGCGGCCACCCTCCTGAGCCTATCGTCAATCCACGCGTACCGACGTCGGCTCGGGCGGAACCAGCGAGTGGTAACAGAGCTTGTCGCGCTAGCACGCAAGGGTCCAGCAAGCACGAAGAAAGATGCACTCGCGGCGATCTTAAGCCTTGCTGGTGACCGTGAAAACATTGCGCATTTGGTGGAGGGCGGCGTGGTAGAATCAGCTTTGGAGGCGTTGTCCTCAATGGAAGTAGCGGAAGAGGCGGTGGCGGTTCTCGCTGCTTTGGCTAAGCGCGGCGGCGCATCCGCCGTGATCGATGCCGAGGGTTCAATTCCTAAGCTTGTGGGTGTTATGCGGCGCGGATCGGATTGGTCCAAAGAAAATGCTGCAGCGGCGCTGGTTTTGCTTTGCCGGAGGGAGGGTTCTGCCGCGGTGTCGGAGCTTGCTAGGATGCCGGGGATTGAATGGGTGATATGGGAGTTGACAGGCTCCGGTACAGTGAGGGGACGGCGCAAGGCGGCCTCGCTTGGGCGGATTTATCGTAGATGGTTGGCCGCGGTAGAGGAGGCTGATCGCATGGTTAGATTCTCGCCAGCAAGCATCTCGACGTCCACCACCACCGCCCAATCATGACGGCTCCGTCTTCCTCTTGCCGTTGCGCAACATCTGAAAATGTGATTCGCTGCTCAATTGTGAATACTCGAGCTCTATTTTTCACGGGTTTTTTTTCTCCCTCTCTATTTTTGAATATTTAACCCATTCTTCTGATAACTTAAACCACATTTGATTGAAATTGTATCAATTTCTGTACCAATTGGTTGGTGATGAAAAGAAAAGATTAAAGTTTATTTCATGTTTTTTAGTTGAAAATGTGCATTTGGTTATCGATCGCGTGTTCTTTTTTAATTTGCCAGAGCATTTAACCTTCGCTTTCCTTTGGCTTAAACTTTGTTTATGATAAGTTGGATGAGATTTTAATATTCTTAAAGCAGGGATAAACTACCCCGCCTTTAGCCCGGGGATTTTGCTTGGGCTGTAGCCTGCAGCTATTCCCCACTCTCCATTGTGGTGGAGCCGACTTTCTGAAAGATGATTATTCTAAAATATGTGATGTTAACCTCGCTATTCTCGTCAGACTTTTTTTTTTTCTTTAATGATTTTTTATGATGGTGGCGCCATGCCGCCACATGGGATGGCTGCATGTATAGAGATAAAGTCACGGCCATAGATACAACATTTGCTTGTAGGCAGTTGGCAAAAAATGGTTCCAGAGTAGCTGCTTTTCAAAACCAGCTTCAAATCGGCCCCTGCCCCTCCCGATGATGAGTCTTCAATAACTGTAACCGCCATGCGCTGGCTCCTCCCTTCAGACGGCAAGTCACTTATTCAACCTACTTGTCGGGACTCATCTCCATGTACTCGAAGAAAGCTTCAACAGCTATTTTCCAATCTAAGTAGCCCTCGATGTGGAGTCACCCCTCAAAGAAGGGGACATCCAATTTGATGCGGAATTCTCCCGGACCACCATGATTTTGACTACGAGGTTTGGGTCGATCATAATATCGGAAGTGACCTATATCTCCGGATTCGGCTGGTTCACGTTGCGGTGGATAATCGATCTCATCATTCAAATCTGTAACGTCTGCAAAAACTGGTCGAGGTTGTCTGTAGTGTTTGGCTCTGCCATGCGGAACCCTCGGTGTCGATATTGGCACCAACGGTGGCTGGGCTTGTCTCGAAACGGTACTAACTGATGTTTTGAGATCCACTATCTCGTTTCGTAGTTTGGTGGAGGGGCGAAAAAAGTCCGCCCTCTGTTCATTTAGTTGCCGAGTTATGCTAACTTGCGCTGCCCACAAGGCATCCAAGCTCCGATCATTGTTAGGAGCTCTGTAGGAAGTTTCTGCATCCATCAACCCAGTCGCTGGCTCGATACCAAAATGATGTATCCTTTCAAGCGGCTCTTAGAAATGGATCCTGCAAGAAACTAAGAGAAGCAAAAACCAAATGGAACTGTACAGGAAAATATATGTTTTCTATATATCTCCCAGATCGGTGTATATGCAGTATATATAAGAGTCTCCTCTAATTACGCTACTATTTTGAGTATAGGCGGTTAGAAAGAAAAACAGGAGAAGGATCCTAACAGAAAGGAAATAAGGACAGTGACTAAGGTAGTGGAGATAGTAACGTGTCTCGCGGAATAGGATAGTCCTCACTACTAGATGCACCATTTAAATATTTAAAATTCCATACGAACAGGAAAGGATTTTCTGTAAACGGAAACGGTCCCCAAATGTGTGCGACTGTAGAGCGTGTTTACTTGGGGGAAAATTGTTGCACATGACGGCCGAACTTACAACAAATCCAGCTTCTTCTAACCACATTGCTTTGCGTTTTGTCTAGCATCTGCTGCGTCGCGTCGCAACTAATCAAACTTATTAGTTGGCATTGGAAATTCATAGAAGCAAAGCATGGTATGGATTTCACGTGGTTAAAATGCAAATCGGGTCAAAATTGGATTAGTAGATTTGACGACAACTATTTGTATAGAAAGTGACTTTGGTGTTATCTTTTATGGATTGGATGATGATGATGTCAAAGTTAACATGACACCAGCTTCGTCGTAAAGTTTTATGAAGACGGAAACGGCAAACGCGTCCGATGCTCCAGACGGAGAAATTGTGTTTTTTTTTTCTCTTTAGAAATGAGAGTCGAACCATAATTCACAGGAGAGTTTACATAATTCATAAAATTTTTATTTAAATATTATAAATATATATTGAAAATGTTATAGAAGTAAATATATAAATTAAGATGTGTTAAATATGTTAATATATAAAAATTTTATGCTGTGTAAAATCATCTAATTTAAATGAACAAAGCAGAATTAAAGGCTGCTTCAAGAAATAAGAAATTATAAGGTAATAAACCGTCAATGCTCAAGAAATAAACACAAGCACTTAGGAGAGAGTGAGTAAAGCTGACTTGTGAGCTAGTTTTAGCCCGGCTAGATAAATTCCTCATGATCCAAGCTCTATGTGCTAATGTGTTAAGTTTGAGCTTAACACTTTAACTCATGAGCTAATATAATTAAAATATATTGGCAATCATGAGCTTAAGTACAAAGTTGTTAAAATATTTAAAAATTATATCACAATTTCTTATATTAAGTGAATCTTTATTATATATTAAAAAAAGTGAATCTTTACTATTTCTATTTTAATTTCTATTCTTTTTATCATTTTATTATAATTATTATTTCAACCATGTTCATTTGAACTTTTTTCATAATAAATAATTCGGCTTGTTACTCGACATGAAGTCATCAAATTGAGCTCTAATTTGAGCTCAAACTAAATTAACTAATTAAGCTTAACTTCAAACCATGAGTGAATCGAGCTCAGCCCGGCTTGTTTGCGCCCAATGCCAGCACCAAAACAATTCAAAAGGAAATCCTACCAAAAATTAAGTCTTAGGTTTCGTTTGGGACGGCTTTCTTACTGTTTTTAAAGCAACTTTTTAGTACAAAAATTAAAATTTTTGAATTTTTGTACTAAAATAGATGTTTTATGAAGTAGCAAGAAAGCCACCACAAAAGAACCCTTAATATGATAGCCAAAAAACAGAAGTTATTAGTTTGCTCCACATAATAAAGGCAACAACTCCAAATTTCTAGCAAAGACAAACGAGGGCAGCATAACTTCAGCTAATCGAATCTAAAGAGAGTAATATAAATCACGACCCAACCAATTATAAAGGAAGCAGTCTATTTCATCAGTCTAATGTTTGAAGTCTACCCAATTTGATCACCTTAACACGCACTTGCCCTTTAAGACGGTGGATCAAATTTTGAATTTTTCCCATTCCTTTCTTATCAAATATTTTTAATAATAATTCAATTTTTTGGCCCCAAATATTCTTGCAGTGGAGGTCAAAAAAGAGCGCTTTTATTTGGTTCGGTTGACCGGATGCAAGAAACATCCGGTCGTAGGCAAAATACCGCCTATATCGAGGTGTACCGAGTTTTTTCCTCGATAACGAATTTCCTGGTTTTAAATGATTAGCGCTCCATTTTAAACCCAAAAGTTTAAGTAAGAACATTTGCATTTGAAATAGACTTAGAAAATATAATATTAGACTTATAAGTTAGCATGAAGACCCGTCAACACATTGAACATTTGACGAAAAGATAGCAACTCAAAGATAAAGGGTGAATCAACATGCCCAAAAAACAAGCAAATCATCAGCGAAATATAGATGACTAATCTATGCATAGTTGTGGTTAATGTCTTCAAAATTATTATTATAACGGACCTCGTTAATAATGCAAGAAACTTCTTATATGACATAAGTAAAGATATAAGGAGATAGTGATCACCCATGTTTTAAATGTGTCTTAAACCCATTCCATAATCAAATTAGTCACATAACTCTCTATTAAAAAAATATTAACAAAAAAAAGGACATAGAAGATATAGCATATCTTCGATTGCAGAACAACGAAAGAAGCCAACATGAGTTAACCAAAGTAAAAGAGAATTTCGATTAATGTAACTAAGGAAATTTTCAAGATCCACTAAAAAAAATATCAAAAAAGTTTATTAAAAAATCAAGAATATATGAAGTCACAAAACTAGAATCAAACATGTTCCCTCTAGGAATGCTTCTTGCAAAGAAATAAGTCTAAAATCATGCTAGCTAAAATCTTAAAATCTTAAAAATCACATGGTAAAATATAGTACGTAAAGAAATAAGTCTAAAATCACACGGCAAATAAGAATTTTCAGAGGGTCGCCTTCTAGAAGTTAAAAAATTATCTTGATAAGCTTTAGGAGTGGTTGCCTTGCTAAGAATATCATGAGTACAAAACTATACATTGTTCTAAAGCTGAGTTTTGACACTCTTTAATTTTTTTTTTGAAAGGGCAAAATTATGTCACCAACAACAAATTTATTAATTCCATGCGTTACAAATAACATCATTAAAGCCAGGATAATTAGCCTCATAATTCTTCTATAAAAACCTATGCTTCAACTTCAGAGAATCTCATAAGCAGCAGCAAGGGGAGTTAACCAAAACCGAAAGAGAAACGAGTAAGTATTTTGTAACAAGAACAAGGTTAGTGATCATGCCATCGACATCGAATTCTTAAAAAGGGTTTGCCAAGTTGCCATCGGTTGTTTAAAAGGGTCTGTCAAATTTGAAACTAATGGGATTATCAATTTGATTGTTAAACCAAAAGATGGAAAGGCCTAGGTTTTGGCATGTCTAGCAGTCCAGCCTCAAAGATGATTATTGAAGTCTGCCAGTTTGGAGTGTAAGGCTTCAGAGCCTCTAATTATGCTACTCTTATACAATTATGTTTCCCAGCATAATCCAAGCAAAAGAATTGTTAAGCTCAATAGGTTATTTAATTATCAGAAGGCTCAATAAAATTTGGTCAGCTAACTACAAAATTGTTTGATAGTGTTGCTTACTAATAAAATCGATAAGATTTATTCTGTTAGCTAACAAGTCTTGAGTTTAAGCCAAGCTCAAATAGTTCTAATTCTAAATGATTTGATCTAAAACCTAATACAAATACTCGAATATGATTTTGAAAAGCAACCTAAGGCTCGACCAAAGTTCAACTCCATGTTTTTTAAGTAGTCCATGAATTTATGAGTTTATCATTAATGGCGTGAAATTTTATTCAAAATAAACTTTCAAATATATTTCTTCAAATGATTTTTTATCACCATAATTAATAAATTATATCTATTATCAGTCATATGAAATTAATTTTTTAACTCAATCCTGGTGTAGCCGATGACCTGCACCGAGAAAACTACACAGCAATGGAACAGTAGCAGTGCTCTGTAAATGAGGTTTTTGATATATTCTAGATAACTTTCTCTTCTCTTCCAAAGGAGAAGATATAGCCTAAACAAGGATTACTAACTAAGGTAATACTTAAAATAATACTAAAAGCATGAAATTATAAAAGTAGTAATGCAAACGGTTAGGGGCAGAGAACGTGGCACATGAGTGGAGAGGGAATATTCTCTGCTACCCGTTATCAGGTATTAGCCGCATCAGGTCCATCCTTCCTCAGAAGGATTCATCTCCGATGAAGTTGTCACTGTCCTCGCTTCGTCCGGTGGGTGATACGGATACATATCGGCCACATTGAAGGTGGAAGAAGTGGTAATATGAGAAGGTAGATCAATGACATAAGCATTGTCATTGATCTTTCTTACGACGGGAAAAGGTCCGAACTTCTTTGGATTGAGCTTTGGACAAGGCCCTGCAGGAAAACGTTCTTTGCGATACCGCAGCATAACCAAATCTCCTGGTTGGAATTCCACATACCTCCGGTGTTGATCCCGGTCTGCTTTGTATTTGTTGTTGCTGTCCATCAATTTAGCCTTCACCTCTTCGAGCATGTTGGAAAATTGTTCCGCCGTTTGGGCAGCAGCTACACTTTTACCTTTGGGAATGATGGCGAGGTCCACAATATGGTTGGGCATCTTCGTGTAAACGATACTGAAGGGGCATCGACCCGTGGATCGATTGGGCATCGAATTGTACGCGAACTCCGCCTGTCCAAGGACTTCTTCCCAAGTCTTAGGACGATTCTGAACTAAACATCGCAGCATGTTGGCGAGCGTCCGATTGACGACTTCCGTCTGCCCATCCGTTTGAGGGTGATACGCTGAACTTAGCTTCAAGTCAGTTTGGAGAGATTTCCATAATTCGCGCCAGAAATGACTGACGAATTTGACATCCCTGTCGGAGGTCAAGCTGCGAGGTAATCCATGTAGACGCACAATCTCCTTAAAGAATAACTTTGCGACATGTAAAGCGTCGAAAGTCTTTTTGCACGGGATAAAATGGGACATCTTCGAGAACCGATCAACCACCACCATGATAGAATCAGACCCCCTCTTGGTTCTCGGCAAACCCAGTACAAAATCGAGGCTTAGATCCTCCCAAATGGAATCCAGTACTGGGAGTGGGGTGTATAACCCGGAATTCTGAGCATTTCCCTTATATTGCTGACAAACGGCGCAGCGTTCAATATATCTGGATACATCTCTCCTCATATGGGGCCAGAAAAATCGGCACTGTAATTGCTGGAGAGTCCGATCTCTTCCAGCGTGTGCTGCTAGTCGTCCGCAATGCAATTCCTTAATGAGCTGTTGTCGCCATGAAGAAGACGGAATGCATAAGCAATTTCCTTTAAACAGGAAACCCTGCCGCATGGAGTAGTCTGCTGAAGGTTGGCCGAAGCAGCATCCTTCCCATGAAGTGGCGAAATCTGGATCCACTTGATACATACTCTGCATTTCCTGTAAGCCCGTAATTTCCGTCTGAAGTTGGGTAAGCAATGCAGCACGACGACTAAGAGCATCAGCCACCCGATTCAGTTTACCGGTCTTGTAGCGGACAACAAAGCTGAATTTCTGGAGGAATATAACCCATCGGGCGTGCATCTTATTGACGGTTTTTTGGCTGTTGAGGTACTGCAGTGATTGATGATCGCTGCACAATACGAAATCCTGATGCAAAAGGTAATGTTCCCATTGTTTAAGCGCCCGGACAACCGCATACAATTCCTGATCATACACCGTCCACTTTTGACGTGCTGGGCTGAGCTTCTCACTAAAGTATTCAATAGGACGGTCTTCTTGGTATAAAACAGCCCCAATGCCTACTCCAGAGGCATCGATATCTACCTGGAAGGCTTTATCGAAATTAGGCAGAACTAGGACTGGAGCATTGCTGAGAGCCAATTTGATTTGTTCAAAGCTTTCTTGCTGCGGAGAATCCCACGAGAATGTTGGTCCTTTCAAAACGTCGGTTATTGGCGCCATAATAACGCTGAATCCCTTAATGAATTGGCGATAGAAATTCGCCAATCCATGAAAGCTTCGAATTTCGGTCATGGATCGTGGCCTAGGCCAATCTCGTACAGCTGCAACTTTACGAGGGTCCGCTTGAATGCCTTCATGCGACACAATAAATCCTAGGAAATATACCGACGGCGTGGCGAATTCGCACTTTGACAAATTCAGGTAAAGTTTATGTTCGCGAAGAGCTTGGAATAGCAACGAAAGATGATGCAAATGGTCCTCCAAGGAAGAGCTATACACAAGTATATCATCAAAGTATGATACACAAAACTTACCCGCAAACGGTTTGAGAACTTCGGTCATTACCCTCATGAAGGTAGATGGAGCATTGCACAGCCCAAAAGGCATGACTCTCCATTCATAAAGCCCCTCGCGTGTTTTAAATGCCGTCTTCCATTCGTCTCCGGGTCGAATTCGGATTTGATGGTATCCGCTCCGGAGGTCTAACTTCAAAAATATGACTACACCATTCAATTTATCCAGTAAATCCGAAATTCTGGGGACGGGAAATCGATACTTGGTAGTAATCTTGTTGATGGCTCTACTGTCTATACACATTCGCCATTGCCCATTTTTTTAGGAACGATTAGAGCCGATACTGCACAAGGACTTAAACTGTGTTGAATGAGCTGCCGTTGTAAAAGATCGTCCACAATTCCCTGTAAGATATTGTGTTCCTTCGGGCTCATACGGTAATACGGTAGGTTCGGGAGTGCTGATCCGGGAACGAGATCGATTTGGTGTTGAATAGTACGTAGGGGCGGCAATTGCGGGGGTAATTCAGCAGGTCCTATGTCTTCAAACTCAGCCAGCAATTGGCGAATAGAGTCAGGAATCTTCTGAGTGGGTTGAGGTTTGCAGCTCTCGGCAGCAATCAGAGCTAACATAGGAACATCTTCAGGGACTGATTGGAGCAGAACATGCCCGGACACCAGATAAGCGGCAGCCTTTCCCTTTTCATCCTTTCCCACAGTATCGTGAGAGTGTGGTAGTAAACGCAAGCTTTTACCCTTCCACTCCAGTGAGTATATATTAGCTCTACAGTCATGAATGGCACTGGCATCAAACTGCCAAGGTCGACCGAGAATAATGTGACAAACATCCATGTCGAGGACGTCACAATTGACTTCACACATATAATGCTTCCCGATAGAAAAAGAAATCTTGCAGCAATCAGCAACGGTCATATCTAGACCTCGTTTTACCCACCCAATCTTATATGGCTGTTGCTTCTTTGTGGTCTTGAGCTGTAGTGCCTGCACCACTGATCGGGCGACCACATTTTCAATACACCCGCTATCGATAATTAGATCGCACACCTTACCATTGATGGTGCATCTAGTTCGAAAGATTGCATTCCTTTGGGACGGTTAGTAGCTCTGGGAGCTAACAGCAACTTCTCGAGGATGCATATTAACGGCTCGCCTTCGTCCCCGTGGACGTCTTCAGCAAAGACCTCCGCATTGGGCTCTTCTCCATAATTCTGCTCTTCTTCTGGGCACTCTCCCTCTAGCAATTGGACTTGCGGCCGATTTGGGCATTCGTTCGATTTATGCCCTGGCTGGAAGCACCTGAAGCATTTCAATGTGGTTGGCCTACCATATGGATTTTCTTTTATCGGAGCCCTAGCCTTGAACTGAATTTTGGATTCTGCTCCACCCGTGCCCGGCGAATTGGTAGCCACAGTTTGCACCTTGGCCGAAGGTGCTGCAGGTCTCGGGCCTTCCACCGAGGCCTCTTGTGCAGAATGGCGGCGAACAGAATAGCTGCGGGAGTGCCGCTGCATTTGTGATTCCACTTTCAAAGCGAAATTCACAGCTTGGGATAAAGACCAAATCGAGTTCAACTCCAATTTGTCTTGAACAGCCTCTCGTAGCCCTCCAATGTACCTTGCTACGAGTTGGTTTTCGGTTTCATGAAGGTTATTGCGGGAGCTTAAGCGGTAGAACTCTTCAGTGTATTCGTTAACAGTTCGCGACCCCTGCGTGCAGTGCTGATACTTGAGGTAGAGCATTTGCTCATAATCAGTGGGTAAGAAATGGCCGCGCATCAGCTGCTTCATCCGTAGCCAGCTGCGTATAGGTCCCCGTCCTTCTCGTCTCCGTGTCTGAAGTAGTTGAAGCCACCAAGCGCTGGCTCCCCCTTTAAGCCGGCATGCCACATACTTTACCTGTTTCTCGGGATGGATTTCCATATATTCGAAGAAAGTTTCTACGGATCGTTCCCAATCCAAATAATCTTCAATGTGAAGATGGCCATCAAAATAAGGGATATCAAGTTTTACCTTGAACTCACCTCTGTCTCGGCGCCCAGCTCTTTCCCGAGGTCTCATGAATTCGCCGCAGTAAGGCCGCTGCTCCTCTTCCGAATCAGACAACTCTCTTTGTCCCCTGGGAAGTATTTCTCCGTCCGACTCTGATAGATCCGCCCCCATTCCTTGGGGTCTTCGCCGGAATGCGTCGGGATGAGCATACATTGCCGTTGCCAGAGGCGGCACACGCCCTGGTAATGCAGTTTCTAATGTCGTTTTGAGGGCAGCGAATTCAGTCCTCATCTCCATAGAGAGGTGAAGTACTTCCGCCCTTAGTTCTTCCAGTTTGCGTGCGGAGCTCGCCTGGGCTGCCCACAACGCTTCCAAACTCCGTTCCTCGTCAGCAGCTCGCCGTGAGCTTCCTTCCGCCATATCCCAGAATGGCTCTGATACCAAATATGGTGTAGCCGATGACCTGCACCGAGAAAACTACACAGCAATGGAACAGTAGCAGTGCTCTGTAAATGAGGTTTTTGATATATTCTAGATAACTTTCTCTTCTCTTCCAAAGGAGAAGATATAGCCTAAACAAGGATTACTAACTAAGGTAATACTTAAAATAATACTAAAAGCATGAAATTATAAAAGTAGTAATGCAAACGGTTAGGGGCAGAGAACGTGGCACATGAGTGGAGAGGGAATATTCTCTGCTATCCGTTATCAGGTATTAGCCGCATCAAATCCTCCCTTAGATCATCCCCAACCGAACGCTAAACAGATATATGCCATCTGCCAAACAATCCAACCGAATGTCAAAAATCCCGCTCATTTTTAGAAGAGAACGATGTCATGCCAATATTATATATATATTGACATCGCACTATTCACACATGTTTTTCGTTTTTTAAATTTGAAAATTAGATTATTAATTTTGGTTTTTTAAGTGTAGAATTTTATTATTATTAATTCAGAATTAATACTTAATAAACAAATTATTTTTTAAAAATTTAAAATATTTTTTATATAATTAATTTATTTAAGATACAACATTAAAATACTAATTCTGATGTTTAGCTGTCGGTGCATTTTTTTGGTTCATATTTATGTGTTCTAAAGTAATTTTCTTTTTATTTAATAAATATTTATTTATTTAGGACATATTTTTATTCCAAATTTAATTTATCGAGCAGAATATATATTTTTTAAAAATATTATAAGTAGGTCTAATTCAAAATTTTGATAAATCTAAATATATGATTTAAAATAAATATGAAATAAAGTATGATAAAAAATATACACAAAATACATTTTTTTGTGTTAGAAAAATAAAGTAGGGTTGAAAATAAATTAATGTATTTTAAAGTATTACTATATTTTCGAGTGAAAAATGCCTTACTGATTTTGGAACTTTTATTACATCCAGTGAACGTACGCTCCTCTACGTTCGGTTTTAGACCAAAACAGCGCAATACCGAGTTTTTTTAAAAAACTCGGTACAACTCGGTACTCGGTATTCGGTACTCGGTATTGCGCTTTTTTTGTCTAGATCCGAACGTAGACGAGCGTACGTTCACGAGATAAAATAAAAGTTTCTGATTTTGAGGGTAGAGCAGGACGGTGAGGGCTGGGGAAGGAATATAGAGTTCACCTGCTTTGGAACTAATTAATTTTATTAAAACGATTGGATGTTTCGTGTTGACGATTCAATAATGATTAATAGCATTGCTTAATTAAAAAATTACATAGAATAATACATTAATTGCAGAAAGTCCACCGAAAAAATATGTAAACAGTTGTCTCATTGATTTTGGTGGGTTGATTGCTTCTAAAAGACTCTTTAACCCAGCGTAACGCCATTCGATTGAAATGATGATTAAATCCGCTTAATTGCAAATTAAGGGACTAATGATGTTTTCTGCTTAAAATCAACCCTTAGCACCCGCTTCTTCGCCCTCCCACCAACAACATTCCAGCTTGGAGAAATTTGACTTTAAGGAGATTGAGTGAGAAATTTATGATGATCAAAATACAATGATAATTTATTATTGATATATTATAACTATAGATTTATTATTTATATTATATAAATATATTATTTTATCTAACGAGAATATTGATTTTCTTTTTAATATTGTTGTTAGACATTTTTATTTAAATTATTTGGATTGCACTCCTGAAGAAAAAATATTATGAGTTTTAAAAGTTTTTTTTTGGTGATTTACATACATAAAATTAAAATTTTCATGTCTTTATATACAATACTTAAATATTTTAATTTATTTATATATCTTTTTTACTTTCTAAATCATAAAAAAAAATCATTTGCATTTCACTTTAGAAAAATTAATATTAGTGACATTTTTTATATTTACATATATATATAGATATGTGTTGTGTCCTCTAATATTCGCGACTGTAGAGAGGTATATAGTTTAACGTCTTAGTATTGTACGAAGATCCAGCACGCATACAGATAATAGAGAGGGTGCATCGTTCATAAGAGACACCTTAGTTTTTATGTGGAAACCCCTAAAAAAGGGAAAAAAAACCACGGGGTATGGACTAGTTTGAAATAATTCACTAGTATTTGTAGTTGATTACAAATGAGGCCCTTCCTTGAGAGAAGGTCTTGTCTTAATGTTACAATGTACATCATATATAGCGCATCAACATAGACATATTTAATTGGTTGGTAGGACCATAGTCGATATAGTAGAGGTCAGAAAGACCGTATTAGGCGATGGAAGTTGAAAGGACTGTAGTCGGCAGAAGATCAATAAGGGTCAGAAATACCGTTGTCTGGCAAGGGAGGTCAGAGGACCATAGTCGGCAGAAAACCAGGGTCAGAAAGACATATTTCTTCATCCTCTTCCTTTCTCTCTCTCTCTCTCTCTCTCTCTCTCTCTCTCTCTCTCTCCCCCCCCCCCTTTTCAAGAAGAAATGAGGTTCTATTTATAGAATTCGTGAGTGACATGGCTGTGGGTCTCCGAAAGGATTCTGCTCGTGTGGTTCGAATGCAAAGGGTACGATCACACTATCCCGTAGGACAAAAATGGTCGTAGGCCTTTACACTCGGCACAAGCAAGCAGGCCGATGGAAGAGCAGATGGAGTTATAGATACGATTAACCATGGAGGATAGCGGCTTTCACCTACCAACCTCGATGGATAATAATATCTATAACCCAAAAGTTCACGAGATTTCCCCCATTCGATGCATCAGCTCGAATGGGGTTTATTTGATTGTGGGGATCGGTTTCCTACGGGCGCAAGCCCCCGTAGTTAATTACATCTTAGACCTCAATCTAAGAAAACTCTCGATTAAGGATGTTGGATTATTCACTTCTTGATTTGGTGCACAGATAAAGTTCCTAAGTTCTATTCCAAATGATCTCTTCTATCTACCCTTAGTGGTGATTAGACATTTTTTAATGGATAAAGATATGATTAAAATTTTGAGTTTAGAAGATCAAAATCGAATTACTATCCTAAAAGAAATGACAGACTCAAAACACAGATGAAAGGAGACACACTGAGGGGTGTACAACCTGGACTTATGCTTGCCTGGAGTGAGCTGCCAGCTAACATCCTAAACACAATCAATCGCCCTATATGTATACAAGATAGGAAAGCTCTATCCTAGAGAATCAAGGATTCGTAGTTTAAGAGATTTCAATCAGTGACTCTACAATATGCAAAAGAAAGTACCTAGCGCCATGTATGATGCATGAAATGGCTACAAAATATTTCTAAGTCCATTGATGTAATGCATATATGTAAGTGAAATGTAATGTGAAGTAAAGTGTGTAAAAACAAATGCATGCATGACATCAAGAGTACAGAAAAAATAAATAAACACACCCTAAGGGTACCCTCTAGGCAAGGTACCTGCACAGAAAATTATCATAGTCATGCCCACTTCGTGTGGGAAAATAGCGATGCCCAATGGCATAAGTAGATGGCCTACTCTACAGGCCTAAATGACCCTAATGGTCTCTAAGGCTCACAAAAAAAAAAGAAAAAAAAGGGAGGGTATCGTACCCAAAACCAGAAGGCCAAAATCCTAGCAGAAAAATCACGATGCCCACTTCGTGTGGGAAAAACAACGATGCCAACCGGCATAAGTAGGTGGCCTACTCTACAGGCCTAAATGACCCTAATGGTCTCTAGGGCTCACAGAAGGGGGCAAGCTTTGACCTATAGGGCCAAAGCTTCGTCAGTGAACTAACATAAGGCTGTCTACCTAAACATGCTAGAATACCTATTAACAAGCAGTGTGTGACGTGTAGCAGTTTCGATATATAATTAAAAAAAATCTACTTTACAAGTTGCAGAAATTATACCTGACTGTATGTGGCGCTGCCACTTAAAAGCTTATAAGCATACGGTCGCGTTCAGTTCCCGGTCATTAAGCTCCAATGTACCTCGCAAGAAAATACAACATATAAATATATATATGAGCGTAGATGCCATTCAGAAGAAAAATGCAGGTAAATAACAAAGATATACAACAACAACAACAACAACATCAAGCCTTTATCCCACTACGTGGGGTCGGCTACATGAATCCTTTTTCTCCATTGTGTCCTATTAAAAGTCAAATTCTCGTTTAAACAAAGATATAACTAACAGAAAATTAAATATAACTAACAAGAAATTTAATAATTGTATTTATAGAACATGTGTATGTAGCAAGCATTGAATAACAAGAGAAAATGTAAGCCTGACCTAGAGCTAAAGATCGTGTCCTAACCAAACAAGTCTAGGTGTGTGTAACAGGTTGTGTAGTTTTGGATAAGTCCTATGTAGGGTAATTTAATTATGATTACTTTCATTTGATTTGTTGAAGGGAAAAAGAGGAATTTTAGTTTAAGTTTAAATATTAGTATTTTAGAATTGATTTTAGAGATCTTGTTTTAGGATTTGATTGATTATCACCTTTGTTTCACACCGAGGCCGTGAGGTTTATTTCACCCTCCTTGGGGCTAACTTAATAGCCTCGTAGGCCTGGGTTACCCAGTGATAATCAACTTTGTTTAATTATTAGTTGGTTATAAATTAGAAAAAAAATATAGATTAGGCGATTTATTAATCAAATTGGTTAATTGATTTTAGAAATTGATCTAAAGTTTGATATTTTAAGAGTCTTTTATCCTAATGAATTTTAGCTTAGGTTTGAATCTCCTAATTAAAGTCTACCTCTTTTAAATTTTAAGTTTGTTAGGAGATTATCATTGGTTTAGTTGAAATTGATTTAGATTTGGTATTTTTAATTGTTATGAAACATTAATTATGGTTAGAATAAAAATTAAGTATTTTAGAACATTTTAAAAGATTGAATTAGGGTTGATTTTCATTGGTTGATTATTAGTGGATTAAGGAAACTAGAACCTATGAAGACGTGTCACTAAGTTTGATTTTAATGTTTCTATCCTATATGGAGCATGCACCCTAAGTCTATATTTTCTAAGACTCGGTCCTTAATTTTTGTCCTTATGTGTCACTAAAGTTGTGGGGATAAAAGGAGGTTTTATTTTCTAACCCTTTGGACTCTCGTGCATGTATTGCTAAATTTAAGAATCTATAGCAAAGCAGTAGAAAGAAAAAAAAATGAAAATTACAAATGAAAGGGATGTAGGCATTTTGTTATTGGACATGCTTCTTCGAAGCCAAGCATGTCTCAAAAATAGCCTCCTCCCTAATTCGATATGATACGAATAGGGAAGAAGGCATTTACAATGCCCTTTAATGTCCCCACGATCCAAACAAAGCACTTGATATAAGACTCAACTCAAATAAACTTAACTACCCTCTAAATAAAGCTCCAATCGACAAAAAGAAACAAACCCCCAAAATGCAGCCCAAAATAGGCCCCTTACTTAAAACCCAAAACATGATCTTACTACTCACTAATCCAAAACCATCTAGGAGACAAGTGCAAGCAAGAAGAAAAACAACTGCCCAAATAAACAAGATCATTCACTCTAAAAAACAAAGACACAAAAGAATCTTTCAACCCCAAAGCCAATTGTAAGACCATGAATCCCCAAAAGACTTATAAAACTTTTCCAATGAGACTACACATAAAGCCTTACATGAACGACCTACTAAAACCTTCCCAACACAAAACAAGACAATTCAAGTGCTTTTCTTTTTATTTGGAGTGGGGTATATTCATGAGAACCTTCTAATAAGAATGCTTCATGAGGCTCTCTATTATAAACCATTCACAAAGCACATAATAGAATTTCTCGAGACAAAACAAATAACAAAGCCTTTCGTAAAACTTCCAAAAATAAAGGAACTCATGAAACCTTCCAACATAAGACAAACCATAAAATCCTTTTTTTTTTTAAATATATAGAGAATCATAGAGATTTCTGACATAAACTTCTTATAAGACTTTCAATCCCAAAGGTAGCTCGTGAAATTTTTAAGATACAAAGCCAATTCACTTTCAACTTTGCAAATACTCCACCACATCTAGTCTCAAAGCGTAAGTAGTAAAGAAACAATAGGGAAAGAGATAAGCCATTAGAAGGAGAAGAGAGAGGGGTGGGAAGGATAAGAGACTTAACACATGCTTGCCACAATTCTATCTTTCCAACGACCACCCGACAAACCCAAATAAGTTCAACTCTCCAACATGCTCCACTCTCCAAAATTTCACAAAGCACTTCAAATCACTATTCATTCTTACTTATGCAAAGAGATGATACATCATTCTTCTTCCCAACACGAGCTACAGTCATAAAATATCGCAATACAGTTATTCTCCCAAACCTTCATGAAATCCTCCAACCACAAGACATTTATGAAATATTCTCGCATAAAGCCAATCATATGATTTTTCCAACATAAAATAAGTCATAAAAGCTTTCCAAAAACAACTCATAAGGAGATAAGAAATCCAAACCCTTATCCAACCCCTTAAGCATAGTTATATATATATCAATCTTCACCAATCATAATCCAACAAATGCCCAAAATAACTATAACTATCACCATGCTCGTTCATTAAGAGAAACAATCAAGATCTAATATACTTTCTTTAAGAAATGTTACCCAAAGGTAGTACGAACTATTCCTCAAGCAAGAGGCTTATAGACTTTCTCATATTCAATCTCGAGTCTTGAAGAATTTAACTCCAATGCAACAAAATCATATTTGGATACATGCAAAATTCATATTTGGAACACACAAGAATTCTCCAACTCTTTTTCAAAGCTCCAGAATAAAACATCCCACAAGAGAATCACATAAACCTGTACTGATTCAAACCAATGTTGCAAATTTCATTTCAGAAGGACTCAAGAAATCTTCATATATTCTCTATAAAACTAGCATCAAATCGGTTTGGATTCTCAAACAAATCATAAAGCATATGAAGGATCTCAAATCACAGTGAGGTGCATCAGATGTCCACAAGTGTAAATGAAAGAAAGTTATAAAAATTTCTCACATTAAGAGAACAAACTTAAAACCGGAAGCAGATATGTCTTTCACTTAGACATTTTTTTTTTAACTCGACACTCATGCCAAATATAATTAAGAAATTTACGAGTATATCTCTACGTTTCACTATTTCAATTTTGTAGAAGAAATGCAACAAAAAAAATAATTTTGGCTCCCGTCATTTATACTTCACAGCATAAACCATACTAAAATTTTACTTAGGTTTTGTAAAAGCAAGCTAATGTAAACATGACTCCATTCCTGCATCAAGCAACAAACTGTACTGTACAGGAATCTTCTTTCAAGAGAGAGCAAAACACGAGGAAGCAATATGATCCAAATTGCTCTACTCTAATTATGAACTTCAGAAATTTCATTCATGTAAAGGAGAATGACATAGGGAATCTCACTTCCTTTCCAATTTCAAACGAAAGTAACTGAATAAGAGACAATAAAGCAAACGATATATCTCCTTTATTCTCACAAGAAACTTAAACGAAAGTATTCATGAATGTGACAGAAAGAAACCATCAACATACCATTCTCACATATGCACTTTCTTTTAAAGCAAACTAGATGATAACATCTATTAACCTCTTTCTTTAGAAAATCAAAAGCAAGTCTCAGATAGCAACCATTGTCTCTTGTCATTTATCTTGCCAGCACGAAACGAAGCGAGCAAAAGAGGTGGAGAAGATAGAGTAGATAGAGAAGAAGATAGGAGAAAGAAGAAATGAGTGGGAGAAGGAGAGAGATATACCTGCTCGGAGGAGGAGGCGTCGGGTTCAGTCTAGACGCGCGAAGCCGAAAATAGAGGAGGCGTTGGGTTCATCCTTGAAGGTCGGACGAGCCTCGGGTTAGGGTGAGAGTCGTCGAGGCAGGGCTTCGGCTCTTCTCCGACCCAAAGAAGACGGAGAGAGCATCGAGCTTCGGCTGGAGGGCGTCGGGGGCTCGTCGGGTCCTGTCTTGGACCGTGCGAAACCGGGAGAGGAAGAGGGTGCGTCGGAGGGAGCTCGGCTCGTCTGGGATTCGCGAAACCGAGAGAGCGAGGGGTTTCGGCCTGGATCCATGCGAACAGAGAGGAGACAGGGAGGGAGAGAGACCAGGTCGGCCGTTTAGGGCTTCTGCGAACTGAGCTAGGTCACCCGAGCACCAGGAGAGACTGTAGGCTTCAGCATCGGGTGGGATCTGCTAAGCCGAGAGTGGAAGAAGGAGGGGTTTCGCCCCTAGCTCGTGCGTGCGTAGAGAGACGGAGAGGGAGTCTTTCGGCTCTTCTCTTGCCAAGACCGTCCGTGTCCATCAGATGGAGGCTTCAGCCTCAATTAGGGCACCAAGGGAGAGAGAGGGGGATCAAAGCCGTCCGATCGAAACTCTGGACCCGACGACCGTGCGATTTAAATTGGCATAGAAAGTCAATCCAATTTTGATTAGAACCTAGCTATACCCAAGGGACAGAAATCAGGTTCAAATTGATTAAGATTTGGTTCGATCCGGGTCAACTCGAACTCGCCTCGACTCGACCAAAATTAATTTAATAAAATAAGATAAAAATAAATCGAACTCAAATTAATGTCGATTCGAATCGAATAGGGCTCGACGAGGCCCGATCAACACAATAAAACACAGTCGATGGAGAATCAGGACAAAAAAACGAGGTCAACAATGGCTTGTAAATAAGTGGAAGATAAAGGGTAAATTAGAAGTGGTTCGGATGGACGGCAGATCTTGATTCCTACGATCATGCACTGTTTAATGGACCTTTAACTATTTTAATGCTATCAAAATTTGATGATCTTGGGCTCGTTGGATTTGTCTCGTCGAGCCGTTCGATTCGACTATAAGCATGTCACATTTGGAAACCGTTTGGTAATCCAAATTGTAGTTTGAACCTTCTAAAGTGCTTCGGTTATTTGATTTGGACCCATTTTAGTTTAATTTGGTGTCGTTGGGTTTGTATTTCTGAGACGTTCAGTTCGACTATAAGTTTGTTAAAATCAGAGCTTGGATTGTCTCCGATTTAATTTTTGAAGTTTTCAACTTGATTTTGCGTCAAGATTCGTGCTCGATCAAGGTAATTTTTTGATGATATATCTATATGAAATATAAATTGAGGGATATTTTATAATTTAAACAATATTTAGTCACAACCTGAGTTTAGCTCTTTTAGAGACAGCTTATTTTGCAATCACTTCGGGTTCGTTTGGGACGACTTTCTACCGCTTTCTAAAGTAGCTTTCTAATTAAGAAATTTTTTACTAGATAGCTGCTTTAGAGAGCTATAATAAAGCTGTCCCAAACGAAATCATAGGCTTCATTTGGGATGACTTTTTTCACGTTTCCTAAAATAACTTTTTAGAATAAAAATATTTTGAACTTGAAATTTTTATGCTAAAAAATAATTTTAGAAAGCAGCAAAAAAATTACCCCAAAGAAAGCCTCAATTAGGTTATTGCGGCCTAACTTAACGAGGAAATATCAAACCTGTTTATGAACTTGCCGATAACCTATTTCTATCTACTGAAGAAAGAAGTATTAAAATTGTTCACGTTAATGTACAGTGGAATACATCTGAATTACGAATTCCCTTCGATATTGTTAAATCTTGCGTTATGTTGTCAAATAAAATAAACAATTACTAAAAATTTTATATTAAAATTAATGTTTGGAAGTGTTAAATTGATTTGATGATTAAAATAAATATAATAACGAATTTCATGTAATAATAAAATAATGTCCTAATCTTGAATATTATGCAAGTAACAAGTCAAATGTTTGATTATATAGTTAGATGAAAAAATTTAATGTTTTGTTTATGATGATTTTTTTATTGCTTTTTAAAGTAAATTTTTAACACAAAAAGATCCTTTTAAGAAGCCGTGAAATAGCCATCCCAAACAAGGCCTAAATTCCTAAAAATATTTTTTTTTGGAAAAAAATTATGCTAGGGTATCTTGATGAAATGCAACAAGATGAGCTTTAAAATTCCTTTTATGCTATGGCTTCCTTTGGGACAACCGTCTTATGCTTCATAAGGCAACTTTTTAGAACAATAATTTTAATTTTTGTATCAAAAGGCTACTTTAAGAAGCAGTAAGAAAGCGATCACAAATGAAGCCTAAAGTTATTATAATTTAGAATATAATATACAACACTAATTTGTGTCAAAGACATTATTTGTGATGTCTTTTTTACTACTTTATAAAATAACTTTTTAGTATAAAAATTTTTTGAACAAAAAATTTTGTACTAGAAAGCTGTTTTAGAAAGCATTAAGAAAGCCGCCCCAAACGAAGCCTTTCCTAAGGCGAAAGGCTACGTTTGGAACAGTTTTATTACTGCTTTTTAAAGAGGTCTTTTGGTATAAAAATTTCTTAAAAGTAGCGAAGAAGCAATTGCCAAAAGCTATCTCAAACGAAGCCTAACTGAGATTTGTGTTATGAACTTTTATGTAGAAATAGGCATTGATATGTCATTATTGTCTTTAATCAAATATGCATCTTGATGCAATCTCTAAATTGAAAACTTCGGAAAATAAATCTAGGACCATTCAAACTCTAATTTCAATAAAATTATTGATGAATTGAATGTATAGATAAGCAAACCTAATGAAACTAAAATTGATCAAATCTAAGTAAAAATAAGTTGAAACAAGCAATTGAAATGCGGTGGAAAACTTCAAAATATTAATTGAATGAACAAATTATTTTTATCGTTGCATGCTTACAATTAAAATGAGTGTCTGGAGAAAAATCAAATGAGCCTTAATTTTGATGTTGTTAAGGCACTTAAATACAAAAATAAATGATTTATAAATAAGGAAATCATTAGTTATTCGATGGAGTATCATACAATTTTGACTAAATTTATCAAATCATATAAAAGGGACAAACTTAAAAGAAAGAGCTAGGAGATCTAAGGAATTATACAGCTATGTACAATAGTTGATAGTAATGACACTAACATCATCTAATCAATGTCTCTCAACTTTCTCTTATCCATAATGTCCCAACTATATCACCTAAGAAAATAATGTATTGTTATATTTATTCTAACACGATCTATTAAAGGTAATTTGTTAAATTTTTCCATTGAACCCTCTTTTGCATGCGTACGAGAATGTTCAATATGTATGTGAATGTCTGAATTTGTTCTGAAGAGGGTCCAAGGATTATGCGTGCATGGTTCAGAAATATGAAAATTTCTCCTTGGGGCGCCACGACGTCGAGGTCAGTAATGTCGTAGTTTTGAACCCTGTATTTTGGCCAGATTGAACTATGTTGCAGTGCCCTTTTTCGGGGAGCACTGTGACACGTAAGATTTGGGCGCTGCAGTGCGAAGCCCATTTTTTATATTAAAATATTCATTTCCACTATTTTAAAATATATCAAAATCCATTTTTTCTCCGTAAGGTTATTGGTTAGAGAGAGAGAGGATTTCTAGAGAGAGAGCTAGAGTTTGAGCGACTTTTCCATTTTCTTCTTCTCCTATTTCTCCCTCATAGCAGTTGCCAAAGACTCCCTTCTACTTCCTCTTCATTTCTTTCTCTCCAAAACAGCCATGAAAGTCACCTCTTCCCTCTTTTCTCTCTTCCACGTAATGTTTCCCTGAATCAATGTTGTTATTAGGGAAGGGTTCCTTTTCTCCTATCTTCCTTCTCTTGGATCGAGGTTGAGCCTTCCTCCTCCCATTTATGTTGTTTGAGGTCATTCAACAAGAGTAAGTTAATATTATTATTATTGTTATTTAAATTCCTAGATTTGATTCGCGGCATCATATCTTAATTTTGTAATTTTATTCGCATTGTAAGTTTTCTTTTTTATGTTATGATTTAGTTCATCAATTAGCACTACAAGAGAATCGACTATTTCTAACTGAATTTTTGACTGATCATAAGCCAACAGAATTAGCGACGGGGTTACCAACAGATATTAAAATGGAAAAACATGTGAGAGTTTTTTGTGTGTGGATTTTCGGCCAAATTTTTTGTCAAAAATTTCTGTCTACACTTTCCACTCGAAAATATGCCAGATTTAAATAGCTAACATGTGGTTGTCATGACAACAGAGCTAGAGCATGTTCGAAAATCATAAGTTAACATATAGATGCAAATGCAACAAAGTCAGATACTGGAGGAGCTTTAGAGAATGAGAGAAAAATTTAGTGGAAAACAACTAATGTTGGCAGAGGAGGAGAATGACAATACAGATTTTGACTAGACTATCTACGTTTGTAAATGTTATGTCGAGTTTTCATTATATAAGAAATGTATGTTTATTGTAAAAGTATTTGGTAATTGTAGAACATTTGCACTATCAATTAGGGGTGTCAATATTTAGAACGACACGAAAACTCGACCCTAAAATTTCGGGTTGGAAACGACCCGTTTGAAAAACGGGTTGGGTTCGGGTTGACCCGATGGGTTGACGGGTCAACCTGGAAACCCATTTAGAGTGAACTGCTCGCGCTGCCCTAGGCTGCCCGCACCTGCCCCGGCTACCCGCGCAGCTGTCCGGCCCTGCCCGCGAGCTACCAGAGTCTGCCCTCACAGATGCTGCCGCTCGCGAGTCACGCCGCACGTTGCTCTAGTCTGCCCGCTGCTCGACCGATCCGGGCACCCGCGCGCTCGCCTTCTGCCTGCGTGCCTGCGTGCCGTTTGCACGCCAGGGCACCAGCGTCTGCGCACCCGCATTCCGCCTGCCTGCGTTCCATGTCGGGTTGGGTCAACCCAGCAACCTGACAGGTCATGTCCGAGTTTCTGACCCGTTTACCTACCCGGGTCGGGTTAGGGTCGACCCGATTGAACCCGGGCTAGTTCTGGGTTCGACCCGAACCCGACCCGTGACCCAAAATTGACACCCCTACTATCAATGATCGGCTTGTGCTAAACACGTAAAAATTATGGCAGATTCATTAATAATCCACCATAATTTTCGGTAGAATATTCCATAGGCAATTCGTCCGATAAATGTTGTTTTCTCTTTATACTATCTGCAAGAAAAGAATGCGCTGAAATTTTCTATCGTAAAATTATTTTTGACGCACGTTTTACCGGTGGAATAAATTTCACTAGAAATATATCGAAAAGCTATATTTCCGACAGATATTGCATATGTTCTAATGAAAATATTCATAAGAAATAACTCATTTTCCTATAGTGTAGGGAATCCTATAATATTTAGATTCCTTCAACTTCATTATTTCATGATAAATATTAAAGGTTTGACAAATAAAATTTATGTTAGGTTGTGCAAGCTTTGTGTTTTATGTACTGGAGCCTTATAGTTTTATATTAAATTAGAATTTATTATTAGTAAAACTTTCAAGTTTTGTTCTCAAGGTGTGATCAGTTGAGCATCTATTGACTTTGGGTAAGTAACTGCTATTTGTTTTAGAATAAACATATCATTCTTTGTTAGGAATGCTACTCTTGCTGCTTGTGAAGGGTTTCTGGATATTAGGTTATCATTTAAATTTTCAATGTTTATTTATTACTATTGTGCAAGTTAGAAATATTATTTATGGCTCATATTGAAAACTTCATATAATAGGAATAACAATACTTTGATTTATTTATGCATGAGCTTTTATCACTTAAAAGGTTCATGATATAGAAAATTTAATTAATACACATCAATTTTATTTAATGCAGTACATGATGCTCATGCTGTTAATCATTGGTTATATAAATTGTGATTGTCATATTGATTTATATAACACATGTTGATTATTTGTAAAAACATTTGCACTATTTTATTGTGTGTATGTTGGTAGAACTCTATTAGATTTCGGCTAGCTAGGCGGACATGCCCTTAGATTGTCGATTCTATAGAAAATCAATAGATTTCATTGAGTTGGTATTTAACTTCCCAATGATAATTTTTTGACAAATATATTATAGTTTATATGAATATGAATATTTGAAGATAATTGGACAATATATGAAAATATGGAATGCCAGAGTAATCATTTTGAAGTACAAGAATACTTAGTGTGGTCTATTTGTAAGCATTAAAATGTTTTGGCATGAGTAGCTATTTGACCTATACATGAGTATACTAGAATTTATAGTAGGAGACATGTGTAATAGTTACATTTATATAGTGACAATAAGTTACTATTTTCACTTTTTGATTGTTCATATTACATGCCTCGTCCCTTTGTTGCTTATATTTTAATATATATGAGTTGTTTGCTAAATTTGATTTATCAAACTCATCCAATGTCTATTTTGACAACAAGTTATTCAGGCGTGTTTAGCGGACTATCATCTCACGAGTTGAGTAACTAGTAGTTGACTGTTTTTGGTATTTTATATTTTTTAGTAGTTTATTATGTTTTTGATTTTGAGGATTAGGTAATTTCTTTCCTATTAGTCAACCTATTACATTCTTTTGCTTGTCTTAGTATCATTGCTTATATATTGTGTCCTGAAATATTCGGGGCAGTAGAGAAATATAAATTTTAACGTCTTTCCTTTGTACGAATATCTAGTACATATTAAGATAAAAAGAGATGGTGCAGTATTTATAAGAAACAGTAATATTTTTATGTGAAAAACCCTACAAGGGAAAAATCAAAGGCCTAGCCTAGTTTGAGTAAATCCACTATTATTTACAGTTGATTACAAATGAAGACCTTCATTGGACGGAAGGCATTGGCTTGATGTAACAAATATACATTATATAAAATGCATTACATGGTGGAAATTGAAAGAATCAGAATTGATAGGTTCGTTTGGTCGGCATGACCATTGTCGGCTAACGACAGGGGTTGGAAACACTGTTGTCATGCAACGGAGGTCATAAGGGCAGTAGTCGACGGGCGACAGAGGTCAGAAGTATTATAGTTGGCGGACGTTGAATGTCGTAAAGAACGTTGCATGGTAGCGAAGGTCAGAAGGATCATAGTTGTTGGGCAACGAAGGTTGGAAAGACCATTGTCAAGTGATAGAGATTGGAATGGCAGTAGTTGGTGGGCGACAAAGGTCAAAAAGACCATTATCGGGTGGAAGTCTAACAAGAATTGGAAGCCGGGTGGAAGTTCAATGTCAGTCGGTGGTCAGACAAAAGTCTGACGTCAGTCAGCAGCGGGGGTAGAAGGTCGGCGTCAATCGGCGGCCAGGTGGAATTCCGACATTAATAGATGGAAGTCTAGCAGAAGTCGGCAGCCGGGTGGAATTCCAACGTTAGTTGGCAGAAGTCCGACGTCAGTCAGTAGCCGGGTGAATGTCCAACAGCAGTCGGCGCTGGTTGATGGAAGTATGGTGGTAAGAGAACTTTTCCTTCTCTTCATTCTCTTCTTGCTTGGCCCTCTTCCCTCTCATGAGAAATGAGATGTTTATTGTAGTTTTATGGGAGTAACATGGCTAGGAATATTAAAGATGAATTGAGAATGGTTTGAATAGATAGCCGATGTTGATTCTCTTGATCATTGACCGCTTATTGCATATTTGAATGTCTTAATGATATATCAAAATTTGATGATCTTAGGCTCGTTGAATTCGTCTCGTCGAGCCGCTCTATTCGACTATAAGTATGTCACGTTTGAAAATTGTTTGGTAATCCAACTTATGGATTGAACCTTCCAAATGTGTTTCGGGGTTTCGATTTGGACCCATTTGGGCTCTGATTTAGTTGAATTTGGTGTCGTTGGGTTCGAATTTCTGAGACATTCAATTCGACTAAAAGTTTGTTGAAATTGGAATTCATATGGTCCCCAATTAAATTTTAGAAGTTACCAAGTTGATTTTGCTTTGAGATTCATGCCCGATCAAGATAATGTTTTTATGATATATCAATATATATATTCTCACTTGGATTTAAATTATCCTCAAAATAGATCTTATATTTCTTCATCGTGTTCAATATTTTCGACGTGTACTTGCTCCTAGACCTTTTGTAAGACAGGAGTGACAAAGACTACACAATCATCAATATTGGTCGACAATAGAGTTGGACAAATACTTATATAATTATTAAATTTCTTGCAAATCCCAAAAATTTTCTATACGTTCGAACCGGTAGAAATTTAATTAATTTATAGATTTCTTTAAGGGGTGATCTAGTCTATAAATTTTTTGAGGAAATTCAAATGATTTTTTTTTTGTCCTACTTAATTTGTCTTTTAAATTTTGATAAAAGGGAATAAATTTTAAAATTTTGATGAGAGCTTATCATAAAAATAATATAGTTATACTTTTGCACTTGTATTATACAATCGATAATTTTTTTTTAATTTTAAATAAAATTGATTTTAAGTTTTTGCGCATATTCTTATAAATATTTAATCTTCACTAAAAGTTTAATAATAGGAGTTAAAAAGCCCGACCCCTCCTCCGCCACGTCGAATTATTTTAGCTTTACCTTTCTTCTTGAGCGACATTTTGACGCTGGACTCTGGGGATAAGGAGGTAAATCATAAATTTTGAAATAATCCCCATTGCAGGAGATTGACTTGAAACTTGGAACGGTGAGACTTCCATAGATTCCTTTCTTCCGATCGTCTCTTGGATCTTTCCTGGAGCGGAATGTTGGACTTTCTACTACCATCCCTCGATCTCTTTCAAGCTTTGAGCTTTGATCTCGTTTTCTGTTGGTAGGAAAGAGACAAATGCCATTTGAATTCAGCTAAATTTTCATGCGCTAGGATTTTCCTTAATATTCTCTTGTTTTCTGCTGTTATATACGTAACAAGTTTAGATCTCGAAAATTTCTGGTTTTTCCTCTCCACTTCAGGTTGTTCTACTACGGCTTTTAGCAACCTAAACGTCGTTTTTTTTTCTTGGTTTTTAAAACAATGCATTCTTCAAGTTGATCGATAATGGAGTCGTCTTTTCATACTTCAAAGAACAAGTCCAAGATCTTCTACCACTTCTCAAAGCTGCGCAAACCGAGATCTGCTGGATTTCGCCCCTCCGGAGAAAACCCTAAATTGATTCAACATTCCCAAATTGAGAGCTATGAAGATGAAGATGTTGGTTATTGCGATGATAGTCGAGACCGTAAAGTCCATCCCCATCCCTTCGAATATGTCCAACTTGCAGGCTCTGGACATTCGGAAGAAGCCATTGTTTCAAAACTGTTTGATTCGATTTCTGCTCTCAAATCTGCTTATGTTCAGCTTCAGCAAGCTCACATCCCTTATGAGTCCCAAAAGATTCGAGCTGCAGACCAGCTAGTAGAATCTGAGCTACTCTCGATTTCAGAACTGAAGAATTCCTATATACAAAAGCGCAGGAACTGGACGGAAGCTTTGACATCTCTCCATATGGAGATTGAGGAACACAGAGAGCTTGAACGGGTACAGAAATGTGCATTGATGGCCAAGGATTCTGATATTCTAGATTTGAGGTCTAAGATTAAGTTGGTGATTGAAAGGAATAAAGTGTTAGAAGCTTTGATCAACAAGACACAATTACCTGAAGTGGAACTGTTTGAAACCAACCAGGCATGGACGCCTCAATTGTTTTCCAAAGTTTTCATGTTGGCATCTAAATCGATACATGATTTTACAAAATTATTGATTAACTTGATGAAGGCGTCAAGTTGGGATCTAGATCTAGCTGCTAATGCTATCTGCAATTCAATCACCTACACTGAAAGATCTCATAAAAAATTTGCATTTGAGGCTTTTCTCTCCCATGTAATGCTTGGTTGCACTCATGATGAATGCTTTAAGCCATGTCACTTTGAGCAAGTTATGCACCTTGTTGACCCCTTTGATGCTCTGATGCAAGAACCAGATTCTGAATTTGGGAGATTTTGTCGATCCAAGTATCTTGATGCAGTTCCTTCGAAGATGGAGGGATCATTCTTTGGTAATTTGGATCAGAGATCGTTAGTGTTAAGCGGTCAACATCCAAGAACACTTTTTTATAAATCGTTTGTGAGAATGGCAAGAAGGGTCTGGGCTTTACAGGTTATCGCACATTCCTTCATTCCAAAAGCGCAGACCTTCTATTGTAAGAGAGGGACTAAGTTTTCAAAGCAGTATATGGAGAGTGTGGTCAGCACAAGTCATCTGGTAATGCCAACTGAAGAGCTGGGGTTTGATGTTGCGTTTACAGTGATGCCAGGGTTTAGTATTGGTAGTCATATCAATCGTTGCAAGGTTTATCTCTGCAGGATAGGCTCTTAGGGCATCTCCTACCAAAAAAACCAATTTAACACTCTAAAATGTAGTAAAATTTCAAAATGGCTTAATTCATCTCCAGTCAAACTTCATTTCTCTCATCTTTCGGGCGCTTCCTATGAAGGTAACCATCTCTCTTTTCTTTCGCGTGCTTTTCTCTTATTTCCCGCTCTTCTTCGGCAAATTCACAGGCGAGCATAGGTGAACAGTCCGAATTTTGGCGTGAGATTTGGAGTTCGAATACAACAAATGACAGACGGTATGCGGTGGTATGCAGTTCGATTGGAGATGATCTTAAAGGAATTGTATTTTTGTAAGTTCAAGACAAGTTCATTCTTCTTGTAGGTGAACCATATATATACATTGATTTGGGATGTTGAAGTGGCTCTTGTAGATCTTCCTATGTTAAAGAAAACATAGGAATTACCGAAAATTTGTAATATAAACTTGTGATTGGTACTATTAGTTTTTGTTCAGCGCTATATAAGCAGTTATAGACCTTGGCTGAGAATGGAGGAATTAAACTACCATTCAGTCTTATGAATGAATTACAAGAAAATTTGAACGACCTTTTGAACACATTGAAAATAGAGTCCCAGCTAGATGAATAAAGCACCAACAACGCTATAATAGCATGAAAACCTCATCTTGAGAAGAGCTTGAAGAAAAAGTTGGTAGATTTGGAATCCCCCAAGCATGCCACATGAACATATCTTCCAAACTTGTCGACTTGCCTCGGCTCCTCTCTGGTGTCTCTCTTGCAAATCTTGCATGTTTTGTCCACCCATCCTTCTTCCACATATTGGCCTTTAACTGAGGTTGAACAAACAGAGTAATAAGATTTCCAGCAAATGTCCATCACAGTTACGAGTTAGCAGTTATTTAAATAGGTCAGTCTGTTCTAAGTTTTTGTAGGACCTGTTTATCTATTGGTCTGTTTAGTTTTTTTTTTTTCTTTTTTTTTTTAATTTTGTTTTCAAGGTGCTGTCTTAGGTAAAATTATAATTTTCTTGCTTTTAAAATTTTTTTTCTAGTGAGGAATAATTTTGTGCAATTAAATCATTTAGAGTGTGGTAGCTCTAAAAAAATTATCATCTGATTTTTTTTAAAAGAAAAAATTATAATATCAACAATAATTTTATAACAATTTTTCCCAAGTAAACCTTATAGTATGCTTGAAGCTACCCTTTCATAGATTTATTTTTTAGATAAGAGCTCGTTTTGTTTAGATATAGCTTCATGTTTGTTTTTTTCATGAAGAAGATGGGTGAGCTTGTGCCCTCAACTTTAAGCTGGGTGCAATCAAGCTCAATTCAACTTATCTACCTCTCAATACTCAACTTATTTACCCCTTAATATTAGGTTAAAAAGCATGACAAACGAGCTCACCATCAACATAAGATTTGAAGAAATCCTTGTAGGTGCCACCAATCTTCCTCCGAAGGGCACCGTACTGAAACAAATATAAACCCTCAATTCTTAACGTAATTGCAACACAAAACAACCAATCAAAAAGAATAAGCAGCCATCAATCAATCCTTTATACCTGCTCTCTGTTCATCTGGCCTCCGGATTTAGTGGCCTCCTTAGCTTCTTCAATAAGCTGGGCATCCTGAGAAGATCTGGCCTGAGAGAAATCTAGAGCCTCTGTGATGCTACTGAACAGAGACTGCTTACTTATCTTCTGCTCGCCTTCTTCCTCCCCGTTCTGTTCAGCTGTAGCCCGAATTCCTCCAACTCTTGTGGTAGCTCTATTGCATCTGAGGCTTATGGATTTGGAGTACAAACTTATTGATTTGGGAAAGCAGTTATGAGAAGAGGAGAGAGGAAGAGCCCTCATGCCCATTCTTTCTTTTCTACTACCTAGCTGTTTTTTCTCGAGTAATAAGAAATCTAGAGTTATATCTAGCAGAAGGAAAAGGCCAATAAACATATTTACATGGAAGGACGCAGTTGTGCCACGTGGTCTCTGTGATGCCTCTGTAGACGTGGCACAACACAACTTAGTAAATAATTCTGATGGATTGGTTGGGAGGCTGAACCAACTAAAAGTCTCAAAGGATTTAGTGGCGTTGCTTTGTTGGAGCCAATACCACATATATTTCACAATTCCATAATAGAAATTTGAGAACAATATGTAAGCTGCATTCAGAAATTATTCTGACCAGAGCAGGACCACCAGCTTAATTAGAATCCTAATAGTCTGATGTCTATGGCTTCTCGTTTGTTCCCCTCGACTTTTTTTTTTTCGTTCTTAAACGAAGGTATTACAACGGAGAACTAGAAATTTTTTTCTTCCCGGATTGGCAAAAATATGGAGGTGTAGCAAATGGTATTTTGAAAAAGTCGTGTAAACAAACAATAAAATAATAATTTTTTCACCGATTGAAATTGGAAACATATAACTTACAGCCAACCAAACGAGGCTTATATAACGAACAATTATTTGGTTCGGTGAACGTACGCTCCTCTACGTTCGGCCACCAACCTTTTAGCGCCACGTAGCACGAAGAAAAGTCGCCGACCTGACCCGCTGTTTTTTGGGTTCTAGCGCGTGCGTTTTTTTAATTCCTTGACGAGCCGATCAACATTCTATCACCTTTTGGATATTTATTAAATATCTAACAAATACCGAGTTGTACCTAGTTTTTTCTAGCAATACCGAGTAAATACCTAGCAATACCGAGCAAATCCCTAGCAATACCGAGCAAATCCTGAGCAAATACCGAGTTTTTTCTAGCAATACCGAGCAACTACCTAGCAATACCGAGCAAATCCTTAGCAATACCGAGCAAATCCCGAGCAAATTCTGAGTTGTACCGAGTTTTTTCTATCAATACCGAGCAAATACCTAGCAATACCAAGCAAATCCGTAGCAATACCGAGCAAATCCGGAGCAAAATACCGAGTTGTACCGAGTTGTAGAAAAACTCGATACAACTCGGTATTTGTATATTTTTTGTGTTCACAGAGCGGTATTTCTCATTTTTGCAAAGCAATACCGAGCAAATACCGAGCAATACCGAGAAAATCGCGAACATAGCATTCCCGGGTTCCGCTCCGGGTCAAGTCGTCGGGCCGCGCGGTAAAGAGTAAAAGCACGTGGCGATATGTTATTGGCGGCCGAAGGTACCTCTACGTCAGGTCAGAGGACGTAATAATTGTTCCTATATAACATAGAAATTGTGTACAGGTAGCAAGTGATTGGAGAATGAAAGGTAATCTATTTTCTCCTGACATCACCTCTCACCAAGCAGATGCAAACTGATGAATCAAGCTGTCCCGCTCTAATAAATTTACAATTTCAAGGCCGGAACTACAGCACCTGCCTTCCCAATTGGGCTTCTAGGGGGAAATTACAAGTTAGAAGGCGCATTTTAGGCTTTGTTTGGGACGGATTTTTTACTGTATCTTAAATTAGCTTTCTAGCACAAAAATTTTAATTTTTATACTAAAAAATTGCTTTAAGAAGTATAAGAAAACCGTCCCAAAACGAAACCTTAGACACAGAATGAATTGTTTACAGTACACAACTTCAAAACACATAGACCATGCCAACTTCAAGAAGTGAAGCTGGAGGCACACGGAGAGCTACTTCAGGGCCACGGCAGTTCCTTTTCAGGAAGTTGTAACCAATGTCTATTGCAAACTTCTTGAAGATGTGTGAACCTGGCTTTGTCTTTACATGTGAATTCCCCAGAATGAATGCAGTGCCAGCCTCACATGCCTCATATAGATCATTAAGCTCTCTTCACTCACTGGGCTAACCAAACTCGGACCGCTTCTCTCCTCTATCAAGAATCTCACCTTCTTGCCAACTACTGCAGGTTTTATCTCTGCATTGCTCTCACTGCTTGACAATTCCACAGACACACTACCAAAGCCAAAGGTTTCTTCTATCTCATTGATACAAGAACTTCCAATAACTGTTAGTCTTCTATCAGCTTCATCCATTGATTGTCTTTCATGGCCACTGTCATACTTCGCTTCCATCCTTATAAAGTCGGAAAGGCTAGCTACAAGTTCGGTCTCAAAAGAGTTCACATCCTGGTGCACATCACGATACCCATATCGAACAATGCACCTATAAGATCGATGTTCTTCGGGCCCGACACGGCCTAAAAGGTATCTTTCAGCAGGAGGCACAAATGGGACAGGTACATATTTGATGCAAACGAAGACGACGATGCGGTGGTAGGCAGGAAGGTTAGTGATGAAACGGGAGAAGTTTGAAGGAACTCCAGAAATAAGATCAGTGTACACAAGGCCGATTCCAGGTACACGTGCAACTCCAATGTTCTGACCCAGGGCCAAGAGCCATTCAATTGACACTTTGTTTTGGAAATCATGTTCATACTTCTTAGTTGTAGCATAATGCCAGATGAACATGATGGACATGAGAAGGATGGCAAGAAGGATTGGTAGCCAAGCACCATCAAGAAACTTTGTGAGAGAAGCAGAGAAGTAGAAAATTTCAATGGAGCCAAAAAATATGAGGAAGGATAGAGCTAGAAGAGGGGATCTTTTCCAGGATAGGATCATGACCAAGGAAGTGAGACATGTGGTTACCAGCATTACTGTCATCAACGCTAGACCTGCACAGTAGGAGAGTTTTTTATTAAATAAATCAACAAGGAATTTGAACTACGACCTTACTGTCTTTAATAATTTTAGGGTTTAATCCAAAAAACAAAAAGCTCAAATTCAAGCATTACTGATAAACAAGCCACTGGTAGAGAAAAGGGAGGAAAAATTACCATAATATTGTGCAAGCGGATGGTAATCAGAACATGAAATGGGCAAAATCTAATGTATGGAGCTCCCATCAATGCAGGGCCAATCTGAGATCTAGGAGGGATTTTTTTATTGGGAAATTTACATATATATACCATTTTATACCATCCTATGTACATATTTAACACCCAAAACTTTAATATTACATACATATCACCATATATTATTTTAATATCAAATATATCATTAATATTTCCTTCCTATCACTCATATATTTCATTTCTACCACTCATATTTGATATGAAAATGAACTATGGGTGGTATATATGTAATATTAAAGTTTTAGATGTTAAAAATGTAATAGAATAGTATATGATGATATGTATGTAAATTTTCCTTTTTTTTGGCGGCCGGGGGGATTCACAATATTTGAAAATTACATCCCAACAAACATAGGGAGTGAATATCAAATGAGGATTCAAAACATTAGAAAGTGAACAAGTTCCATCAATGCATGACAAGGAACTTTCATGTCACAAGTGAGGATTGAGGAATCAATAGAAAACGAAAGTAATATTGATGTAGTTGAAAAGTAGCCCTACCTTGTGCATTTCCCAAGTGCTTCAAGTTTCTAAACCCAACAGCAACAGCTATGCATAGGATCATAAGTATCCAATTGATCTCTGGTATATAAATCTGACCACTTATCTTGTCAGATGTGTGAATGACCTTAACCCTTGGGAAGCAACCATGAGCTTGGCTCTGGTTTATGATGGAGAAGGTACAGCTAATGATTGCCTGGCTTCCAACTGCAGCAGCAAAGATTGCCAATATAAGCACAGGCCATCTGATCACTTCTGCATAAAAGAAGGGAAATTTTCAATGCATTAAAGTCAGATCAGCAAGTCTGCCTTACACTTCAGATTATAGTGAACAATAAAACAAATAAGAACAAAAATACAAATATTAATTATTTCAGTCAAGAATGAAAAGTCTTTCAAGCTTCCTTTAATTTCCAAATTAAATGGGTTGGTATCTTGGAAATAAAAGATTAGGCAATCTAATGACTCAACACTCATTTATAATAGCCGAGCCCAGCTTTTCTTTGCGAGAGGTTAGATGAAATAAAACTGGGCATTGATGACATTTAAATTTTAATAAAACTTAATTTTTTTTAGGCTCGCTGAAATAACTGTAGAGTGACAATGAAAACTCAAACAGCCAAGCAAAAGGAAACAAGAAATAATCAGAATTCTGGTTGTGGATTATATTTCATAGCTAATTCTTACAGGCTAGTTTATTTTACTGTAAGTGCTTGGATCTCAATTCCAAAAGTGAATTTTTTCCCCAAATTGCTGTCTCCCTCCCTCTTCATCTCACTCTCTTGCAAGAAAGCTCAAGAAGCGCTCAAGAATTCCTCACAATTTGCTAACAATATTGAGGTGAGCTGCAGTGATATTTAATTGTTTTATAAGACTTTTGTAATGATTGCTCCTTTAGTTATTGGATCTATCTATAATGACCTGACTTAAATATGATAAAACTTGCATGATTATTTATGATTGCTGAGTTTCGTTGGATATTTAGATTTAATTTTATGCCTAGTTTATTCATCGGTTTATATGATTTTGATTTGGAAAGAATTTAAGTACAATTTACTGATTTTTGATACGATGGAAATTGACCTTAGTGCATTGAGTTAATTTTTTAAGATTTATTCTATCTCCAATTTGTCATGGATAGAATCACTAGACATTTGCAAGATGTTGTACTCTAGTATATGCTTTTTGCTGATGATATTCTTTTTGTTGATAAGACTAGAAAGGGGGTTGAAGATAAACTTGAATTATAAAGGTCAACCTTAGAAGTTTTTTTTTTAGTAGATCTAAAGTTGAATATATGGAGTATAATTTTAGTAATAATAGATCTAGTGTGGGGATTGTGACTTTTGACGATCGAGTCATTAATAAGAGTACATGTTTTAGATATTTTGGGTCTATTGTTCAGAGAGATGATAAAATAGATGGGGAGATTATTAGTAGAATTCAAGTTGGATGGTTGAAGTGGAGGAATGCATCGGGCTTCTTGTGTTATAGAAAACCCCCCCTCAAACTTAAGAAAAAATTCTATAACATGGTAGTGAGACCTAAAATGTTTTATGGTGCAGAATGTTGGTCATTAAAAGAGAAGCATAATATTAAGTTAAGTGTTGCAGAGATGAGGATGCTCAGGTGGATGAGTCACTTTACTCTTAGAGACAAAATACGAAATGAGAATATACGTGAAAAGGTTGAAATAGCTCCAGTGGAAGATAAGATTAGAGAGAGTCTCCTTAGATGGTTTGGTCACATAAAACGACGACCTTCCAATGATCCGATTAGGAAAATAGATGTATTAGATTTGACTTTTGTTAAGAAAGGTAGAGGTAGACCTACAAGACTTAGTTAGAAAATATTAGAAATGACATTTCTTTATTAGATTTAAATGAGAATTTGACTCTTAACATGACACAATGGAGAAAAATGATTCATGTAGCCAACCCCATGTAATGGGTAAAGGCTTCATGTTGTTGTTATAGGTTGTTGTCAAAGAACCTTCATCGGTGCAACAATTTACCTACAAATATGGGGAGTAGGCATATGATGAACATAAGCATTCACAAGCTTTCATAGCTGAAAGCAATGAACACTATGGCACCTTTATGATCAATTATCGTTCAATGTTGATCAAATACATTGATCTATTGCAATCAAACACCGGATGATGCGCAACAAATGTGGAAATACCCTGCGAATACAAATGAATGAATTTGAGTAAGAAAATTGGAGCTGATGATAATCTTCATGGAAATTATGTAGAAAGATGCAGTAATCCCTACTACATTCACTTGCAAACACCATGAAGGAGAAAGGTCCTACGAGATCTAAGTAGGGTCCAGATAAGCATAAAGGAATTGTCGGGGAATATAGTCTAGCCAACAGTAAACATCAAGATTCAAAATGAGCCCATTGACCTGTATGCAAAAGGCAACGAGAGATATGCTGCTGATGTAAGGAATCTCATGATCATATAGGAGTTTGTGTGAGGGTTCAATGACACTGTAGGAGACCCATTCCACATTCAATATGTCAATTGTAACCAGAAGAATACAACATGCAGTGAAAACGATAAATTATTAATTCATGCCAATGGTCACTGATTTTGAAGTACATGGCATCAGTAAGGACGCAGTCATCCAAAATTGAAATGATTGATTCTTTAATTAAGCCAAAAGCAGAAAATGATGATGATGGCATAATCAGGGAATTGCTTGATGATTTTTTATACAAATTCTGTGAAGAGAAAGCCAGATCAAATCAGTATTTTTAGGAATGAAAACCCAAAGGTGAAGGATATACAGTATACAATAGTTCCTACGGGTAGCTGTAGAAGACCCATTACGCATCCAACATATCACCTACGGACGAATACAAGAGAACTACATCAAATGCGAGCTTCTATAGGCCGTTGTAGGGAATTCCACCATATATCCAAAAATGCCCCGCACATGCACTGTAATATGTATGCATACAGGTATACAAAAAGGGAAAGTGCAATCACAAAACTCACATGGGCTTCGACGAGCATGTTATGGGTACACATGACGTCTAAGGATGTTGCACGGGTCAATAAGTGAATTTAAGTTTGAACCCAATCCTTCTATATGGCTAAATAGAAGTCGACAAAGTTCAAACTATCGAACAAATACACGATCACGACGGCGATCAGAATATTTTTTTTAATACATTCATGTTAGACCTTCAAGGCTTATAACCAATAAATTTTACTGAAATATGTATAAAGCTTGCAAAGAACCTGATCCTCCATTGACAAGCAGACAGAGCCGACAAGGTTCAACCCATAAAATATAATGACCCCATATATCCTAATGATGGCTGTGTTGAACCAAAAAATCTCAACCGAATGGGTCAATTCCAAATGTTCTAAATACACCATAAATGCCTCGAATTCCCATAAAATCCAAAATTTCAAAAATACCAAAACTACAAGATATTTAAAATTTAAACTAACCATTAACCACTTAAAGCACAAAAAAATTCATCCATCCTCTGCAACGGTTTACCGAGGTGGACAATATTAAAAACTACTCTTGCTTAAAAAGAGCTAATGTCTAGTCGTGAATATCATTTGGATCCATTCTCAATATGTCACTTGTCTGCAAGAATATGACACGTGTCCTCTAACTAGTGGTTTCACTATCAAATTGCACCGCAGGATAAATGATTATGACAGGGGCCCTTTGAACCGGGTGGTTAGCCACCAAATGGGTCACTAAATTATGGTTATGGCCAGAGCCCGTATGCACCTCAATGGCATCAAATCTTTGAGATATGAATCAATATGATATAATCGATGGGCACAAAGCCCTCTATTAGCTAAGGTGAATTCAAATTTGTTCCCTTAGACAAACATTCATCCCAAGTCTATAAGATTCCCTTCGACGATGCAACTCATGGTTGCCGACAAGAATCCTTCTGTTAGGTTGAGTCAACTACCTCATTTGACTAAGTTGACCAGGGACCATGATGGCCCAGGATGACAGAACTATGGAATATTGATCGGGTCCATCATCCATTCCCCCACCATCCTCTTTAAGTGCAAAGTGGTGAAATTTTTAATTTTAAATATCAAATTCTCCAATACTTTAGACCCATGCTGCTACCATACGCCCGAAAATATTTATCTACAGATATAACGTATCTCATTGATGACTAGCCTTAATCGAAAGTTCTCTCTCGTTATCGGGAGGGGTAATTAACTATAAGGACTTGCGTTTATAGGAAACCAAAACTCAGATCATAAATTTCTCACAAAATGAGGGTGAAATCTCTGGGTAGTGCCTTATCCACAAGCCTAATATGCCTTCCTAAAATTTACTCTGGAACCTAATCTGTTAAAGCTCCCCTGAAAAACAATGGGGGAGGCAGGGGATGAATTTTCAGAGCCCACAATATTATAGGCAACTTGATGATTTTGATATATGGTTGGGAAATTGGGATAGGACTAATGATGATGATGTTGACAACTAGACAATTTTCAAGATATGCTAAACCTAATAGAAATGCACACTAATCGACTGACAAATCTTAAATATAAGCAATTTGAGCATGGCTAAGACCCTTTGGTCCAAACTCAAACTCAACATAAACTTGAATATCCCCTTAAACTGAGCCAGCTTGACTCAAAATCAATGACTCAAATTTCTTTGAAGTTGGACATGTAAAGATAAGCTTATTATTGCTTCCCAAACCTAATCTAAAATGAATTTGGGCGTTAGCTAATGATACATAAGTATCTATAAATGAGTACATATATAAGCACACATAGTCATCTACTTAAGCATGCATTTATATGAATAATCATCTACACACTTGTAGATAAATAAACATATAACACTTCAAGTTCTCTTAAATTCCTATCAAGCAAGCCGTTCTTGGTTCCAAAATGATTTGCCCTATAAAGTTTTACAGGCAATTTCAAATTAATTGATATAATTCTAGTTAGATCAAGTTATTTTTGGACTATTATCAAGTTATTTCATTTTCGTGCATACTATCAACTTTACAAAGTTCCCAATATGGATTATGTATAAAGCAATAGCACCAGAAGATTTATAACTCGACAAGGATTAAGCACTATGATGCACGCACACGGATACAACGACACGACACAACACAATACGGACACGACCTTTTTTGAAAATATAGGACACGGGTACAACGCGAACACGACATTACATTTTTTTTATATATTGTATAGATATTCATGTAATATCATATTAGAAATGACAAATAATAATAAATGAATGGCATGATAATTTGTCTAGCTTATAATATAAAATGTTTAGTACAAAATGTCTAGTACAACCACAAAAATATAAGCAAATAATCATTTATTACAACATCAAGCATTCAAGCTTCAACGACTAGGATTAGCTTCAGAGGTTTGTTTTTGGCCTTAAATATCATCATCATTGAATATCATTACTTTCAACTTTGTTTCATCAAGAGAAAGATTTGCAATAGTTCATTGCTTATCATATAGTGAAAGTTGGTTCTTCTTTGTATCTATTTACTTCTCTAGTTCGCTAGTTCTCTCCCATAATATTTCTTTAATTAACCTCTAATATAAATCACAAAGAATGTATCCATTTACTTTTATAATTCTCTAATCCTCTAGTTCTCTCTCATAATAGTTCATTTGATATCATATATTATTCTTTATTCTATTAATCTTAAATCTTTTCTATTCTAAATATTTTCTAACTTTTCACCTATTTCAACAAATCTCATCAACTAGAATTACAATAAGGCAAGCACATAAGGATATTTTAGACAAAATAAAAATTCTTCATATTCCATGTCACTAAAAATTGCAAACACAAATAAGCATAAAAGTTTTCAATAATCATTACTACCTCTCAAAAAAAAAAAAAAAAGATTCATTCTCTAATAATCATGCCTTTCAATAATCATATTAATATACAAGTGAATATGATGTTTTATTTGATTTAGCAAATATAAAAATATAAAACTTTTATAATTTAAAATAATTTTATCATAAAAAATTAGGACACGCGTGTCCCAGCCACATATGACACGTGTCCCAGCCATGCTGGGTTAAATTTAAACATTAGTTTAATTGGACACGTGTCCGCCGTGTCCCAACTGTGTCGGACACGGACACATGTCTATGTCCGACACTGGATTCTCTTTTCAAGAGGTGAGTCAGTGCATCATAGATTAAGCATTAAAGTACAAATAATACTCATTGTATATTAGGTAGCTCATGGCAAGTAATCTAACACGTGTGCAAAGAAGAAGCCACAAAATTTACCTGGAACGTAAACATAAAATCCAATTTTGTAGCCAGAATCAATCATATGATGTTTTGATAGATAAGCAGCTTGACCCATATACGCCAAAATAAGTGATGGATAGACTATCAATGTGAATGCAATCTGAAATTGGTAGAAAATAAGAAAATGGCATTTAAACCTTCAAAAGAAAAATAAACCAGCAAAAAGCACAAGAAGTACCTGCATGGATAAGTATGAGAAGTGGCCAAGATCTGCAAACATTGCTTCTGATCCTGCAATACATTCCATGAAACTTAGGAAAACTCTACATACCGATAACAAAATTTATGCTAGCTACTTCATTAATAAAAAAAGCAATATACTATTTCTGTGTGCCACCATGAAAAATCAGAACCCTTCAAAATAACTTTACTTTCCGCAAAATAAAATCTTTGCAGCCAAAAGAAAATGATGATAAACTTCAGTGTGTTAAAGACTTAATGAAGCAATAGATGGAGGGTTAACCATATTTATGTAAATATAGAGAATTTCATAAACATCTTTTTTAAAGTTTGATTCAAAAAGGTACCTGTGATGCATAACAAGATCCCCCCCAATGACATCCAGCCACCTTTCTTTGTTTTTTTCAAAAAGTTGAACATATAGTATGGAGAAAGGGCCTGGAAGATGCTTGGGTTCCACGTAGCAATATTGTATATGCCAAGTGCACTGATGCAAATCAGCCAGACCAATATGATGGGGGCAAATAGGAAACTAACCCGGTGAGTGCCATAATGTTGAAGTGCAAAAAGACACATAATTATGAAGCAGGTGATAGGAACCACCGCATCTACATAAAACAAACAATGAGGATCTCATTAACTGCACCAAAATTCATCATAACTGATAATATCGAACAGATAGTAACAGATATTAATTTGGCAGCATTTTAAAATAACAAGCAAGCTGTGTGAGAGAGAAGATCATGGCATTAACGAAATAACTTCTCGAAAAATTCTACTGATGCGGAGTATTTTAACTAAGTACAGTTTTAGGAATAGATTAGCTCTTGTACCTAATTCTCTAGTGTTTTCTAGTATATTCTATAGCCAGCTTATATATGGAGCATTGTAGTACGATGGGTGTATTGATGAAAATATATTCTCTTTGAAACTTTTTGAAGCTTAGTTCTTGTCTTTGTTCCCTGGATTGGGAATTTTCTTCAAGCATGTCTGATTCTTCCGACGATCACCACATCATCTACTTTTTCTTGCTACAGGTTTCCATATACTTATTTCATCGGATCATTTGGTGAGCTGCTTAATAGCAGGGGATTCAAAGAATGGGCAATTTTCAAACCTCTACTATTTCCATGATAGCAATTGTTGTACAAAAGCATTAAATTGTCTGAGAAAAGCAAAAAATAAGTTCTAAATTGTCACATCCAATGAGTGAACACATTCCGTCATGTAAAACAACATTTAGCACCTCATACAACCAAAGGATATAATTATTTTATCTGATTCAAGATGTATAATTCATATAGATAAACATTAATCATAAATTCATTCTAAAGTAGCATAGAATTTAAACTTCAATCATAAGTAGAATGATTAAATAAGAATGGCCCCTTCAAATGAAATGATGTAGCAGCTGATCCACTAGCCTCCCCAAATCATAATTCAGCTGAACAGGTACTAAATTTGGTTAAGCCAAAAGATCTACAATTAGCCAAGTCAAATCAAAACCAATGGATTCCATACAAGCTTAAAACAAGCATTGAGACATACGGTATCAAATTGGGACATCAATTCATTCTTAATGGGTCCAAATAAATAATTTTAGGCATGATTTCATGACACTGAACAAAAGAGGCCAATTTTAAAAAAGATTATAAAGCATGGAGAAAATAAAGGTTCAAGGAAACAACTGGATCTTCCGATTCCTATGCCAAAAGGAGTTAAGGTAAGGAAATGATCCAAAATTCAAGCTGAATCTGATAAACAAGATGGGTCGGGCACAAAAGGAGATGTGAGTCAATGTAAATAAATATAATATTCTAATTTCCACCCATAAAATCCTTTTTTCTTTCTCTTGGTGGCCCTGAATTCATATTCTGAGGTGATCATTTTTAGTCAGCAATTATTCTATTTAGTTGTTTTTTTTTTCTTTTTTTTTAACTTTTGAGCCAATTAAGGCAAATGCATACACACAACACATGTGCAAGCTTCAAACCTAAGACCTCTTGTTGGTAGCTAAAACTCTCAATCAATAGATCAAGGTGTGTTGTATGATCTTGTTAAAGTAGTTCCTACATTTAGGCTAGATTTGAAGTTTCATATAATTCTATTATTTTATTTATTAAGTGAATGGATGCATATTTTCTTTATGCATGAAAAGCAATACAGGAGGAATTCCCAACAAACCCTAGATTACAAGAAACCGACGATTTACATTCTTAATTTCAAACAGAGACTTTTATCATGTTTGCTCTGCTAGGGAATTCCCAACCCACTCTATTCTCTGCTGGTTGGGTGGCCTCCATTGCCTGCTTCTTCCTTTTCTAGCCCTATAGCATTTTTTTCTGTTTGCTTTGTTCGGTGTTTCTCTCCTTCGATAAAATGATGAATATTCGGCTTAGAGATCTAGGGTTTTTGAATGGCTCTACATCTTCTCTTGCCTTTAAAGATGCTTTGTCTGGTGCATCTCATTATTCGGTCTCTTACCCCGACTTGAGAATCTCTTCTCACCGTGGGTTGCTGGCGTTGTGGATTTCAGAGGAGGAAGTCCAAGCACTCGTTGCTCCTTTTGAATTCGCATTACTTGGCAAATTTACAGGCCGAATACCTTCCATTGACACTATTAGAAAATTATTCTTCAATATGAAATTGAATGTTAGGTCACTATCCTCAACCCTAGGAATGTCTTGATCAAGTTGTTCAACGATTTAGATTACTGTAAGGTTTTTGCTCATCGTTCATACTTTGTGAGTAACTATTTTATGAAATTAGTTAAATGGACACCATCTTTGGATATTGATGTTGATTCTCCTATCATTCCTATTTGGATTTTGTTTCCTAATTTGCGGCCTCACTTTTTCTCTCCACGTATACTCTTTGGTTGGGCTCCCTGTTCGGTTGGACTTTAAAAACCGATACTGCTACGGCTTTTGGTTCTCGTCCATCTGTTGTCCGCATTCTTGTGGAGTTGGATATCTCCAAAAAAAATTCGGATAAAATTTGGGTGGGTTTTGATAAATCAGGTTACATCCAGTCGGTGATAATGAAAGAATTCCCTTCTTACTGCGTGCATTGCAATTCATTAGGTCATTCGAAAGAGGATTGTCGTATTTTACATCCTCATCTCAATCCTTCAATTAAACCCCTTCCAGTCAATTTAGAGGCTCATCCCTCTTCAGATACTCTAGGCATTGTTGGTGACAGTGTGAAAAATCCTATTGTAACTCATGTTAAGCCGAATGAGGGTGAGGCTAATGGGGAAAATTTCACTGAGGTTGTTGATCTTGTTTAGGGAGTTGCCAACCCGTCGTTTGTTGCTTTGCCGGTGGCTCCTTCTTGTGTAATTAATGAGGATGTTGTTGAGGATCATGAGCTGAATCATTGCTTAGTCAATTTGGTAGCTCGTCCTATTGTTTATCCAGGTTCTAATGTGGATGTCAGTGATGATGAACTTGTGATTTCCGGTGATCCTGTGGACCGTGATTTGGTTTCACCTGCGGGTGGGATTTTGCCTATTGAGAGTGGTGAGATGGCTAATTCTTTGGTTACACCGGCACAATTTAGCCCTTTGTTGTCTGAGGGTGTTAATGTTAATGTGCTTCTGATCGATGTGCCTATATCAGTTATTTCAAGTGATCCTTTGTTTGCTCAACTTGCTTGTAAATCAAGAGATAAGGAGGTGTTGAATGATGACTGGTTTGATGATGGCATTTCCTATGCTGGTGGGGAGGAAATGAATGAGAAAGAATTGGAGTTTTGGGATAATTTTGATTCAAGTATTTTTCAAATTGTTGACGTTGATTTTTTAAAAAGAGTGGTAAGCATAGAAAACAAAAATCCAAAAAGAAATGATTTTTTTTGTTTGAGTTTAGCTTTCTTTCTGTTGTTGGAGCATGCTTGCTTGGGGGTGATTTCTTTTGTTGATTAGTGTGGGTGCTGCTCTCAGTTTTATTGAACGGACTGTTTTGGGGAGTTTGTTGGTTTGGCTTTCACGGATTGAGGACCGGGCAATGATGTGGAGCTTTTTTAATCATCACCTGAACGTTGTGGCTTTTTCTTGCTCTATGCGGTGATCTTTTTGGGATATCAGATTATGCTTTGACCATTTCATCTGTGTGGGCAATTGCTTGCTTCCTCCTCTGGATGATTTGGTGGTAAAAAGCTTCTTGCCGATGACTGAGCCAGGCTGACTTTTGCCTTTTCCACTGCTTGTTGTTTCCTCTTTGATGTTTTTTGTATTGTATTTTTGTCTTTTGTCCTTGGTAGGACTTGTATCTATTTTATTTTTGTTAACGCGTAGGTCCCTTTGTGGGTTTTATCAAAAAAAAAAAAAAATCTTAATTTCTTGCAAAACCCCCAATATTACATAAAAATTCTACTTATTCCATAGCATTATGCATCATTTTTCTCAAGTTAAGAAGATATCACAATCCTATTGTATTGTAATGTCAGGTTGATTCTAGATCAATAGCAAAAATAAATTAAAGTTTGCATTTGAAGAGCTAATTATATATTTGAAATTAAATATGCCCATGTTCTGCTCATCGCTAAATAATTTTCTAAAAACATAAAGGAGTATATATCAAGGCGCAAAAAAATAGCTCGAATTTTGGAAGGTAAAATAAAACTTACATTCGTGGTGCTGCTTTGACATTGAAAGTTCAAGTCCTGAAACTGCTGAGAAAACTGAAGGATGAAAGTAAAAAACCATTAGCAAACACTTGAAGAAATTTGGCAGATTACAGTGTTAATGTGTTATCATTCTAGAATGAGGAAAATGCACCTGACATAGTTGGAGTCAGGACTCCATCTCCAATCACCATACCAGTACCAAGCATTACTACTATAAGAAGAGCAGTGTGCAAGTTTTTATGCTTCTCCAGCAAAATTTTGATTCTCGAATTAGTTTCTGTTTCAGTTGGGGGCTCTATTGTGTATGTAGAAAGTTGTTCATCAGCAAGCTGCCTATTTGGCAGAAGGCTGACATTTGCATGTCTGCATATCAAGGAATATAGAGCAAAAGTACCACCTGCAGCAAAACAAAGATAATTAGATCCCTAAGAACAAACCCCTCACTAAAAAGAAAGATCCATCTAGTCGATACTTACCCTCGCCATTATCATCTGCTCTAAGAACTATGAAGACATATTTGAACAGAGGGAGAAGGGTAAGGGTCCAGAAAACAAAGGAAAGCGCACCATAAATCTCTATATTCGAATCAGAATGTTCAATATCTTCTGCAAATGTGGATTTGTAAACATATAGAGGAGAAATACTCAAGTCACCATACGCGACTCCCAAACTCTGATATGCCAGAAGCAAGACGGCCTTCCACGAAACCTTCTGAAACAAATAATTGGAACACAAGATATCAGGAAGCTTAGTTCCTTCCCAAAAGATTACAGACACAATGATCGGGGGAAAAAAAAATTGCCACATAAACAAAAATATCCTGAATCACTTAAAAAAAGAGCACCAGAATCAAAATACAACAATATAAGACATGTAGATTTAATTTGAGCAGCTTTAGCAAGGCGAAAGTTCCCAAGAAATGCTAAAAGTAAATCGATCGATATCCAAACAATAATAACAGTATAATTTCTAGTCTGAAACTACCTTTTGATGATCGTCGCTTTTTCCAGACTCGGGATCCATCGTAAAATTCCACAAAAATGCTGAAAAATGCTTTTTTCTCTCTAAAAACCAGCCCAACAAAACAGTATAAGTTACTCAAAAAGAAAGAAAGTGATGAAATAATCAAGAAAGTGAAATCGATAAAGAAAGAAGAAGACAAAAGGTAAGCTAAAAAATTCCGCCTTACGGCAGATCTCTGTCAACAATGCTACGAAACCTAATAAAGGCTGGAAGAAATCAACACCTTTCACTCCCTGGTCATCTGCATTTCCATAAATTAAGAGAAACCGCACTACCAATTATTCTCCAACTTCAAAAGCATTCAAAGAAGGGAAGGCCAACCATAAAAATTTTCAAATGAGAATCAGCCACTTGTGAGAAGACAACTTCATTATCTTTTAAATTAGCAGAACAAATCCAAATTTAGGTGAGAATAAAAAAGTGAAAACTACATAGCAGAGTGACATCTAGAAACATGAAAGAGACGTGCCACGGCATCGAGATACGAAATTCATGGATGATATAATCCACTGTAAGTGAGCAATACCAATCCCCCTCTACGTTCGGGCGCCCACTACATTAAAGAAAATCGAAGTTCTATTTTTTAATCATCTGATGCATGCATGCGGTGCACCAACATTTTTTCTCAATAAGATGTGCATACTCGTATCTGGCATCACAAATGTCTTCCACTCCTCCAATACATGTCGAATACGTCAAAAATGTGTCATTGGACACGTGTGTTTGACAAGAGTCTTAAATATTTTATAAATTTTTTAAATATAATTTCTTGTATTTAATTTTTTTAATTATTTAAAATATTAAAATTAGTTTTTTTATTTCCTATCCATAATATCAAATCAACGCCCACACTCAATACCTCATACCTCGAATATTCTCATTTTTATTTCTCTTTGGCGGGTCGTGATTTTGGTTTTACAAAAATATCTAATGTCATCTCAACATCGATGTCTGAAATCATTACAGCATCGATATTTCAAAATAATATCAATATCAAAGTCTGATAATGTCTTGACATTGATGTTCTACGCTATTAATTTTACACTCACAACTTGACAGCTCATCTTTATATGACATCTTCTTAATATCGACGACCAATGCCCTCTCAACATCGACGACAGACGCCCTCTTGACATTGACACTCGATTCTTACTACATATCATTGATTTCCGACTCTCGATAGCATTGTCATCTCCTTTCTTGATGCCTCATACATGACATTGATGTCCGACTCTCGACGTCCTAATATTAATCATTTTAAAAACTTATTATTTATAACTTATTTTCAATATTATGTTTATTTAATTTTTATACTCTATTTTTTTAAATATAAAAATTATTATATCATATTCAATCAGTATCTGTGTCATATATTTTCAATAATTGACGCTCCTCATGTCCGTGTTATATTGTATCAATGTTGTTATGATTCGTGTTTGTGCATCATAATTTGAATATATATATAAAATTGATATTTAAGAGTTAGGACGACCCACTTCTCTAATCTGTTCGCATTTTATTTTTTATTTTTTTGGTGGTAGATGGTGATGGGATGGAGACAAGGAAATAGACATTCAGGTATAATAAAACAAACTAGCAAAGCAAATGGAAGCGATGAAAGCGAAAGGGGGCGAAGGACCATGTGGGGAATGCAGAACGGTGACGATGGGCTACCTATTCGATAGGAACAATAAGGCATGTGGCGTCATTGGACTTGCTAGGTAACTCTTTTAGGCGGGATTTAAGTAAAATTTAGCCTCAGGTCAAACAAAATTGAAGAATCTTTTACAAAAGATATTAATTATTTAATCTAATAAATAAATAAATAATATATATATGTATATAAGATATTAATTATTTAATGGCTCATGGTGGGCGACTGCGGTGTTTTTAAATTTTTAAAATGAAAATATATAATGATATTTATAAATTAATGATTTGTATAAATTAAAAGTTATGACAATAAATTAATGATATGTATAATCTATATTAATAAAATCTATTTATTTTTAAATAATTATTTAAAGAATATATCATTAATAATTCTATTATATTTAATATAGATGAAAGTTTTTTTTAGTTAACTCTTTTTAACAATTATTTTGTTTTTCTAATGAAGCATGAGTTCAGAATTATTAACCATTATCAAATAATTTTCAAAGTAAATCTATTTTCTTAAGTTGCTTAGATAGCATTGTTGCGGGCTAGAATACACGCGGCGATAGAGTTATAATTCTACGTCTTAGCGTTGCACAGATATCCAGCTCACACACAGAGAACACAATATTTTTTACATGGAAAACCCGGAAAGGGAAAAAAACCACGGGGCCTAGCCCAGTTGAAAATGATTCCACTAAAATTTGAGGAAAGTACAATGGTCTGACTTGTCCTTGAAGACGACCAGATTACAAATATTAACTGAGAGTTTTGCAAAAGTCCAACGTCACTCCACTGTCAGATGGTGGTCCGGCGGCACTCCAGTGTCAGGCGGTACTTCAGCTTCGGATGGCACTTCGACGTCCCTTGGTGGTCCGTCGGAGGTGTGGCAGAACTACGGCAGTGGTGCGACAACACTCCGGCGTCCCTTGGTGGTCCGGCGGGGGTGCGGTAGCACTCCGACGATGGTGCGACAGCACTCCGGCGTCCCTTGGTGGTCTGGCGGTGGTGCGGCTGCACTTCGGCGATGGTGCGACAGCACTTCGGCGGTGGTCGAGGAGGAGCTAGGCGGCTGGAGCTTTATTCATTCTCTTCCTTCTTCTTCTCTCTTGGCCTTCTTCCCCCCTTTTTCAAGATGAAGTGGGGCTCTATTTATAGAATTCTTGAGTGGCATGGCTTGTAAATAAGTGGAAGCTCAAGGGTAAATTAGGAGTGGTTCGAATGGACGGCCGATCTTGATTTCTACAATCATGCATCGTTCAATGGACCTTTGACTGTCTTAATGATATCAGAATTTGACGATCTTGGGCTCGTTGAATTCGTCTTGTCGAGCCGCTTGATTCGATTATAAGCATGTCACGATTGGAGACCGTTTGGCATCTCAAATTGTGGTTGAACTTTCCAACAACGCTTCGGGTCCTTGATTTGGACTCATTTGGGCTCGGTTTGAGTCGAATTTGGTGTCGTTGGGTTCGTATTTCCGAGATGCTCAGTTTGACTACAAGTTTGTTGAAATCAGAGTTCTGATGGTCTCCGATTTAGTTTTGAAAGTTTCCAACTTGATTTTTTTCTTGAGATTCGTGCTGGATCAAGCCTATTTTTTGGTAACTTATTAAGCATAAAGATCTGAAATTGTTAATCTAAAAGATCATCAGCTGCTTGTTTTCTTCTAGAAGATGTCTTTACTTGTTTATCAGTTTGTTGATAAACTCAGCTAAGAGTTTATTTGATTTGAATATTTTAGGAATAGAATAAAAGGACTGCACGAATTTTCAAAATTTAAGTATTTTGTTTGTTTTAAAAATAAATCATAAATAATTTATCAGTAGATTTAGATTTTATCCTTTGGTTTTTCTTCTCTGTATTTTAAATCATTAAGTTTGGGCAGTTTTAAAATACACTAAATCACTTTCTCCACATGTGCTGGCTGGCACCCACATAGCTCAGCGTCATTGTAAAAAATTATTATGTGTGGACACCTGACAGTCCAGAGGCCAATCAGAACACGCCACGTCACCCAGTTACAACACTAGTACAAAGCAAAAAAGTGATGTGGCGCATTATGATTGGCCCCTGGACGGCTTCAGGTGTCCGCATAGAATAGTTTTCCCGTTGTTGCCACAAATCACCTCCACACCTATTTGAAATGCATCATAATAAACCCCAACCCTCCCCACCCCCCCCCCCCCCCCCCCCCCCCCCCCCCCCCCCCTCCCCCTCTCCTATATATATATATATATATATATATATATATATATATATATATATATATATATATATATATATATATATATATATATATATATATATATATATATATATATATATTGCTTCAAGCTAACTAAGGCTTCATTTGAGATAGCTTTCTTATTACTTTTTAAAACACTTTTTTAGTGCAAAAATTCGTTTTAATAAAAAAATTTTGTACTAGAAAGCTGCTATATAAATCAATAAAAAAGCTGCCCCAAATAGGTTTGCATTGCTTCTCTTGCCTAGAGACGCGTCAGCTAGTGCTCTGCTAGGTTCACTCCCGACAACTCGTTGGCACATGCTCCCGCGTGCTAGGGCTGCTCTGATTCTCTCCCGACGGCTTTGGGCCATCTGTTGGGTTTTAGGGAAGCTCCTTCACCTTTCTCATTTCTATTGTTGCTTTTTCATTGATTTTGTTTGTCTTCTTGATTCATCCACCTCCGGTCCTTTATGGCTGGAATGGAGGTGAATGGAGTTTGTGATCTTAGATTTTTGGGTGGAGTTGTGAAATCGATATCTTTTGTAGATGCCCTAGCTGGATCTTTCTATAATGGTGGCTTTCCTGAGTTAAAACCATCTTTATTTCGTGGTATTCCTTCTTTGTGGATTTCAAAAGATGAGATTCGTGGGCTTGCGGCTCCTTTCCAATTTGCGTTAGTGGGTTTTCCATCACGCGCATCATAATTTGGATTTTATTCGCAAGTTCTTCTTTAACCTTAAGCTAAATATTGAGTTTTATGTGACTTTGCTTAATGTGTTACATGTTCTGATTAAGTTGTCGAATGATCTAGATTATAGAAAAGTATTTTGTCATTGATCTTACTTTGTAAATAACTATTTCATAAAATTAACTAAATGGTCCCCTGCTCTTGATATCGATGTTGAGTCCCGTGTGATTCTCATTTGGATTTTCTTTCCAAAACTAAGGCCTCGTCTTTTTCCTCCATGAATCCTTCATGCTTTAGGATCTATATTTGGTCGGCCCTTAAAAGTCGACAATGCTACCTATGTGGGCTCTCGGCCCTATGTTGCACATGTTTTAGTTGAGCTTGACATCACCAAAAAATATTCAGACAAAGTCTGGCTTGGTCCTGAAAACTTCGGCTATATTCAGATGGTTGAAATAGAGGAGTTTCCATCACGTTGTGATTCCTCTAAATGCATTGGGCATGTTAGGGGTAATGTTCCTCCCATTCCTCTTTTCCGAAGACTTCTAATACCACTCCGTATGATGGCAATGCTATTGGGAATGCATTTACCTATAGTTGTATTAGATGGAAATGTTAATGATGACATTATTCCTCTTAATATTCTCTCTTCTAATGCAAGTAATGAGAGTGTTTTTCCATCCACTGTGAATCTTATTTCTATGCAAGTCAATAGAAGTGTGGATTTAGCTTCATGCAATGAGGTTGTTGATGTTGGTGAGGGTCATTTAGTAAACTCTTGTGATGCTGTCAACGTGGGTCTATCCGAGCCCGTGGTTGTTTCTATGGTTCATCATGTGATAGTTTCCGTTATTGATGTTGGGCTCTCTTATGAGCCTGTGGCTTTGACCTCTTATGGTCTAGATGTTGATGAAAATGTTAAGGAGAATTTTGGCGTTGTTGATGCTAATATTGATGGTTTGGAGGTAGTTGATCTGATTGTCTCTTTTACGGATTGTACCATGCAAAAGGCTTATGATTCTCTAGTTGTTGTTCTGAAGGATCCATAGTGTTTTACTTCTACTATATAACTTAACATGGAGATGGTTAATATGGACTGTTGTGTTAACATCGCGGTGGATAATGATTCTTTTAGTGGAATGCCTGATGATGTTGTTGGACCAGTTATGCCCACTTCTTCCTTAATAATTTCTTAAGTAACGATTGATATCTCTATTTGTATTATTTCTAATGAGAAGTTGAAAGCCTAGCTGGATTTGCCTTAATTCTAGTGTGATCCAATATGCTTGGCTTTAAGAGCACTTATCCTCAATTAGTGAGGGTGTGGGAGATGAGCTAGTGGGGCTCGAAGAGGAGTTTAATGCTTTCTTTAATTTGAATGTAAATCGTATTGTTGAGAAGGACTTCTCCCATGTAGGAGGCAAACAACAGTGGTGTAAACCCAAAAGGAAGTAATTGTGATTATTTTACTATCGTTGGGGGCCTCTATTTCGTTGTAGGTCGGTGTGTGTCACTCTAATGGCAGCATTTGTGGATGTAGTTGGCTATCGTTTGGTTGGAATGTGGTGTTGGGCTTTGCAGTTGTATCGTTCTTTTGTGGGCAATGATATGGAGACTTTTTGTTCATCACCTAGACAGTCGTGACTTTTTGGCAACCATTGGTGGCGCTTTAGCTTGTCTTTCTTCTTTGTGGATTGTTTTTGTTTCCTCTTCTGGATGATCCGAGCCTAGCGTCTGAGTGGTGGCAGGGAGCTTTTGGCAATTAATGAGCATGGCTAGCTTCTTCGCCTTCATCATTGTTTGCTTTCTCTTCATTTCTAATTTTGTTTGTGTAATCCTACTTTGTTCTTGTTATTCTTGGTTATATCCTTCTTTATTTGATGAAATAAAATCTCTATATTATGTACAAAAATGCACCTGTTTAAATTATATTTAAAATCATCCAAAATTTTAAATTTCTCCAACCAAAGCCTCCAAGTATTTCTTGATTTATTCATATAATGGTGATATATTTTCAATTTTCATAATATTGATTAAAATCAATGGGTTGTTGGAAAGCACTAATGTGTTTAATGTTATCACAATTTTTTTTTTTTGTTAGAAGAAATTAAAACTGGTCAGTCAACACGTGTACTTCTTTATCTTCATTCAATTATACATTTTCAATTTTTTTTACTCACAGTCAATTCAGCAGTAAATCCCTTGACTAAAATGAGTCAATTTAGTCAATGGAAATAAATCATAGTTTTCACCGATACCAACCATTGTAAGTAACATCTCCTTATACTAAATCAAAATATTATATCTATGCATAAAACCGACTGACAAAATCTCAACTCAAAAGTCTAGAACATACTTTGAAATCAATTTGAGTTATTAGAGGACAAAAGAACCTCCCATGATAAACTAAGTTACTTCCTTTAATATATATGTAAAGCAAGTGATATGACTCCTCTTAACGGTTGAATATGACCTTCAATCTAGCATCCTAGGATTCATCCTAGGATTTCTTTTAAGGCGAAATTATTACGTGCGGTCATCGGATGCTAGAACGCGCCATGTTATCAATATGTTGTGTATCATTGCTGTGTACCGTTGTGTATCAGGTGATGTGATACGTCCTGATTGGCCTTCAGACGATATGATGACCACATGTAATAACCTCTCTCTTTTAAGACACCTTGTGGCTTTCTATTCTCCAATCTATTTTAAAAGCTTAATAGTCACTACATATAAGAATCAGAACGCGTCATGTCATCAATATGTTGTGTATCATTATTGTGTACCGTTATGTATCAGGTGATGTGGTACGTCCTGATTTAAAATTAGAACGCGCCGTGTAAGACAATATGTTGTGTATCATTATTGTGTACCGTTATGTATCAGGTAATGTGGTGCGTCCTGATTGACCTCCAGACGATATGATGATCACATGTAATAATCTCTCTTTTAAGACACCTTATGGCTTGCTATTCTCCAAGCTATTTTAAAAGCTTAATAGTCACTACTCACTACACATAAGAATCACATACATGATCGTGATGGATGGTCATGGTGTACAAAATTTACAGTTATTTTGTTATTTGAACAAATCATCAAGTGCAAGGGCGGATGCACAATGGGGGCCCTGGGGGCACGGCCCCCACTGAAAATTTAATCAATGCTTAATTAAATGTATTAATTGTTTCTTAATTAGCATTATGTAAAATAAATTATATTTATTTTGTTGCCTTATTCACGAGGCTCTTCCAGCTCCATGAATTCTTAATTAAATGTATAAATTGTTTCCAGCATTTCTAATGCTAGAAGTCTAGAATATTTAGTATTTGCTGCTTTATTTAGCAGTGACGGAAAAATCTCCAGTGATTTAACTCCCCATGACCTCATCAATACTCTGTAAAGTCAGCCTCCATTGCCGCATCCGCGGCGGTGGCGCCGCCACTTCACCGCCATTTTTGCCGCCGGCAGCGGCGTCTTGAACCAATACAGCTAAGTACTTGTGAGCACAACATATATTAACTGGTGTGATCTGAAAATAAGGAATTTAGAGACAACATAAAAATTTATCTAATACTCGAATATGTATAGCTGATCTAATTTGAATGATGCTAAAACTGAGTCTTCAAATTTAGCAGGTGGAATTTTACTTAGGAACTAACTCATTATTTGGCAATCACAAAGCTTGGTTGGCGAATTTAGTATTTACAAATCATTTTTTGTGATTGTGATTTGTAAATAAGAATTATTAGAATGTATCAACATAGAGACCATCACATCATAATCTTCATTATGTGGTTCTTGATACATCAAACGTTTCAGTTCTGATAAACCATTTAAGATATTACAAATCTTCATGGCCAAAGTTATTACTTTTTTCATTTAGGAACATTTTCAAAAGCAAAGAATTTCTAGTGTTGTACTGCTTTGTAACAGTTGATAAGTATATTTTTTGTTATTTATCATTTAATTAGCAAAAAAATCTTTTTTTTTTTTTTTTTGTTACAAGCATAAAATTTTCAACCTCATTTTAATTTAAATTAGATATGGAATGGCATTTCAAAACGAAATTTGAAGAAGATGATCATACAATTTTATATGAGGAATATAATACACAAATTAAACATAGCTGTATAAAAACAAATTTTGCTAATATCCCTGCAGATCCTGCATTTAGAAAAAAAATTCTAGATTATCATTCTAACAAGAGGAATAGTATTCAGAGATATTACTTGCTGAAAAACCTTGTCAACCGTGAGGATTTTTTTTTGCTTCAATGATTTGTGCCCTCACATGAAAAAAATCCTAGCTCCGCCCCTGATCAAGTGGTTAACTTTTTTAATAATTGCCTATCTATTTAGCATGCAATAGATCTCTTTGTTTCCTAGAAAAACATATAACTTCAAGCAGATTATTTGGAAGGTATCCTTCAAGGTTTAATGTTACGTTATCCGAACGGTCATCTAAGACCTCACTTCCATCCCATTTTTTTGATATCTCACAAGCACGAATATAATCATTATTAGACACCATTTGATTGTCCATCGTTTGGGACGACTTTCTTACCGCTTCTTAAAACAGTTTCTTAGTACAAAAATTTAAATTTTTGTACTAGAAAGCTGTTTTAAGAAGCGGTAAAAAAGCCGTTTCAAACGAAGCCTAAGAGCATCAAGATTTTCATTGCATTTATGTCTTAAAATTTCAGTATTGTTGAAACCAGTAGATAATATTTATGTTGTGATCGAACACCATCACAAACATCATTTGATGTCATATCCTTCAGCTTGAGCAAGATTGAACTCCCATATGAGTGCATATCCGATCATATTCATGATAAAATCTATGCATAATGAGCTTGTGAATCTTTAATCAAGGGTTCTGATTAGGGGTGTAAGTGAGCCGAGCCGAGTCGAGCTCGACTTGATAACGAGCTCACGATCACGAGCTGAGCTTATCGAGCCACGAGCTGGAGCTCGAGTTAAATTTTGACGAGGCTCGGCTCGTGAGCTCACTAGCCAGCACAAAATTATTAAATTTAAATATTTAAAAAATAATAATAACAATACCAGGCGCCCACGTGTATTTTAAATTCCGACCCGCCCGCCCGCCCGCCCGCCCGCCCACGTGTGTATTTCAAATCTTAATGGGCGCCCCCTCTCTCACTCTCTCTCTTTTTCTCACTCAAACCCAAAAAAATCTGCTCAATACTCTCTCTATCTCTCTCTTCTATGACAGGGGGCAGGGGCCATAGAGTAATAAATGCTAACAACAAATCTCTCTCTCTCTATTCCTCCCGGTAACAGCAAACCAAAAAGACCCCAATAAATTTTTTGAGGACCACGCCGGAGGCTCGACGCCGGAGGCTCGACGAGCGGCTCGAATCGTTTATGGTGGAACGAGTCGAGCTCGAGCTCGATTTTTGAGCTCGACTCGAGTTCGAGCTCGAACTCAATATTTGACAGTTGAGCTCAATTCGAACACCCCCTAACTCAAGTTTGACTCGACTCGTTTACACCCCTAGTTCTGATTGATAATAACTATATTCCCTAAAAACTATTATGTAGAACTATCAAACCCATATGAATTGAAAGATTGTTGTGCATGCTAGTAAAGCTTAAGCCAAAAAAAAGCCCTAAATTTTAACTAAATTTTTTAAATTTCAAATCACTATTTAGTTAATAACTAATAATTTGGGGCTTTCTTTGTCATTGGTATAAATAATCTAAACATCCTCAAATTAAAAAATAATCAGGGAAAATATTGTTCCTTATACCAATTTTTTTCATTAAACAATTAAATTAACAACCTTATAATTTAATTTAGAAGCATTTAAATTGTTTTTATGAAGGACTTCTTTTATTGTAAATCACATCCAAATTACTAGACGAAGGCCTACGCACAATCTTACTTCAAGATAAGTATATTAATTCACTATAACAATCCTAACCAAATTTTTTAAGGCAGCAAATGCAAGGCACGGCTTACTGTTTACGTTGTTAAATTACGCAAATTAAGGTAATTCATTATGATTTAGGCATGTTTGTGACGACTTTTTTGTTGCTGCTTAAAGCAACTTTTTAATATAAAATTATTAATTTTCATACTAAAAAACTGCTTTAAGATGCAACAAAAAACTGTTCACACGAAGCCTTAGTTTCATATACTTTTATAATTGGATATTAAATGGTATATATTTCAACTAGTTAAAATTTATTTAATTTTATAACTAACATATTGTTCATTGATGATTATATTATTAATCTGCAGTAATTATTATTGATATATCATCAAAAATTTATCTTGATCGGACACGCATCTCAAGGCAAAATGGAGTTGAAAGCTTCCAAAATTAAATCTAGGATCATCCGAACTCTGATTTCAACAAACTTATAATCGTCTGAATGTCTCAAAAATACGAACCCAACGACACCAAATTCGACTCAATCCGAGCCCATATGAGTCTAAATCAAAGACCCGAAGCGTAGTTGAAAAATTCAAACCATAAATTGAATGACCAATGATTTCAAAAACTGTGTCATGCTTATAGTTGAATCGAGCGGCTCGACGAGATGAATCCAACGAGCCCAGGATCGTCGAATTTTGGTATCATTTAGACATTCAAATTCCCAGTAATTAAACGGTCCACGAACATGGGATCAATATCATCCATCCATTCAAATCACTCCTAACATATCCTTGACCTCCCTCTTATTTATTGGTTATGTCACTATCATAAAACTATAAATAGACCTATCATTTTTTATGGAAAGAGGCTCAATTAAGAAAGAGAGATAAACTAGAGTTATCTTGCCACCAGACTCCTTCTCGACCACCATCAGACTACCGACCATCGCCGGACTTCAGTCTGACCACCGATTGATGTCAGACTTCCCGCCCAGCAAGCGATTGACACGTGACTTCTAGCTAGTTGCCAACTGATGCCAAATTTCCACCCAACATTCGAGCACCGTCGGATTTTCCATATGATCTTCGTTCATCGATCATTAGATTTCAACCTGACAGTTGATTGTTGTAATCTTATCGACCCCAATTTCAAGGACGAATCAGTCAATTGTAATCTATTCAAACACTAATTGAATCATATCAACTGGGCGTGGCCCCATGATTTTTCCATGCATGGCTTTCCACGTAAAAAATTACAATGTTTCTTTTTTCTCAGTTTGTGTGTGTGATACTCGTGCACCGCTAAGCAATAAGGTTTTTCGTACTTTACCATCATGAATACTCTAGCCCGCAATAATTATAATTAGGGGTGTCAATATTTGACACGACCCGAAAACCCGACTCGAAACCGACACGAAAATTTCGCGTTCGGGTCAACCCGAACCCGAAACGGGTCGGGTTCGGGTTCTGATTTTCAACCTGTTTTGAATTTTGGGTCGGGTTCGGGTTGATCTGGAAACCCGGATATGACCCGGTTCTGACCCGGAATACTGTAGTTTAGCGTATTTAGGGGATTTGGCCATTCGTGGTTGCTTCACAGTGAGCGAACTACCGTCGTTGTTTCCGATCAAAATGTTGTAACTTCCGATCATTCGAAGGGAATGTCCTCTGTGGATCGAAGCCGAAGAACAACGACGAAAAAGAGAAGATAAAAAAGCTAACCCTAGACGCCTCTAAGCGCACGAAACAGAGAAAGCTACCTTCATCGGAAAAAGGTATTACCTGTATGTTTCTAAAATTTTATCATCTTTAGTTTTCTCTATGATTTTCCCAGAGCCTTTGTCCTGGCTAGGGTTTGCTTTTCCTTGTGAACTTGTCTTCTTCACCTTCTCCAACGATGTCGAATAGGAAGGGTTAAAGGAAGGTAACAATCTTTCTCTTTTGGTGCACTTCTTCTCCTAAATACCGTAAATCGGCTGGACTTTTGGATTTTCTAAATTCGGAATTCAATGCAAAAACAGAGAAGCAAAGTTTGTAAAGAGATTTATCATTTTGTAGGATTTAGATTTCCAAACGTTGTTTTATCCGTTGTTCTTTGCCTTCCTTCATAAAATTTCATGAAAACTGCTATATCAAACAGCAAGAAAATTGTTTGGCTGGATTTCGGTCGAATTCTTCTTAAAAATCGCTATACACAACTGCTTGGCGAGGCAGCCGCGAACTCCTGTCCTTGCTTCGCTTCCGATTAAAATGTTGTAACTTCTAATCCGAGGAGAAGAGAACGTCGTCGAAGGAGCTGAGCGAACTAGCGAAGTCGAACAGCAACGAAGGGGACTTAATCGGCGGGTCTGGTTCGGGTTGACCCGAACCCGAAGCGGGTCGGGTTCGGATCCGGAACCCGACCCGTGACCCGATTTTGACAGCCCTAATTATAATGATGTTTATTTTGATCAATCAAACAACACGTACATAACAATGATGTAATAATTTTAAGTAACCAACGTCAAATCCTCTAATACAAAATATTTTAGCAAACTACTATATATCTTGTTTAGTCGGCAATAAAAAAAAAACGACATCATCAAATAAAACCAGAAACACATAGATTGATCCCATTGACAATCAAAATTATCATTTTTTCTTCGTCATCTTCTTCTACTTGTTTTTCTTCTTTATTTGTAAGAGGAAAAAAAAAACACCATGAAGGTTTGGAAAAGAAATTTTATAGCGCAATTAAATTCAGAACATCTGAGTTTACTAACAAATAATATCACCAATGCTGTTAATTAATTAATTAGTCCAAGTAATCGTCATCAACATTACTCACAATAAAAGTACGTAAAATTCAATCTTCAAAATTATTTTAACCCATAATTTTAAAGGAAAAATAAGTTTTAGAAGGAAGGATTTGATATTTCATAATCACAAACAAACAGAGTGAAAGGGAGAGGAAGTACTGTTTTTCATGTGTTTGTGAGGGGGCAAATTATTGCGTCCGGTCACCTGACATATGGACATCCAATCCTGACACATCACCTCACCCGGATGCACTGGGCCCTAGTATTTTTGAGTGACGTGGCGCATTTTTATTGGTGTCCAGACGAATCCGGACACCGGACACAATAATTTGCCTTGTGAGGGAGATGCCTTTTTAAGAATATGAGCTGCAACTAGTTCCAAATTTATTAAATGGGGAATTTTTTTGGGGGACATTTAGGGAAATTAAGATAAATTCACACACACATCACATATAAAAGACTCGAACCTAAGATCTCTTAGGCTTTGTTTGAGACGACTTTCTTATTGCTTCTTAAAGCAGCTTTCTAACATAAAATTTTAATTTTTAAACTAAAAACTGTTTTAAGAAGTAATAAAAAAGTTATCCCAAACGAAACCTTGGTTAGCAGCCAAAGTTCCTAATCAATGTATCAAGATGAGCTACGTAAAAGAAACTTTGAAATAGGGCAAGGACAAGTTCTACTCTGATCTTTGGCTTAATAAAAACAAATAATTATCAACAACGTCAATCACTCTTCTCCTTAACATTCAACTCTCATCTTTACAGCATGTGATTATTCATCTCAATCATTGATATAAGTAAAATAGTATTTTTTTTATCTCTGATTTTATGAAAAGATAAATTATTGATGTACCCCTCATTTTAGTGAAATATTTATTTATTTATTTTCACAGTCATGAATATAAGTCGATCTTAATGAAAAATAGAAATTTTTATATCTTACACTGTCATTTCTATTTTATTTGTCTCTCAAATTTATTTGATTTTTTGCATTGTATTTTATTCATGTCATAATAATTAATATCAGAACTTCGATTTAAAGAGAATTTAGATCTTAGCAGGGAAGATATAAAGATCAAAATATATATATATATATATATATATATATATATATATATATATATATATATATATATATATATATATATATATATATATATATAGATCAAAATCAGAAAGTGTCATGATCAACACTACAAGTTTTAAGATATGTAGATATATAGGACTATATATCGGATATGTGCTGGAATAGACAGCATATGTCAATTTGAAATTAATGCATGATCATTGGATTACAGGTGTAGATGTCCCATAATTAGTGGTATAGCTATAAATCTCTTGTAATCCATATGTCAACAACTAAACCAGCCTTATTTATAGGGGTTCAAAACGGATTTTCGGGTCAGATTCAGGTCCAATTCGAAATCGAATGGTCAGTGTTTGAACGGACACGAACCCGATCCGGTTATAGTTTCGATCGGGTCAACATCCTTAACTTGAACCCAATCAAATTAGTTTTTAGTTCAACCCAACACGACCCAAAATAAGGGATTGGGCGCGGAACCGTGGATGCGAGCTGGTGTGGGAGCAGTGGCATAGCGTGGATGCGAGCGCGAAGGGGGCGGTGTGGGTGTGGCGGCATGCATGTCCAGGGGCAATGCAGGGGTGTTGCGGCCTGCCAAACAAGCACATGTCTGGGCGTCCTGGTGCAGACCAAGCATTGGAGGTTGTGCTGGTGTTGTGCGAGCGCAGGTCAGCAGCATAAGTGAGCGTGGGTCAGACAGTGGACGCAAGGGCGGGTCAGTAGCGAATATGAGGGTGGGTCAGCATGGGTCTATTCAAGTCATTTTTAGCTTTCTGGGTCAACCCAAACCTGATTCTATTTTAAAAAAGAGTCAGAAACTCGAACCCAACCAATATGGAAAATGGATTGACACGATCTTAAAATTTTCCGGATCAAGTTTCAAGACTAGTCAAATATTGTCACCCCTTCTTATTTAGCTATATCTAACTGATCTAATTACTAAAATCCAACCTTGTAAAATGGAGAAATCTTCGACATAACGATAGGAACTCTCATAAGAAGAGAGATTTAATCTAATTGATATCATATTCCAGCCATACTTTTGAATTTTAGAGTGATTTTTTTTTCTTGTGGGTTGTAGATCTTATTTTCAAATTTCAATTACTTGTCAGGTATGCGGTATGCCCTGAGTTATTTTTTGCGGCAGGATTTATTTATTTTAGTTATTTTATAACTTTTGCTTGCTGACTATTTTTATTATTGTTTTATTCTGCGGGCGACCGGACAACGAACCGGAAGAAGGAGAGGTTCAAGGTTCGACCAGTTCGACCGGTCGAACCGGAGTAGAACCGGATGATGTAATAAATACTAATATTATAAAAAATTTATAACATTAATAGGATAATTACGTAAATTTAACATCAAATAATATAATTCTAAGAATTTAAATTATATAATTTTAATAAATTATCTTTCAATATAATTAAATTAAATTGAAATGATGAATATATTATAATATAATTATAATTTATAAAATATTAAGTTAATTATATTATATTTATGAATATCTAATAAATTAACTATAATTAATTTTTATATTTCATTATAATTATAATAAATGAGATTCTTATAATATACATTATAACAAATTAAAAAATTTAATATTAAATTTAAAAATATGTAATAAGAATAATATTTAATATAATATATAAATTTATATAATTAATTTATAAATATACATCATAACAACATTATAATACAAAATTTAAAAAATTTTGCACCCAACTAGCCCAAATTCGTAGCCCAACCAGCCCAAATTTGTGTAATTAAGTAAAATATATTATTTATATTTTATTTATCATTAATTTTTTTTTTTTTGAAACCGGCCGGTTCTTTTGAACCCGGACCGGTTCGCCGGTTCACCGGTTGAACCGCCGATTCAGTCCGGTTCAGGCCGGTTCTCTGCGAAGCCGGTTTTTGAAGTGGACCGGATCGGACAACTGGCCGGTTCACGGTTGAACCGGTTGAACCGGCCGGTCCGGTCCGGTTTTTAAAACCTGGATATTTCTTTTATTTTCTAATGTTGTACTACGAGTATCACGCTAGCATAGGCTGCTAGCAAGCGATTTGAATATCTATTTATGGGGAGATTATTGGGTTCGGACATCAGACAGCTTACGTTCGATATTCACAGTACTGAGCAGTACTAAGCTCGGTACTGTGAAGTACTGAGTACCGAGCTCAGTACCGAGTAGGAGGTGATGTGGCGCATTTTCATTGAGCTCCGAACACGTCCGGTGTCCAAACCCAATAATTTGCCCTGCTTATTCTTGTGTGTTTTGTGGCAAAAATTGTTCTGCATAGTAATTCAATTTTAATTATTTATCATGGGAAAAAAATTATGAACTCCTATTGATGGTAGTAATTTTCTTTATGAGATTTTTGGTTAGTCTTGAGGTGATCGCTCTATTTAAGATAACTTTTATAGATTTTAGAGCTTTTAGATTGAATTTATCGATATGATTTATGGTAAGGTATCAACTTAACCTCTTTATGTTGTTTAAATTGTTCATGAATACAGCCAGAAATATCAAAAAAATTTAATGAAATTACGGCTTCTTTTGGGACAGCTTTTCTTACTGCTTGAAAAGCAGTAAGAAAGTCATCTCAAACGAAACTACTATGCCTTAAAATTGAGAATACTCGCTCTAATTTAATTGAATAATGATTTTATTTTTTTTCGAAGTGTGCTTTGGAGAGTTATTTCGGTAAAGCATACTATCCAAATGAATTCATAGATATTTAGATTCGTTACTATACAATTATAAAATTGTGCATTTTGAATTAATAGTTATTTTAACCAAATTGCTAATATTGTGCATTCATTATGTATGAATTCTAATAGTTATTTCAACCAAATGAATTCATACATATTTATATTCAATACTATCCAATTAATGAAATCTTGCAATTATTAATGTAAGAAGTTGTGGGTTCCAACAATTTTTGCCTAGGTCCTCTTGATTATTTGGTTGAATTTTTATAAAGCAAATTATATATCAAATAAGACAACAATTAAAAAATTTTGCTCTCTTGTTAAGAATTTATGATCATTTCTAGAAGTTTTTTGTAGATGCAAGCTTTTATGTTTAATAATCCCTCTTAGGTTTCGTTTGGGACGGCTTTTTTACTGCTTCTTAAAGTAACTTTTTAGTATAAAAATTTTATTTGTTGCATTAAAAAGCTGCTTTAAAAAGTAGTTAGAAAGCCGTCCCAAAGGAAACCTTAATCATCGGGTAAAACTTTCAACTAATATTAGTTTGTTGCCTAGATGCTTTTATTTAGTAGCATAAATTTTATTAAGTTAATTTGATTGAATAATCTTTGTCGATAACCATGGATTATGGTGTTCAAGGGAAGCTCATAGACCTAGGTGAAAGTTAATCAAATGGGCTTAATTTTAGCTAATTTTTGCTTTTTTGTTTTTTTTGAGAAAACTCATATAAGGGCCTACGCGTACTAAAAAAGAAAACATAATAAGTCTTTAGAAGATCAAAAGCTCATTAAAACTACAATATTCAAGAGAAACCTATGAGCTAATGATCCAACTAAGTACAATCAAACATAGCAAATAACAGCTAAAAACAAGATAAAAACATCCACGAAAATCTCACAAAAGCAAAACCACAAGGCCACAAGCCAGATGGGCTCAGTCAATGGTAAGGATTACTATAACCACTTAAATGGAAGGCAGGGACCATCCAGAGAAGGGAACAAGCAGTAGCCCTCACAGAAAAAGTCATCAGATGGACAAACATAGCCTCACAACCCAAACAAATTAAGGCCACCAAGCAAGAACACATCACCAGTGGTTGCCAACAAGCCAATCCGATCAGATGGCAAGTAATCCGCCTCATCAATAACATGTCCATAAAACCTCCATCCCCACAATACAATCCAATGAAAGCCAACCCAAACAACCATAAAAAAGAAAACCAGACATCAAGAAGCTGCAGTAATTACTTCTTCTTATATTTTCTCCTTCTACATTTGCTTCCAGAATTAGAAAAGTTTAAACAAATTATGTCACTCACATTTAAACCATATAACTCGTTAAAATCATATAAAGCCTCTTCTAAACTGCCTTCATCAACCCTGCAAGGTGATGAACCATATACATCCAGCCAATCTAAATGATCTGCCCTATTATCAATCACATAAGAAGACAAATTAAATTTTTCTTCAGTTCATCTGAAGAAACAAGCTCAATAGGAACATCAACAAATTGTATCTTCTCAATCGCCTCCAAGTTATAAGTCAAGCTCACCAAAGTAACAAAATTTTCTTCACTTCCCAAATGTTTATTAGAATCTAGAACATCCATAGAACCAATACAAGCCATAGGTTCTAGAGAATACAAAGTGCCACCAGAGGAGATAATAGCATTTCTAGTCATAGAAGGAACCGGCCTCCATTTGAGGGCTACCAAGTACCAACTACACATCCTTCATAATCTATTAGCAGTGTTAACTAAACAATTATTAGCTACCAAAACCTTCTTAGCCCTGCTAGAAGTAATCAAAGGCTGAAAATCCTCCACAGCAAAAACAGGTTCAAGTATAACATCAATAGGACCCTCAATCATCCCAATTGGAGCATTAAAAAGATCATGCTCCCCATCATTTTTTGAAGAAATAACAATGTCACCATTAATGTTGTCAGCATTAACCATAAGGTTCGCTTCACCATTATCTTCAATAAGCCTCTCAGTAATAATAAGCGGAACATTTAAGAAAGAAGGAGCATTAATATCCAAATATTAACCATCTCAATAGCATTATCCTCAGCCATAACATTAAGATTACCCGGATTGGCACTAAGCAACATTACAGGGGTTAAGGGAAGGAAGAGGTCGACAATCACCCTTGGCATGACCAATTCTCTTACAAATCACATAAAAAGGGGGGAAAACTTCCATGCTCAACATCCAAAGTATTAACTACAAGGCAAAACTTGACATCACTAAAAGCTTTCCTGATAAGATTTGGGCAGGCCTTAAAAAATTTGGTTACATTCAAAATGTTAACATGAGTTTTTCATCCTTTCTGTGCGCTTTGTAAGATTATTGGTCATGCTAAGGGTGATTGTCGTCTTCTTCCCTCCCTTAACCGGTGTAATAGTACTGCTACTAATGATAATATTGAGGATAATGTTATTGAGATGGTTAACACTTTGGATATTAATGCTCCTTATTCCTTAAATGTTTTGCTTCTTATTTCTGAGAGGCTTAATGAGGATAATTGTGAGGCAAACCATATAGTTAGTGCTGAGGAGATTAATGGTGCCATTGTTGTTTCTTCGAATAATGATGGGAAGCATGATCATATTAATGCTCCAATTGGGGTGATTGAGGGTCCTATTGATGCTATACTTGAGCCTGTTTTTGTTGTGGAGGATTTCACGCCTTTGATTACATCTAGCAGAGCTAAGGAGGTTTTGATAGCTAATAATTGTTTAGTTAACTCTGCTAATAGTTTGGATGTTGATTTTGGAGGATGTGTAGTAGGTGGTCCTCTAGTGGAGGTGCCTTTGCGGCTGGAAATTCTAATGTCTCCTTTGGTGGCACTTTGTATTCTCTGGAACCTATAGCTTGTATTGGTTCTAAGGATGATATGGATTCTAATAAACATGTGGGAAGTGAATAAAATCTTATTACATCGGTGAGCTTGACTTGTAACTTAGCGGAGATTGAGAAGATGCAATTGTTGATGTACCTATTGAGCTTGTTTCTTTAGAATGTGATTGATAATAGGGTGGATCATTTAGACTAGCTGGATGGATATAGTTCTTTACCTTGCGGGTTTGCTGGTGAAGGTTTGGAGGAAGCTTTGGATGATTTTAAAGAGTTATATGATTTAAATGTGATTGACAAAATTCATAAAAACTTTTCTAATTCTGGAAGCAATCGTAGAAGGAGAAAAACTAAGAAGAAGTAATCTTTCTTCTGGTTGTGTGGTTGGTGGGTTGCTGCAGCTTCTTGATGATTGGTTTGGGTTGGCTTTTGTTGGATTGGATTGTGGCGGTGTAGGTTTTGTGGACATGAAAATAATGAGGCGGTTTACTTTCCATCTGATCGGCTTGGTTTGTTGGCAACCACTGGTGGTGTGTTCTTGCTTGGTGGCCATATTTAGGTTGTGAGGCTATGTTTGTGGTGACTTTTTTTGTGTGGGCTGCTGCTTGTTTCCTTCTCTGGATGGTCATTGCCTTCCGTTTGAATGGTTGCAGTAAACCTTGCCATTGATTGAGCACGACTGGCTTGTTGCCTTGTGGTTTTGCTTTTTTGAGATTTTCGTGGATGTTTTTATCTTGTTATCAGTTGTTGCTTGCTATATTTGATTGTACTTAATTGGATCATTAGCTCATAGGTTTCTCTTCAAAACTGTATTTTTAGTAAGCTTTTGATCGTCTTAGGACATATTTTCTTCTTTTTTGAAATGCGTAGGCCATTGTATGAGTTTTCTCAAAAAAAAAAAAAAAAAAAAAAAAAAAAAAATCTTATTCTCTTTATCAGTTAATAATATTCAACCATATCTTTAGAATTTCTTTGACAAAATCGAAGAGGAGTTTAAACCGCTAACTATATTTGAATGGTTCTCCTTTGTCGTTTCTACAGCAAGGGATGTATTTTCACCAGCCCTACACCAGTTCCACACAGAATTAATGAACCATCATCCTTGAAAAGAGATATTTTGCCAATCAAACAATAAAAAGAAATGTTTATGAGTTTCATTACTACTTTACTCAATATTAAGGTGCATTGATATTAACTTAATACTAAAATAAAAAAATTTTCTAAATCTCCTTCATCTAAAACACTCATATGCTTGAGTACAGATGTAAAGGAGTATAATTTGGAAAAAAATTATTTTGTGAAGACGTCCAACGTCGTCCGGAGACCAATCAAAAAGCGTCATGTCACTCCTTCGCTCGGTACAGCTGCTCGATAGTGCTTGGTACCGCGGCTCAATACCTCTGACGTAGTTGCAACTGTTCGCCTCCGAACGCAGAGTTGCGTCTCGCCTCCACACAGAATAATAGAATTTGAGAGCGCTCAAGTATTATTCAGCTCGATTTTTTAAGTAAATAAATCAAATTTTTAATTTGATTTATTAATTTATCAAATGGAACGCAAATAATTCAAACACGTAAAATCTTCTTGAAAATCATATATAAACTATATAATAATTTTTTTTTTTACAGCTCTATGTTTGGAGTTAGCTTAATAAAACGTCGAAATGCCGTCCAAAATTTCAGCTATCAGATCCCTGTAAATGGTCCAAAATAAAGTTAGAACCAAAGGCCTATTCCACGTAATAGCTGGCAAAATTAAATCAAACCAGTACGAACTGCCAAACGTTCAACGTAGGTGGAAACCAAAAAAGCTAGTAGAAAATGAACAAAAAATAAAAAAATAAGTCGCAGAAGGTTAATATATAATTTTAGTTAAATTAAACCTATTATATTTAGTATAGTACAGATTTAACTTTTATATTTGAATGGCAACTATAGGACACGATATAGTCCAAGTTCGAAGAGGTCATCAGAATGTCCAACAAAATGAAAATCCAAAATTTTAATATTGGAACATTTCGAAATATTTTATCTTCTCATGCCATCGAAGTATTATTTCTATTTGAATTACAAAATTAGATAATAAAGATCATACAAATGAGCGGGTAAGAAGCTGATTACTGTAGAGAGTGTAATAAATGTTTAAAGAGTAAACAAAGTAGGCCTTTCTCATTGCTACTTTCTCATCTGTTTGCCGTCTCTGCAACATCTCATTGCAACTTCCCTTAGCTTAGTCCTCACCTTTTGTTGTCCCAACTAGATCCAATTGAGATTTTCTCATCTCTTGTGCTTTTTTGTCATCAAGGATTTCGAGAGTGAAAAAGATGAAAAACATGAACAAAGTATTTTGATAATATAAATAATATGTTTTAAATGTTAAATATGTAAATTACATTTTTAGTACTATATGTGTAAATGTCCTATTTTTCATAATAATGAAGATTGACAAATGCCATTAGCAAATTTAAGGTAGTATTTATGAACTCTTGAAGATGCAGATTACCTATATGGAAAAAAAATTATGATAGAATATTGTGATGCAAAATACATCAATTGCATCAAGATGAGTTTCAAAACTCTTAAATTTAAGCTGAGGCTAGTACACTTGATGATATTATATATAATATTAATCTTAGTGTATATTCAACAAATTTTGAAGCCTATCATGATATATTTTTGTATTAGAAAATTCTGACATAAATTTTTTTCCGCCTATATTGCCACATCTTGAATAACGTAGCTTTTTATGTGTGAAAACATGGTTATTTAATGTAGCTTTAGTTGCACATAATTATGATCTCCATCAATCCCGATTTGCCATGTTCTCTTAGGTTTCATCATTTTTTGATTGTATATAGTAGGAAATGAATGTTGTAGGTTTTACCATATGTTATGAGTTGATTTAATTTTAGATTATTTTATTCCTACAAGTTATTACACCCTTATAAATCTCTATAAATAGAGGTCATATATTTTGTAAAAATTTGGGGGGAAAATTCAAAATAAAGCTTTAGTTGTATTCCCTCCAAATTTATGTCTCTCTCTCTCTCAAGATGAGATCTCAAAAACTTCTCTCCTGAATTTCAACACCTTCCGTTTTGTATTTGCTAATATGGAGTATACTATTTTTGATGAGCAGGAGCATATAAATTACAAAATTATTGAAGTTTCAAACAAAATTTCCCTTTTTTTTTTGAAAAATTTGAGGGCAGCACTCATTTCATTCACTAGAACAAATAATTACAAGAGAAACACAAAATACAGATTCACGCTTAAGCAATAGAACGCGAGATCAATAAAAGACAAAAAAGAGAACAACTGTTACATGTGACTTAAAAGAACTGTAATGGGAGACTTAAACCCGAGAATAGATTGGCAGTTGGTAGTATTCTCAAATTTTATATTGTTCCTTTCTCTCCAAAGATTGTAGACAACATAGCAAATAGACGGGAGCTTTTTCTTTTGTCATTTTCAAATGGAGGATTATGCTCTCCAAAAGATTATATGATGCAGCGGCTAATCTCCGGAAGAACCTGAAAGGGATGAACTCAAATAAAACAGTAAAGGGTTTTAGCTGAATAGCTTTTTGGGTATAATATTTTCTATCTTTCTCTCCTTTGCCGGTAATAACATATATGTAAGCCAACTCCTTGAGCAAGATGGCTGCTAAGTAAGGAAAACAAAACTTTAGAAAAAAGGACAGTACGTGTCTAACTGAAAAAAGTAAATATAGCAGGAATAAAAGGTAAAAGGCAGGAGAAGTGGTAGTATCGTTGGCTGTTATGCCCACATGGCCATTATGCGGGGATGGCCACATCAATCCTCCCCCGCCTCGGAGAAGCTCGACTCCGACGAGATACTGATTGGTCCGTCACTATCCGGCGGATGGTAGCTGTATATGTCGGCGACATTGAAAGTAGACGACGTCTGAATGTGCGGTGGAAGATCAATAACGTACGCGTTATCATTGATTTTATGTTTGATTGGGAATGGTCCGACCTTTCGGGGGCTAAGCTTGGAATAAGTCCCTTGCAGATACCGCTCTCGCCGCATTCGTAACATCACCAATTCTCCAATGTTGAACACCTTGTGCCGCTTGTGTACATCTGCATCACGTTTATACTTAGTTGCTGATTCCTGCAACTTCTCTTTGACAGCTTGGATCGTGTCTTGAGCTTGAGTGATGGTCTTTTGAACTGCCGGGTTGCTGCCCTTAGGGAGGATGGTAAGATCCACTAGGTGGTTAGGTTGTTTGGTATACACTATTTGAAAAGGGATGCACCCTGTAGAGCGATTATACATCGAATTATAAGCAAATTCGGCATGGCTAAGGAGCTCTTCCCACCGTTTCGGATTATCTTGAACAAGGCAACGTAACATGCTACCTAAACTTCGGTTAACCACCTCTGTTTGGCCGTCGGTTTGAGGGTGGTATGTGGAGCTCAACTTGATTTTAGTGTTCAACCTCTTCCATAGTTCCCTCCATAAATGACTAACAAATTTCACATCCCTGTCCGAAGTCAAACTACGGGGCAGACCATGTAGCCGAATAATCTCCTTGAAGAAGAGCTGGGCAATGTTGACGGCGTCGAAGGTTTTCTTGCACGGGATAAAATGCGCCATTTTGGAAAAACGGTCGACAACGACCATGATGGAATCGGAGCCCCGCTTCGTCCTTGGCAGGCCCAATACAAAATCTAGTGACAGATCTTCCCAAATAGAGTTAGGAATCGGAAGAGGTAGGTAAAGACAGGTATTTTGTGCAGTCCCTTTGAACCTTTGGCAAACTGAGCACTTTGCTATAAACCGTATGACATCTCTTCGTAAATGCGGCCAGTAAAAACGAGACTGCAGTAACTCCAGAGTTTTATCTCTACCTGTGTGGGCGGACAATCCCCCGCAATGCAGCTCTTTGATTAATTGAGGTCTCCAAGAGGAGTCGGGCACGCACAAGCTATTTCCTTTAAATAAAAACCCCTTGTGCAATGTAAAATCCTGTTGAGGCTGCCCAGCTTGACAAGCACTCCAAACCCGAGCGAAATCTTTGTCCTCCCCATATAGCTCTTGCAGCAATTGTAATCCAGTGATGTCTGTCTGGAGGTGCGTCAACAACGCTGAACGCCGACTCAAAGCATCGGCTACTCTATTAGCTCAACCAGCCTTGTGTTTAATCACAAAACTAAATCGTTGGAAGAAGACAATCCAATGTGCGTGCATCCTATTAATATTCTTCTGGTTATTGATGTACTGGAGAGCGTGGTTGTCGCTGCATAACACGAAATCCCTGTGGAGCAAGTAGTGCTCCCACTGTTTGAGAGCTCTCACGACTGCGTACAGTTCTTGCTCGTATGCCGACCACTTCTTGCGAGTGTCGCTAAGCTTTTCACTGAAGTATTCAACAGGCTTTCCGTCTTGGGACAGGACGGCTCCAACGCCGACGGCTGATGCATCGGTGTCCACTTGGAAGGGCTTATCGAAGTCGGGGAAGGCAAGCACAGGTGCCGAGCTGAGTGCTGTTTTTATTTGCTCGAAACTCCTTTGTTGTGAGGCTGTCCACACAAACGATGAAGCCTTTAGACAATTAGTGATAGGGGCCATTATAACACTAAAACTTCTGATGAATCGTCTGTAGTAATTGGCTAATCCGTGGAAGCTTCTCACGTCCGGCAATGAGCACGGCGTTGGCCAATCGCGGATAGCAGAGACTTTCTGTGGAGCAGTTTTAATTCCCTCCGGCGTGAGAACAAAACCCAAGAAGTTAACATTGCTAACCCCCAGTTCACACGTTGACACATTGAGGAACAATTGGTTGTCACGTAGTGTCTCTAAAATGGATTTCAGATGACCCAAATGATCTTCAAACGTTGAGCTAAATACCAAAATGTCGTCAAAATACACAATGCAGAATTTATCCAAATATGGTTTAAGAATATCATGCATTAATCGCATAAATGTAGAAGGAGCGTTACAGAGCCCGAAGGGCATAACCTTCCATTCAAACAGTCCATCAACCGTCTTGAAGGCGGTCTTCCACTCGTCTCAGGGTCGAATTCTGATCTGATGATACCCGCTCCTCAAATCCAGCTTGGAGAAGATACTTGATCTGGCTAACTTGTCTAGGAGGTCATTAATCCGGGGGAATGGGAAACCGATATTTAACAGTGATCCGATTAATGGCCCTACTGTCGATGCACATACGCCACTGTCCATCCTTTTTGGGAACTATCAATGCCGGAACAGCGCAAGGGCTTAAGCTTGGCTGTATGAATTGTTTTTGCAATAGCTCTTGTACAATCTCCCTTAAAATTGTGTGCTCCCGCGGACTCATCCGATAGTGAGGGAGATTTGGTAAACTAGCTCCGGGTATGAATTCTATTTGGTGCTGGAGATTCCGCAGGGGAGGAAGAGACGAAGGAAGTTCGGGAGCGGCGATGTCCTGAAACTCGTTAATCAGCTGTTGCACTTCCAACGACGTCATGGACAGATTTGGTCCTGAGGAGTCTTCGGCAATTAAAGCTAACATGAGATGGCTCACTTCCTTAATTTGGAGCAGGGAATGCCCAGATACAATGCGAGCCACGGTAAGGTTGTTGTTAACAACCTTGTCCTGAAATTTGAGGGGTTGGCATGAACTTGATCTTCTTTCCTTTCCATTCAATGGTGTAAGTGTTAGACCTCCCATCATGAATTGCTCCACTATCAAACTGCCAAGGGCGACCCAGAATCAGATGACACACATCCATGTCTATAACGTCGCAAGTCACTTGATGTATTTCAAATTCTAAGAGAACATGGCATAATTTTATTTTTTCACGCAATTAAAAATTTTAAAATTTAAATTTTTAAATAATAACTTAAAGGGAGAATGATTATATTTTAAGTTTTAAGAGGGAATTGATGTATTTCAAATTCACAAGGGGGAGGTTTTTCATTCAAATTAAATCTCTCCCATCCTAAATGCCCAAAAGTGAAGAGGCGTTTCTCTTTGCTAAAATTAAACACAGCACTTACCTCTTTCTTGGTGTTTTTGAAATTTTCTTGATTGTAAGATTTTATAAATATATTGAAAATGTTGGAGTTGCCTTGAATTTAGCTCGACTCTTATTAATTCATGTCTTGGACCGTCGCATACTTCACAGATAAGTCGTGGGTCGAAGAAGGGGCTGTAAGGGAATTTTGGAATTCCACTTGTTGTTTTTCGGTTTCCTATTTTTGCCTTATAAATATGTTGTAAAAGGGTTTAGAAACCGTTAGTACTCCACCTTTTCTCTCTATATTGAAGTTGTTTTTCTTCTCCCCGTGATTTTTCCCATATTTGAATTTTTTTACGTAAATCTTTTATGTTCATTTTGTATTTTGTAGATCGTGATTTATTTTTGTTTGTGTTTGATTTATCATTCCTGATAGAAAATTATAAAGAAATAAATGATTGATGAAATTTTAAATAAGTTATGGTATTTAAAATATTGGATCCAGGCTTGATTACCGAAATTCCTTGGTGCTCTGTTAAAGGCATGCAGCCTTCTTACTTCTTTGATAAGAACTAAATATCCTACTTTTACTTATTGTCCTGCATCCCAACATCAAAAATCCTTTATTATAATCTATTTGACCCTCTCACAAACCCATTAACATAATCCTGTGGCCTTAAAACACCACTGAACTTAAGGATCCACTCCATCAACTTTACAACATTCTATCATAAATTTAACTATCCATTCCAAGTCATTCTAACCCTTAAAATTTCTTAGGGCTCTCTTCATTCAGTAAGGCTTCGTTTGGAATGTCTTTCTTACTGTTTCTTAAAGTAACTTTTTTATGCAACAAATAAAATTTTTATACTAAAAAACTGCTTTGAGAAGCAATAAGAAAACTGTCCCAAACAAAACCTAAATAAGCCCAAGTCGGAGCATAATCTCAAAAAAAAAAGTTACCAAAAATAGCTAAGGAGGCACAATAATCAACCACCTTATTACACATGCCTTGAAACACAAAGGAAATTAACATTTTGAAATTCTTCAAGAAAGGAAGAATCCACATCCAGCACAATCTTGTTTGAATTATTATTCAAGGAATTATAACAAAAATTCATTGCATTGACGTTATCACCTTCAATTATGATATTTTTTTTTATTAAATCTCCATTCATGCAGAAATTTTGAAATGGTACTAACAACAATGATTTCCAACTGATTAATATCCCATTGAAACATTTGTTTACCAAAAGCAGCTAAAAAAAACATTGTTAGCTAGTACTAAAGTGACTCAATACTTTTTGGGGTCAATATACTTCTAATATAAATTGTTGTGTATATTTTCTTGAATTATACTAGTGGGCTAGAGGTTTCCTCAATAAATAATTCAATTTTGTGCCATGTCATGTACTTATGTGTGGAAAGCCTCCCAAGAGAAGGATTAACTTTTATTTCCAAGATTCACACATGTGAGTTTTGTGCTACGCCATATTCCAACAAATCTAAAATGTTATTAGATTCTTTATATATTATATTTGGCGTGATCTTTCTCTTGTTTTCTTGATCTCATTTGACTTCTCCCATCTCCCCCTAATAAGAAGCATCTTTGCTTGACAACTCCATATTCTTTATGAATGTTCTCTTACTATCATGTATTGCTTATCAATCAATTTAAGAAAAATAGATATTCATAATAATTATTCACACTCAGTCATCCATCCTCATTAGTTGCCAACTTGACTTTGTGGCAACTCATATCCGAAAATATAACATCTATGAGATAGAATTAATAGAAAACACAAGGAAGATTAATTTTAAGTTTCATGGCCGGATAGCTCGGTGCAATGAATAGAAATACCATTAATAGTAATATGGAAACATATATGATCACCCAATATTCATCATATTTTTATAATCATTCATGTACATTATATGCCACAGAATGTGTCATATATTTAAGTTCAAGCCTCATGACACATCATTTCACCATTAGATAGCTTTTGCCCTTATAATGTCGATAACTAAACTATCATTCTATGAAAGCATTTTTCTTAAACTCAAATGCTCACTATAATTTGATCAACTCATTTCTTATAGTTTTAAGTCTCAATATTCATAGTTGCATTGCTTTTTGTTATATTTTTCATATAGTTTAATTCATGCATAATATTAATTATATTCATGATGCTAATGTAAGAAGAATATATAAATAGTTTCTGACATCATATTTATACATAAACAAGCAACATATATAACATAATAAACTCATCATTATCTTAATGGGGAAAAGACTCACCTGGCCTTAATATAGCACAAACATATGATAAAATTTATAATCTTTTGATGTTTTCTTTTCTCTGATTTTCCCCCTAATAGTATCATTTAATCTAATTCCTATGAAATAATAATCACTCATGAAAAAGGTTTTTCCCCTTTACAGATGTAAGCTACGGAAAAAAGGTTAATTAATAATTACTAATGGGTAAGTGCATGGAGTACATTATAAGCATTAAATTTAGAATATTTTGTTACAATATTTTACTTATTGTATAGATTATGATCTCCTATGATTTATATTTCTCATGATCATTTAACAAAATAGTCTCACAAATCATGTATCAATTTGATAGTGCATTGATTTATATGTCTATGATGTCGAATCACCCGCTGTAATTTCATATAGATCAAGATCTTATACTAATTAAACTTAACTAAGCTGAATGATATTATTTTTCATATGTATGTTATTATATTTTCAAGTATTTATGTAATATTTTCATGTTATTTATTTCCTATATATATATATATATATATATATATATATATATATATATATTTAATTTATTAAGAAATGATACGCGTAGTATTCATGCAATGTGGTCATCCAAATACATCTTTCTTGCCTTGCATTTGATGCTTCTTATGCACTTCATGCATCTTTTAATCAAAGTAAATCAAAATAATCCAAGCATGCGAGGGGCTGACCAAGGGTGCTAATGAAATATTAGCGAATAGTTTAGAGGTCAGGATAAATGTATGGAAATTATTTTTGACTCTTCATATGGAAGGTTCATTCCCTTCCTTTAGTGAGAAAGAAGTTGTTATATGGGTAATATGTATTGTCGATCCAATCATCATATTGATCCCACTTAGTCAGCCTATTAACTTAATGAAATTGTTCTAAAACCTCATTATATCCTTCCTCAACCCATGAAGAGAGGATTTTCTTTTGAAGCTTTAGCAAATTAAGCCGTAGACTTATATACACATATATACGTAAGCTCTTCGATTTCGAGATATCTTAGTTGATAGTCTAAACTCCTAACCAATAATCCAACATACAAGATAAGTGTTCCTTAGGCTATTTTCGTCCTCTCATTTATCTTCTAGGACCCAGATCATAAAAAGAATCTCTGTAACTGCCTTGTCCTATGGGTGCCCACGACATCAAATGCCTGGAAGATTCTCTGCTAGTTATTCCTCTGTCCAAATTGAGGGGGAGCGGAGAAAAAAGGGTCGATTAATCTCTTAACAAAGAATATTAAATAGTTAAAAAATATGATAATATCAAATAAAAAAAGTATACAGAGAGAGAGATGAATTGTCATTCCGATATGATGATGCCTTCCATCGAAGAAATTTGTTTATGCTTAATAATATGAATTGCACTGGATTAAGAAGCCCTATTATGAGAAAAAAATATTAGAATTTTATTAAAATCTTCAGATTTATTTTCCAATGAATATAATATAAAAATTAATTGATTACTCATATTTAATGCAATTATCTCTAAATAATTTCTTAAAAAATTTAAAATTAATCAAAATAAAATTCTGCTGAGGACATTCTGACTTAAATTTTATTCTCACATTAGCAGTTTTTGCAGGCCGAAAGGTTAATACGTTTGTCTTGTTCTTGACCATAAACTGAATATCAATTTAAACTATTTTATGCATTGAAGTTGACCACTTATGCAACCTCACGGATGCAAGGAAATGCACAATACAGATAAAAAAACAAAGCGCGAGTAGCGTCAAAAACACCAGCGATTAGCTGTAAATAGAGCATTATTATAGGGACCAACTCCATTTGGAGCCATGTTGATGTCCACAACGAATTCTCCATTAGCTCTACCTATATTTCAATTGCAAAAACCAAGCCTTAGAGATTCAGTCTTTCAAAATCTAACTGTAAAAATAAAATTAATCTGATTAAGTATGCGATATGAAGGGCCGTTTGTTTTCACTAATCAAAATAATTTGTTTAAGTTACTGGGATTACTTGCTTCCAGTCCTTGGGACAAGCAAAAAAATAGGAAGTCCCGTCATAACGATGGATTTATTGTCATATATCATATTAGGTAAACGAATTTATGTAGCCATAGAAAATCTCTCTCTCTCTCTCTCTCTCTCTCTCTCTCTCTCTCTCTCTCTCTCTATATATATATATATATATATATATATATAATTTTTAAGTTTATTATTTACAACTTTTTTTCTCTGTTTTTACTATCCATTGATAAATTTAGAGCTTGTTTGGAGCGAATAAAATTTTTTACAGAGGTGATTGTGAAACTTATGTGGAGAAAGTAATTTTGTGTTTTTAATTTAAAAATCAGATAATAACTTTTTTACTATTTCAACATATTAGTAGATAAGATTATAAAAAATAATTTTTAATCACAGAATTTTTAAAAAATAATAGTCAAATTAATTAAATATAATTTTAATATAAAAAGTAAAAATAATAAGAATTTTTACCCCAATTAAATCCTTAATATCCTTGATTTATAATAGCAACAACATAACTTATTCTTTCTTTTGATTTTATTGATAATTTAGTGCTTAATCATCCAAAATTATTATAAAGGTGAAGTATGTAAAAATAAATAAATTATGTGGTTTTTTAAAAAATACTTTATAATATTTATCTTTGTGTTATATATATAACTCTGTCCTGAAATATTTACGGCAATAGAGAAATATAAAGTTTAACGCCTTAGTTTTATACAAAGACCTAGTATACAATCAGATAAAAGAGAATGTAACTTTTATAAGAGACACCAAAGTTTTTAGGTGAAAATCCCTGAAAAGAGAGAAAAAGCACTGGGCCTGACCCAGTTTGAATGAATCCACTAGAATTTGTATTTAATTACAAATGAGGCCCTTCCGTGGGGGGAAGACCTTAGTTTGATGTAGCAAATATACATCATATAGTGTGATTACATGGTGGGAATTAGAATAATTAGTATTAACATGTTCGTTTTAGTCGGCAAACGGAGGTTGGAAGGACCATAGTCAAGGGGCGGCAATAGTCAGAAAGATCTTTGTCGGGCGATTGAGGTTGGAAGAATTGTAGTCGGCGATCGACAATGGTCAGAAGAACCATAGTCTGCATGAGACAGAAGTCAAAAAGATTGTAGTATGACAACATAGGTCAAAAGGATCGTAGTATGATGACGGAGGTCAAAAAGATCGTAGTCGACGGGCGACGGAGGTCGAAAGGACCATAGGAGGCATGGTACATTAGTTAAAAAGATCATTGTCTGACGACGAAGGTCAGAAGAACCATAATTGGAGGGCAACGAATGTCAGAAGGACCGTTGTCTGAAGACGGGGGCTAGAAGGACAGAAGTCGACTGGCGAAGGTGGCCTAAAAGACCATGGGTGACGGTGGATGGAAAGATCGTTGTCTGGCAACAAATATAAGTAGGACAATAGTCACTAGGTGACGGAGGTTAGAAAGACTATAATTTGGCAACAGAGGTTAGAAAGACAGTAGTCGATGTGCGACGGAGGTCAGAAAGATCGTAGTCTGGCCAGGAGGTCGGAAGGACTGTAGTCGGCGGGGAACAGAGGTCAGAAAGACCATAGTCTGTTGACGGAGGTAGGAAGGACCGTAGTAAGGACCGTAGTTGGCGATCGATTGTGCTAAAAAAGATCATTGTTTGACAACAGATGTTGGAAGGATCATAGTCGGTGGGCGATAGAGGTCAGAAAGTTCATTTTCTGGCATTGGGGCCGCAAGGACTGAAGTTGGAAGACGATGGTGGCTAGAAAGGTCGTCGGTAGGCAACTGAGGTCGAAATGACTGTTTCCTGGATATGCTTGTCAGGAGGAAGTTCGACAATAATCAATGGCCGTATGTAAATCCCAGTAAAATTGGAAGTCATGTAGAAGTCCAACGATGGTTGGTGGCCGGGCAGAAGTCTGGTGATAATCGGTGGCTGTATAAAAAATCCGGCTTCATTCGATGGTCAGATGGAAGCCCTACGTCAGTCAGTGGATGGGCGAAAGTCCGACAATAGCCCTCGACGGTCGGTGGTCCAACGGTGGTCGAGGAGGAGTTTAGTGGCAAGAAAACTCTAGTTTCTCTCTCTTTCTTCTCTTCCTACTCTTCCATGCTTTCGTCCCCTTTTTATGTGGAACGAAGAGTCTATTTATAATTTTTAAGAGTGGCACGACCAGTAAATATGAGAGGGGGATTAAGAGTATGTTATGAGTGGTTTGAATGGACGACCGATATTGATCCCCTTGATTGTGAACTGTTTGTTGTGCATTTGAATGTCTTAATGATATCATAATTCTACAATCTTGGGCTCGTTGGATTTTTTCCGCCGAGCTACTCAATTCGACCTTTAGCATGTCACGTTTGAAAATCGTTTTGTAATCATAATTATGGTTTTAACCTTCCAAAGATGCTTCGAATATTTGATTTGGACCCATTTGGGCTCGGATTGGGTTGAATTGCTGTCATTGGGTTCGTTTTTTCTAGACGTTCAGTTTGACTATAAATTTGCTAAAATAGGAGTTCGAATGGTCCAAGATTTAATTTCAAAAGATTCCAATTTTATTTTGCCTCGAGATTTCTACCCGATCAAGATAATTTTTTGATTATACATACAATTTTGAGTTAAGTAGCAAATTGCCTGGTCCAATTTTAAAAAAATCAGCACTCATAAATTATGATGCACATAAAATACATAGGAACAGACACACATCTAATAATTCTGAGTCAACCCTTTTGATACCATTTTATTTGAATCGAACATAATGAGATCTGCTTTGTCTCATGCCATTGTGCCTGTCTGAGTACTGTTTATCCATTTTAAAAAAAAATCTAACAGTACCTACACTAAATTATTCCTATTTCTTATATCTTTAGTTGATAAATTATTTTTACACAAAAATATTATTATATAACACTAAAATTAATTAACTATTCCACCAGCTGACGTTCTGCTCCTCCATTTCCCATTTGAACACAATTAAATATATGCAAAGTCAAAAAAGAACTTGATCGTCCCTAATCCCACCCTCTCACACCTGCTCTATATTAGTTTTACAACTAACAAAAGCTTCTCCCCATTAACAAACTCCTTTTCCCTATCCCTTCATTCTCTCTCTCTCTCTCTAAAACCAGTTTCTTCCATGTGCGCTCTTCACCGGGTTTCTCTGCTTTTCTTCTTCTTTGTAATCCTTTTAGTTAGCACTCACGCTTGCTCGGCTCGGCCTGTTAACGGGCGGCGCAAGCCGCCGGACCTGGACTGGCCGCTAGCAAGGGCTGATGGGCCGGTTGCAGAGACGCCATCTAAGCCCAATATCGAGGATGAGAATTACAGCTCGTTACTGCTCAATTCCCTACCAAGAGGACAATATATTCCTCCCTCAGGTCCAAGCAGACGATCAAATAAGAAGAATAATTAGAGAGAGTGATTATTCTATTTTGGTAAAGCTTTACATTTTTGAAGAAATTCAATTTGTTAGTTATAATAATACACATTTGTTGAGATGAAGGGGGAATTGTATATAATTTTTTACTGAAGAAAACTGTGTTTCTGATCATATATTTGATTAAATAGCTCTTTTATGAATTTTGTTTATGCATTTATGTGCATTCAAGCAATGGAGTTGATGCACGAAGTACGTTATTGAAGATTAATGATAGATAAAACTTGAGCAATAATTTGGTATGGGTTAATAATGTTTTATTTTTTATTTGATTTTAATTTTTGGCAAATGACGCAAGTACGGCATTTGATGGAGTCCTAGAAAACCGACGATTACAGGGATGATGTTAGGGAGAAATTATTCTCTGCGAATGCCGAACGCAGTTTACCATCCAGAGATCAACTTGAATGCGTCAAATCAGCAGTATCGAGTCGGGTACCGAGCGGTATTGAGCAGTACTGAGCCGGGTATTGAGTAGGGGGTGACGTGGCACATTCTGGTTGGCCTCTGGAACGCGTTCGGTGTCCGTACAGAATAATTCTCGTCAGCAGGACGGCCTGTTGCGGCAATTGATTAATATTTTTATAATTTGATAATTAAGATCTCAATTTTTCATGGTGGTTTATGCGGGAGCTGACAATTTGCACTGTATATAATACATGCATATGAATTAAAGCTTAGGGCTTTTGGATTTATTATGTTCTTGTATAATATCATACATAAAATTTTACATGTTACATACATGACTTAATCTAATTATGTTAATGATTTTATATATTATAAAACATTTGTGGACAACCCTTCTTACATAAGACATAAATCATTAATAAGTGTTGAATCCATATTATTTATCTTATCATGGTGTGCGCATTATTGTGAGTGATGGTTATATCATACATATGTTGAATAGCATATACATAAAGTTGTTTAGGTGCGTGCAAGTTCGCTCAGTATGATATCCTTATGATAGAGGATAAGTTGATGAGATTTCTTTTAAACTATGAGTATTGAAGAGATAATCCCCATAGTTATGATCGACTGCATGATCATTTGATCTCTAGTTTCAACAAATTTATAATTGAACTAAATGTCTTATCCAAACAAATCTAATTAAGCAAAAAATAATCAAACATAGCTCCAAATTGACCCAACTCAAACACTTTATGCATAGTTAAAATTTTATGATGTTAATTAAAGAATCACATTGTTGGGATTCTTGGGAGTAAGAAGAAGCTCCTTAAGCTTCTTGGAAGAGAGGGAGGCACGGAAGAGAGCTCTTAGGATTTTTCTTCTATTCTTTTCAATTGGGGGTATCTATTACAACAACCTATAAGCTTATATATATAAAAAGACATTGATATGATGTCTTGCAAAACAACTAGACCAATTCTTGTAATCTCCACCTTAGTCCATATTTTATAATAATAATAATAAAAACATAACAATCTCCGCCACCTACATCACACGAACCCGAGCCTGTTGCCGACCACCTTGCTCGGCTCCCTTCGTGCTTTCTGACTTAATCCTCTACAACCGTGACCATGATCCTGGCCTGCACATAATCTAATGTCTGACCTTGCTTCTGGTTTTGCGGCTGATTCTAACTCTAAAGCTTGTCTTCTGCTCCGACATGCAGATCCAATCCATGTCCGATACTGCCCAACCAAGAAACAACTGCAATCCCACTCTCGAGCCAACTCCAGTCTTCCACATTGAGTGTATAATACGTCATGCATGTCCCAAGCATGCGACCCAACCCCTAGCCTTTGCACACGTAGTTTGATCTCGTTCCCTGCGCGCGTCCGTCCTGCTCCTCGCACTTCCAGCCCGCACCTCGCACCCTGCCCTGCGGCAGGCGCCCCACTCCCCACGCTTCGAATTTGACTTATTTCATTTTAATATAATAATATATAAATTAATCTAACAAACATAATTATTTATAAATTAATATAAAATTAAGGTGTTACTTCAGTTATTCCCTACCTAAATTAAGAGCTAACTTAATTTAAAATAATCATCCATAAATTAATTTCAAATTAACATTAAAAAAAAACTAACAAATATAATTATTAAAAAATTAATTTAAATTTGATATATTACTTGAGTTATTCTCGGCCTAAATTAAGAGTAACGTATCACCAAAAATCTCCTTGATCTAGCACGAATATTGAGGCATATTCAAGGCGGAAACTTTGAAATTAAAAGCATGGCCATCCAAAATTCAATTTTAACAAACTTATTATCAAATTGAACATCTCAGCTAGATGAACCCTATGACACCAAAATCGGTCCAATTCGAGCCCAAATGGGTCCAAATAACTGGACTGAAACATATTTGAAAGCTTAAAAACATTATTCATAGGAACAAATGATATCCAAATATGTCATGCTTCTAATCATATCAACTGATTTGACAAGACAAATCCAACGAGCCCAATATCACCTAATTCTGACATCATTATGACACTAAATTGCTAATGAATGCTTTATGATCTAGGGAATTCATATGAGCTGCTTGATCGACATTGCCAGGGATCTTCTCCTTAATTACGGAGCATGCTAATCATAAAAATTCATAAATAAGCATATTCTCTTTTCATGAAGGGGACCCTCTAGTTGGAGATTGGAGAGAGCTCTGATGATTCAAAGAGCCAAGAGTTTCACCCAAGCACCACCGCCAACAAACTTCTGTCAACCGTTGCCAGACCATCACCGACTACAATCCCTCCAACCACCCTCAATAACCGACAACACTCCTCCGACCTCCTTCGATAGCATATTGAGATCCCTTCGATCTTCGTAAGACGCCAATGAAAGTCCTTCCGTCCTCCGTCGGCCGCCGATGAAGGTTCCTTTGACCACCGTTGCTCGTGGACTCTGATACCTTTGACCATTGTCGCCTGCGGACTTTTGTCCCTTAAACCACACTCCCTCAATCGCCAACTTGATCGAGTCCCTCCGACCTTCGTTTACCCCTGACTCTATTCCCTCCATCCTCCATCTCCCGCCGATGAAAGTCCTTCTGACCACCACTATCCACTGTACTCTGATCCCACCGACCATCGTTGCTTTCAATACTATAGTATCTCCGACCTCTATTAACTGACAACTATGATCCCTCCATTCTCCGCCGCCAGCCGATGTTGATCCCTCCGACCACCGTCTCCCGTTGACTCTAGTACCTCCGAACACCGTCGCCCTTCAAGTTTGGTCCCTTTGACCTCCGTCGCACGTCGACTATGATCCCTCCGACCACCGTGGTTCGCAGACTACAGTCTCTCCGACCATCGTCACTCGACTATGGTCCTACTGACCAAATGAATAGGCCAACACTCTTGAAAATAACTCTTATATCACATATCCTTATAACACCCACTATATAATATGTTCTATTTGATGTATATTTTCCTTCCCCCAATTTCACCCAAGCACCACCTTAAGGCTAGAGCCCTCAATGTAAACCAATAAACATTAATAAAATCATTTTCTTTTTGGGTCAGGCCCAATGATCTTTTCTTTTTTCAAAAATTTTCATGTCAAAATTTTGATATCTCTTATAACTCATGTACCTCTCTCTCTCTCATATGTCTGTGCGCTGTCGTATACACAGAGCCGTGATTGTTGTGACCCACAACAAGTTCGAGCATGTGGGCAAGGCGGGCAACATCAGCAAGCCAGAAGTGGCCCGAGTGCTCGACTGGCATCAATTTATTTTTTTGGCTTTTATATTTCACGAATAAAAGTCAACATTTTGATTTATAAAATTTGTCCTATATCTTATATGTTATGTTTATAAATCTCCTTCCCCTCATCCATTTGCAAACATTTATAACTAAAATTTTCGAACAGCTGGCAGAAGTGACAGATTTCATAGTTGGGCCGCAAAGTCTCATTTAGCAGCTGCAAGAGACTGCATTCTCCCTTGCAGCGCCCCTGCGGGGGTTTCTGGGGGCAAGCTGCCCCCATAACAAATTTTGGTTGTAAGGATATTTTTGGATTCTCTTTGTATTTGGTTTATTGTTTCCTAACAATAACATCTCTACACAATGTGTTTAATTATGTTTGGGCAATTGCCTAAAGTCCATAATATTTTAAAACTTTTATGGGGGAAATTGCCCCTGGCCTTAAGGTGGGTCCACCATGGATCTGGCATAAGCGACATTCTTTGTGTTTCTCATCATATGGTTGACTTGCCTAAAATGATGGCTTAAAAACTTTTGATGCTCTTATCAAAAGAAATATTTTGGTTTTTGCCACATGTTCTTTGTAACAAAGATAATGAGGGCTCTAGCCATCTTTTTCTCGAATGCGATTTTACTTCCTGCTTGTTGAGTACTCTTCTCCCCTGCTTTTCTTCTAACCTCATTCACTCTAACCGACAACAAATTCTTGTCTTTGTTGATGAGCGACTGGTCATACCACATGATATTAAGCTGGTTTTTATGTTTCAATGGGCTTTGGTTTATTATATTTTAGAATGAGCGCAACGACAGGAAATTTGGTATGCAAATTGGCAGTTTGGAACTAATCTTAAATGCACAAAAAATGCAATTCAGCCCAAACTTCTTAAATGGAAACATTGGCACTCTTCTGTTCTAAGGACTGTAGGCTGTGATGTTGAACCTGTGGCTTTGGTTCCTGTGGGCCATGTTGTTTGGATATTGATAAATTTAATGCTGGAGGTTTTAATGGAGAGTCTGGTAATCCTGTTATCATTGTTGTTTCTAGTGATTTAAGGAATGTGCTTGTATCAATTTGGATACAGTGGGCATGGATTCTACTATTGTTTTTTCCATGAGCCCTATCCCTTGCATGGTTAATCATGTTTCTACCCCAATTCCATCTCTTATTGATGTTGATGATGAGGAAGAATTTCTTTTCTGATTCCTTGAAGCCAGTTAATCTGACTCCAAACTCTATTGATGTTCTTGGTCATGATGGTCTTGTGGATTTAGCCTCTAATCCTTTAGAGACGGATGGTAATTGCGATGCTATGGCTTTTAAGGTTGTTGAGGTTTTGGTTGTTCATGAAGGGACGCTGATCCGGGATGCAATTAGTCCTTCTGCTAGCTTTGCTTTACAGACAACTTTTGTTGATATTCCTATTTCGGTTGTGTCCAATGAGGAGTTGAAAACTCATATGGCCTTATCAGGGCGTAACTCTTGTGTGGACCATTCATATTGGTTAAATGTGTCCGACGATGATGTTGATGAGAATGCAAATGAGTTTCAAGATCCACAAGATAGGTTTAAATCCATGGCAAGCCGATTTGTTGATCATGCTATTTCTAGTGGTGCTGGGAAAAGATCTAAAATAAATCTAAGAAAAAATAGTGATTCATGCTGTGCTTGGTTTGGCTTTTCTATTGGTTGCTGGACTATGATGAGGCAATTTTGCTTAACCCCAGGTTGGCCTTGAGCTGGCAACCTTGGTGGTTAGTGTGGTTATCTCCATGCCTTTTGGTGTTGTTTATTGAACTTCGGTATGTTGCTCTGTGGCTTTCTCCGCCAATGGATGGTCGCCTCTTCGCTACTCGGTGAGTGCAGGATTGCCATATTAAGTCCTTTTGGGTGTAGCATCCTTTATTTTTTTTTATCTTTTATGCGGCGTGTTTTGTCATCTAAGCTAGTCGTTTCATAACATAGGACTATTATGTTGTAAGTGTGTGTTTTTGACTTTGTGTGGCTGTTGTAATCTTTCTTTTGTTGAATAAAATTTGGGGCTAATCCCTTTTTTAAAAAATTAAAAAATAAATCACTAGTACTGGTTCCTTTTTGGTCTGTCAGCACTGGTGATTCCAATTTTTTGCCTCCATTAACAGTGATGATTAGTTTTTGCCTCCTCCTTCTGCCTGGATGGTCTCTATTTTGATTAGGCAATGGGGAGCACTTCTCTAAGTGATTTTTCTGCGATCTAGTAGATTTTAGCTATCATCTAAGTCCTGATTCTCACACAGTATTTTCAATTCTTCTCTTTAATCCTGGTTTTGATAGCCTTTTGTTTTGTTTTTAAGTTTGAGCATTATAGGTTTTTTTTTTTTTTTTGGGTTACAGCTCATTACTTAAATGATATTATATATTGAGTTGTACTTCTTCCTTTGTAATTTCTTTTACATGAAATTAAAGCGGTTGAGATCGGTTTTACGGCCTAGTAATCGAGGGAAGAAATTCTTCTCATCTCATTCAAACTCAAATCCCCTAACTCTCTCAAATTAAAAAAAAAAAAAAATGAAAGCAGCTGTGTCCCTTACTTTTTTGGTTTTCCCAATAGAAACATACCATAAAGCTTTAATTATATGATATCTATCAGAACAACGTCGATCCTTCAGCATAAATGACTACTTATTCATCTTACAAAAGGCATTGCAGTTAATTTAAGAGGAGAAGCAGGCCAGAGCCTAGCTATGCTTAGGTTAATGCAGAATCCAGGCCTACCGCTTACATAGAATTAAACCAACGGAGAAAAAAAATCAAGGATTGGAATAATGCAACACAGTTAATGCTTCCTTATGTGTCTTTAAAAGCAGAGAAAACGAGAAATAGATTAGTCATGTCTCTGAACTATGTGGCTCCAGTAGCTTATTGTTTGAGGCCGGCATGAGGAGTCCTGACCCTTCTTATTGCGTAGAGACCTACGAAATTAGGATTACAATGCTCTCCAATTAGACTGGTAATTAATACGATTATTCCTGTTTCAGTAACTGTTACGAAACTAAACATTAACTTTAGTTTCACTTAAAATATTTCAAGTTTTGTTGCCGTGCAAATACGGAGAGGTTATCCATCAATCTCTTGAGATAAAAAGGTGTTCTATTATTGGTGTGTTGGGACAAATTCTGGCCTTCATTTGATTCATAACTGTTATTATAGTTAGTGATTAGATTATGAAAAAATGATTTGTGTAATTTATTATTTGATAAGTCTTGCATATTCAATTTTGATGGAGCAAGATTAGTTAGTGAATACTCTCATGATATCATTATATAAATGGTTTTGAGAATTTTTATGCATTTGATTGATTAACATATATCTTTATTTTTTTTTACATAATTCTTTTTATTTAAACCAAATTTCATTCATACCAAGAAAATTACAACGGCCAAGAAAAGACAAGCAGCAAATACAATGCTTTGGAAAGCAAACTCCAAAAAAAAAGGAGCAAAGATTAAAGGCCACAAAAAAAAGAAAGAACAATGAAGTCATTCGGACTTAGAAAAGTAGATCCTGCACCCACCCAGCCGCCAAGGAAGGCCATTCATTGGATGCATCAAATCACCCAAAGTAGCACCACACTAAACTGCATCATCCCACTAGCAAAATATAACCACCAATCAGAATTGAAGCACCAAGGTTGCCAGCAACCAAGATGACACAGGGTTAGTACAAACAATCCACATAGCCCCAAAACCAAATCCAAGTCAGCCAAAAACATAAAGACAAATCCGAGCCAGCCAAAACCACAAGCCCTCCAATCAACAAGCACTCCAACCCAAAATGCCAAAACCATCTGGATGACTCAAAAGCAACCAACAACAAAAGAGGTAAGACACAAACTTACTACCATGCATGTTTCCTCTTACGTCAAATTGAATTATGATTAATATGAGAAGCTCTCATATGGCTTTAAATCTATCATATGGCATACATATGAGAATATTAAGTTTAATCTAACATCACATAATTGTAAAAATATGATAAAATGATAATCCTAAGTTGATCACTTACTCATATGATTTAGACTAATAATGAATTGATAATTACTACACTACTAAAATTTACAATGCTTGGTTCTATAATTCTTAACAAAAGCACACTAATTTAACATTTTTACAAAGGTAGATTAAGCCATGGATAAGTTTATTGCATATTATAATTATCTTTTTTATTTATGGAGAAATTATAAAATAAACTAAAAGTAAATTTTCTTCAAGTTAAGATGTAAATTTCAATCTTTATTGTCATAGACAACACTACAATTTTATTGATAATAGTGGTCAAGTAATAATTAAAAAAAATATATATAAAGAAATATAGAGGAACGAAAACTAGAATGAGAAATGAGATTTTACTAGTTTGTTCGACAGTACAAAGCTTAGGCTTTATTTGGGACAGCTTATTTACTGCTTATTAAAGCGGTTTTTTATAAAAAAAAAATTAAATTTTATACTAAAAAGTCGTTTTAAGCAGCAGTAAAAAAACCGTCCCAAATAAAACTTTAATCAAATTATTGAATGGTCTGATTCATTATTTATTGATAAAATTGGATAACATTGCTTAGTAAGTTATTGCTTTGGAATGGACGAACTAAGATAGGTTATCAAAATCTCTTGCAACATCATATGTAAATTTCAATGAAACTTGTAAGTTTTAATGAGTAGTTTTGAGACCTTGGATGAATTCAATTGGAGCTTGACGACTTGTTAGACTTTGCTTAGCCTTTTAGCCATATTTGATGGAACTTTTATTTGGTCCGGTGTAAGGATGCAGAGGAACATCCGGTCGTAGGCAAAATTCCGCCTATACCGAGGTGTACCGAGTTTTTTTAGAAAAACTCGGTACACCTCGGTATAGGCGGAATTTTGCCTACGACCGGATGTTCCTCTGCATCCGGTCGGAGGATGTAATAATTGTTCTATTTGATGAGTTAAATTGCATTAGAAGCCTAGAATAGACTCATTTGCTACATTTAACAAATATTTTTATTTTTTGTCTGAACTAGAGAGGATTCCATTCGTACACATCAAGGAATCGTCAATATTAAGAATTAAAATTTTTTTAGGAGTCTAGGGACTTTCGTTAATTATTATCCTATTTTATTTAGAATCCCAATGAAAAAAATTATAAACGAATTCTAAATAATAATAATAATAATTGTAAAAGTAACTAGCAAGCAAGTTTCTACTTCATCAATTATACATTTTCTTAATAATGTTTCTGCATCATCCATTATGAATTCTTTTGTCAATTCGAAGCATCAAACTGTACCATTTATGTATTCATAATAAAATCATGGGAGGACCAATTTTATGCCATCAATTTTATAATATTCAATTATTTAATAGATAAATTATATCAAAGGTCTTTCAAGGGGATAAGTACTGTTGTACCGATCTCTTATAAATATTGGATGCTGTTTTGAGTGGATCGGGCCTTATAATTTCTTCCTATGTAGTTGTATCAAACAATTACAAAACTAATGATTGCTCATGTAGGATATATAAAAAAACTAGCAGAAAATTTACTCTCTTATTAACTCTGTTAGATCCGGGAGGATATTAGATATATACAAGTATTCACTATCAATTGAAAAAAGTTTCAAAATGACTTTCAATTAGATCAACCCCTTATTTATGGGACTTTAAGGGCAACATAAAAGCCACACAAAAGGTACACCGCTAGATAAAATTCCCATAGAGTGATACATTCTCCTAGACACGTGTCACTCTCTGATTGACTGAAGGACGGCAAGACCAAAAGGCTTAGGCAAGTCTTTTCTAGGCAAGCTTTATGAAGCTAAGCAGATGAGGGCGAGAGTGCTAGGGCAAATCTGCAGACGAAAATCATGAAAAAAGGGGCCAACAGCTGGTGAATTGGTTGGCGTGGCCGGCGACATGTGGAACTTTGGGATCGCCCTGAGGAGAGTAGGGTGAGTAATATGTTATATAGGGAAGGGAGAGCTATGGCTTGGATGGTTGTTGTGAGTCAAATTGAGGGTCATGAAGGTAAGCACCGTCATGTAGTTGAGTTTGGTGAGAACAATTGCCTGGAAGAGAGAGAGGGAGAGAGGCTGCGATATGGTCTAGAAGCATACAAGATGCCGAATTGCTAAATCTGGAGAGGTTTCATCAATTTGTTATGTGCGAGGCGAGCTATAGGGGAGTCTTAGCTGAGTTACACTCATTGTTCATTGATGGCGTGTTCTCCCAATGGCCCCCATTTGAGGGCGAGTTTCTCTGCCGTGATTTGTCAGCTACCTGTTAAAAACCTGTAAAAATATATGCATATATATACTTGATTTCATGCACACAATAGATAAATTATTAGAAGAAATGTGGTGTATGACTATTTTATGAGCAAATTTTTAATCTTATTACTCCTCATTTTTATATGGTCAATACATATATTTTCTTAAGTAAAATGAATATTATCGATAAGAATGACACTCTAATATAAGATGACCAAGTCAAACAATAACAATGTGAAAAGAAAATATTGGAGTCAACAAAATAAAATTTTAAATAGGCTAAAATTTAATTAAATAATTCTCAATCTCACTACCACACCACTCACTTTGAGAATTAACTTAAATATCCTTTTAAGAAGTTATTTGCTTGCCCAATTCAAACTTATTTTGAAAGTACTCTTTTTTGTTTTTTGACTTTTGCTTCTTTTAACATGAGAAACATGAACTTCAGATAAATGCAATCACTATCAATGATATATCTTTATGAGACATAATTAGATAATAATATAGTCAAATAAACAAGCAAGATCAATTTTATCCATTAGATTTTTTTTTAAAAACAAGAAAAAGGATTTGGAGATATGAAATTGTGAAAATTATGTATAGAAGTGTGAACTATCTACACATCCAGCTTCATAAAAAAAAATCATCATGAGTAAAAATCAACCCATCAGCACAGTTCCAATCCTCGACCTCAAATACAATAATATTTTAGCTCTATGCTTCAAGAGGGTTTTCACAAAAAATGAAGACCCAAATTGCTCAATTTTACATATTTCCCTGATATTTCTACCAATACACAACGCCAAAGAATCCTCATCCATTAAAATATCAAGATCCACAGTAACAATCCCCACTACTCAAAATCAATCGATCTTCAACGATCAATTCACTAGAACAAATCACGGAGGTCAAGCAATCAATTTTGCAAGGTACAATCATTAAAGAACTGCTAGCCCAGCTCATCTAATAACTTCTGCAACATTGAGAGGATTCCAAATCTTAAAAATCAACCTGCCTTCGATCTTATGGCTTAAACTAATGCACGTTTTTGTTTGAAAAAGGAATAATTTTGGCCACTTCTGGTACTGCGCTTATTTTGTTTATAATCTCCATGGAAAAATTAGTAAAACGAAGAAGCAGCGAATTAAATTCCTTCATCATGAATCCCTATTAAAGTACAAAATGATTCTGTATATGGAACTTCCTCGCTATCTCCAAAAACATCCAGTAGGCTGTGTACACATATAGCGGATTACCCTACTTATGTCTCTTAAAATATAAGAGACTAATAAGCTGCTTCATTAAACTAATCACTTCTAGACTCTTGACCAAAACTCTAAAATATTTAATTTCACCCAACACATATTATTGATGCAAAATTTTCGACAAAACAACCAACAAAACGAGAGGTGCCTTCTAATTTGTCTTCTACCGCTAATTGCTTGTTAAAAAATACAATTAGTCATATAATTATCCTCGACAGCACGATTAGAACAAGTATAATATATAAGCTCTCACCTAAAACTTTCTCACTGTCCTCGCAAAAAGCCATGGCCTCATACTAATCATGCGATAACCACTCTATTAAGTCACGCCATTGTATCTTATTAAAATCAGAGAGAACTGAGCAACCAAACGCGAAATAGCAGTGCTTGTCTTACTTGTTGGCTAACACAGCGCATAGTCTGTCATATTCTAATGCGCAGAGTGAGTGCACATTAAACATACTGTAAAAATGCTGTGAGGCATCCGATGGAAGAATTATCATCCAATTAAAAAATATTTGGGATTGTGAGGTACTCTTCATTTTGAGAATTTATTCTGTGCGGACGTCAAACGTAATTCATCATCCGAAGACTATTCAAAATGTGTCACGTCAGCAGTACCGAACACGATACCAAGCGCGGTACCGAGGTACCGATCGGAGGTGATGTGCTACATTCTGATTGGCCTCTAAACGGCATTCGTAAGAGTAAAAAAAATCAAGTAAAGATTGAAGAACTTTTTTAGCTTTTAATAGACAAATGATTAAAAAAAAGGAGTATTTTAGTAGAAATATAATATATCAAAATTTTGTCTTGACATAAATAGTGTTTTTAAATAATATATTATAGTATAAGATAATTGATTTATAAAAAGGAACCCCGGTCTTGGAGAAGGCCAAAGTTACACGTAGCTTTGGTCAACCGAAGCAACTCATAATTATTGATCAATATTTACAGGTTAGCGTTAGTTAGATGCCCCATGGTGGGTCCGAAAATCATTAAGCTAATAAGACCAGCCTTCTTTCTTTCTCTTTCTCACCTCTCCTGGTCGGGCCCAACGATGAGTTTTTTCTTCTATTTATCTACCAGCCTCCCCCACAATCCCCACCCCTCCCCACAGCTTGAGCTTGAGCCACCAAGTAGCAGCCAGTAATCCCGAAAGCCTTTCCTTTTCTAATTTTTCTTCTCCTTTGTAGCTTATCCTTCCGTGCTTCCAATTTTTGTATGGCTTAGCTTCTCTTTTTTTTTAAAGTGATGTTATTAGTCTGTTGTACTCTGAATATATAGCTTATGAGGTTAACGATTCGTCTTCCTCGTTGCAATCTTTCTTTAGCTGCTTAGCCACCACCCTCTTTCCCCGTTCAAGTCTGTAGGAGAAAAAGTTACTTTTGTGTCACTAAATCTTATTTCAGATGGGTAATTATAGGTTCAAACTCTCTGACATGGTGCCGAATGCCTGGTTCTACAAGCTCAAAGACATGAGCAAAACAATAAAAAGTAAGAGCAAAGGACACCATCCAAGAAATAATCAGAATTCATTCGAAATCCAGCAGAACTCCAAGCCCCAAAAGGACGCCTTGCTCCCCAGCAGAGCCTCCTACTATTTCTCAAGCAGAGAAGAAGCAGAGAAGCCTCATGTCTCACCCCTGCACCCCAGGGCCTCCGACACTCTCTTCCCACAAGAATCACCGAGGTTGTGCAAGAAGAGAAGCAGAAGAAAACCCCATAGCCCCTCCTCAACGCTCATCGCCTCCTCCATATCCTCAGGCCGCAGCCGTCTAGTCTGGGAAGAGCAACCCATCCCTCCTGAAAACGACAATGTGGAAGCTCTTATTGATGCAATCTGCAGCTACAAGCTAAGTTCTTCTTGTTCTAAATTGCCTGAATTGCAATTAGAACTCCCTCCAATTATGACAAAACCGCTGAAGAAAGAAGCTGAGCAGACTAAAGTCAAGGAGAAAAAACAGAGCAATAGCATTGCGAGGAGATCGCCCAACAGGAATTCACCGGCTTCGAATGCGCGCAAGCTCTCCAAGAGTTGTGGCAACGAAGAAGGTTCAAGTGAGCCGAAAGAGCGTTTCAAAGCAGCAGAAGGGGATCTCCTCAAAAAGTTTCGCAGTAGTGAAGTCATCAACAAATCCTCAGAAGGACTTTAGGGACTCCATGGTTGAAATGATCAGAGAGAACAACATAAGGACCTCCAAGGAATTGGAAGAGCTGCTCGCCTGCTACCTCTTGTTGAATGCAAATGAATATCATGATGTTATTATTAAGGTGTTCGAGCAAATCTGGTTTCATCTCACTGACATTAGCTTGTAAAATTTATAACTGACGCTGCTCTGTTTGTTTCTTATAATGTTGAATCAGTAGTACAAAGATGTTATGAATGTTGTTGGCTCTTTTTGTTTCTTCTCATGTGAAAGGAGGATGGCTTCTCAAGCTACCTGAACCTTTTATTGAGCGCATTAACTCTCTTTGTTTTCTCAGTAATGTGAAGGTCAGGTCCTTTTCCATGGATTTTTTTATTGTTTTTTATTTTTGTGAAGAACCTTTGAAAACTCAAGTCTAATTCTTAGAGGAAGCATTCATGGCTCTTCTACCTGTCAGTAGCGAGAGGATAACTGAACACTTCTGATACACTTCTGATACGAGCAAAAGTGAAAGAGAAGCAGTAAGGTCACTACAGGCACAAATTTCTTAGCGATTTAGCGAAGAATTATTTAGTTGCACATTTTATTTTAAATATAGTTATAAAATATGCTCATATTAGGTCTTTTAAATACCAAAAAGTTATTAGTAGAAAAAATATATATATTATGGTTTGTGTGCTGAGAATTTTGTGGTTGTAAAATTGTAATAATAATTTAATATTTTAAGATTATTCAAAGATGTTCAAATAGATAAATTGAGAGCAATACATAAATGACACATTATTTTTTATATGAAAAGTGAGAAAAATTATAGTTTAACATAGTTAAAATAATTCTACCACTTTGAGTCTAGAGCTACAAAGGCAACAATTAAAAAGGTGTTTTTTTTTTTTTCTTTTTTTCATCATTCTTTTTTTCTATAATCATTAATCAGGAACAAGAAAGGTGTCTCATTTGGTGGTATTATGAGGAGATTTTAGGTGCCAATGTTATTATTGAGCGATCTATTTCAAATAATAATTAATGACAAATGTTATAATTAAGCTAGAGAACAGAGGGTGGTTGATTTGATCGTTATCATATAGAAGGGGAGGTCAAGCTATCAGGAGCATGAGAGTTAAAAGCTAGTTATTTGCTGTGTTAGATATTGGTTTTTGATAGGTGTTTAGTGACAATCAAAAAGAGCATTAGAAGCCAACAAATGAGCAATAGGTAGCTTAATTGCTCCCCCGATAGAAGATAAGACCAAGCAATTGGTAGTACGTACCAGCACAAATATTGGTGGCTAACAAACATTAGTTGTTAGTCATTGGCAAGTTTTATATAACATTTGTAGTTATGAAACCTTGTTTGATGGCCTAAGATCTAAGAGAAGAATTAATTAATTCCTAATCCTAAATTTCTCAAGCCATCTAATAATCCAAAAATAATTTGAGAATTTTCCTGATTTTTGTGTGTCTTGTAAACGGCTGGGCCATCTTCGTGGTTATTGTGATTTGGCTCTTCTATCTAATTCTACTATCCCTCTGGCTGGAAATGTTAAGAGTCTTGCTTTAGGTGTTTCTTCTATGGCTGTTCCTGAGGGGTCGGTTGGGGAGGACCCGATTTCTATGGTTAATTCAGCTTTAGATGAAGTTGTTTGTGAGGTGGGTTCTGGGGCTTTGGCTGACCCGCTTGCTATTTCAGTTAAGGAAAATGTTGCCTGTGGTGCTTTTAGTGAGTGTAAGGATGCTGTTATTTTAGACTTGGGGGCATGGATTTTTTTATTGAGGATGCTATGTGCCCTCCCTCCACTTTCCCTTCTCATGCTAGTGTTGGTGAGGAGGAAGTCATCTTTTCAAATTTGGTTTTGCCTGTATCTTTGCCTGTTAATTCGAAGGGTGATTTGGCCTTGGTTAATGCTGATGTTCCCGCAGCTTCAAGTTCGTTAGGTCCAGTTCTGTCCCCGATTGTCCCGGCTGTGGTGGGGGGAGGGGATCCTCTGTCTGTGAAGAATGGTTGTGTGAATTTAAATGTTGCTCTTTGCGGTGTGAATTATGTTGTTTCTCCTTTATCTAAGGGTGGTGTGGAGTCTTCTGAGGCTACTGTTGGAGGTGGTGTTAATTAAGGTGAAGGTATTGTGGTTATTCCTAATTCCTTTGTTGATGTGCCAGTGAACTTAATCGAGCCCAAATCTTTAGTGTATCATGTGGTAGATAATTCTAGGGTGGATGTGAGGGTACATCTTGATTGGCTTCATTATACGTCTGAATTTTAATCCGATTCCGATTCTTCTTCGGAGTCTTGTGGAGGTGTTGATCCTGGACATGATTTTAAATTGGTGAGTGACAGACCGGTTGTTTCTGTCACCTCTCGTGGGAGGGCCAGATGGGGTAGGTAGTTTTCCTACCGAGTTGGTTGCCTTCTTGTCTCTCTGGTTGGATCTTTGGAGCTCCGTTTTATTTTTCTGTTGGCCAATAGTTTTGTCAGGCAATGATGTGGCTGTGGCTCGTTTCTTCGTCGTCATAGCTCGTGGCAACCTTTGGTGTTGGTCTCGGTTGGGTTGGTTGGTCGGTTGGCTTCTTCGCGCTTATCTTCACCAAATTGGATGGTCTGTGCTTGACTTCGGGGAAGCTGGGAGCCTCGGCCGATTATTGAGCCCTTCAGATTGATTTCACATTGTATTTTCTTTTGCTTTCTTGTCTTTTGCTACATTAATTGCTTGATGTACTTCTTTTTTTGCTTAAAAAAAATTAAATTAGGAGGTTTGTGAACCTTGATGTTGTTGAAGAGTGACTCCTTATTAGTTCTGAAAACAATGTGAAGAAATGAAGCGAGGCAAAAAGAGAGTGCGAGAAAGATATTTGTATAATTTCTCTCCATTTTCATATTGAATTTCTTGATGTAAAAAAAAAAACGAGAGAATGTTCAAAATTTTATTTCCAAAAGAACAATTTACAAATAATCTAGTACACTTGCATTTTATGCATTAAAATATAAAAGTTGGATTACAAAATACCTTAACGGAAAATCCTTATTGATTTGTTACATGTGGCTCACTACCGGGACTTTTCCTTTCTTTGAAATGTTAAATATCAATAAAATGAGCATTTCAACTCGGTAAGCATACCCAAATCTTATTAGAATTCAATATATATATATATATGAAAGCTCTGAATATACAGGAACTAGAAATAAACTCATACTATAGAACTATATATATCTTAAAAAAACAACATACTATAGAACTACTAAAATATCTGAAGTACTAGAATTCATAAAATCTTTTTCATTTCATTAGAATGAATATACAGGAGCTACATTATAGTACATGATTATAAATTATATAAAGCACAGTAAAATATAACCAAAGCTAGCAATGATTGTACGGAAATTGAAATAAAAAAACTTATATGGACTCGTATTAGATCCTAAATTACTAATACACATGCTCCTTTTCTTTTCAGATCTTGAAAATATACAAAATTACATTGAACTATAACAGCTCAGCAGACCACAAACAATGATCTCAAAATTATTTTTTTATTAAACATTTTTAGAATATTTAAATGTAGTTAAATGTTGTATAAAAAATAAATGTGCTAAGCAACGTAATAAGAGCATAGGAGTTATCCAAAGATTCAAATAATAATACTGAGCATTTAATTATACTGAAATTCATATTATAGAATAGTTTATATAACATATTTCTCTGGTCCCAAATAGAATCTCACAAGATTCTGACCCCCTATGACACTCAACAGAATTTTTCTTTTTTCAAATAAAATCTCGAAGAATTATGATCCCTTATGACATGGGATAAACAGATTTTTTTATATTCAGATTCTCGATCACAAACAAAATCTTCAAGAATCCTCATCTCCCAACCGATATTTTTTTCCATATAAAAACTATTCAATATCGCATAATTCAACTATATATACACATATCACATTGTAGTAATTTAAGCATAATTAGGCACTTTTTTCAAAATATATGCTAAGAGCCATTCTGATAAAATGAATATTTTCCTATATGTCATTTGGTTTGAGTGCAGCTTCTAACATTATCTAAAAGCTTTTAAATGCTTATATGAAGTTCAATTTAGCTTCTACTTCAATTTTAACTTTTTCATACAATACCTCAGCTTATTTTGCCGGCACTATATTTTTAGTTTTCCTATAGTTTCAATTATTGATTTATATTTTATTCTATGATAGCTTATTGAGCCATGTTATCTCATTCTTGCTTATACTTCCATTTTTTAAGTCAGGGAAAGGGTAAGGAGTTAAGTAGTTTGGATAACGGGTTCTGATCAGTCCAGTAGGTTTGCCCTCTTAGTTAGTTTTATTTTTGTAGGTTTGGCCTTTTTCATATATATATATATATATATGAAATTATTATTGAGATTCAATAGTTTTATGCTTTATGTTACATTCAATAGTGACTATGTGTAGTATATGAATTAGAAGTTTTATTTAGCACTTCTCTAATTAAATCTTGTGGTCAGTCTTGCCATAATTGAGCACAGTATGACTTGTGTGATATCGGGTCAATTTATGAAAAGCTTTTTTGTATTAGAGAAGGTTGGAGAAGCAAGTCGTAATAGAGCCATAGGATTTAATATTTAGAAGTGAGACGCTTTTGAATAATTTTGGATGATCATTTTATTTATTTTTTATATACAGGTGTTTCATGCAGTCTTATTCAGTGTTTCTATGATGGCTGATCCACCTCGATCAAATTCAAATATGAACAAAGGTTAGAGCTCTTGTTAGGTAGCTAAGGTTCAGGCAGTCGTATGATTTCTCTGATTAGAGGTACAGTAGCATAGTTGGTAGGTAAGGCTCACACACAGAAATCTAAAGCCCAATTGCCAGAAATTATTGGTGCTCAAACTTCCATAAATTATTAGCGGCCACTTCCTAGCTACCAACAACCACCGGACTACCACTTGGTCACCAACCGCAGTCGGACTTCTACCCGGCTGCCGACTGCTATCGGACTTTTGCTCGACCATCCTCAGACCACAGCCCGGCTGCAGACCACCATCACCCGCCATCTATGGTCCTTTTTACTATCGTCGTCTACCGACTACGGTTCCTCTAACCACCATCACTCGTCTACTACAGTCCTTTTGATTACCGCCTCCTGCCAACTAAGATCCTTCGGATCATTGTCGCCTCCCGACTACTGTCCCCTTGACCTACATTGCCCACCGACTATAATTACTCTGACCACTATCACCTGCCAACTACGGTTCCTCTAACCTCTTTCGCTTGTGAACTTTAGTCCCTCCAACCTACATGTCCTGCCGACTATGGTTCCTCTGATCACCGTTGCCCGCCGACTGCGATCCTTCAGACCACTGTCGCCCATCGACTGCGATCCATTTGACATTTGTCGCTCGCCAACTATGATCCTTTCAACTATCGTCGTACACCGACTACAGTCCCTCTGGCCACCGTCGCCCGTCAACTACAGTTCCTCTTATATCTATTGTCGAAATACAATCCAACCAATCAAATGAATAGGTCGACGTTCTCTTGAGAATGGCTGCCTTAGCATTGGATTCCGCCAACCACACTATGTAATATGCTCTATATGATACATTGAGCCAATGCCTTCCCCTCGTGGAAGGGCATCATTTAAAATCAACTATAAATACTAGTGAAATCATTTTAACTGGGCCATACCTTATGAATTTTCTCATTTTTACGATTTTTCATGTAAAAATCTGTCTCTTATGACTCTTGCATCCCTTTTCTTTATTGTTTGTGTGTTGGATCTTCATACAAAGCTATGACGCCAAACTCCATATATGTCTATCACCGCGAATGTTCCAGTCCACAACAACAACAAAGAAAAATTTATTTTTTAGACTGAAAATTTTTAAAATAGGGTATATTATAACATACCAAAAATTAAATGATGGAATATTAATTATACTCACTAATAAACATTTTTACTTACTTTTTTTCTTTTCACAGGGATATTGAAAATTAAAATCAAACATAATTTAATGAGCCTATCTCGAGAACAACAGTTCTCTAGTCCGTCATAAAAGGTAAATTTTCAATAAAATTTACATACTGGTTCGAATCAACAAAGAAAATTTAAAAAAAAAAATCAATCAAGAAGAAGTGTGCAGTAGACCCTAAATTTCCCCCCAAAAAAAAGGGTCCAGATACATTTATGTATCACAAATTATTGACTTAGATTAAATAAATGTTCTACAACAACCTTATCAAACGGAGTATGCCAAAATGTACGGTCAATAGTCTCATATGCAAAAATCAATGTTCATCGTCCTTCGTTTGTTGCTAGCTAGAATTTATATTGAACATATATCTCTATCACCTCAATTAAATTTTGGTATAGCTGCCAGAATAAGAGCAAAATTTGGAAAGTGGTAGTTGAATGACTTAAAAAATATAGCATTTATCTAATAAAATTTATAAAAATTATTACAGATGTCAAAATAAGTTAACAGGTCGGATTCAAATTTAATATGAAATTGTCTAGATCAATAGACAATTGATCAGCCCGACTTGCTTTTGAACGATTCAAAATTGTAAATCAAGTCTTACCCAACAACAACCTCGATGACTTGAAACAACTTCATAAACCACTTTAAATTTTAAAAAAATTAATTAATTTATTAACTTTGAAGTTTTGGTTAGTTGTTCAAAAGTAAGATTAGCATAGCAACAAGCAAAATAATTTAGGTGAAATGTAATTATACTGGTTATTATTTGGTCAAAATTAGGTCATTATCAAATTTGCAGTTCAACACGAATCTAACCATATAATTAAACAAGTGGGAATTTTGGACACAAATTGTACTTTCTTATTATATTGGTTTACATGAACTCGAATTTTTTAAATTGGCTTTATGTCAATTTATTAAATCAAATCATTTATTGACATCCGTCTTATTGTGGATAAATTATTTTGTGCAGAATCCGAACGCGAAGAATCATTCGGATGTACACATTATACATAATATGTGTCAAACTTATGTACACAAACTGTGTACAATGTATGTACACTCACATCCCCGAACGATATTTCTCGTTTGAACTCTACTCAAAATAATTTCTCTTCATTGTGATATGTTGTTGGACTTTGAGGCCAAGGGCCTAGCATTTGAGCAAAGGCCAATTTTGTGCGTAGTAATAAAATTTAATATATTTATAACAATAATATTTAACTATTTTTTATGGTAATGCTACTCAAAGTTTTATATAAAACTATCTCTTTTAAGTTTTTAATAATTTATTCGTTTCAAAAAAAAAATAGAATTGTAAGTGCATTTTGAGATTTAAGTGATAATTTTATTATTACAAAAACATAAATATCCAAAAAGAAAAAGTATATGTAGCTTATCTTAAACTTTTGATTGAAATCTTTGATTTCCAACTAATATATAAATATATATTTCAAAAATCAAATTCATGAAACCAAGATTATATATAAATATTTCAAAAACTTATTCTTTTCAAAAACTAATATATAAATATATAACATGAAAATATTTCATATCTTCTTCCAAATTTACAGAATTTTGTCAGTTAGCTTTTATCTCTACCTCCTAGGAGAAACCAAGAGAGACCCCACGCACATCCACAGTCCTTTAATTCCAACCACTCATCTGATCGAAATCAGGCCTGGAAAAATACAGTAGATCCAAAACAGTAGTAGGGGAAAATTCATTGTCTGTCGGTGCTAATAATTAATTTACCTGATAATTTTTTTTATTTGTATTATTAAAATTTGGAATTGAATTGAATTTATATTAATAAGTAATAACAATAACGCTATGTCCTTATCCCACTACGCGATATGAATTTTTATCAAGAATCAGATTCATTTTTATATTTAATAAAAAAAGACATTTTTAATACCTTTTTAACTAATTTTTTAGGTATACTTCTGCATTTTTTAATATATGTCAAATCTAATGCTATTGTTGTCAGATCTTAAGTCCTCGATGAGAAAAATAAAGGATTATATTAAAAAATTGACAGGTGAATTTGGTTCTAATGTGAATACTCTAAATTTTTACATGCTGGCGGTCTGTTCTATCATCTACTTCACCTGGAAAGAACGAAATGGAAGGAGATTTGGTGGAATTTCTCATTGTTCCACCACTGTGCTGCTGAATATCAAACGTGTTATTTTTGAGAAGGTGATGAAATGGAAGTGCGCTAATGAATTGCTGGAGAAACTTTAAACAGCTGGTATTACGGATCCCACGTTGTTTTGGAAGGATATGGTCTGGTGTATTTGGTTTATTAGCCAGGACTATGATGAAGCTCCATTTGCTGCTTGACGAAATATCCCCCCTTGGATGGCCTTCGGGCAACCAGGGGTTAAGCCCCTATCATATGTTCTGAGTCCGGTTAATTGATTCTGGAGCTAATTTTTGTTGGTTCTAACCTTTATTTCTGTTATTGGTGGCTTCTTTTCTGTCATTATAGTTGCTCCAGGCCCTTCTCTTCGCTCTGCTGACGGATTTTGAGCTTCTGCTTGCTGGATTCAGATGACTGTTGGCCCCTTTGGGGCGGTTCTTGTGTTCTCATTTGTCTCTTTTTGTTTTGCTTAAATGGTTAGAAAGATTTTCCTTTTTTGTCTTACATGTAATTTTGGTTATAAGGGTGGTATAGTTGGGGTTTTTTTCTTCCTCTTCTACATGAGGTTTTGTTTTTTCTCATGTAGAATCTCTTCTTGTATACACCTTTTACATGTAATCTTTTTGCTATTTAATAGAAGGGCTTAGGCCCCAATTATTCCCAAAAAAAAAAAAAAAAATTGACAAACAATATAAAATTTATTAAATAAACATGACATGAATTTCATTTATATTAATAATTCTATAAATTTAATAAGGAATTCGAGCATATTAACAATTAATATTTAATAATTACGATTAAATTCACTTAACAAAAGATTTTTTTTTTTTGGAAAATTTAGGCTTGGCCCGTATATTAAGGAACTAAGTAAAAGCTATTACAAGTAACAATATACCAACAAAAAAGAGAAGAGCCTATAGCACATGGAATTTAACTAAAGCCATAGAACATATGGACTCAGAAAAATGCCAAAGGCTCAACAAAAAAACTACGAGGGTCGACATATCCCTGGTTGCCAAAATTAGACCGTCCGAGGGATAACATAAAAGTAGTCATCATCGTCCTATCTATGTCTTTAATTAAATAGCCACGAGGATAGCACCAGCGAAGAGAGAAGCCAGAAAAAAACTCAAAAATGGAGCCAGCAAGAGCATCCGCCATTTTCCGTGTCAACAAAAGAGAGTTAAAATATAACAAAGTCTCATCGTTGCTTAGCTTGGTTGGTGGCAAGTACGGTTGGTAATCCCCTAATCCATGCTCGATTTCACTCGACCGTCAGAGCCACTTAAGTGGGGCCCAATCAAGTGCGGGCCAGGAGGTTTTTGAGGTAAGTGCCTCTTCTAGGTCAGTCGAGAATCAATCACTTCGCCAAATGCTATCTCAAACATGACATTAGGTGAAGACCCTCATTCAAAAAAAAAAGTGCCCCCCTCAAAAGGTTCTTCTCGGTGAATCCTAATAACCCGTGGTACATTACTATTTATTCACAATACTCCGTACCATTCTGTCGTTCAGGCAGGTAAATTAGCGTACAAGCTCTAAGCAGTTAATCGGTGATGAGGAAGAAAACGACGTGGGAATAGAACAAGGAAGCTGTAAAGCATTCAAGGCGTTGGTGGCGCGAAGCTTGTAGGCGTTAATGAGGATACAGGGAAGTTCGCATTAGATATCTGTGCCCGGAAGAGGTCTTACTTTAAGAAAATTTTTATTCATTGCAAGTTCAAAATATTTATGATATAAATATTTTTTTAATATATTAATTTTAACAAAAAAATAACTCACACAAAGATTAAAAATATAGTTGTGATAGTAACTAGAAATTTTATATGAAAAATCCCAAATGAGATAAATTATGGGCTTAGATTAATTAAAATAATTTATTAGTGTTTATCTTTGATTGGAAATGATGCTCTTCTTCATAAAATGAGAACCTGTTAACACTATATAATAGACTTAAATGTATAACAAAGATTTTGTAGTGAAAGTTGAGAACTACTTGTGGCATGAGAGCTATCTTCATGATATCATTTATTATTAGTTCAATCTTTCGTCTTTGAGGAGATGAGCAACAAAGTCAGCGAGTGTCAACCGTTATGATAATAATATGCATTGGATTTATATGTGTTGGTGTACATTGATGTTGCTTTTTAATGAAGTCAATGAGCAACAGCCTTGTGACGATGGTGTGTATCAACCTTATAGGTAGGTGATAACATGTGTTAATGTTATTGGCGACACCATGTAATGATGTTAGTGGGCATTAGAATTGGTGTTGATCAAATGCATCAACCTTATAAGTGATGGCGTGCTCCAATGCTAATGGCGGAGGTAAGCAATGAAGTTTGCAGACCTCAACGTAGTAGGACGATAATGGTTAGAACTTAGAAGACTATATTTTAGAGATAGTGGTGAGGGCCATAGTCGATCAATGGTGGTTGGAGGACTATAGTTTGGTGACAATGGTTGTAGGATTATAGTGATGGTAGTCAGAGGATCATAGTCACATAATAGTAGTCGGAGGACCGATGATCAAGTGATGATGATTAGAGGGTTTTAGTTAGACGATTGTATTAAAAGGTCAATAATTAGTAATGGTGGTCAGAAGACCAAAGTTGAGTGATGATGGTCGAGAGACGGTAGTCGAGCAATGATAACTGGAGGATTGTATTCAAGTGATGATGGTGAGTACTAAGTCAAGTAATGGTTGTCTGAGGAGAAAGTAGTTAGGCAATAGTGGTTAGAGGATTGTAATTATCCAATGAATATTAGGTGACAAAAATCGGTGATTATAGTTGAGAGAAGGTTGTTAGAGGATCGTAGATAGGCGGCATTAGTCATATGATCATGGTCAAGAACCATAGTTGGGTGATGTGGTTGGAGAATTGTAGTCAAGAAATAGTGGTTGAAGTGTCGTAATATGGGATTGTCATAATATTATAATCGAGAGATGATGGCCAAGATATTGTAGTCGGACAATAAAGATTTACTGGCCATAGACGGACAATGAAGGTTTGAGAATCATAGTCAAGAGTTGGTGGTTGGAATACTAGTTAGACAACAATGGTCGGGAAACTATAGTAAGTTGATGGTTGTCAAATGATCATAGTTAGTGATTGAAGAGTTGAGATTAGATGATGGTGATCTGACAGTTGTGGTATGATGATGATAGTTTGGTTGCACTGTTTTTATGATAATAATCGACGATAATGATTTGATGGTGGTGGTTTGTTGACATTGATCGAATGTCTATTGTCAGAGACTGGTGGTCCAACAATTGTGGTCAGATGATAGTTATTTGACATCTAATCTCTCAACAATTTCAAGTCAAACCCAAGCTTCATCTCTTGTGCCCCATTTCATTTAGAGAGATGGGTCTATTTATAATTTTTGAGATTATCACTCTTCATAAGTATAACTAAAAATCAAAACTTCATCATATGACTTATATTGACCCCCCCTGATTACAAACTATTCTTTCACAATTTTGGTGCATTTATGATATTTGAATTAAGTGATATTTGGCTTGTTGCATTTATCTTGTCAAGTTGCTCGATTAGATTATACACATGCCCAATTTAGAGATGATTTAGTAATACAACTAACATTCCAAAGTTCTCAATTATGCTTGAAGTGCTTCATTTGGACTCATGTGAAGATATTTTTGTCTAAGATATTTAACTAGGCTATAAAAATTTATAGAAATTGGAGTTTATATGAACCTGAATTTTATTTCAGAATTTTTTACATAAAAATTGCATCGAGATTCATATTTGACTGAGTGAATATTTTGTTATTTACCAAATTAAAATTTAACTAAATTAATTGGGCCTCATAAACATTCGATTTTTTTTAGATGAGTGTAATATGTCTAAAATTAATTATAATTTATATTATAATTACTTAATAATAGTTAATCAAACGAAAGATTCAAACTAATAACAAAAATAATTGATCACATTATCTTCAATTTTCTTTTCTCTCTTTGTATGTCTTCAATTGGGCATATGAAGCGCTACCGACTTCATTCCCGCACACTAGCCAACTTCAACTACTTGGGAATTTTTGTACTAGGATATTCCAATTAAAGCAAAAATATCATGATATGTTTCAAAGATAATTAAATTTATTTTAAAATATATTAAAAAAAATAAGTCCATTCTAATCAATATTGTAATCAAAATTATCTTATAGGAAGCTAAGTTATGGATAAAATAATACATTGGTTACATAAACCTTTCTAACATATTTTGTGTTAGAATATCCTTTATATATATATATATATATATATATATATAACTATTTACTATAGTCACATATGCTCTTTGTGTTGTGTTACAACAAATTTATGTGAAGATTGTAAATTATATTTATGTTGTAGGGTATATAATGTACAAAATTTCGATATGAGATATTAAGAGAGGGGAAAATAGTGATAAGTGTAGTCATGTAGATGTTGCTATAGCTCATCATATGACAATGCATATGCAAATCAAATAATTTTATACTGTTTTGATAACAAGATGTGGGTAGGCAGTATAGTTTGTGCTTGTAGATAACAATATAATGATGAGAGTGGTTATGAAGATTATGATTTGAGTGATAAAATAATGAAGTTTTAGAAGAATATAGATTATGGTGTACTATCCATTATTAATTTGGATAGTTCATTCTTTGTTTTGGTATGTGATTCATTATTGATTTTGATAATTAACTTTTTGAAATTGGAGTGGACAAGATACTATTTGATTAAGATAAATAAGGATTATCGAAGACTAATTTCATAACTTATAGTTTATAAATTATTAAAATATTTTCAACAAGAATTTTGATGAATTTGAGAAGTTTATGTGATGTTAACAAGGATATTATTTATGTTTTATCTTTTGGCAAATATTGATCTCATTTTTGTTGAACCTAACTATTGCTAGGTTTTGTTATTTAACCTGGTATTAGACCTTTGTTTTACTAGAGACTTTGCTATCTCAAGTCATATTATGATACATTAGACCTTACGATAGGCTTAGACTATTTAATAAGTCCAGTTTATCACCCAAGGACTTAATAAGGCTCAACCCTAGCTTAATATATCCTACTATAACCTATTAAAACAAATCTAGCCATCAAGAACAACATAAAAAAAACAAGCTAGCCTACTCACATGCATTTTAATTCCTAGGAGAAACTCATGCCTAACTACTTATGAGATTTACACAGTCTAAACCTGAATAAATCCATAAACTTAAACCTAATATGAACAATTAAGAATCATGTTAAGCTAAACATAAAACAACTGAATACACTCGAATATTGTACTTAATTTTACTTAATTTCATGAGTATGCCTTTTTCAAATTAACCTAATGACTTTTAAGTTGCCTCTTCCAAATTAGTTCTTCTAGGAAATGAAGGTCAGAGGGACCATGGTCGATGGGTGATTGTGGTCAGAGGGATTGTAGTTGGTCAAAGACAGAGGTCCGATAATGGTAGCATGGTGGCACGACTTGGCTAGCGATTGAACTAGAGTGGAGCTCTGAGATTCTTCAAGTCTCGAAGTTCTCTTAAGTTTTTAATCCTATTCAAGAAGCAAGAGATGCTCAAAATATTCAATATATATACTTTTTTTTCAGCATCAATGTTTTATTTTTTAATATTATGTTGTCTGTTGATTCATTTTAGCCTTCTAGAAATAAGAACATTCTAAAAAATATTCTAAGCAATGTAACAAATTATATTGCTTTCTAAGCATGAAAGCAGAAAAAAAAAAAAAGAGGGTAAAAAACAAAGTCCTACAGCTGATGCTCTTGCAAAGCAATTCAAATGCCATTTATCTATGGAATCTTCCATCCACTCATCTACATGATCCTCAATGATAAATCTATAAAGCCATATAGTCCATTGTATTTCGTAGGTACATAGCCCCGCACAGAATTTGACGGAGATGTATGAAAAAATATAACAGTAAGATTGGGATTTTTTTTTTAATCAAATCAAACACTCGTGGACATTTAGGTTCCGTTTAGAACGTACTGATTTCTTATTTTTTTCTTAAAGCAATTTTTAATACAAAAAATAAAGAAATCTTATCAAATGAGGTCTTAGGTTAATTAAGACAAATTCATACATATAACATATATGCAAAGATTAAGGGTTCGTTTGGAACGACTTCTTTATTGCTTTTTAAAGCAGCTTTTAGTATAAAAATTAACATTTTTGTACTAACAAGCTGCTTCAAGAAATAGTAAAAAAGCCGTTCCAAACAGAGCCTAAAACTCAAGACCTCTTAGTAGTCAAAACTCCCAACTAATAAATTAAGATGAGTAACATATCAAATCAAGAATTAATTTTAATTGAAGCATTAAAAATCGAGTTGTTAAGGAAATCCCTCCCATCTCATCAGGGATCGAATTATATATACATATTGATTAGAAATGTTAAGGACTTAAGGTCACCAATCGAGAGATCAAATTACTAGAAATTTTAATGTTTATATATGTATAAAAAGAAATTATTACATTGCATTAAATCCTTTAGTAGGCTTAGTGTGATTTATACTGACATAAATAGAGGGCATTAGACAGTTAAAATTCCAACATTGTCTCATTATAAATTTTTTTACTGACAATTACTTTCTTATTATTAAAAAAAATTCAACAACTTTTAAAAAGTTACTTTTCCTATTTCTTTTTTTAAAACAATATTTAAAGACTGCAGCTGTAAAAGAGGAAACCGCCTAAAGTTTCTAATTGGATTAGGGTAAGAAAGCTACCATTGAATCTGTTTTTTTTATTGTTATTCTGCATTTCTTGGAGAAATATTTTGTTCACCTCTGAATAAACATTTTTCCACACATTCTACATGGAATCCACTGATCCACTTATTAAGAAATTTTATTATTTACATAAAAATAGTTTAAGATGTATGAAACACAGAAAAAATGGTAGCAATTGCATGAACTGTGAAAAAAAAAAAAAATTTCCTTCAGAGTGGAATCTTCAATTACCGTTGAAGAAGCCATGGGATACAAGCAGGTATAACTAGCACTCCCACCTCCCTCGTCATGGGAGACCTATTTACATATAGTTAGGTCAGGAGAAGGTTAAATAGAATGACGAACGTTTAATATGTTAGGAAATTTGATATACTATATTTTAGGTTATATATATGGTTTTGAATAGGGTAAATGAACGCACTGGACCTGGCGATGGTGGCATTGCTAGGGAGGAAGGTATGTCTAGCATGTTGGTAGAAGGTAAAGAAGCTTGCAACGGACACCTTCTCATTCAAACAACGCGACGCGAGGCCGCTTGCATGTGACGGTGCAGATGGGGTGAGGCGTCAATAACTCGGCGAGTCAACGGTGACGACTCCGGCAACGGCGAGTCAGCGAGGCCGACGCCAACAATGGCACAGCACGGCACAGCACGGTTCCAGGCGTTGAAACCGAACAACAAGCTCAAGTGTTAAGCAGTGCCAGCAGTGGCACGACAGCGTCGTCAACGGGATGTGACTCACATGAAGAGACATGCAATGCAACGTGACTCACGCGACACGACGAGACTTCCCGCATGATAGTGGGACGGGACGTGAATCCAAACGGGTTAACCTGGGTTGAGTTTGGGTTTCTGGGTCAACCCGAACCCGACCCGTTTTTCAAACATGTCGAATCCAGGAATCCAAACCTAGCCCATTTCGAAAAAGTTTGACTCTAACCCAAATTTTTTGTATCAGGCCGGTTCAATCTGATTTTTGGGTCGTGACAAATATTGACACCCCTAGAGATAGCCAAAGTATCTTAGATATGAGTAGTTGGGTGCTTTATTTTGAAGTGATGGGTGCAATGTTTAGGTGATAGGGGATGGTAGCCCACCAATTAAGTGGATTATCACGAGTAGAGTATTGAGCTAGAAGCAATGAAAGAAGTTATGTATTGAATAGGAATGTTAGGGTAGAAGTGTGAGGGCAGTTGCTTTGATGAATGATGTTGGATTGTGTCATGGATACATTCTTGAGATTAATATTACCATATTTGCCACTTATATCTATATGAAGTATTTGGATGGAAGCATTGAATTGAATGTATTTTTAATCATAAGTTTAAACTTAAGAAAATGAGCAATTATTTTTAAGTCACATTAGAAATACTCAACAAAAGCAAGAATAGTCCTTTATATTATATTATTATTGAAATATAGCATTTTTTTACTTTCATTGAAAGGAATTTGAGATGGACTTCGTACATTAAAGTGAATGATTGATGGAGTACAAGAAAAGGATAATGTGAGCGATATTTTATCCACCAATGTTATGGGTGGTGGATAGTGGTGGCGATGGATGATTGTCGGCGAGGGCAATGACGAAAGGGTAGATGGCTAACAATGAGCAATGAAAACAATGGAGCAAGTTTGTGTTATATTTTTAAATTCAACAATATCGTTGAATTATTGACCATATCAAACATTAAAAAAAAATAAATTTAGAATTTTTCATATTTTTACTTTTTTTCTCAAGTCAAATGGTAACATTTTTAAAATCTAAATATTTGGAATATTTTGTATTTATTTTGTCATCAAATCAAATGGCCCTTAAATTTAAATGAATATATATTTTTTAATAATTTAATATTTAAATAATAGTGTACCTAACAGAAACTAAGCTTAATTATCTCTTAGCATCATATTTATCCACCTACCAGTGTCGAATAAGGTCTGCGTTCGAATCATAAAAATTTCGGGACCCAATTTTTGTTCCTTGAAAAATAGACAGAGAGATTTGGAGGTGGTTCGGTTGTCGCGTTTCTCTGCCTCTTTGCGGTTGTTGTTTATTGACGGACGGCAAGTAAAGGTAAACACGTGTGCGTTTTTTCCCCTGGTTTTCGAATCTGGACAATGATTTTCTTGGGGCCATTCGCACGTGCCATTAAGGCCTTGGATTCGGCGCACGTGTGGATCTCCAAGTCGACCTGTCATCTCTTACCGCTGGAAGTCAAAGGTGGACATAAAAAATCCTCCGAGATCCCCTCCAAAATCACTCATCATGTGCTGTGGAATCTGGGCATTTAATGGCTCTCAGTATATTTTTGAAGAAAATTTTATCACAGAAAATACTAAAGAAAATCTAAAAAAAAAAAATTTTATAAACTTATGTAATTAAAAGATGATTTTTTATTATTTTGCTATTCATTAAAAAAATTTGTAATATATGAGTAACAGAAGCCTTTTTAAAAGAGTGTAAAACTTTTATAATGAAAACGGTCATACAGGATGATGATTTGATGTAAATTTTTACTTAGGTTATTTTGAAAACTATAATATTTCGTGATTAAAAACATCATATGAAATTACATGAATTCAATAGTTTATATTAAAAACTTCATTATCAAATCAATATCAAAAGTTAAAAATAAAAAAGAATACGACATGCTTTTTTTTTGGGAGGGGGGTCCATAAAATTCAAAATAATGATGTAAATTAAAAATTTAGGTTTTTTTCTTCAGATAAATATGTCTATTTACAAATAATCAAGAGTTGAAAGAGACAGAAAAAAAAATGACACAACATAAAAAAGAAAAAATAATTATCTTTTTAATAGAAAAATAATATTTGAGGAATGCTAAATGGAAAAAAAAATGATTAACACTGTCATTATCAGGTCCCAAGTTCTGGATGAAAAAAACTGGAAGATTTCATTAGGTAGTCGACGGCAAGCATAAAACTTGTTGAATAATAATGACACATGACATGACTGCTAAGTGATGTTTAATTGATTTGGTTTTTCTAGCTGCATGCAAAGTCCGCTCGACTACCTGATCATTCTAAGCTTATTGATCTGAGCTAGTGGACGATGATGAAGCTCAGTCTCATGTTTCTTCCATTTCTTTTGGATGGTCCCTATGGCAACCAAGGAAAGCTTGTCGGTTTACATATTTGTAATATGATGTTTGGGTATGCAGAAGCTTTCTGAGTCCACCAATTTTCCAATCAGATTTGTTTTGTCCCATTATGCATTTTTTGGCATTGTTTATTCAAAAAAAAAATATTGGATTCTTTTTTATCAACCCAGGGCAGAAGATAAAATAATTAAGAAATTTTTACATACATAACACTTAAAATTATTGAAAATACTTGTATTCACTATGAAAGGATGTCATGGACGGAGAAGACAATCGTCGACAGTGATTTTTGATGGAAGGTTTAAACATAATGTTAAAATTGATTAAAATAGGAGTTTTAGGTGGCATATTAATAAATATAAAAATTTAGATGTTAAATATATATTTTTGCATTATGTATTTAAAAATCCCAATAATAAATATTCGAGTAGAAAAAAAAATTAAATTCGGCGAATAAAAGCAATTTTTTGCCCGCTGGCACGCATAAAAATCTAAATGGGCGGCGGGCTTCGATTGAAATTTGATGGATGTGTGGGACTAACTGGAGCCCACCCACCTTTCCGTGCTCACAAGTGAAGTGCTTTCCCCAATAAAAAAGGTGAAGTGCTCGTGGGATCTGATGGTCCATTCATAAATAAATAAAATATTTACTCATAAGGAGTCTCTTTGAATGATTTATTGCCTATTCTATCTCATTCCCCTTATCTACTAGTGTAGCCCATAAGGGTCTCTATGGCTCCAACGAAGTTCTGTTCTTATTCTTATTTTTCTATTTTTGTGATTTTGGTGTCTTTCTGTTCCTAGTTTTTGACCTCTGAAACTCCTTGTAGTTTTAACTTCGTAAGGATACCTAAGTTTGGTGTATTATATTTATTAGCAAGCTTATACATAATATTCATTAATTTATTTGAATTAAGTTAATTGAATCATACTACAAAATTGATTCAGATTCACAAAGATTTTAATTGAGAAATGATTTGAATATGTCGCAAAAAAAAGGCTCTAATTTGTTTGTCAATATTAAGTTATTGATGTTGCTCTAGAAAGAAGTTGCTCGTCAATTGAGATTACTTTTTCAGAGAACTTGCTAACTCGTGAGAGTATTAATTAGTCAAATAATGGTTATTAAAAGAATATGCTTTAACTTAGGCTTCGTTTGTCAACTCTAAAAACAATCTTCATCTTCATGGTTTCAATTAAATGATCAAAGTAAAATAAATTATTATGAAGATTATTATATGAAAGTACACAACATAATTATCATCAAATGAAAAATGAGCCACAATGCCACATGAGCTAGCCACAATGGGATCATCTTCAAACTCAGTCCTTAATATTAAAATGGTGAACCTTCTCTTTGAACTCACAAAATTGCTCTTTAATTGAGAATATCAACGAAAAAATAAACTCCTCAACTAACCTTTGAGTGTTTGTTAGCCAAATAGTTTCTCATTAGAACTTGTAAAAAGTTTCAATCTCAATATGGTACTAGCACAAAGTTCCTTGGACTAGAAGAATCCTTACAAAGCTAGTGAAAATGGGACCTATCTATACATTTATATTTAGTTGCATCTTATAATCAATTTTATTGTATCAACATTGGTCCTCACATTTACATAAGTGTCATTAATCAAGCATGAGCATAAAAAATCTCATTAATGCGCAAAACAAAATCTCTTTTTTTTTTTTCCTAAATTCGGCTTTTGTAGCCTTAAGTGGTCTAACCATGTTCTTTAGAAATCAAATTTCAAAAACTCAACAAGACTCCACTTCTCTTTCTCGTTACTTTAATTTGATTTATTTATCTGATTAATTCGTAATTTTCCTTATGGAACATCATTGAATTCAACACATGCATTCTCATCATAATTTTCTATTCAACTTGTCCTCAAAAAAAATTGTTTTTTGGTCCTAAAATTTCTCTATTTTTAATCTTAATAAAAAAATTCATATAAACTTGTTTTGAGGCGTGAGAAGTGAACTATGCTAGGTGACAAGTTTTTGTGGAGTGCAAATAATTGCATTTATCTACGCATCAAGATTTATTTTTTGACACAATAAATGATGATGATAACATATATACTGAAAAAAATGGAGCAAAATTTTTCTCCTTATAATTTCGAGTGATGCTATTTGTTAAAAATTTTGGTTTACTCATTGTTTGAATTCAGGTTATTAAATTCCATTTTTTTAACATTACCATTAAAGTGCCAGTTTTTATTAATTTTAATAATTTTAAATTTTATTTTTCTTTTAATGTAAAATATATAGATTTAATGTTAAATAGTATTCAAATGTAACATTTTAATAAAATTTCAATGAAAAAACTGTCATTAATTATATGTGTAACATGCATGTTTAGAATGGCGATAACTTCTAAGGTTGCAATAAAATTATTAATTATATTTTCTTAAAAACTAGTATACTAACTTCCTTCTCTTGTTCTCTTCTAAGAATATTCCAAATTGATAATACTGCTCTAAAACAAATTTAGAACATATAAATTATATCACTTGTAGTTTATAATGATAATGATAATTAGGTCTACTTACAAGTCCAAAAAAATATGTTGATGAAGAATTGTGAAAATACTTACTACATAAAAAATTATTAATCCTTTTTTTTTTTTTTTTTTTTTTGGAAAAAAAATTATTAATCCTCATAGTGAAAAAAAAAAAAAAAACTTACTACATAAAAAATTTATTAGGAATTTTATATAAATTTACTCAAGTGATGCCTATCTTCTAGCTACCTGTTATTTCTTAATGATATGCATGTCATATCAAGTACATGAAGTAGCTTGATAGAGCCTGAGATGTACCGGAATATCATTTATGTTTCTAATTTATATAAAAATAAATAAATAATTTAAGATATCTTTTTTGGTTGAAAATTTATTACATCAATAACTTGATTGCTACTTAACACAATTTTTTTATTTTTCTCTATTTTCATAAGATTTGTTCTATAAAAATTTTATATTATTTAGTAAACTAAGTAATTCTTTCTACTTCTAATTAACAATCTATAATATCACCTAACTAGTTTTTCTTCAATCAAATTAATGGTGTTTAAAAGCTTTTAATATATTAAAATAAATTAATTTATATATATATATATATATATATATATATATATATATATATATATATATATATATATATATATATTCTAAAACTTTTTAATATTATATTCTAATGTCATATCTAATACTTATTTATATCATATATTTTCAATACCAGATATATCTCTTGTTTGAGTTGTATCTTGTTTATCTCTAATTTCTTTATTATACTGTAAAATATTAAAATTTTAATTAATAAATCAAAATAATAAAAATACATTAAAATTTATTTCAATGAAATAGCTCCTAAATATTATACAACTTTCAGGGCCTTGCTTTGAAACTCCAAGAAGAATCTCTCCACCCCTTTTAACACCCGCAGTATATATTTCATAAAATAAAAACTAAACACTCAAACTTTTTTTTGGCCACATTAGGAGTAATAAGGTAAATTTATACACACAATATATAATGAAAGCTTCAAATACAAATTCTTTTAATCGATAGCCAAAACTTTCAACTAATATAGATCAAGATGAGTTACATAAACTAGCTTGCTTAAAATAAAAATAGTATGCTGATGCATCATAATTTTTCTTAGATTCTATATGAATTGAGCTATGTGTAGCATTAGCATTAGCCTGTCATGAGCCAGCCCATCAACCCCTGGGGTCCCGCCAACGTTGACGTGCCAACTACAAGTCCTTTACTTACGGAAATTAATCAACAAGCATGGCTGAATTTTAGAAATAAACCCAATATTTGGTCAGGTTTGCCTTAGCCCAAATCAAGAAAACCACAAAATCTTCTTCTGCACGCGCCAACTCTCTCCTTCCATCCCATGATAGTATTAAACATATCTTTTTTCTTAATTGCACGCAATCAAATATGGACCGAATGTGCCAAAAGGAGCCTAACCTATTGAGTGGCATTTGGCTAATTTTGGAATTGTCTGAGAGACATTTTTGCAAAGGCTACGTATCCCCCTCTCCAGCGGTCTTTTCTGTAATTAAAAAAAAGTTGATTTGACATTTGAATGTAATGATCATTGAGATTTGTAATATAAAAATTAGTCATCCATCATATCGGACATGAAGATGGGTCCGACGCACTCGCCATTTAAAACGTTTTTACATGCTATTAGATTATTTGAGTATCTATTGCTTGATTGTTTACCAAAATAATAATGGGTGGATCCTCTTTGAGTCTTTGGTTGCTTGTAACTAAAAAACTTATATTTTAAAAATATAATAGTTTATCAAATATGGGGTAGTTAGCTACAAAATGCAATCATTATTTTAGATAATTGACAACAACAGCATTATGTTGGTTAGGTGGTATTGCTAAAAAGTGTAGTAGCCAAGAATAATTATTTATTTATTATTATTATTATTATAAGGCGATTTTGTTTCCACTTGTTAGGGTGGCTATTAGTTTGAGCCAGTTGGATTCGATATGATTTAAAATACAAAAATTTTAAATATGACGGCTTTTTAAATTAAATGTTATACAAAATTAGGATCCCTCATGGGGCTGAGTTGAATTTGATATAATAAATTTTCCATTGGTTGAGACTTGAGAGTAAAAAAATTCTTCCGCTAATCCTATATTCCATTCTAAAAATATATATATTAGAAAAATTCAAATTATTAAGTTTTTTTTTTTTTTTTAAGAAAAATATGGGTTAAGTGTCTTTTTGTCAAATTATTTTAATGTAGAATTATACAAAATTTTAATTGCAAATTTATAATTTTTAGTTACAGATAATATGAGGTAAGGTTTTGTGATTAAAAATGACTGCTTAGATACAATATCTTTTATAAAAAGTGGATTGCAACTTTCAGTAAAATCATTTTCATCAAAAAATATGACTGTATAATAAGAAAATGTTGTTAAAAATATTAACTTAATATTAATAAATTCTATGAATATAAAATCAATGCTGATAAAAGTAATAATTACCTGATAATTTTTACTTTTATCAGCATTGATTTTATAATCATAGAATTTATTAATATAATATAAATACTAATTAATTTTTTATTTATATTTTGCATTCATCTAGAAATAAATTCAACATATGCAAAAAAAAATCAACATATACAAAATTTGTTATGATTGCAATTTAATTAGAACATCTTGGCCTAAATTTTTCTCCTTTATTAATATTAGACTCCGTTTGAAACAGCTTTCTTGTTGCTTCTTAAAGCAATTTTCAATAAAAAAATTTTAAATAATGAAAGTCATACCAAATGAAGCCGTACTTTTTGTTGGATTTAAAGCAAATAAAATTGAGAAAATGCTTTATTGTTGATCAAGATTTATGAGATTAATATTTTATAATGGAATCATGATTGAAAGTGAAAGGAAAATGAAAGTATACTAACAACCTATTTGACTGTTTTTAGATTAAAAATATCAGTTTTCAAAATTAATGATTTAGTTTTTTTTTATACTTGATATATAAATTACAACAATTTTAAAGGGATCATAGATTTTGCTAACATAACTTACTTTTACTAGAGAACTAGGACAACAACACAACTCTTGTCATTATCTCTTTTATTTATTTATTTTATACCTCTAGTCATTATTTGTTCATGTATCTCGAGGCTCTAAATCTTCAACCCAACATTATCAATATTTAATGGTAAAAGAATTCAAGTAAACTAAGATTTTTTTTTTTTTTTTGGACATTTAGGCCATTTAAGGCAAACTCACACACACGACGCATACACATAGACTCGAACCTTAGACCTCTTAGTTGGAAGCCTTAGCTCTCAACCAATAGGCCAAGGAGAGTTGTGTAAACTAAGGTCTTAATTGAATCTGATATTGTTAAGACATAGAAGTCTAAAGAGATAAAAAATTCAACACATAAAGATAAAACTTATAAGAGATTGCAAGTTTTTTTATGTGAAATTTTTGGAAAGGAAAAAAATTAGGGGGCTTGGCCCAATTAATAAATCCACAATATAATAGGAGATATAGGAATCCTCCCATCCTCACAGTTGAAAAAGATATGATTATTTATCTAATTTTCTTTGAAGGAAGCATAGGCGGATCTACCTAAAAAAATTAAAAAATATATATTATATAATTCTTTATGTAATTTATCCCCCTTCATGTATTTTAAGTCTCTATTATAAGAGCTTTTAGGCAATTGCCCCTCCTAAAAATTTTAAAATATTATGGTCTTTAGGCAATTGCCCTAGCATAATTAAACACAATGTGTAGTGATGTTATTGTTAGGGAACGATGCCAAATATAAAGAGAAATAGTAAAGAGAATCCTTGTCAGGTCGAACCCCGCCAAGGAGTGCTGCTCCCTTGGACCCTCGACATATTTACGAAGCGGACAATGATGAACAAATAGGGGTCGATCGAGAGGCAGCATCCTCGGAACAAATTGTGGTTGTAAGGATATTTATGGAAAAAAAAAACTCTACAGTTTTACTTATAAGTTTGCCTCTTGAAAAATAAGGCTAAATCCACCCCTGATAATAGAAAGATCAAAATATTCAAGAAAATATCTATGGCATATCAATTAGCTGAGAAAGTTATTTATTTGAGTCACAAATGCAAATCACATATTACGATTTAATGCTTATATCATTAAAAAAAATCATAATATTAAAAATAGCAATGCTTCATCAACACATATGCTTGTATGCTACTTTAGATAGAAAAGAAGAGTATCATCCTAAAGATTGTTAGCCAACATCATATATCTTTACATGATATGGAACTTTAATTTGATGCTTAAGGTTTGCTGATCAAGGCTGTAAAATCAATATTTCTTATACACCCTAAATAAATCTACACTAAAACTCTTTTTTTTTTTTTTTCTGCTCATGACTTGTATTAAAGATGACAGTAGCTTTCACGCACATTTTACTCTTTGTTGATTCATAAAGTAAAAAAGAATAGAATTTTGAATGTGTATTTGTTTTGGGGCCAAAACAAAGCATCCTTGCAAGCATGCAGAAGGCTTGCCATTGCGCCGACGAGAAAATGCTTAGGTGGCGGATGTTGAGTAAGCTGATTATGTCTGTAAAGAAGCCCACAAGGCCCATGGCTTCGTGATTCGCAGGCTTCTTAATGTGAACTAGTTTATAAGGGCTTGTTGTTCTCCTGCGCTCTTTTTGCTCAGCACGACCCTCTCCTGTCGGCATCGGTATGTGTAGACTTAATTTCAGTGGTGATCTTGCGAAGGAAGGGCCTGATTAGCTATAGTAAGAACATCTCCAACCGAACGCGAAACGAGCGTATAGTGTCGTTCGATGGCTCCAGTCGAACGCCAAATTTTCCGTCATATACTTGCGGGTGAACTACGCTATTTTGCTCTCTCAACAGGAAAAACGCGTGAAAGGAGAAGGATCATTACCTTCGCAAAAACACATAAAATGGAGTTCGATTGGAGCAGCACCACGGCATTTTGGAGTTTAGTTGTTTTTTGCAGTGAAAAATGGAGTTCTCCGTTAGAGATGCCCTAAGGGGTTGCTGTGCTTGCTAGGGAGGATGTTACGGGCATATGCTCCCTTGAAAAGCCGCTTTGATGTTGAGGCTGCAGCAGAGTGGCAATGGAGAAACTCAAAGCTGCCTTTCACTTCTAGATGCTAGTTCACCAACATGGCCACTCTAATAGGGCTTCGACTGGAATGTAATGTTTTGCTTCTTTTGTGCAGCAACGCGGGCTTCGACTTGAATTGGCCGTACGGATTTTGATGGATGTGATCTGATTATCAAATCCAACTCGAGTGTATTTGAGTCGAGTTTCAAGCTAAATGTACAGCTCAAAATCTTTTTCGAGCCAGTCAAAAGTTTTATATGACCCGCTCTGAAATAATTTTGAATCTAATTAAAATAATTTTGAGTTTGTTGGTAATATATACAAAAATAAAAAGTGACATAATTTAAAATAAAAACTTATTTTAAAAGGAAATTAAACTCATATAATCGCTATTGAAGCTCTAAATCATAAAGGTTGGGTAGGCTGAACCGCTGCACAATAGCCACTTGTACGACTTTTAATGACCTGATGTTAATTAAAATTTTGGGGTATCAAAATGGGTATTCAGGTCAGGTTCATGTCGAACTTGGAATTGACACTAGTCAAATTAAACTGACTCGAACCCGACCCGATTTTGCTAACAGATCAAAATTTCTAACCCAGACCAAATCCACCGGGTTACTAATTTGACTCAACTCGACCCGCTAACTTGGAATACAACTGATGTTCGGGCACGAACATAAGCAGGAAGGGGGCATGCACGTGAGAACAAGCGCGGCCTGCATGTGTGTGTGTGTGTGTGTAGGGGGGGGGGGGGGGGTGGGGGTGGGGGGATCGCAAGAGCTGGCGCGGGTCCGGATTTGGACAAGAGCGTACACAAACAAGATGCCTACGCGAGTCTAGGTGCAGACGCAAGTGTGGGAAGATGGGGTCCCTGGGCGAGTCCTGTCACAAGAGCTGGTGCGGGTTCGGGTGCTAACAAGAGCGTAGGCACAAGCGTGGTGCCTATGTGAGTCTAGGTGCAGACGCAAATGCGGGAGGCAGGAGGGTGTGCAAACCCTACACAGTTGCGAGTGTGGCCATCTACTGATTGCAGATGGTCACGACTCGCTAGTGCAGATTCTAGTATATTCGGATCACCTTCGGGTTTTCGGGTCAACTCGAATCTGACCCAATTTTAAAAATGGGTTTGAATCTCAAACCCGAACTCGACCCATATGGAAAGCTGGTTGACCCGAACCCCGAAGTTTTTTGGTCAGATCTTGATCGGGTTTCGAGTCAGGTCAAATTTCGAATCGGATCTTGTTTTGACACCCCTACTAAAAATCATTACATGTTTATCATCACTAAACTCTTGTTTCTCATATGTCATTATCCTTCGCCGAAAATCATTAACACATTTCATCGCCAACAAATTTGTTGCATGCTGTCAACACTTATGGTGATCTCGCTGATGTCAACAAGGTCACAACACATCATGGCCTATAATATTGACATCCATTCTTGCAAAAGTTAACTTGCATATCGACATCAATAATTTGATATAAATGCACATCACCAGCATATTATATATAGACACTTATCATCGCTAATAAGGCTGTCAATATATGTCTTTGACACCAACTATGATGCATGTTATGGTTTATAAAGTTGATTTACACTATCAACACCAACACAATTCTTTCAATCACTAAAAAAATTGATGCATATTATTGATATTAGTTTCTAAGCGCTTAAGAATCGTTTGAGATATTTTCCTTATTGTTTTATAAAATAATTTTTTTAATACAAAAAATTGAAGTTCAAGATATTTTTATACTGAAAAATTGCTTTAAGAAGCTCTAAAAAATATTAACACAGACAGCGCAGACAATTCCCACTACAGCAAATCATTCCAGACGACTCTGTCAAACACTACACCTGTAACAACTGCTGCACGACCTCTCCACCAATAACTACACCTGGAACATAAATGCATAACTACCCGAGGGCTTTATAAGAACTTTAATATTAGATTATTCTTATATATATAAACACAGCTTATGTAACGTGATCTCCATTCTAATAAAACACTTTGAAGTTTTGATTCTGTTTTCCTTCGCCTCTGCATTTCCTTAATTTGTTATCTGTTTTGCAAGTTTCAACAAGAAAGACGACCTAACAAATTTGATATTCTATCTCAAGATAATCCTGGCGTGATTGAGGACAGGCTATTGAATATTCCAGAAAACAATGGTGTTGAGAGGGATTCTACCATTTTGTTTAATGCTTTTTCCCAAAGCATAGTGAATAATTTGGCCATAGAGGTTAAAAGAATTGAGGCTCCTGTCTCAAATTTCCATGAAGATTCTAGTGCTAAAACTGATGTGGTTGCTGTTAAAGAAAGTGAAGAGAAAATACATAATTCTCCTTATAATGATTTGGATCCTGCTCAGGATAAGATGGTTGATTCATCTGAAGAGCCGAGAATCAGCAGTTCTCAGGAGGGGTTGGATCCGACGGTACCTTGCCCTGTTGTTGCTGTTCTGGAATCTGAACAAGAAAGTATTGTTGCTGATAAGGGATCTCAGGATTTTTCCTCTCCCAAAATTTGTGTCCTTGATAATAAGAAAGAGATAAAGTTGGGAAGTATTAAACATAAAAGTAATAAACAAATCAAATTCCTAGGTCCTGTTGAAGACTTTCCTAGGAAAAGGAAAACTGATTGGAAGACTGTTAGAGGTAACAACTTCAATATTGGATGAAGTTTTATACATATTGGGAAGCGGATAGAGCTTTTTTGAGAAAAGCTTTTATTTCTTTAAGGAATGTGGATATAGAAAAAGAAGTTTGCATTACTTCTATTAATGCAGAATTCTTCAATCTGCTCTTATTATACATAAAAGATCGGTCTTTAACTGATCTAGGGAAGGAGATGCTCAAGATATACTATGGTCATTCTTCTAAAAGAGGAGTTGAAGGAGCTGTTTCTATTGTAGTTCTTTATAGTATTTTCTTTTTAGTTTTATTGTTTTATTTTGTTGTTTTAGTTGATCTAGTATGTTTTTTTGGAAATATCGTAATGACATATGAGATTCTTACTAGTTTTTATTTTTCATCTCTTGGGAACTCTGGGATACTAATCAACCTTTTAGGTTGTTTTTATATTTGGTATCCCCATCACCCCAATGGATTTAAAATGTGAATTAGTAGATCTGATATCCATTATGATAGTTTCAAAGGGCTTACTTTGGTCCTTTGCTTTCTAGTTTGTAATAGTTTTTCATTTTAAATGCTATATACATCTTCTCAAAAAAAAAAACAAGAAAGACGACCGAAATCAAGCCTTCATTATAAACAAAATTATATATAGCATTAACACTAATACTAATATCTCTTGACACCAATAAACCCGTTGCTTGTCATTTATTAACAAGGCCCATATATATGATGTGGAGTTGTTGACTCCAACATAAACAGCCTTCAGCAACAAAGTCATACAGCCAAAGGGCGGAGGCAGGGAGGGGGCACTTTGGACTCGTGCCCCCACTGACTGAATGATTTTTTTTCAATAACTTTTTTATATTCAAGCTCTCAATGTAAAAAAAAAAGCTAAAACGCATTCGGTTGAGTTCTCTCATCCGAATGCAAGAAAGATATATTTAATAGCATTATCAATGAATTGATTGTACAACGGTTTCAAAAAATGAAGACTCGGGAGTTTTAGATAATAGTTAAGTTTTTTTAATCATATATTTTATCTTTTTTATAATAAAACTAATGATTAAAAGGTTGAGCCGCTAGGGTTTTGAGCTCCGCTAGGGTTTTGAGCTCCGCCGCCGCTTTGTGCTTCCTCCCTCCCTTTGTGGGAGGGCCTCTCCCCTTCCCCTGTGATGGCTCTCGCGCCACATAATTTCCCTCCTCTTACTACCACTTCTGTCCTTGGTAATCCTCCCACTGGTGCCTCCTATGCTGCTAACGTTTCAGCTCCCCCTCCCAAAACCAATGTCTTTCCGGTCTCCTTCTTTGCTCCTGGCCAAAAAAAGCTCTCTTTTAACGTCAATGATCTATCCGAGGGTAAGACTATCTGGGATAATGCTCTTATTGGGTATTCTCTGGGTCCTAGACCTTATTATGAGCGGCTTCTGAAAGCCATGCAGAAGCTATGGCCTCTAAAAGGTTCCATGTCCTTGCTTTCTATGGCGGACGGATTTTTTCTTTTGAAGTTTACTTCACCAGAAGACCTTGAAGCTATCTTAACTGGTGGACCTTGGTTCCTTCTTGGTAAGCCTTTCATACTTCAGCGATGGTCTCCAAAGTTCAAGCCGAAGCGGGACGAGTCCACTCCCATCCCTATCTGGATAAAAATCGTGGATTTTCCGCTTGCTCTATGGACACCGACGGGTATCTCTCGCATTGCTAGTTACATCGGCATTCCGATATCCGTTGATGCTCTCACTGCAAACCGCACCAGGTTAACTTTTGCCCGGGTATGTATCCTGATCACCAAAGACTCAATTTTGCATGAAGAAATCCCTATTGAGATAGATGGCGAGGACATGGTTATATCTGTCATTTATGATTGGAAACCGGATCGCTGTGAAGGCTGCGGTTCTTTGATTCACCCTTTCTCCCTTTGCCCAAAAAATCCCAACCCTCAAACAATTTTACCCCCCCAGTCCACCAAAAACAGAGGAAGAAGCTCTTCGAGGCATAGAGCTTCTAGGCCTCGGAGATCTCCTTCCAGGAAACCTACGCCTAAACCAAACTCTACTACTGAGCGCCCAGAATCTTCCAACGGTAATTGTGACAACCCTCAACCTAACCTACTCACGACCTCTTCCCAGCCACCTTCTGAAGCTCTACCTCCCACCGATAATACTGTTACCTTAAATCTTATTAAGGTTCCCCCCATCCCGAACTTAAACTCCCCTACTGAAGTTTCCTCCTCTTCAGACCAACAAACAGCTCCCTTTCTTCCTAAAATCCCCAAAATTCCCCTAGTCAACAAATTTGCTTCTCTTCAATCTGCTGAAGGAGACGTTTCTAATCCGGTGGACTGTATGTCCGAAAATGATTCTTCTGCCGTCCCCTCTATGGAAGAACACCATTCCACCTCTGAAGACACTTCTCCTACCGTTGATCTCAAAACCAAAGCCAAACCTGAAAAAGGAAAATCCCCTGCTAAGTCTAAACCTCCAAAAGGAAAATCGGCCAAGAAGGCCAATTCCAAAAAATCCTAATGTCCGTCCCTATTTTCGCCAGTTGGAATGTCAGGGGGTTTAATCACCCGGACAAGGTTCGTTTCTGTAAATCCCTGATCAGTGCTCATAACATTAAGTTGCTATGTATTTTAGAAGCCCGTATTGCTTTGTCTTCTATGGAGGACCGTTGGTTTTTAAATTCTCATATGCTATTTGAGAATGAAGGTAGACACAACAATTTCATTGATTCTCAGCCTGGGAGAATCTGGCTCAAATGGGATTCGTCCGTCTACAGTTTTAACCCCATCCTTACTACCCCTCAACTTATACATGGGGTCCTGTCTGCGGGTTCTTTTCCCCCAATTTTCCTCTCTGTGGTTTATGCCTGCAACAGTACGGATGATCGAAGAAGCCTTTGGAACCATTTAATTGATTCTATCCCACCTCAGGACCAGCCGTGGGTAATCTTGGGTGACTTTAATTGTTATCGTTTTGATTCTGAAAAAGCGGGAGGTTCATGTCTCTCTGAAAGCAGGTTGGGGGAGCTTAATAATGTGATTTTTAAATGTGGTGTGCAAGACTTATCTTCTACTGGACTTTTTTATACATGGTACAATCAGAGAGTGGATCATCCGATCCATATAAAACTTGACAGAATTCTCGTTAATTCTGCCTTACTGGATTATATGCCTCTGGCTTACTATAAAGTGGACTCTCCTCATGGTTCGGACCACTCTCCTTTAATTTTCATCCCCTCCCATGATAAACCTATCTCGTCTAGGTTTATGTTCAAAAATTTTTGGACGGGTATGGCTGGTTTTTGGGATGATGTTCATGATGCGTTCTCGATGGATTCCACTAGAAGTCCCCTTGCTTCCTTCTCTCATAGTTTGCAACGCCTTAAAAGATCCCTTAAAAATAGGAACTGGGCTTCCTCCAATTTCTTGTCTACTTCTATTTTGGAACTTAAAGCAAAGCAACTCTCTTGTTTGGCTGATCTCCAACAGCAACCTTTGGATCCAATCTTGAATGGCAATTTAAAAAGTATCACTGAAAGCCTGGCTTCTTTGCAAGCTCATTGGTCTGATTGGATATCTCAAAGAGCCAAAGCTTCTTGGCTTTCTCAAGGAGAAGATGACCTAGGCTTCCTTTATGCTAAGCTTAGGCAAAGAAAGAATAAGAATCACATCAAAGAAATTACCACTATTGAGGGCCATTTTTCTACTCATGTTGAGATATCCAGGGCAATTATCAATCACTTCAAGAATCTATACAACCTCACTTTTACTCTCATTTTCTATCCCTTCTAGGATGACCGTTCCACCCCATTTGCTAGATCAGTTGGTTGCTTCAGTTTCTTATGATGAGGTGCAAAAAGCTATTTTCGAAGGCAAGGAATCTTCCACCCCAGGCCCTGATGGTTTCTCATTTGCTTTTTACAAGAAAAGTTGGCACTTGATTGGTTACCAAATTTTTAGAGCTGTTAACAACTTCTTCAATTCTGGCACCTTACCCAAGGGGATGAAGGCTACTGCCATCACCTTGATTCCCAAAACTTCTCATGCATCTCACATTAATGACTATCGTCCTATTTCCCTTTGCAATGTTTTTTATAAAATTGTGGCAAAGGTTTTAGCTAACAGATTGAAGTTGGTTCTCCCTTCGATTATTCATGATAGTCAATCAGGTTTTATTGCTCAGAGGTGTTCTACGGATTACATCATACTTGCTTCTGAAATCTTAAGGGAATTCAAAGGTTCAAACAAGACATTTTGTGCTAAGCTTGACATTAGAAAGGCCTTCGATTGTGTTTCTCGGGAATTCTTGATCGATAGACTTATTAAAAAGGGTTTTCCTAACCGTTTTGTCACATGGATCAAAAGTTGTATTATGAATGTTCCTTTCTCTGTTTGCCTTAATGGATCCCTTGAGGGGTATTTTAACTCAGCTGCCGGGCTTAGACAAGGGTGCCCCCTCTCCCCTCTTCTCTTTTGTATTGTGATGGACGGCTTATCCCAAACGCTTAGCATCCCAATTAATAACTCTTCTTTTAAAGGGGTCCAATGCAGAAACTTAAAACTCAATCACCTCATGTACGCTGACGATCTTCTTGTTTTTGGAGAACCTACTTCCGACAATGCTGAGAGTCTTTCCTCTCGGCTGCATCTGTTTGGTTCCAATTCTGGACTCTTCATTAATGCTTCTAAAAGCTCCATCATCTTCTCCAATGCTGTTACTGAGGCTGCTCAAATCTGTGAGGTGTTAGGGATTCATCAAGTACATGATTCTTTCATTTACTTGGGCCTTCCCATCTCCCCTAAACGGCTCAAAATTTCTCACTTCCAACCACTCCTGAGCAGGCTTTCTGCTCTACTTGATGGTTGGAAAGTCAAGTTTCTTTCTTTTGCAGGTAGGGTCCAATTTCTAAAATTTAACATCATCAACTCGATCGCCTATTGGATTAGAGGAGCAATAATACCTAAATCTTGTTGTGGCTTCATTAATAAATTATGCTCCAGATTTCTTTTCCACAGCAACATACACGAGAAGAAACTTCATCTTATTGCATGGTCCAAAGTCACACTCCCTAAGTGCTATGGTGGACTGGGAATTCCTTCTATTGAGGCTCTTTACCATGGTGTTTTTTGCTCCCTTATTGGCAGATTTTATGCTAACAACCTTTTGAGATCTTGGTATAAATCTATTTACTATTCCCCTTGGAAGCCTCCCCCTTCTAACGCCTCCAAAACCTGGAAGAAAATCCATGCTACTGCTGTTAAAATTCAAGATCATATTTCCTTCAAAGTTGGACCCGACTGTCGCTTTTCCATGCTCTGGGATCCTTGGCTGCAAGGTTCTCAACATCTTCTGGAACTTAATTGTGCTGTTTTTAAAGGGAAGATGGTGAAGGATTTCATTTGTTCCGGGGAATGGCTCCTTCCCAACTCTATTGAAAGTCACATTGCTGATGCGATTTCGAACAGTAAGATTGAGGAGAAATCTGATGTTCTATGGTCTGGCACTATTAACTGGGTTTTTAAAAGCTTCTTGGAATAATTCTATTCTCATTTACCCAAGGTTGATTGGTATCTCTTTGTTTGGCACAAGAATTTCTCCCTTAAGTATGCCTGCTTTTCTTGGATGGCTGTTATTGGAAAACTTAAAACAGCTGATATCTTGAATTCTAGAGGTATGGCTGTTCCTATTACCTGTTCACTGTGCCGGACTTTTCCGGAGAATCACAACCATCTATTTTTTGGTTGTGAGTTCTCCTTTACTATTCTCACCAGACTGCTTCCCGAGCTCAACTGCTTCTTATTGAGACCCACGTTGCCTCAGATTTTTGAATTTTACGAGCATTCTGTGTCTCTCACAATAAGCTGGAGAAAGATTTTGGCTGCCTTACCGTTAGCTGTGTCATTTACCACCTTTGGAAGGAGAGAAACAGCAGACGTTTCTCAAACTTAAGCACAAATTCTGTTAAAATCATTTGCAATATCTCTTACGCCATCAGACTTAAAATTTCAAAATGGAAAGGCAAAGATGCAATATTAAGGAGGTTATCGGGTATTTAGCATACCCTTATTGGGTGCTGCTCTTGTTTTTTGGTGGGCTTTTCTGGTTTTCTGATAGTTATTTTCCTGACAATTTTTTGGTTTGGGATACCTGGGTATACAACAGCATATGGGGTTCTTTTTTTATTGCCCCAGTTTTGACTACGATACAAATTCATACTACTCTTGGTACAAATTTTTGGAGGCTGTGGCTTCCCTCTTTCACGCTGATCTTCCAGCTGGATTTTGATAGTCTTTTTCTGGCTTTGAGGGATTCTGATGGAGACAAATTACTATATGACAATGATGACCAAGGCCATCCCCTATTTTTCAGGCCTTGGACGGTCATCTTGGCAACCAGGCTTGAATTCGTTCGTTTGCTGCTTGCTGGAGGTTCTGCGATGGCCTTCCCTTACGCGCCCCTGTCTTCTTCTCCTGGCAACCTGAGCCACCGCAACAGCAAATCTGTGTATCTCTCTGACTAAGGATGACTGGGGTTTTGGTCCTTAATTTTCTGAGTCTTTTATTGTAATTCACTCCATCAGCATCAGCATCTCTGCTTCTGGCATGCTGGATGTTTTTTCTTATGTTAGCCACAGTCTTTTCGGTTTTTTCTTATTGCTGTAATTTGTAAACTTTTGTTCATTTAATGGGGCTTGTGCAGAGATAGGTGCATTCGAAATGGGAAGGGAGATACACGTTTATTTGATGGAAAAGGAAATTGAGATTGAAGGTTTTGTGGGAAATGCTTTGCTCGACATGTATGCCAAATGCGGTAACTTGAAACTTGCTCAGGAGGTGTTTGACAGAATGGATGTGAAACATATAACTTGCTGGAATTCAATGATTGTAGCTTTGGCCATTCACGGTCGCTCCGAAGAGGCTTTGGATTTGTTTTCTTCTCTCTTGAGGAGGCTGCCGTTAAGCCCAACCGGATAACGTTTCTTGGGTCTTTGCTTGCTTGTAGCCACAAGGGATTGGTAGAAGAAGGGAGAGTTTTGTTCCATAAAATGACTAAGAAATATGACATAATTCCTGACATAAAGCACTATGGTTGCATGGTTGATATTTTATGTAGACGTGGTCTGCTTGAAGAAGCCTGTCAGTTGATCAAAGATATGCCATTCAGGGCTAACGCAGTGTTATGGAAAAACAGTAATAGCTGCTTGTAAGGTACATGGAAATGTTGAATTGGCAGAGAGTGCATTTAGAGAGATTGGGGAATTGGAAAAACCAGATGATGCAGACTATGTTCTGATGTCAAACATTTATGCAGAAGCGGGCAGATGGCATGGAGTTGAGCATTTAAGAACTGGGATGATAGGTTGCAACATTTCGAAGCAACCAGGTTGTGCTCAAATAGAGCTGAACAGATGAGTTATGGTTAGTGAACATTTGTCCTTTTTAAATTTTGGTGAAGAAAGATGTGCTTAATTTGCATAAAAACAAGTATAGTTCAAACTTATTTCATTTACTCAACAATTGGTGATAAGTCCGTAAATGGAGAAAAACAGTATTCTCCATTGACTTCTGAATTTGTATATGTTAAAAAGTTAGCCTGCTCATGAGAAAAATATGCCAGATTCGCGCTACATATGAGATTCTTCCCATTTACATGTGAATAGGTCGTTAACTTTTCTGGTCATGTTGGTTTTGTTATGCCATTCAAGAGCTGTCTTCTAGAAAATATGAGACTAAGATAGGGTTTTAGGCAAGAAAGCTAATACTTTGGAGCTGTCTTCTAGAAAATATGAGGTTAAGGGATATGAGCTCTTCCAATCTTGACATGATATGACCTAAAAAATTGCCTTGATTTGGCATGCATCTGGATGCATATTTGAATTGCAAACTCCCAAAACTAAATTTAAGACTATCCAAATTTATTGTCAAAATGAATTTCTCAACAAATGAACCCAACAATATCGAAAGTGGTCAAATGAGTCTACATCAAACATTAACATAATTGAAAATGCTATAACATTAATATGATGATGATCAAACAATCTCCAAATATTGTATGCTTGTAGTCAAATTGAACATCTCAACAAGATGAATCAAATTAGCTTAAAAATATTTTATTCTAACATCATTAACAAATCTAAATTCTAAAGAAATGATTTATAATCAAGATAATTAATACGGATTGTCTGTTGGAGCATTCTAGATTTCTCTATATTTATGGACTCCAAAAATCTTTAACTAGACATTCAATCTAAAAGGCTCTTAAGAATTTTGGAGATCCACTCGAGCATCACTATTGGGTCATTGTTTATTCGTCATGATCGGATAATTGCTCGTGTGTCGCACTAAGATCTAATGGAATGATTGTTTTGCCTAAATCTATCATTATCTAACTCAACCATTCAATAATAACAACCAGAGCTACTAACATTTCAAATCATAAAAGCAATATAACAAAAGTTCATTCCAGCAAAACATAATTACAATAATCCAAATAATAGAACTCTATACTTCAAATAATTAAATGCTGCATTACAAAAATAATAACTTATTAACCCAGACCTAAAATCCTGCCTATACACTTGATTTACTCAATAGGGCTTTTACCTTTCCCTGAAATATTAAAAGAATTGAATTAGCATAACTAGCTCAGGACACTTCCTATCCTAACACATCACATATATCAATATTTAAATTAAAAGGATCAATTGCAATATAAATATAAATGCAATAAGAGAGCATTAAAATAATATAACAACAGTTAAATAGTGAAACACAATTTTTAGGGCCCTAGAACATACTGAACATTTTAACTTACTTATAATGCCACTTGTACAGAAATTCCAGATACCACACAATACTTAGCCTAAGACATTCTCTTATACTTGACTTTCATACTTCTTCAAAATTCGTTTCAAAAATTTCAACATTGTAATGGCCTGGAACTAATACTTATTTTATTAACATCAATGTAATGCAATGATTATCATGCATATGTCTCAAAATTTGCTTATAACTTCACTTCTACTTATGTCTTCGATTTACCTCCCGTACCCATTTATAACGAGTTGGGTAGAATTCCTCCCACATTTGCCCAATGTAGATGAGACTAGAAGAGTACATGCAGTGTTACATAATATGTCACATCTAATTGCAACAAGTGAGGCTAAAATCCCTCCCACATATGCCTTAAGTAAATGGGACCAGAGTTAAACATTCAGGGCCCTTATCCCATAATAAATAAAGAGTGCACTTTTTAACATCTTAGAATATATCCGAAATCATATTATGCACAATGCAAATGTAATGCAATAGCAATTAAAATAGAAATCTAATGCAATGTCCAATTAATACATTAATTGCCTATAAAAATCACATTACATGTATACTAGTATACTCACTGAATTTTTTCTGTTTCACTTCCAAATTTAGAGAGACATCCACATAAATATTTTAAGACATTTACATAACTTTTATAATTAACAAAAAAAGCCTTACTAAAAATATATACTTGGCAAGTTGCATAAGAAAAACAAATCAATAAAATTTTGCTTTCTTATAGTCAAAATGTTCAGAATAGAGCATACAACAACATATAAAAAGTTACAATATGAAAAATTTGTAAAATCCAATAAATACATATTTTAAATCATAGCTTTTTATTAAATAGGGGAAATTAAAATGAAAGGCAGAGATTCACAAGTTTACCTTGCGCTCTTAATTGGCCGGATCCCGAGCTTTGACCTCCAAATCCTTTCCCTCTCTTTCTCTTTCCTCTTCTCTCCTTCCCTACTCATCTTCTCTTCTCCGACAAGGTGGCTAGGGGAAATGGATTAGCCAATTGGTTTTAGATATTTTAATATAATAATTTCAATATTTTGACATAACACCTTGATGCTCACATTCCCAGTGCCACAATGCCCTAAAAGAATCTTCCAAATGCTCCTAGAATGTCCTCACTCAAGACATAGCGCTTAAGCGTACGCCTAAAACCTATTTTTTGTCCAAAAATATGAGAGCTCAATACCTCGGTGTTGGCATCCTAAGCCAACTACGCCCACAACGCATTTTTCAAACCTTTAGTTTTCATTTTCCCAAACCAAACCTTGGTTTATTCAAGCCCTGTTACAAATTCTAAAACTTATAATTGCATTACATCAGCTTCAAATGAGTATTTAACTTAATTAACTTTAATTATATGTGTTTTTGGGTTAGCAAATATTACAGCTCAACTACTGGTGTCAAACTATTGTCTAACTACTGCCGTCAATCATCCTTTAATTGTCGTCATTCAACTTCAGCCCTTTAACAACTATGGCTTATTGTGATCCTCTGACCATATATGGCTGACTGGCGTACTTCGATGTTTGTCCCCAAATATTTTCCTCCAATATTCATTACTTTACTATGGTTATTCTACCAATATCGCTCCACTACGGTCCTCTGAACAATGTTGCCCAACCATAATCCTTCGACTACCATCATTTGTATATAATATTCTGGCCACCATTATCTAACTATAATCTTTCAGTCACTATCACCCGACTATGATTCTTCGACCATCATTATCTTATTATAATCTCTTGATCATTGTCAGTTGATTACTACCCCTCGACCACGGTAGCTTTACTATATTTCCTCGATAATCATAATTCGAATATAATCCTTTCCAACCACCATCACCCAAAAATAGCCCCTCTACCCTTTGGCCAACCACGATCCTTTCTACCTTCATTTTCCAACTATGGGCATTCTAACACCCATCCATTCAACTACTCTCATTGGATCACTGTCACATGACTAAGATCATCATCAGCTACCGTCATGCGGCTATATAATCATCGAACCACTATCACATGACTACCATCCTTGAACCATGCTAGCCAACTATGATCTTTTAATACTATTGATTGATTATGATCTGTCAATCACCATCACCCAAGTATATCTCTCTGACCTATGTTACTTGATTACTTTCTTCTAACCACAATCTTTGACCTACAATCTTCTGACGAACATTGTTCGACTACAATCTTTCAAACATTAATTCCCTAACCATTATCATCTCACTACACATACACCAGAGCTAAAAGACTCTAAGAATTTTAAAGAGATCTACTTGAGTAATATTATTGGACCGATATCTAATCATCACAATCGGACCGTTGCTCAATCACTGATGTCAAACCATCGTCTAACTGCCATCGTCAATCATGCTTCGACTGTAGTCCTCCAACAACTATGGCATGTTATGATCCTCGAACCACAGATGACCGAATACGGTACTTCAACGTTTGTCCCCCGAATATGGTCCTCCAACCTTTATCACCCGACTATGGTCCTTATACCAATGTCGCTCGACTACGGTCCTCTGACCAATGTTGCCTAGACTCGATCCTTTAACCAATGTCATCCATGTTACCATCATTTATTTATAATACTTCGACCACTATCGCCTGACTGTGACCATCGTCTGACTATGATCTTTCAACCATTGTCACCTTACTTCTATCCACCAATTATTATTACCTAACTATAATCCCTTGACCACTTTTGTTGTACTCCATCCCTCGACAACCATGGTTCATCTACGTTCCTTTTGACCATCATCATCCGACAATGGTCCTCCCGAACACCAGCTACACCAACCACAATAATTCTTAACTTCATTGACTGACTATGATCCTTCAAACATCATCATCCAACCACTCTCCTCGGACCATCATCGCATGAATACGATCCTTAGACAATTGTGAAGTGACTACAAACCGCAGACCACTATTGCATGACTATGATCCTGGAACCACAGTCGGCCAACTACAATCTTTTGAATACTGTTGTCTGATTGTGATCTTTTGATCACCATCACCCAACTATGCTCCTCCGACTTTGATCACTTGATTACTATCTTCTAATCACATTCATTGACTTGTGGTCTTTTGACCAATGTTGGCCAACTACAATATTTTGATCATTGTGGGCTAACTACCATCCCTGACCTATAGTCCTTTAACCATTATCATCTCACTAACATTCACCCGAAAACTTCATTGCCAAGGCCAATGCACGTGAAATCAATGAACACTACTGACATCAACTTTGACTCCTAGCATCAATACTATGATTTATACTTGATTTTTTGGTCTCTAGTCTCCCTTCCTCAAAATATGATCAAATATACAAGAAATGATCTTTTGAAGACAACTCATATGAGACTAGGCTTCTTCGATTTCCACCATGAAATTCGTTTTGTAAAACTTATGTCTAGATGTTTATCTACATATTTTCAATCTTGGGAAAATGCATCATTTGCAATCTATGATAAATACTACTGGAATAATTTTAATTGGGTCAAGCAATATGTTTCTAACTCTCTTATCTATGTAGATGTTTGATTTTCGTAAAAAAATTAATATGTTTAACTCTCTATCTCTCTATGGCCATAAAACTTCTGGCAAGCAACAAGACGAGCAATTGTTCTATCTTTCAATTACTTTTCACGCATCTTCTCTTTTGTCATCGAACCAAATTATGATAAAAATAAAAGAAGAAATAACCATGGTATTGACATGTTTCAGCATTCACTGATGAGTATCCGGGCCTTCATCTTAGAAATCACAAAATAAAGGTAATCAGTGCCATTTTATTAATCATCATCACTAGCCAGTCTAGCCTCGTGTTTTTCACGTGGATCCAGCTTTTGAAATGCAGTTTTTGGCAATCTATTCAAATGAAGAGTCACATCGGCTGGACCATTAGATGGTTTAAGGTCATTATCAAAATCATCATTGTATATATGAATCATGTCAGTTTTGAGGAATAGGTTTTTTACTCTTAATTTTATGGCTGCAGAATACAAAGCTGCTTTGCTTCCATCACTTCCACTTTTTTTTTTTTTTCCAAGTTTAGGGTTTTAACATCTTTGCCATGCAGATAAGAATGCATACATCAACATTCCCATTTCCAATAGCTCATATTGGCGGGAGTCACTTGCAATAAGTACACCTTACCAACTATATCGATCAAGAGCCTTGGTAACTTTTCTTGCATATTTTTTATTTTATTTTATTTGCTATGGCTTCTTGATTATGAAAGGAAATGATGTTATAAAACAACGTTGAATGGTTGTTCAAATGATTTTTTTTTAAGCATTTAGGAAATAGGAAAGTCATCAGTACTTTGTTAGGGCAAATGCATATTTTTTTTTTCTTTTTAATTCTCCTTACCAGCCTTTACTAATGTCCATCATGCGATAAAATATCCTTACCGAACTGTTATGCATTACTTCCTGCTGTCCAAATTATCTTATACCTTGAATCTCTCTCGCCAACCATTCTTAGCATGCTGGCATTAAATTCATTACACCAACTGTTCATTTTAGGAGAGTAGAGGTATTAGATTTGACTTATGTTAAGAAAGGTAGGGGTAGACCTAAAAAGACTTGGTTAGAAAATATTTGGAATGACCTTTCTTTATTAGATTTAAACGAGAATTTGACTTTTAATAGGACACAATGGAGAAAAAGGATTCATGTAGCCGACCCCACGTAGTGGGATAAAGGCTTGATGTTGTTGTTGTTGTTGTTGTTGTACCAACTGTTCATTTTACCTAATAGTTTTTGCAGTATGTTGCTTAGGGCATCTCCAACCGAATGCCAAATATGTCTATGGCGTTGGTCGGTCGCTTCAGCTGAACGCCAAATATTCCGCTATTTGCTTGTGGGTGAACAGTGCGTCACCAATATTGGCATTGCAATGTTCTCCTATGCGATTTTTCTGTCTCAACCGGCTTTGCCGAAGAAACGCGCCAAAGAGGAGAAAGATGGTTACCTTCGCAGAAGCCTACAAAATGGAGTTCGATTGGAGATAAATCACGGTATTTTTTAGTTTCATTGCATTTTGGAGTGAAAAAAGGGATTTTTGTTTGGTGATGCTCTTATAATCTTATTAAGTCTGCTTGTGACTTATGAATTGGACGATGAGGCTGGCTTGAGTGACTGGAAATACCTATAAAGAAATAACAAAATTCTCAAATTTGGTGGTCATGATTCATTTGGGGCTCACTGGCTTTGTGGTTGGTTGACTCTTCCAAAAGGTGTAATAAAATGGCATTTTATAGCCTTCACTGCTCTTCTGGTTTATCGTGGTGAGCTGAACTACTCTGTAAACCATCCCGTCAGTAATTGCTAGAGCTTAACTTTTAAGTCTGCGCTGCAAAGTGGGGAATGTTCTGCTATGAAACTTCTTTATTTAATGATATTCTACTTTACGTACAAGTGATTTTATGGACTTTAATTCTTCAGACCTTGGCCATGAATAGTTTTTTGGACCACTGGGCCTGCTTTGAGCCTTTGAGTTGCTCCTGGTTTTTAATTTCTTTGTAAAAACTAGAAATTTCAAATCTAACTGTTTCCAGAAGCTTTTGAATATTATAACTAGCTTACTTCCTGTAAGAGAAATTTATCACGTTAGTTCAATAAATATATATATTTGCTAAATTTACCATAAAGAAAGTTGCAGTTAGAATGTTAAATTTTCTAGGAATAGAGATCAGTTTTCAACCATAGATCTGTCGTGCATCTCTTCATTATTTCCCCCTTTAAATCTAAACGTTAGCAGTTTCTCAACAATAAATTTTTACTGGTTTCTCCCATCAGGCAGTATTGGACATTTCTTGTTTTGTTTGGAGATCTTTTAGCTCTTTTACAAAATTATTTTGTGTTAGAATTAACAGAACCCTTCTGATTAACAACTGTATAGTGAAGAACCGTTTACTTTGTGTAGGGGCCAAAACTTTGTTAAAATCGGATTAAAGAGCTAGTCTGTTAATACTCCTACAAATCTTCTTGACACCTGACAACTGGCCATGCTTGCTGTGAATATGCTGAAGGTCTAATGAAGGTTAAGGCCATATTCTAAGTATGATGTGTTCTAAAAGGATAAACTACTGTCAAACCAATATAAATCCAGTGCTTGGAGTTGGACAGTTGAGAAGAGAGGAGCTCCTATATTAATTGTTAGTGGAGCAATGTTGATATTCTGCTTGATTTTGAATTGGTTTTCTCATTCTTGCGTCGCTTTATTTTATTTCTTTATGTGCTGAACAGCATCCTCATCCTTTTCATGTTGTAGCATTTCTATTTTACATTTAGTCTAAGCGTTCTTCTATAATATGCTCTATCAAGAGTACGCGGTAACTTAAAACGTCATATATCAAGCATGCATCATACATAAATGTAGGGGTGCCAATATCAATATTTAACATGATTTGAAAATCTGATCCGAACTAGGCTCAAAAAATTCAGGTTATGGTCAACTTGTTATCATACAGATCGGGTTCAGGTTCAACAAACTGACTCATTTCAAAAAATGGGTCAGAATCGGTTTGAACCGAAAATCCGAGAATCACTCAAAATCGACGCGGACCCTAACTCCCGCAGTCGTGAGTCCCTGCTGCCCCACTGTCCCGCGCTAAGGTTTGCACCGGATCGAACCCTAGAACGTTAGCTCTGCACCGGACTTCTTTGCCGCTCTCGCAGGACCCGCATAGAACCAAACTCTAGGGCCTAGTTGGTGCCTGGCTCCCCAGCACCTGCTCCGGTTCTCGCTCCATGCGTCCGCTCATAACGTGAGCCCCGTACCGCACCCTGGCTCCCCTACACCCAAAGGGTGAGCGTGACCACCAGCGTGTAACACACGTTCTCACTCGATGATTTACTATCAGAAAAATTCACAAGTTAATTGCAGGGGCAGAATCCCCCACAAAATTTGAGAAATTCGTCGCAAATCTTATTTTGCGGCGGATTTGCAACGAATATGGTTCTAAAGTTATAATGAGCACCACAGATATATTTGCGACGGACAAAATCCGTCGTAAATATGTTGTTGCAGATTTGTTACATAGTTGTGAAGGAATAAAAAAGCTGTTTGATTTTTGTAATTCGCCGCAGATTCTGTCACAAATTGCGATGGATAATCAGCTGCAATTTGTGATGGATAGTTCAATACAAATGTTGATAGAAAAGCGTCATATCATCATTTGCGTTTGATTTTTGCAAATCCGCCACAAACTTGTAGCATAAAAAATAGCTTCTACAATCATTATTTGGGCTTTCCAACATTTACAATTCAATTAGTTAGAAAAAACAGTTATGCAAAACAAATATAATCAAATAATACTATGCAAATTATGCTAATGAATGAACAAACAACCATATTCAATAAAAAATTTTTAAAAAATGATAACACTGTTACAGTTTCAACATAACTTATACATCAAATGATAACAAATATATCAAAAGCCTTCTCACGCAAAAATCTAATCAAAATATGTATGCTCGTTGTCATGCTCGGCCGATGGAGTTTATACGACCTCTTCAACTAATTAGTGCCTAGACATTAATGCTTCCTCCCGCCTAACTCTCACTGCATACTATTTATAGAAATCAACACCATAATAATGCTCAAACAAGTTCATCATTGGTATTGGAATTACTCTACAAATTTGAAACATTGGGCAAGACATCCTACTTTCTCCCTATTTTAAGTTTTCCCTCTCTTTTATGTTGTAGTAGTTGGAGTGGCTTTTAAAGAAAATGAAATGTGGAAAAGTAGTAGGACCTCATGATGATATTCTAAAAGAAGTGTAGAAATGCCTAAGGTAATCAATGAATTTATTGGCATACAAAATTCAAAAAGAAGTGTAGAAATGCCTAGGCAAACTACATGACACTAATATTTATCAAAATTAGTTTAGATTCATGCTGCTAGGTCTATTATGGAAGCTATATGTTTGCTTGGAGGTTTAATGGAGAATTACATGGAGAGTAAAGAGGATCTATATGTGATATTTATTGATTTAGAGCCAGCATATGATAAATTTTTAGAACTAATATGAAGAGTTTTAGAAAAACACAAGATGGTTTGACCAAGTATTTTTCAATTTCGATTAGTTTACTTCAAGGAGCAACTTTAGGCCCATGTCATTTTGCTTTAGTCATAGATGTTTTTATGTGACATTTGCAAGAGAATGTATTGTGATGCATGTATACTTTTTGCTGATGATATTCTTTTTATTAATAAAACTAGAGTAGGAGTTATTGAACAACTTGAATTATGAAGTTCAACCTTAGATTCTAAAGTTTTTGATTTTAGTAGATCTAAAACTTAATACAAATAGTGTAATTTTAGTAGTAACATATCTAGGGTGAGATTGTGGAATTGAGTGATAAGTTATTAAAAAGAGTGCATGCTTTAGATAACTCAAGTTTGAATAACGGTTACCTTCACAGTGAGTGAGCTCCAGTTGTTGCTTCCAATCCAACAAACCTCTGTTTCCCTCTTTTTGCCCTAAATCCCAAATTTAATGAATGTTTAGTTCAGCGGATTTAGAGGATTTGGTGGAAGACGCGCGAAAGAGAGAAAGTTACTTTAACAGCGAGCGAACTCTAGTTGGTGAGAACTCGCGAGCAAGGAATGCCATCGACGAAGGAGACAAAGCTAGGTCGAGAGAATGAAATAAATGAGTTGGATATAAATTTAGATAAACTTATTTGTGACAGATTTGTGGCAATTTTATGACGAAATTGCGGCTGGTTTGTGGTGAAAAATTGATGCAATTCCGTTACAAATTTAGTGATGGAAATTTCCACAACAAATCCATCATAATTTTGTCAAAAAAAAATTCCATCGCAAAGCCCACAACAAATCACTGAATTTCCTGTAGTGACTCGAAGTAGTAAAATTCGGGTTACCGTGTTGGGATGGGTAAACCCGGTAACCTGACGGGTTGGTCTGGGTCTGAACTTTTGACCCATTTACAAAACTAGATTAGGTTAGGGTCAACTCGTTTGAACCTGAGTTCGACCCGAACCCGACATGATACCCGATTTTGACACCCCTACCTAAAACCAAAAAAATTAAAACATGTTGAGCTATTCGGCTTAAATTTCAACTCAAACTAAATCAGGCTTGGCAGTTCCTTGGGATTGTCCAAATCTAGTTCTAGAGTTAGTTTATTCATCAAAGGTTAAAAATAATTATGATTGTTGCGTACCAGAAAATTTATGGTTGTAGAGGGATAACATCTTATCCTAGCGGTGCATGTATGTCCAATAAAAACAGATAAATAAGAGTTTGGAAACATCCGAGATTTTTTATGTGAAAAATGTGAAAGGTTAAAAAAAATCATGAGGCCCTGCCCAATTCAAGAGATTCCTCTACATATGAGTAGATTACAAAGATTGGTCTACTTGGAGATAGTGAAATTACAATAGTATGGAGAATCAGTTGAAGTTCGTATGGGCGCTTAGAGTTGAATAACCATAGGTTGTATGACAGTGGTATGGTGGGGGAGGCCAAATTGATGTGGTTGGCTACCGAAAGGTTGAAAATGTTGGTTGGGTGACAGTTGTCTGACACGAGAGGTTGGATGGTGAAGGCCGTGACGATCTGGTAGAGGTACGGTTTGGCTGCGTCTGGTCAAGCGGAGGTCCAACAATAGTGTTCGGGTGGAGGTTTGACGATGGCGGCCAATCAGAAGTCCGGTGATCAGCAGCCAGGGGGAGGTGTGGTGGTGGTTGGTCGAGGGGTGGTTTCGTAATGGTCGGCCTGTGAGGGGGGCGAAGAATGGGTGGAGGTCCTATGGCTGGGTTTGGGCGGAGTTCTAGCAATGACATTTGAAAGGAGGTCCGAGGACAATGTTGTGGCGGAGTTAGATTATACATATCAATGATATTTTACTGAATGAAATAATAATAGGAAGGTTTAAATTAAGGTGGTATACTTGTAATATTATATATTAGATAGCTATGATTTTCGGCATATTGTAATTCTTAAGTTGTCTTTAGTGCATTCTGGAGGTCCCAAATTCAAGTCAGAATATTTTTTCTACAAGTACAATTGTTGGATTATACGTATTTTTTCTCCACCTTGAATCTTGCATTAGCGTGCGTAGGTACTACGAGAATGCTATGCAAATAGAGCTCATGCATATGAGCATATCAATAAAAATTTCTAAGTTTTTTTTTTTTTCATGACATTTAAATGATCATATATATTTATTATTACTATGATCATTATTCAGAAGTCTAAGATTGCCCTTTTGAATTGCTCAACCCACCCAGACTCCAAGAATTACAATTTTAACATATCTGAAGAACAAACCCTAGCCATGAGCCAAGCTTTCAGATTCATATAGAGATATAACACAAATAGCATAGGAAAATTTGAAGCTTATTCTCCGAACAGATCCTAAGTTAACCAAGATCGATAAATCACTCTGGCTGATCAATATAGTACAGGTGAAATAAATATTTTTAAGTATTACACATTATAGCTGTTCATCTGCAACGTTAGAGAGAGAGAGAGAGAGAGAGAGAGAGAGTATGTGATTGGGACAACCACGCATTATCGCTCATTACCTTTATGTCTCTTTCTTGTTAGTTAATGAATAACACCTAGATTTTAATTTTTCTAGGTGAGGTAATTGGCTGGTGATTGGAACAAGTAAGAAGCAGGCAAAATCACTCTCAAGGCTCAACCGCATGGCCGAGCCAGCTCAGGCTTTGTTGGTGAAATTGACGATTTTTTTACTGTTTTTTAAAACAATTTTTTTATTAAAAAGTTGATTTAAGAAATATTAAAAAATAGTTCCAAATGAAACATCAATCTCTTTCTGCCTGGAATTCATTTGCCTAATGAAATCTATAAAAAACTTGGAATAACGAAATCCGCTAGTTTTAATTAATGTTAAATAGAATGAATGGTTTTGAAATAACATTTGAAGCTCATAATATCACCATTAAATTAGGAGAACAATGAATTTCTTCTTATGAGGAGAAAATATATTTAGAAAGATCATAATAACTTCTCGTGTATCTTTCAACATCCATAAAAAAATTGGAATGCTATTGATTTAAAATAGCTAAGAGGTTAACAAATGCCTTAAAATCATCTTTTAGTTACTTTAAGTAGAAGTCATTTAAAATTTGTGATTGATTGTAGAAGATGTATGAGAATAAATTATTATATTAGTCTAAATTGATAGAATTCTAACTCTCTATAATAATATTTTGACTATAATTTATTTGAACTGATAAAAATATTTTTTCTCGCACATATTCTACAATTCTTCATAAAGATGAATATTCGTTAAAAAATATTTCAATCACACAGAGGAGTTAACTAAAGGACCTGATGATTGGACGTAATATAAGAACTCACATTTTGCAGCTTAAACATTAAATATCCTACTTAGGACAATGCTATGATATTTGTCATTATATTATTAAGGCATTTAACTTTACAATTGTAAAGTTTTGTCAACCAAATCTTGGAATCCTCTTAGGGTAAGTCTTAGTAAATTGTTAATTAACCTATAAGATTCATAATTTATAAAATCCTAACTTATGTCATCCCTATCTTATGATTATAAATCTTGCAGACATATTTAATCCATCATAAAACTATCAATCCCATCAAGCTAATTAGGCTTTCCTTAAGGTTCAATATGTAATAAAATACTTTGGCATGCAATAAATAAAATCTCTAAGGTAATATTGACACATTTATTTGACGGTGATGCTCGATGATACTTTGATCATATTTATGTTTGTTTTAGAGGTGCACAATGTTGACTTGGCCATGTATGAATGAGCATAATCATTTCAAGAATTTAAAATTTTGATATACATGTTGGCTAGTGTTTGATGTTGTACAAAACTTAACATCATAGATGTACATAAAACAATCTTTTTATCATTAATTATTCTAGGTTCAAAAAGTTAAACAAAAATTTATGTCTTTCTAAAACTATTGATTTATAAACTGAAATAATTATGAAATATAAGAGTGATTTCTTATAATTATATTAAAAAAAGTATTTTTAAATGCAATCCATCATCATATGGATGAATAATGATTTTCATGCATGTAACATGTTGTATGGGTAGAGTACTCTTTGGAGATTGACATGTCCCTACTATATGGGGCATAGAAAAATATTCTCTTTGGAATATGGTGACAGTGTTCTTATCTTTTACTGTCACCATTCATTTGTACCGTTCAAACATCTTTATAAAAAATAGAGCGATAAATTCAGAAAAGTGATAGTGATTTAGAGATCCTCCTCCTCGGCTCCATGAGAAAGAAGTATTTTTAAGGGTATCTACATTCTATTATACAGTAGTGGAAGACGATTCTTGGATTTAAGGAGCACAATTGCTAATCTAGCTTAAAAATCAGCCAAAAAAAAAATCCTTTGTGAGTGTCTGATTAACCAAATGGCTTCCACACTCAATGAGATGAAACTTCTATAAGGAATTCTTTTGCTTCACCTAAGAAAAGCACAATAGAGAGATTCTAAGAAGCTTTATTGAAAATAGCACCATTAAAGGTGAAGTACATAGCAACCCAGTACCTAATCGATGATACATTGGCATTCCCTATCAACAATATCCAATTGGTCGCATAATCTTTATCTTATGCGCCAAACTTGACACTCAATTGATCTACGTGTTTTCTAGCTTTTTGATTGATAGTGCGGCTCAGGGGTGTCAATTTTTTACCCGACCCAGAAAAATTCGGGTTCGGGTTGACCCGTTTAGCAAACGGATCGGGTTCGGGTTTGGATTTTTGACCCGTTTCAAAAAACGGGTCAGATTTGGGTTGACCCGAAAACAACCCGACATTGACCCGAAAGTCGAGTCCATCCCGGTTTTCGACGTCGCCTGCTGCCGCACTCGTGCTGTCGCGGGTTCCTGCGGACTACGTCCGCACGCGCGGTCCCAGTCCGCACTTGCGCAGACTCAGTCGCGCCGTTGCACGGACCACGGTCCCGGGGACTCCGTCCCGGACGCGCGGTCCCACGGACTGTCGGACTGACGCCGTTGCGCTGTCCAGAGTACTCCGTCCGCACGTGTGGTCCAGCGGACTCCTTCCGCACTTGCACTGTCGCGACTCGCGAGCTCCGCCCTCCGCTGCGCAGGTCGGGTCAGGTCAACCCGGCAACCTGTGCGGGTCGGGTCCGGGTTGAAATGTCCGACCCGTTTGTAAAAATAGGTCGGGTTTGGGTACGTTGACCCATTTAGATCCGGGTTAACTCAGGTTCGACCCGAATCCGACCTGTCGACTTGAATTGACACCCCTAATTATCATTAGGATTTTGGAGTATTTTACGATGAGCTTGCATTGACTAGTTTTTGGTTAAAAGAAATTGTTATCGGTTCTTAGAGCAGCAAAAAAAAAATTGCGGCAATACTTATTGAATGATTAAACCATTATACAAATTGATAAAATTTGATAGACAAAGAGTTTTCATTTTGCAGATCATGTCAATACTGTCTTTTGATTTTGACGGCCATGCAAGATGATAGATTGAAATAAATAAAATTTGGAGAACTTTTAGTTAAACTGCATAAGAAGAACAATGATGAAAAGTAAAATTTAGTATGATTCATTTGTAGGGGCGGAACCAATTTTAGTTCTTAGATAGGGAGAACTTATAAATAACACTTTTATTCAATGTGTTTAATTATATTAGAGGCCAATTGCTTAAAAATCTCTGTAATAATCATATAATAGATTTTTTTTTTTTTTTAGTTTTTTAAGTAGGAATCCGCTACTGTTCATTTGATACTATTGCTGTTGTATAAAAAATCAAGTGAAAAGCAATTGTTGGAAAAACTCTTATGAAATATTAATGAAATGGTGTTGATTTCCGTTTTTTTTGTTTCTAGGTCTTTTTTTTTTTTTTTGCTTGTTTAACTGTAACATTTTATATATTTGATAATGCCAAAAATATTAATGTGCCCTCAAATAAAATAAAATTTAGTTTTAGAACTATATAAGCATTGTATCAATAAACCAATTATTTGTTGTGCTCAACATGTTAACAAGCATTAGAAAAGTTTTACAATAAATTTTAGAGAATATAACCGGACCTAGAGGTGCTGATGATAGAGTGAAATATCTCACACACAAAGCATCACCCAAAAAAAAAAAAAAAACGTTATGATAAATTGATATAATTCCTTATAAAAAAAACTATACAACTCATGTTGAGTTCTTCAACAAAAATGATGAATTTTTCGAAAAAAAAAAAGTAGATGGTGCTTGTATTGCGTAAAGTTAGAAGCAAATAGAAATCACAAAAGCATATGAGGGAAACTGTCACTAGTATAAGGACACCTTACCTCTCAATTCGGCTAAGTCAAGTCGACTCATGAGTTGAGAATAATGATATCACCAGCTCAAACTTGACTTTTTAGTCAATGAGCCTACTTATTTAAAAAAACTAATATTAAATATACTTAAAATATATTAAAATTTAAAAATTTAAATATAAAGTTGAAAAAATATTTAAATTTATACATTTATTCTTAATCTAAAGTTTTTTTTTTTTTTTATTCTTAATCTAAAGTGATTCCTCATAAGTTTATTTTCTTAGTTTTCATGTTCTTTATCATTTTAGCCCAAGACATATTTGAAATGAAATTACTCTCTTAAATGAGCTAGCCCATAAGCCGCTCAACTAATTAATGAAGCAAAAGCTCAAATTAAAAGTGGTTCAAGCCCGATTTGACTTGTTTATACCCCAAAAATCTAAACACAGCTTGGGGAACAATTAGTATGTCCTCTGACCGGACGTAGAGCTACGTTCGGCCGCCAATAACATTTCGCCACGACTCTTACTCTCTACTGCGCGGTCCGATGACTTGACCCGGATCGGAACCCGGGAATGCTATGTTTGCGTATTGCGAGATATTATCGGATCGGAACCCGGGAATGCTATGTTTGCGTATTGCGAGATATTACTCGGTATTGCTAGGTATTGCATGCAATAACGAGAAGAACCACTCTGTGAAGGCCAATACCAAGCAAATACCGAGTAATAGAAAAACTCGGTACAACTCGGCTTTACTCGGTATTTGCTCGGTATTGCTCGGTATTGGTTATTGCCAAGCAAAATCGACCAATACCTAGCAATACTAAGTAATACCGAGCAATACCTAGCAAAATCGAGAAGTACCGAGCCATCTTGGGTCCGTTCCGGGTCGGGTTGTCGGGGCGCACGGTAAATAGTGAGAACGCGTGGCACGATTCTACTGGCGGCCGAACATAGAACTACGTCCTCCAAATAAAAGTTCCAGCTTGGGATAATAAGGTTTTCAATTCCTTTCCGTCCATAAAAAAATCTATCTAATCTAAAAGATACCAAAAGGGCATTTTGGTCTTTTTGTGCCATTAAAAAATGACCAAATCCATAACTTTTTGCGGCGCCCTTCCAGTGGCGCCGAACAGTAATTTTTATTAAGCATTATTAAATGCGGCATTCAACATATTAAAAAATAAAAAACTATATTTAAAAATAATAATAATAAAATGAGGTAAATTTTTTTTTTAAAGGTTAAATAATGTAAAACTTAAAATCCATGCGAAGCCTGATCTTACACAAGAAGAGTGAAGATGTCAACAACCCACATTAATAAAAAGCGCCGCAAACAATCAAGTGAAGCATCGTAAAGACTAACAACCAATAATTTCTTTATCAATAGAACCACTAATTTATATCACCCATGTGAGGCCCAGATCTCCTTTCTCAGAGCCTACTCTAACAACATGACAAATCTAGAAACTCCTTTCCCATGGCCCCTTTCTGACACAAATCAAGCTCATAACACCCCATTTAACCTGCACAAATTCTTAATAAATATTTCTAGTTAACTATTATACCTAACTATAATGAGAAAGGCCACAGCGGGTGCTAAACAATATGAAGCAACCACAGCTCCAAATCTGGCTCACAACTCTTAATTATTCCGCCGTAACGTTCAGAACTGGCTACCCTCAAAGGTCTGCCCGAACTGCCATCCGGCGGGCGCAACATCGTAGCTAGTGGTGGTCCGGCCGTCGCTGGTGGTCACTTGGAAGGACAGGCTCTGCCCGTTGAGAAGCGAGTTGCTCTGCCAATTCTGACCCCAATTTCGCGACATTGTTTGCCATCCGGTCTTCGATCCTTTAATAGCCACCGCGTGCACGTCACCAGCGCCAGCCACATTTGTGATTAGCACCAGATTGAAGTAGGAGTGTCCGTTGATTGTGAACCGAATCCCTCCTTTCCTCACACAGGAAACTCTGTATCAATCAGCTCATGAGACTTGCGATCAATGGGGAATAAATAATTGAGGATAAAGAAGAGAAATTAACCTGCGGAAGGCAACGGGGACAATGCCAGCACGGTATTGAGCGATTTGGAGGAAGGCGGGCTCGGCGAGATCGAAATGCTGGAGGGGAGGGTTGCACCACCCGCCGTTGTCGTTGGGCAGAGCGTTGTTGGGCGGGCAAAAGTTGGTGGCGGTGACGATTATAGAGCCGGCTAGGCACCATCTAGGATCATCATCGCACCGCATTTCGTAGCAAGATCCACAGCTCATGCCGTTGTTGAATAGGGCGGTGCTGAGTGCCGCTGTGCTTGTGCCATACCCCTGGCTGTACAGATTTCCATAACCACAGGCGCCTCCTATAAACCATACAAAACCAAATGCCTTTATGATCCGCCACTCCACATTCTGTATATTTAAAAGCTACGTAGTGCATAGAGCTAAAGACTCACCCATTGTGCCGGAGGCATCACCGCCGCCATAGAAGGTTGCGTGGGCGCTTTCCCAGCCGTAGTCATCGGCGGAGGCCGCTGCAACGAGGAGGAGGAAGGAGAAGAGGAGGGAGAGTGATGGCGCCATTGTTGAGAATTGGCTTGGTTTGGTTTGAGGTGTGGAGAGGGAAGGGAGGGAGGGAGGGAACTTATAGGAGGCGGGATTGGGGGGGTGGGGAAGAGGAGTGGTTAGCTATGGAGAAGGGAAAGAAGGATTTGGAGTTAAGAGGTGGAAGGGGAAATGCACAAATGCACATGCATGGGGGTTTGGCTGGAGCTGTGGGCCTCACACCCCATGTGACTTCAACTGTCGCTCCTTCTGTTGTCATCTTCCACCTCCGACAAATAAGATACGTTATCTTCTTAATCTTCAAGTATGCACGAAATGATTACTTAAGAGCATATAATTGGCCAGATTAACTAATGGTGATCATTTGGTTAACTTGTGTTGTTTTTTAATTCCTTGGTATTGGATTCCCTCCCAGCATAGGTTTTTCTATTGTTACAGTTTTAATAAACGTGAAATTTGATATTTTGTTGATGACTAATATAGAAATAGAAAATTCATACTAGAACTAAATGATAGGTGGGAGGGAAATATAATGCTTTAAGGAAATACTTATTTTACTGATTATATTTTCTATATGAATCCTGACCAGCAGTGTGACAAAAAATACTATGAAATACGTGATATAAAATTATGAAGAATGAAACAAAAAAATTATAATGTTGATGATAAGTTAGTAAAATAAAAAAAATACTTTGGCAATTTATCTATGAGCAAATGACCTGATTTTTTTACTGAAAAGGGCTAAACTGGTAACAAAGTAAGGTATTTTAAAAAATAAGAAATCAAATTTATTCCAAACGATGCAATTTTATAGGTGGAAAGATTATCACATTGCGGCAGTTTAAATGACCCGAAAATAATTTGAATGTGAGCATATTAGAAGCTTGAAGATGTCGTACAGGCTTGGACCTCCCCCACCTTCCTGCGTATCTCAATCTCAATTATGAGACTTACAACAAATGCTCATTGTTGTGGTTGGCTCGTTTACAGGGCAGTGGGCTATCAGACTAGATCCCTATAAAACTCTATGCAATAATGCATGTGTATGTGGCATACAATCAAATCAGATTTGTTGGTTTTCACATAGTTTGCCAAACTACATATAAGTTCACAGCCTTCACTACTAAAATATATAATTTTTTGTAGCAATTGTTACGGGCGGTTTCCGCAAAAACTAGCTTTTTGCACCAGTTTTGATTGCCGGTATATATACCGGTGCAAATGTCACCGATTTTAACTGCTGGTATAGCCCAACACTGAAATCCTATCTCTTATACCTAGTTCGATGCTCACATTGCCGGTATATTCTCATGTTTCTGGACCCGAACCTGACCTGATTCGGGTCCGGGTCAACCCGACCCGACACGAATGACCCGAAGTTGACCTAAATATGCTAATTTTTGGGTCAAAATCGGGTCAATATTCGATTTTCGGGTCAAAATCGGGTAAAAACGGGTCAATCTCGGATTTTCCGGTCAAATATGAGTTTTCGTGTCACTTTCGGGTCAATTTCGGGTTGCTGGGTCAACCCGAACCCGACCCGATTTTTAAAACGGGTTGATTTGTTCAACTCGAACCCGACCCGTTTCGGGTTCGGGTTGACCCAAACCCGGATTTTTCCGGGTAGGGTTCGGGTCGTGTTTTGGGTCGTGTCAAAAATTGACAGCTCTACACATAGGCTCTTAGGATAAATTTTAGTTTTGCTTTTTTTGGACGAGATGCACAATTATTATACCAAAGTAAGCATTTCAAATAAAATAAATATGGTTTAATTCATGATTTAGATATGTAGCTATTTTCTGTAATCAATAGGCCATCATCCTTCCACAAAGAAAAGTGATTAGAATGTTGAAATTGCCACAACTCTTGACATTAGTTTTTCATGAACATATTCTTGACAGTTATGACCACCGCAAATCTGCATGTTTGTGCATGTTATAATTACTGTTAAATCTATCACTTCAATAATCAAGGATAATTTCTTGACAAATAATCATCGAGTAGGCCAGTGTCTTCGGAGAATGCATCAAATGCATAAAAGGAGACTATGAAAATGAATACTTAGGAACATACCACCAAAAGATTTAACAAGGCATCTATGAAGATTTTTGCGCCTTAACAAATTTTTTTGAGGCTCCATCATTACAAAATAAATGTAGCATATATTGCAACATCATTTTATACAAGTAACGATTAGCCTTGTATCAAAATTGGGCAAGTTTCACACATCTAACATCCGTTTATACACAAAGCACCCAAACAGATTGAGGAAGCATCAGGTGCGACCCAATGATAGCCATAATTCTTTCTGGATTAATTTTCAAACAAATGGATATCATAATATGAACCTACTTGATATTTCGTAGAAACACCATATGATGCATGACAATTTAAAAGACATTATATTTGCTAAGATATATCATTTAAATTCTAAAAAACCTCATCCTTCTTTATAAAAGTTTGGAAACGAGACTTATAATAGAAATTTATGCACTTTCCATCCACCTACATCTCCTTTTGAATAAAGCTCTAACTTTTCAACATGAACTCTGAACTCTATGAAGCTCATAATGGATGAATGAAGTTTAAGTCATATTATATTCACCGAAAAACTCTCTTCAACTTTAAAAAAAATCATTATATATTGCAAGGGCATGAAGACTCATATATAATAAAATAATTATGTTGTACCTCAAAGCCGAAATTATGCCCTTACCTAGCAACTCAACAACTTATTGTTCATTGGCTACCTAAATCCCCATTAAATTTTCAGTTATTGGAACTTGAGAAGAATAAGCATTATTTATTGCATTCTTATAACTAAGTTTTTAAACGGTACTTGCATAAACTAAAGCAACTGCCTGAGAAAATATTTCTGAAAATTGCATTTTGAGCTGGTACACCGTACACTAACCAACTTTTTTTTTTTTTGGCACTTGGTGGTGTTATCATCAGTTGACCTAGAAGTGACACACACTCAAGAAAACTCCTGACCCGCATTTGATTAGGCCCCACTTAAGATGAGCTACTGCTCGAGGGGAATCGAGCATGGTTTGGGGGGTTCCCATCCGTACTCGCTCACCAACCAAACTAAGCAACGGTGGGTACTAACCAACTTATTAATATGAAGGCGGTAGAGTTAACAGATTTTGCATAGTTCAACGTTTTGAAAATTACTATATTAGTTTTGATTTTCATCAGCAGGTTCATCATTTGCTTTAAGCTAAGATTATTAAGTTCTTACTTAGGTATATTACGCAGCTCACTTTGATCTGTTAGTTGGGAGTCTTAATTAGTCTTGGCTACCAACTAAAAGATTTTGGGTTTGTCACTCTTGTATGTGATACATGTATAAATTTGTCTTAATTGATCAAAATGTCTCAAAATTAAAAGTATTGCACTCTTTTAATATTTTTACCTGAAATATTAAGGTTTGTTTATTTGACAAATGAATGTCAACAGAACATGATTTTACATATTTATTTTTTTAATTTGCAGCTTAACATATTATTTGGACAGTTTGAATTAATTAATGGGTGATATAATAATTCATTCTCAGAGTTACCGAAGATGCATAATTTTCTTCAAGAGGGCATTAAAATACTATCTTTAGATAGGATTATCATGTGATACATATAAATATAAAGAGAGCTCAATAATAAAAAACTAAACAAGAAATATTAACTTTTCTGTTGAATATATTAGTTCAGATGGCGACTCTTTACTTGGTTTGTTTTCAATTCAAATTTCTTCGCTACTTCTGAAAATCATATTATTTGTACTATTTGATGATCTATGATTTTGACCACTTGCCATATGCTGAATTTAACTAGCTATTGGTCTCAACGTATGAACAATTTTTTCACAATTACAATAATCAATCTATTTTTAACATATTTTTATATCATTTATTATGCAAAAAGTGAGCGCTTTGTATTATTTTGCTTATTTATTGGACTGTTAATTATGCTCAAAAAATTTGCCTGCTTAATCTCTTGAATTTTAATTCATGTTCCATCAGCAAAATTTTTTTGCTCGAGTTCATCGCCTGCCGATGCTAACGATTTCATTGTCCGCTGTCACTAATAACATCAAAGAACGTCATGGCATATAAAGCGTATCCATGTTATTAACACCAATATCAAGTCATCTAACTTTGTTACTTCACTTGGCCAAAAATATCGATGCGCATTATCACCATTATTGTGAATGGACTTCATCGATGCAAACTCTCACTCCCAACATCATCTTAAGAACTTATAGTACACTTTTTAGTCTTTGATCTCTTCTCTAAGACTAATGGAATTATTGGAATATAAAACAAATGATATCTTGAAGATAATTCTAATGCCTTATGACTCCTTCAAATTTTGCTATGGAATTCATCATCCAATACTGTTTACGCATATTACATTGTAGAACACATTTAATACTTACAGGAAAGGGTATAAATTTACCCAATGACATATCTCATGAACACATTTTAATTGGGTAGGTCCCATAGTTTATTCTTTTTCGGGATTTCAAATAAAAATTTTTGTCTACTTTCATTTACTCTTTATTTATCTTATATATGTGTACGCAAAATTTTCATCCGACACTTAAATGAGACATCTGTTTTTTCTACTGCCATGAAAGTTTTAGCATGCATGATGCAACATTGTATAAATATATTACCTAAGATATTGTAAAAATATACATATTTATATTTTATATTCATTATTTTTTTGCAATATTTCTTTATAAATCTATTTTAAATTCTTTTTTAATGATTGTAATCATTATTAATGAAAAAAAAAAAAATTTATCCGAATAAGCTCAAATTTTGAGTCAACGTTGGATATTGTTGATTAGCTAAATCACAATTTACTTATTTCAAAATTTGAACGATTTGATCGAATTATATTTAATAGCATTCTTAAATGTTTATAGTCAATAAAAATTATCTGACTTAAATTTTTATATATTAAAATTTTATATATACTTTTATAATATATCATAAAGATGATATTAAAAATCTATTTAATTGACGAATGTAACGAATTTTTTTAGAAGTAATAAGAGCGGTACTTAAAATAAGCGCCGAAGGTTGCTTTTTTTCGTTTTTATATCGTGGATCTAAGTATCTAACCACCGGATAAATATTTCCATTGGGACTTGACATGTAAAGTACTGTAGTGCGTACTATACATTATACATCATGGGATTTATTAAAAAGTCCACTTTGCGAGGGTTTCATTTAAGTACAAACAAGCACCTGATTATCGGCGTGATTTTTTTCTCTAGACAAATATATAATTTAGCATTTCCTTGGAAGATAACATTATAATTTAGTATTCCTAATCAAACTCATTTTAATATCCTCCGGTATCTCTAAAGTCCATACCGCCAAAATATTAATATCCGAATAATTCTGATATTTAACGGTCATTAGAGTGGGAAAAATTATTAGGTGCGGAGTGCGCGCCGTCCGCACAAGCACTGGGTAGGTACCCAGCAGTACCAAGTGCGGGTACCACTAGGTACCCAATGCTTGTGCGGACGGTTCTCCCGGTCCGCACTCCGAATTTTTATTAGGTACGGACACCTGACGTAGCTCTACATCTGACGCCAATAAAATATCGCCACATGCTCTTACTCTTTACTGCGCGGCCCGACGACCCTACCCGGAACTGAAACCTGGTATTGCTATGTTCGTGTATTGCTAGATATTGCTCGGTATTACTAGGTATTGCTTGACAATAACGATAAATATCGCTCTGTCAAGACCAATACCGAGCAATACAGAGCAATATCTAGCAATACCGAGCAATTCATAATAAAACCGGGGTATTGCTCGGTATTGCTAGGTATTGCTCGGTATTGCTAGGTATTGGTCTTGATAGAATGATATTTCTCGTTACCGAGCAATACCGAGCAAAACCTAACAATACCCTGGTTTGTACAAATCAACTAATACATAATAATATCGGGTTCTGGTCCAGGTCAGGTCGTCGGGCTACGCGGTAAAGAGTAAAAGCACGTGGCGACATTTTATTGGCGTCCGGATGTAGAGCTACGTCAGGCATCCGGACCTAGTAAAAATTCCCGCACTCCGCACCTAATAATCTCTCCATTAGTAGCCGCCATTTGTTTTGCCAAAATAATATGATATACAAATGTTGTTTCTCAAAATAATTTTGTATATTTCTTAGAAATAGTAGAGGGCTAACTTAGAGAACCCAAAAATAAATAAATTTGGAATTAACTACCCCATCACCACAAAAGTGAAATTTTTGTTTTAAAAACTTAATTAAATTAAAAAAATTATTAATTAATTACAATAAATTTGGACCACTATTTATATAATTAATGACAGTTATTTAAATACTTAGAAGTTAGTATAAATAAAATATAAATACATTATATTATTACGTACATTGATATAATATAAAAGATTCTAAAAATAAAATTAAATATGCATTAGCCCAAGCTGGTATACTATCATAAATTAAACATCAAACTTCTAAAGTATTTTTATGTAAGAAATATTTTCTCTAAATCTCATCACTCCTCTTCATCTGTTTTTCATCCACCTCTTGGTTGCAGTTGTTTTTTATTGATATTATCTAAATTAGGGAAGTAGAATAACACTAGGGCTTCGTTAGGATTAACTTTTTGTTGTTTTTACACAACTCTCATTGGCCTATTGGTTGAGAGATAAGGCTTCCAACTAAGAGGTCTAAGGTTCGAGTCTCTGTGTATGCGTTGTGTGTGTGAGTTTGCCTTAAATGACCTAAATGTCCCAAAAAAACTTTTTGTTGTTTTTTAAAACGATTTTCTAGTGCAAAAAATTTTTGAATTAGAAATTTTTGTACTAGAAAATCATTTTAGAAAGTAATAAGAAAGTTGTCCAAAACAAAATATAAGATAATTTGGTCGCGATAATTGCTTCTGATTTTTTTTTAATTAGGGAACTAATAAAACACTCAGTTAATTTGTTTGCTTATATTGGCCGGTACTGCGCTCTCTCATCCGGCTCTCATGTATTATAATAATTAAATTATAATTATAACCTTTCAATTTTTTCATGGGAGATCTAAATATAATAAGATTGACTAACATCTCATGTAACAACATCTTTAGTGTGGCACTCATAGCTTCCCATTTATTTCTTCTTATCTATTTATATTGTACTTGTTCATAATTCTGAATTTTACTTCTTAATAAATAAAATCTCAATGTTTCTTATAACTGAATTATGAGTTTAGTGGGAGAGGCTAGAGTTATTATAATTATTTACTCACATATAAATATCAAAATATATGTCTGATATTTAGAACATAAATATATAATCATTATTATTGTAATATATTTTCATTATTAAAATTTTTTTATCATATTTCCTTGACACTGTTTACGGTTTATATATATATGCTCTGAAATATTTGGAAAGATTAAAAGTTCAATTTAAAATATATGCTCTGAAATATATATGCTAAATCTACATACTTCTATAATATAGCAATTTTAGAGATTTCTCTATTTTTTACAAATATCCGAGATCTTTCTACAACTCGAGAGTCTTTTCTAATTATTATAAATATCTTATATTCTTCTACTACTCTAAGACTCTTCTATATTGGATAAAATTTTATTATATATAGAATACTTTAAAAATGTTAAGAAATGAACATCAAATTTTATCAAAATCATTAAACGTTAATCAAAACCGAATTTCATTTTATATGATTGATTAATTTGAAGTAATAATTTCACTCAAGGAGTAAGGACCGGATCGGATCGATCAAGCCAGTTTGTGGCTAGATCTAACTCTGCGTGAAATTAAATCAAATAACTTCGTGCTAATCTATTAACCCATATTTTTTTTACTCAAAATCTAATTGCGCTGCTGCTACCGTAATATTAGGTATCAGGTTGTACGCACGTGAGATATGATTAACAGTTACCGTACTCTAAATTAAGCCGATGATTAAGCACACGATGCGCTGCTTCTCAATAAAAAGTTAGTCTAAAATCTAACATCTTTGATTAACCGACCATGTCAGATAATTAGCACTTATTAAGGATTAGGTTGCAAATAATTAGTAATATTTTCATACAGCATGCATGCATGTCTTTAATCATGAGGTCATCCCATGTTAGGAGCACATGGCATTCCGCCATTGCTGCCTTGACAGACGTCACATATTGGCTTCCATCTCTTTCCTAAACTAATTCTAACTACTAATAGAGATAAGAGCTTTAAAAAATAAGCTTATCCTTAAACCAAATCTTAATGTATACAAAGCATCCATGAAGAAGATTCCTAGCCTGTTGAGACAGAGAAGGTCCACACGTCTAATTATTGCAATTTTATTAAAATTTTCTTACGATATAAAATTTCAGACAAACTTTATTGCAAATATCAAATCATTTTCTATACTTAGATATGTTACCCGACAACATTCATTAGGTTGTCTTGCAGTTTGAATCGAAATCTTAATGGTTTCGGGCATTTGTATGTACATATAAGGGTATACATGAGCTAGGTTTATGCGAGTTTAAGTATTAATTGTTCTATTCAATTTGTTAAGCAAAGCGGTTTAAATATATTTTTTTTTTTGATTTATTAACTTGTATAGCTAAACAGTAGTTATTCAATATCATAAATGCTATTAATGTTCACATGCATATTCATATATATATATAATCGAACTACGAATAAATATGACACCATCAAAGGTGTTATTCATGTTAATTTATTTTACTAAATAAACACTTTTTACAAACCTAGCTAAGTGATAATTAAAAATAATGGCCAATTTAAAAAAAGGAGCATATTTTAAATATAAATTAGCTTAAGGAGCATGTTAATGAAATTTTTAAAAAAGAGTAAAATACGGATCGAACTTCATTATCCGGTTTCAATACAAACCGTAACTTCATTATGTGGGTTCTATTTTCCAAGGAAACCAGTACTCACCAGAAACCGGTACACTATTCACAAGTTTAAATAGAAACCGATTTTCAATTCACTACTTTTAATTTTAAAAAAAAAATCTTTTTCAATTAGAAAACATAATTTTCTAAAGAAAATAAACTTATATTTTATTTTAAATCATTTTAATAAGTGATTATGTTCCAAAAAATTAAATTAAATAAATTTTACGTTTTCTAATTTTTTTATTTACACTATTTTGCTTATTTTTTAAGAATAACTTATTAGTATGTTTTTTAAATTAATTTAAATTTAATTTAATTTTTTATAATTTTTTATTTATTATTTTAATTATAACTTCTTATAGTTTTTTAATTATAACTTTTAATTTTTTTATAATTTTTTAGTATTTTTTATTATTTTGTAATAACTTTTAATAATTTTTATTTCGATTTTATTTTAATTAAACCTTTTTATTTTTTTTTAAATTATCAATTATAAATTTTAATTTTTTATAACTTTTTTTAATTTTTATTTTAATTATAACTTTTTATTCTTAAATTTATCTAACTTTTGATTTAAATTTGTAATTAAAAAATATAAAAAAAACTTAAAGTAATAATTAAAATAAAATTGAAATAAAAGTTGTAAAAATTTATAATTATAATAATAAAAAAGTTAAAAAAAGTTATAAAAAATATAATTAATTAAAAAATTAAAATTTATAATTAAAAAGTTAAAAAGTTATAATTAAAATAATAAATTAAAAATTATAAAAAAATAATTTAATTTAAATTTAATTTCAAAATGTACTAATAAGTTATACTTAAAAATAAAGAAAAAAGTGTAAATAAAAAAATTAAAAAAATAAAATTAAGTTTAAGTAAAAAATGTTTTTTTTTTTTAAATTTTTTTATTAAAAAACGATAAGCATAAAACCGGTTCTAGTAAAATTAGAAATATGATAATGAAGAAACCAGATAATGAAGAATCCATTTAATGAGGTTCCGTATTTATTCATTTTTAATTTTTTTTTTCGTTAACCTACTCCTTAAGCTAACTTAAATTTAAAATAGGCTGCTTTATATAAATTGGCCAAAAATAATAAATGACTATTAATATATACATTGCTTCTCATGCTCAAATATTAGTTTTATCTAGCGTCACGTCATATGCATGATATTTTTATAATTTTTTAAACATAAATTACCCATTAATCAAATCTAATATCTCTGATTGACCCTTTGTTGATTTATAATAAGAATGATAAATATATAGATATCTGTAGTCAATAATGTGCAACGGTACGTGCTTTACAAATAAAATGGAATTAAAAAAATTGTCAAAATAAATGGCTCGAAGCACTTACATATGTCATGAAATTGTCAAATTTTAATTAGGCTCGAATCCTAAAGCGAATTCAAAGAACGTTAATGAATTGTTTCAGCTAGGTTGAATAATTATTTTGTTAGGTTCAACCATTTTATTGTGCGTTGCTTGTTGATTTATTGAATGTGGCCCAAATGGGCCACGTGAAATGCTTAGCTATGACTAGCCGTTGTGGCGTAGCCATGATTGTGGGGCACGGGAGGGAACTTTTATTTGGTCAAGTGAACGTACGTAGAGCTACGTTCGGCCGGCACTAAGATCGCAGGCACAAAACGAGAAATACCGAGCAATTAATATCAACAATAACGAGAAATAACATCATGTGAAGACAAAATACCAAGTTATACCGAGCAATACCGAGTAATCCCAAAAAATACCGAGTTTTTCTAGGAAAAACTCGGTATTTTTTGGGTAGAAAAACTCGGTATTTTTTGGGATTACTCGGTACGTATAACTTGGTATTGATCTTCACAGAGCGGTATTCCCCATTATTATCAAGCAATACATAACAATAAAGACCAAATACCGAGGAAAAATTGAGTAATAATCCTCTGACCGAACGTAGAGCGACGTCTGGTCAGAGGACGTAATAAAAGTTCCACGATAGGAGGTTTGAGGGGAGCCTACAGTTTTCATGTTAGCTTAATCTACACGTGCATGGCCTCTTCTATGGCCCAGTATTTTTTTTTTTTTTTTTTCAAAACACAATTTTATTCAAAGCATATAAAAAAAGATATTTCAATAGTTAGCGGCTCACAGCCAAAGATACAAAAAGTAAAAACCCGAAAAAACTAAGTATACAAAAAAATAATCAACGAGAGGAGACTCAGGGTGGAGGCCCCAGCACATCAGCCTCGCAGTCAAGCACGGACCATCTGTGGGTGTCAGTTATACGAACACAATCCATCCAGTAAACCACAAACCGATGCACCCAGGTTGCCAACCTGCCAAGCCAATAAGGGAAAAAGAAAATTAAAGTTTTTGAGCTAATTAGGGCCCAGATTATCCTATTTTTAGTTTCATCAAAGTTCTCTCTAGCATGCACTGTAACAATATAGCGCTCTATCAGCTTGAATCAGTAGATGGATTCCTTCTTCCGCTGTTCACTGCGTGCTGGTACGTTTCTATATATGCCATTCAAGTTTGGCTACACTAAGTAGTTTTCTTAAAATCTTTAAGTTTTGAAGTTGTATCTGTTTAGTTGAACGAATAATAAATAGAGATCATGTTTTTGAGGATTTTTAGTACATCAACTAGGCTATTAGAAATATATTCTAAATTCGTCTAAATCGAATAAATTCAAAATGATACAAAACCTTCCAAACTAGCCGATCCCGCTTTATTCTAACAGTTCCACAACCGCCAATATCTAAATGCCTGTAGCTTAAAAAAAAAAAAAAACATTAAAATTTATACATGAATCTATTACTCGCTTTCTGTAATAAGGAAAATTTAATTTAAATACAAAAAATTAAAAAAACATTTAAAGAGAAAAAAGTTGTATAATTTAATTTATTTGTATTATTATTATTACTATTATGTATAAGTTGATTCCTGAAATTAAAGTTTTTGTTAATAAAGAAATGAATTGGGCTGAAAATGAGTCGAGATGAGCTCGAGTTATCTTTGATTTGAGCATGAACTTGATTATTTAATAGAGTTCAAGCTCGAGCTTTATTCTATGAGTTAGAACTTTATTTGACTTGTTTAATATGAAAGAGAGAAATTTATTATGATTCAAGTAATTATTAAAATTTAAAAATAAAAAAGAATAAAATAATAAAAGAAAATAATAAAAAATCAATAAATATAAGAAATTGAGATATAATTTTTTAATATTTTTAACAACTTTATATATCCTTAAATTTTGGCTTGCTAAAATATTTTAAGTGCATTTTAAATTAAAAATTTTTAAGCGGAATCGACTCGCTAACTAAAGAGTCGAGTTAGGTTTGGCTCATTAGTTCATCGAGTGTAGCTCACGAGCCATTTATTGTGCCAAGCACAAGCCGATTCACAAACTCACTCGACTTATGAGAAATTATTCTGTGCGGAGTCCGGACGTAGCTTTGTGTCTGAACACCAATAAAATCGCGACAACTATACTATGCAAGTGGATATTCTTTTCTATTTCTTGTTTAATTTTTTTCTTGCCAGTAGATTGATCCTGCCCAGAACAAATCCTTTTTTAAATTTTAGGGCTGAGCATTGGCATTCTTTTTTTAAATTAAATACCGCGCAAAAACGTTATATTTTTTAGGTCTTTAGCTCAAAAAACATTTCATAGCTGTCGACAAAGAAACACGATGAGGTCATGATGATGAAGTTGAAGATGAAGACTGGTTTGGAGGAGGTCAAGACGATGAAGATGAAGATTTATTTGGAGGAGGTGAAGCCGATGAGGACGAAGACTATTTTGGATAAGGAAAAGCCGAGGAGATGAAGATTGTTTAGGAGGAGGAGAAGCCAATGAAGATGAAGACTGGTTTGGAGAAAAAGTCGACGAAGAAATAAGGAATAATAGTTTTTTCTATACCCTTAGGGAATATATATTTTTGAAATATTTTATATATTAATAGTTTTTTTTTGTACACTTAGGGAAGATGAAGATGCTTTATTTTATTGATGTTTTTTTTTTTCATTGGAGATGGCTATTAAAAAAACACCACCGATAATATAACACCACATTCTTAAATAAAGTCTGCTATGTATCGTTGTGTATCGATTATATTGGTTGTGATATTGAAATTTTGCTGTGCATCAATAGACATTTTAATTAAACTGAAAATGTGCTATGTACCACTACATTCTTAAATAAAGTCCACTGTGTATAAGTCATATTGATTCAGAAGTAAGAAACATTCATATTTATTTAGATGTAAGAAGTCTGATTAAATACATAGTTATTTACTATTGCTTATTGAAGAATAAAGAAAAGCTAGTACCGAGCAGTACCAAGCATGTGTCAAGCGGTATTGAGTTTCGGAGTACAAACGCGACTTGCAAACTTTGAAAACAAACGGGACTTCAAAATTACTCTCACGATAAAAATTGCACCGCCGAAAACCCTTGTAGGGGTGCTACCCCTTGACCTTCGCAGGTCGAACCCCGCTAGAGGACGCTTCCCCCTCAAACCCTCGCCAGGGGGCGTTGCCCCCTCGGAACCCCCAACATATTCCCTAAATATATAGAAAAAAAAATTATCATTTCTTGTTTCTTCTTTCTCGGCAGCTTTTCCACCGCTATACCAGTCTTCATCTTCATCTTCATCAGCTTCATCAGCTTCTCCACCTCCAAACCAGTCTTCATCTTCATTTTCACCGACTTCTCCTTGTTTCTTTTTTCTCAGTGCTATGAAAAATTTATTGAACTAAATCCTAAAAGTACTAGAAATCGCGGTATTTTATTTAAAAAAAGAGGACCAATCTTAAACCCTAATATTTGAGCTGGCAAATTCTAGGCCGATTCAGTTGGGCTCACAAGAAAAAAATAAACGTAAAATAGAAATGAATATTCATGTATATAATACAAGTGCCATAATTTTATTGAAGTCCGGACACAGAGGTACGTCCGGTCTCCGCACAAAATAATTTCTCCCCTTACACCCCTAGACCGGATATCTAGCATATGGCATACATTTTTATATATTAGCATATAAAATTATTAACGAGTTGGGACATTTATCGCCGACAAATGCTTTACTGAGCGGCCGTCCACCTCTGTCAACAATCAATGATTGAGATTTACGTTAACGAACATATCATGCCATCGAATTCCAAGTCCCCCAGCATTTTACGTTCATCGCGTGGCCCAAATACACCGACCCGTCAAATTTCCCCTTCATGATCGCGCAGTGTCGGCAAGCGAGAAACCATGACCATGCATTCTGCATGTTAGAACCAAATGCTCGGTTTCTGAAGGACCGCTGCCCCTACCAATTCCCATGTGCCCTTGTCTCCGTTTCTTTATTTCTAAGCTCTTATTATTATTTTTTTTAAGCCAGAGCTTATTTTTTTATAGCCAGATTAATATAAGCTTGGAATATTGGATAATCTCCTTAAAAATGATTTTGTCCACTGACCGCTGCCAGTTACCACCATCATTTGATTTCATTTACTTCAAGTAAAAAAAAAAAAAAATCACATTTATTCCCTTTACACTCATCCCAACAACATCAAGCAGTTCAATAAACTATGAGTTGATTTGGTTAGCAGAAAAAGAAATGCAGTGTAGAAAAAATATAATATACACTACATTCCTTTTACAATGCTTCCCTTTTATTATATTCTTATTTTACCAAACAACTTTTCAGAAAATAATTATTTTGATATTCACATCCTAGTTATATTTTGTTCACCCTCAAAAGAAAAAAATTGCTCTGCTCCTCATTTAGGAATGTATCGACATGCATGTATGTTGGTTTCATAAGTTATGTTGATTGTTTATTATATATATATATATATATATTGGATCCGACTCGAAAATCAGATCTGAACCCGACTCGAAAATTTTGGGTTTGGGTTGACCCGATTCCGAAGTGGGTCGGGTTCAGGTTGACCCGGAAATCCATAAATAACTTGAAATGACCTGGAAAAGACCCTGCCCGAGTTGCCTGCCCAAGGTGTCCCGCTTGCCCACCGGCTTGCCCGTCCCGGATGCCCGGTTTGCCAGTGTAGCCCGCGTGGCCACGTGTATCAAGCCGTAGTCGTTGCCAGCGTGACGCACGTCGCATCGCGGCATTGCATGTCACGCCATCACCTACGACTGCATCAAGCCTGTCGTTGCCCCGCTGACCGCTGTAGCTCGGAACTCCGTTGCCAAACGTCGCTGTCGCTGCCCGCTGAAGTTGTTGAATGTCCCGTCTGTCCAGTCGTTGACCCGAACCAGAAAAAGTCGGATTTGTGTCCGAAAAATTGACCCATATGCAAAAATGGGTTGGATTTGAGTTGACCCGTAACCCGAAATTTACACCCATATATATTTATTCCCTTTACATTCATCCCAACAACATCAAGCAGTTCAATAAACTATGAGTTGATTTGGTTAGCAGAAAAAGAAATGCAGTGTAGAAAAAATATAATATACACTACATTCCTTTTACAATGCTTCCCTTTTATTATATTCTTATTTTACCAAACAACTTTTCAGAAAATAATTATTTTATATTCACATCCTAGTTATATTTTGTTCACCCTCAAAAGAAAAAAATTGCTCTGCTCCTCATTTAGGAATGTATCGACATGCATGTATGTTGGTTTCATAAGTTATGTTGATTGTTTATTTTATATATATATATATATTGGATCCGACTCGAAAATTAGATTTGAACCCGACTCGAAAATTTTGAGTTTGGGTTGACCCGAATCCAAAGCGGGTCGGGTTCAGGTTGACCCGAAAATCCATAAATAACTTGAAATGACCTGGAAAAGACCTGCCCAAGTTGCCTGCCGGCCTGGCCGTCCCGGATGCCCGGTTTGCCAATGTAGCCCACGTGGCCATGTGTATCAAGCCATAGCCGTTGCCCGCGTGACGCACGTCGCATCGCGGCATTGCATGTCACGCCATCACCTACGACTGCATCGAGCCTGTCGTTGCCCCGCTGACCGCTGTAGCTCGGAACTCCGTTGCCAAACGTCGCTGTCGCTGCCCGCTGAAGTTGTTGAATGTCCCGTCTGTCCAGTCGTTGACCCGAACCAGAAAAAGTCGGATTTGTGTCCGAAAAATTGACCCATATGCAAAAATGGGTTGGATTTGAGTTGACCCGTAACCCGAAATTTACACCCATATATATATATATATATATATATATATATATATATATATATATATATATATATATATATATATATATATATATATATATATATATATATATATATATATATATATATATATATATATATATATAGTCAATTAATGCTAAATAATGCAGAGCAAAAATATTCAATCAACGCATGTGTGAGTTGTTCGTGTGTGTAGCACATTTAATTAATGCACATGTGCGGGCCTTCGTTTGTTGGCCGGCTGGATTAATAATTTATTGTAACCACAAAAAAATAATAAAAATTGTATCCAATTTTCACGGGTCAGAATATATATATAAAAATGAGATATAATGTACTTTTGCTCCTTTTTGTGTTATGTGTGTAATTTGATTGCGCTTGATCAATCTGGTTATTCTGTTGTCTTGGACCTCAAAGCTTGTCTTGCAGCTGGGGGTGCCGAGGATTTACCCCCTACTTGAGTTCGGGTGTACACAACCAAGTGCCCCGGCACTATGTACCGGTGCACCGGACGCTGCGTAACCTAGAGCCCCGGCGCTATGTTCTCGAGAGTAGAGCGCTAGCGGCGGAGCAAAAAAAAATTTTATTGGGGGGGGGGGGGGGGGGGGGGGGGGGGGGGGGGGGGGGGGGGGGGGGGGGGGGGGTAAAATTAGTTTTGTTTGCCATCTCATTTGGAATATTTGAATACAATAAAATAGTTTCATTTGATGTCTCATTACTAGAAGCAAAAATGAGCTGTAAGATAAAAATAAAATAAATAAATGCAAATAACATGGCGAGAGAGAAGCGAAAGGGAAAATGAAAAGATGTGCTCGAGATTGTGTGCTCGAGGGAGCAAAGTGAAAAAAGGGGGGGGGGGTGCGAATTAATAAAATTAGTTTTGTTTGTCATCTCATCTGGAATATTTCAATACAATAAAATAGTTTCATTTGCTGTCTCATTACTGGAAGCAAAATGAGTTGTAGATTAAAATTAAAAAAAAAAACAAATAACATGGCGAGAGAGAAGCGAAAGGGAAAATGAAAGATGTGCTCGAGGTTGTGAGGTGCGAGTTACGAGATAGGAGCAAAGAGAAAAAAAAAAAGTAGGTCGTTTGGGCCTTTGATATGATATTGTTGCCAAAGAAAAATTTTTTGTAAGAAAATTATTGTGAAAATTAGTTAGAAAAATATTATGAACCAAGCTTAAATCATTCTTGCATGTTAAATCATAGAATTTTTAGGTCTTGTTTTTTATAATTTTTTTTTTTGAATATATTACATGCATTAAAAGTCTGGTTGAATAATTGTAGTTTGTACCTCCACACCTCTAATATGAGTTTGGGCAAATTAATTTGTACTAATTTTATTTATATTTATGCTGGAGCTCACCATTTCTAAAAAAAAAAATTTGTATATCATAAAACCATCAAAAGTGCTTAGCTTCCTAGAAAAGAAAGTGTCATTACACCATATAGATAAATGAAAATGAAGGGGATCCTTGGTAAAACTAGCCATCTTCTACATTGAAAACCCCACAGATATTTACTAGCCTTCCAAGAAAACCTTTTTTTTTTAAAGGGGGGGCACATGACTTCCCTTGCCCCTTCCTCCATCCATCCATGCCCACATTGACCGAGAAATGGTGCCGCAGCGTGTCAAGATAGAGACTAAGCATCACAGTGCTGAGTATTTGAACACTGTAGCTTTGTCAAATAGAGACTGGTGCCGCCACACCCCAATCTAGCACTGCAATGCTATGATACAGACTGAGCATCTATTTTCTTATTTTTTTCTCAAGGGTTGAGTCCCTTGGGGTTTATAACTTACTTTCTCTTGTATGTTTTGAGCATGTAAACATTGAGAACGATGTAAGTGAGAAGAGAAGCAATGAGAGAGAGAGTGAGAGAGAAAAGAGATATGTACTTGTTTATTCCAATTTTAATATGGCTATGTGGTCTTTTCCCTATTTTGAATTTTTCATGTTAAATCCTGATGCCATTTACTTCCCGCTATTTTTACTTTCATACTTGTTTTGTTATTGTGGTGTTTAGTCCTAACCATCCCCAACAACTGGTATCAGAGCGAGGTTTTTCAGATTGAGTGGGAGTAATGGCAGACGAAATAAAGGACAAGGTTGAAAAGTTCAATGGTACAAACTTCAAATTACAGAGGATGCAAATTGAAGAGTTGTTGTATTAGAAGAAGTTGTATTTATCATTGGAAGGAATCACCAAGAAGCCGGATTCTATGACTATGGAGAAAAGGGAGATTCTTGACCGGATTGCAATAGGTTTGATACAACTTTAACTTTCCTCATATGTTGCATTTAACATTGTAAATGAGAAAATTACAGTTGATCTCATGGCCACACTGACCAAGATGTATGAGAAGCCATCGGCCTTAAGCAAAGTGTTCATGATGAAGAAGTTATGAAATATGAAGATGTTGGACAACACCCAAAAGGAGGAACACCTGAATTAATTTGAACACTGTGATGAGTCAATTATGTTTAGTTGACATTAATTTTGATGATGCATGAGGTGAGGGCATTATTGTTATTATCTTCATTGTCAAAAAGCTAGAATGGGCCTATTATTACTGTGAGTAACTCTTCGGGAAGTTTAAAGCTAAACTTTGAGAACATTATGAGGTTAGTGCTTAATGAAGAGGTTTGTAGGAGTGCAAATGGTGAATCTTCAAATTCTACTCTAAATGTTTAAGCAAGAGGAAGGGGTTTAAAGAGAAATCCAAACAGAGGGAGATATAAATTTAAGAGAGGAAAGTCTACTTTTGGTAGACGGAAAGTTGTGTGCTCGAGTTGTGGGAAGAAAGGTCACTTGAAGAAGGATTGTGCAGTTCCAAAGAAGGGCGATGGTGGTGGTCAAGACAAAATAATTCTGTAAATATATTCGCATAAGCATGTCATTCATATTCATTAATTTTATCTCTGGATAATTCTGGATCTTGGGTGATAGATTTAGGTGCTTCTTTTCATGCAAGTCATAATGAGGAGGAATTCAAGAACTATACTCAAGGTGATTTGGGTAAAGTATATCTTTGGGAAAACAAGCCGTGCAATATTGTTGGATAGGAATATTTTGATATCCGAATGTCGGATGGGAGAGACTCAAGAATGTTTGGCACGTTCCTTGTCTAAAGAGGAGTTTAGTTTCTATGAGTCAGCTTGTAAACTCAGGTCATGTGACATCATTCACAGGAGATACATGAAAGGTGACAAAAGAGAATATGTTTATAGCTCCTAATCATCCCCAACATTTGATTGTCCTAAGAAAATGAGTTTATATTGCTCACAACCCTAGTGCCAAATATGAAAAGTCATGACAAAAGAAGGATGTAATGATAATGATGTACTTTAATCGGTAACCGTCAATTTTCAACAACAATTAAGTGTTCAACAACTTATTTCTCATTACATTATATCAAGTTATTCTTTTTTTTTTTAATTCTCATCTCAAATAATTTTATTATATTAACTTATTTGAATCAAAATTATTTTTTCTCTTTCATAATTTGCTGATGGTGAGTCGATTCAAACTTCTTAATTAAACTCAACCTCAAGCTAGAAATACCTAAAACTCTTCTTGGTTCGTTCCAGTATTCACCTTATATTGATTTAATTCTAAATATCTAGGCCAGCCCACTGGACAATTCTTTTTTCCAGGGCCAAAGGCCCGTCAATCGCGCGCCATTGTTAATTCCCAGAAGACAACGCTTTGTAGACAAGAATACCATTTGATTGCTTTAGTTCTTTACTAATCCCTACTTGATCATTTTAATTCAACTTGAGCACTATAAAAAAGATGGTAGATTAACTTAAACATGAAAAAATCGTCAATTTTATGATTCGTTGTTGAGCATAACATCATTTTTAATCTCCTGGCGACAGGAACTCCCGAGCTTCATGTTATTGAGGGGTTAGTGATTCGAAAATACACTTGTCAACTTTTTGAATGATTATTGGCAGATCATCAAATTATCTTGGTCATATATAAATCTCAATGCATATCATTATCTCTCGATTATGGTCCTACAACTCCGTATTATGGCTTAGCAATAGTTCTGACACATCACTATCTCCCAACTACAATCCTCCGCCACCACCTAATACGATAATTTTAATCAATGTTCCTCAAGTACGATCCTCCGACCATGATCCCTCAACTAAAGCTGCCCGACCACAGTTGCCTGACTACGATACTTTTAACCATTATCACTAGGGGCGTCAATTTTTGACACGACCCGAAACTTAACCCGAAAAAATTCGGGTTCGGGTTCAGATTTTTGACCCGTTTCAAAAAACGGGTCGGGTTCGAGTTGACCTGAAAACCCGAAATCAACTCGACACTAAATCGAAACTCGAGTCCATGTTGGTTTCCGCCCGCATTCGAGTGCAGACTCCGATAGGCCGTTCGTTGTCGCGCACTCGCGTCGTCACGCGGTAAGCCCGCGCCCCACACTCGCGTCGTCGCGCGATCGGCTCACGCTCCGCACTGGCACACTCACGCCGTCGCGCGATCAGCCCATGACCCGAAAGTAGACTCGTCCGGTCAGCCCAAGCCCCGCATGGCTGCACTAGCAACGTCACGCGGTCCTGCAGACTCCGTCCGGGTTGAAATGTCTGCACTCGCGCTGTCGCGAACTCACTTCTCCGCAATCTGCTAAACTGGGTCGTGTCGGGTCAACCCGGCAACCTACGCGGGTTTGGTCCGGGTTGAAATGTCCGACCCGTTTGCAAAAATGGGTCGAGTTTGGGTTGACCCGTTTTGTGAGACCTCGTTCCCTTACTGTTCCTCTCTGGCTTGGATTTTCCTCCCAGAATCGTCCGGGACGATAGTGAGATCGGCCAGGCCGATCTGCACTGTTCAAAATATCGTCCTGAAACTAGTTCTGGGAACCGTCCAGGACGATCCATTTTGGTCTGATCGTCCCAGGACGATTTGGCGATCGGCCGGGCCGATCAGCCTAATGATATAAGAAAATCAGCTCGTTTTGAGGAGAGAGAAAATCATTTTAAAATCAAAATATCTGATTTTAGAGAGAGAAAGAGAAAGGGAAAAAGAGGAAAGCTGAATTTTGGAGGCTGCGTAGCGCTTTTCGTCCGACGCTGCTGTTGGGAAAAGTGTAGATCTCGTGGTAAGGACTCTGAATCCTATTTCTGTTTTCAAAGATATTGTGTTTTGACCGAGTTGTGATTTGTTTTGTGTTTTCGTAGTCGAACTTTTGACATGATTTTGATTTGGCACAACTTTCACCGCACAACTTTTAGTATGTTATAGATATGACTATTGTACACGATTTGAGTATTTTCTGCGATGATTTTACCGGTCGGAATTGATTCTACGCGATTTTTATCGAATAGAAAAATATCAGGACGTGATTTGATTTGGATTCTATAGCATAATAGTCTTGTATTGATGTCGTGGATATTCTACTGTAATTTGAAAGAATTTGGAATTTGTGCCTTTTTGCAGGATTTTTGTGTAAAATTTGACCGACTGCCGTTACTCTGCCCGATTTTCGTACGATTTCTGATTTTCCCGGAATTGATAGATTGAATTGATATGTGTATGATTATTGATATGATTGTCCTAGATTTCTTTAATATTGCTTATTGCATCGATTATTGCATTGATTGATTGTTACTGAAAGACAAGTGGGAACCTGGTTGAACGTTGGTTGGAGATAGACTTGACCTGTACAGGATGGTGGGCCGACGGGCTTTCCTTTAAATATCGATCATGGATTTCTACAACAGCACTATTGATGGGAGTTATAAAGAGTTTTATATGCCGACGGGCGGCCGACGGGCAAAAGAGTGACGACTCTTCTTGATAGAAACCAACGTGCGGATATCTACAACAGTAATATGGATTCTACAACAGCACTATTGATAATAGCTAGTGTTTGTGCTTGTCGAGTAAGACCATTGTATGAAATTGCATGTATACGATATTGCATCGTATGGATTTCCTGATATGCATCGATTTATTGATTTCCGATTGATTTATTGATCTTGATTGGATTTATCGAATTGAGTTATTATCGTACGGATTCATTGATTGATCATTGAGCATTGATACTATTGACTATTGATTATTGACATTGATATGGACATGGACGGCATAGATTTATAGACTCATGGATACTATTGATTCTGCATTAATTTGACTTGCTACTATTGATTTATCGTATTGCTTTTCCGATTGGATTTCTTATATTGCTTTTCCGATTGATGTTATCGACTTGATTGATTCATAGATACCGGCACCAATATTGATATGGATTCTGCGTATTGATTCATAGAGATTGACACCGACATTGATATAGATTGTACCGATTGATCGATACCGACATCGATATTGAAATGGATATGATATTGACATATGAAAATTATTGATACGACAGATCCTGACATGATATTGATACATTGATACATTGATTCGTCGTACTGATTATCGATTGATTGATTGAATGGATTGTTGCCGTATGGATTTGAGTTATCGTAGAATAGATTTCTTTATAGAGTTGATTGTATTGATTTCTATTGACCTGATGATTTCATTGTATTGATTTGATTTCAATTGATCTTTCGCCGTATTGATTTGATCGTTTATTGGGATTTTAAGCCGATTGATACTATTGACTGGAAAGTGCTCTATTGATGATTTCTCTACTGTAGCATCGTACGTCGTCATTATTGAATCTGTCATAGTGTCATTGAAGATAGTATTGATATCGAGTAAATCGTATTGAATAATTGGATTGACTGATTTGTAAGAGTACGTTCTGACACGAGTCCCTTATGGAATTAATTGATGCTATTGATTGCTATTAATTGATACAGACATTCTATTGATTGGACAGATGATAGAGATACAACGAATTGACTAGACGACGCGATTGATTGAACTGATAGTATTGATTGATAGACACCGATGGATAGATATTGGCTTCCAGTCACTTATTGATTTGATTGCTGAGACGTATTGATTTATCGATGTTTTTATCGCTGTATTGAGTATTGACTATTTATTTCCGTACTGATTTGATTTCCGCTGTTCAGACTTGATTTCATTGACTATGGATTTCCGCATTGCATAGACTCATTGACCATTGATTGACTTGATTTGATTGGCCTGCATATTGATAGCATCGCCGTGCTTTGATTTCAGTTGTAGGCTTTGGTGACCTGCTGGGCTTTGTAAGCTCATTATATGTGGTTGAAATTTTCAGGTTCGAGCAAGGCAACTGGAATGGAGTTCGATCAGAATGTCAGGCGAATCATTTCACTATTGATTCTGGGGCATCACACGTTTAGATCTGGGTCAACTCGAATTCGATCCGAACCCGACCCGACGACCCGAATTGATAGCCCTAATTATCACCCTATCAACTAGGGTCCTTTGATCATCGTCACCTGACTAAAATCCTCCTACCATTGTTGCTTGACTATGATCCTCCAACAACTGTCACCTCACTATGATCATCTGATCATAGTTGCCTGGCTACAATACTTTTGGCCATTATCACCAAATGATGATCCTCCAACCTACAGCTCACTGACTATCGTCATCTTGCTACAACGACGCCAATGCATGTTACATATATCAACTCTGACTTTCAACATCATCATAAACATTTATACTTGATTTCCCTCAATGGAGGATGGCCAACTAACATCAAACAACTCTTGAAGATGGCTCCCATATCGCACAACTCTTTCCACTTCCATCACTTAATTCATTATGTAGAGTTTGTGTTTAATATATAATATCAATATCTTTTCCAATCAAGAAGAAGAGTATTGTTTATAACCAATAATAAATACTAATAGAATTATCTCAATAAGGTCCATACCTACAATTTTTTTTCTTCTATGAATTTATCATATAAATACTCTAGTGTCTCTAGTAACTCTTCTTTAATCAATGTATGTAGTGGATATTTGTATAATAAAAAGACAATAAACTCTTTGACTCAACTACTGTGAAATACTTTAACATGTAATAATTATCATATAAAAAAGCACAAATAATCGCTTATATAGCTAGCTTACTTTCATTAAATGAGAATTTTTATGATAGGAACATAACAAAAAAAAAATTAGGATTTAATGGAAGTTAATTACTTTTGTGAAACTTCTTTTTATGCATGGTTAGCCTAAGAATATATTTTTAATATGTATTTTCATGAAATCATCTTTCGTCAAATACGAAGTTAAGTTCACTACAGAAAAATCGTCAATTATCGATAGATTTTTCCTGCAGCTTGCCAACGAACTATTTTCCGGCGGCCTAATTTTTCAGAAGAATTTCTGATGGTTTCCAGGCGGCTTTTTGACGGTTTTGTTTCCGGCGGAGTTTCCGATGACTTTTTCGACGGTTCGTAGTAACTTTTTCGACGTGGGCAGGCCGCCTCGCAGGCAGCCGGACAGGATGGAAGCTCTGGTGGGCAGGCCACCTGGCGGGCAGTGCGGGAGCTCTGGCAGGCTGCCGGGCAGTTTCTTTTTAAATTAACTTTTTTTTTTAATTTTTCAGCTGTCATTTTTATCCAGAAAACTGCCGGAAAATACAGCCAAAAATATTTTTCCGGCCTGTGTTTTACTGTACAAAATTGTCAGAAAATGATCCGTTGCTGCCGGCAATAAGCGGTTTTTCTATAGTGGTTGACGAGGAAATTTCAACAAAGAATATTTCAGCTATCTTAATATAATATAGCCTTAAATGACATATCGGCCATTTGTTGAATTGAGTTTGAAACGTGAAAATTTTATTCTCAAGTTGCATTTCTTATTTGTATATTTTTTTTTCCTAGTGCGATTATTTTTCAGTAGGAGTGAAGGAACAATTTTTCTATAAGAACTAAGAAATAATAGCATATTTAAAGGCATGATTTTCCTTATAGAATAGGAATAAATTGTAGGAGTATCTAAACACAAGAGTCACATGGACTGCACAGAAGAACCTCTTTCACTAAAATTTTTGAATGTCAATTCTTTTTCCGTCTTATGGAGGATCAAAGATAAAATAAAAATAAGAAGATAAATTTAAAAACTATATGTATATAGGTCCGGACACTAGGCTATGAAGAGACATGGGCTATGAATTTTTATTAGGTCCGGACACTGACGTAGCTCTACATATGGACACCAATAAAATGTCGCCACGTGCTCTTACTCTTTACTGCGCGGCCCGACGACCCAACCCGGAACGGAAATCCGGTATTGCTATGTTCTTCTATTGCTAAGTATTGCTCGGTATTGCTTGACAATAATGAGAAATATCGCTCTATCAAGACCAATACAGAGCAATACTTAGCAATATCGAGTAATTCCAAGTAAAACCGGGGTATTGCTCGATATTGTTAGGTATTGGTCTTGACATAATGATATTTCTCGTTACCGAGCAAAACCTAGCAATACCCTGGTCTGTCCAAATCAGCTAATACATAGCAATATTGGGTTCCAGTCCGAGTCGGGTCATCGGGCCGCGCGGTAAAGAGTAAGAGCACGTGGCGATATTTTATTGGCGTCCGGATGTAGAGCTACTTCATGTGTCTGGACCTAATAAAAATTCCATATCTTGAGGGGGGGCAAATGCCCACTCTAAAAAAAAATTAAAAGGGGATATTTTAGAATATTTTGGGTGTTTTAGGCATTTTGTCCCCTCTTAAAAAAAATTTTTGCCCTAATTTTATTAATCATAAGCGTCTTTGTCAATCCCCAACAAAAAAAAAAAAATTTTGCCCACTTTGAAAAAAGAAATCGGATCCGCCCCTAGAACTAGAGGTGTCAATATTTGACCCGACCCGAACCCGACCCGAAAATTTCGTGTTCGGGTCAACCCGAACTCGAACCGGGTGGGGTTCGGGTTAGGGATTTCGACCCGTTTGTAAAACTGGGTCGGGTTGACCCGGAAACCCGAAATCAACCCGGTTTGACCCGGTTTTAATTAATTTAGGAGGATTTTAAAGGATTTTTATGAAATAAGTAAATGATATTTCAAAAAATTATAAACATTGTTGCCCAAATTAAGTTAATCTTGATTCATTTTAAATTAATTGAAGTAAATCTTATCTTAATTTGATGTAGATTTAAATAAATTAAATAAAAAAATAATGAAATATACCCGAAACGGGTCGGGTTCGGGTTGACCCGAACCCGAAGCGGGTCGGGTTCGGGTTCAGAAAACTGACCCGTTTGTAAAAGCGGGTCGGGTTCGGATCGGGTTGAACAATATCGGGTCAATTCGGGTTGAACCCGAACCCGACCAGTGACCCGTTTTTGACAGCTCTTCCTATAATAGATAAAAGACTTTTATGGTATCATAAAACCATAACGTCTTCTAAATTTTAAAACTGATCTTTGATTTTAATTATTTTGTTTTAATCTTTTTTTAAAAAAATCAGAATCTATTTATAAATTTTTCCCTGATATTAGCCAGCAGTTAAGCTCCAAATTTGTTCTATATTCATAAAGAAAAGTGACAAATTCTAATTGAAATAGTCCTTCAATAACACTTAGGGTAACAATTAGGACAAAATATACTGACGCAAAACAAATAGGATAGGTTTTAAAATTCTTAAATTTACGATAAGATACTGTGACTCAAAAATATAATATCATAATTTAGGATAAAATTGGGACAAAATATCCTTATGTAAAATAATTAGAATGGGTTAAAAAATTCTTGAATCATATCATCATTTATATCAGAAATCTCATCATAAACTCATAAATTTTGTAGCCCATTTTAATTAATTTTATATCTTAATATTTTGATGCGAAATATTTTTCCATAATTTATACAATTTTAAAAGTGATTAGTATAAGAGTAAATTTAAATATCTAAACCCTAAATTTAACATTTCATCAAAAAAAAAAAAAATTATGAATAGTCTTTAAGAATAGAAATTAATTAACTTTTAATAAAATATATATAAAGCTCCAAGAGTTTTCAAAAATGTGGCAACTACAACCCCTACATCCAAACTTATACATATAGGAAAGCAAGAGTGAGCCTGAATCAACAAAAAACATTCAGACAGACCAGTCAAACTGATATCAAGCAAATTAATTTGCCTCTAATTAGAAGGAAGCAACCTCCTATGGCATTCTCATACAAATTCTTCCTCGTGTCTCTTCTCTTCCTTCCTCTTGCCAACTGCGAAAATAAATACTTGCATTCATGCGCCAAAAATATCATTGGCAACGTCGATCTCCAAGCTCGTATCATAGGTGTCCTATATCATCTTATGAAGGCTACTCCAATAAAAGGTTTTACGAGCTCCAGTTTCTCCTCTTCCGGAGACGACAACACTCTCTATGCTCTCGCCCAGTGTAGAGGAGATGCCAATACCGACCTCTGTAGCAAATGTGTTAAAGATGCAGCAAAAACCCTTCAAGCAAACTGTTCTAAGCAAGCGCAAGCCTACATTTGGTATGATTTGTGCTTCCTCCGTTATGACACAATTAACTTCTTTGGGAATTGGAAGATTGGTGGAGCTAAAACTGCTCAGACTGATACAATAGATGCAAAAAATACATCAGTATTTGTTCCTACCGTGAAAATTATGGTTGATAACCTAAAGAGTAGGGTAACGATGCCGTGAGCTAACTTATTTGCAAAGATGATGGTGAGCAAAATCTTCAATCTGAAAGGTGTGAGCGTTTATGCAATGACAGAGTGTACGCGTGACATGAATAAATTCACTTGCATCGAGTGTTTGGATCAAGCGGAAGGCTTGCTTCCTAGCATTTGCAGGAGTTCAAGTGGCTGCAAGATTCTCTACAATAGCTGCTTTATTAGATATGAGACTTATGATTTTTTTAGCACTTTATCTCATTAATTGGTTAATATGTACTATTTACGAAGGTGATTGGCCTATAAAGCATATGGTCCAATCCGTTGTTCACATCCTTGGTGCCATAGAGGGGAAGTAATGACAAAATAAGGCTATAAAGATAATGATATCTATTTAATCTCATGTTCTACTCAATCCTAAGGGAATCTATGTAACGAAATCCTTTGGGAAGGACTCTCATGAAAATGGTGTCCATTGCCAATCTTATGCACCTCATAGGAAAATAAATTTTGATTGGGTTGTAGAGGAAATTTGATAGAGCTATGTACCATTTGGGAGTTTTTGATTATGCTAGAAAAGAAATAACATAATAAGAATATAAGCATTTGAGTACAATGGTATGGGTTATTCCTTTACTTCTGGTGGTTTCATTCTTTTTATAGAGCATATAAAAAGAATGATAATTTATGATCTTTTCTAATTTTATATGTTTGTTTCTCTTCTATGTATATTTATAAAATATTTGCATGTTATGTTGCAATTAAGGATAATTGATCAAGAGCATGCTCTATATTGGTTGCAAAATCATACTCATCAAAGGTAGAGGGACAAATTATTTAATAAATTTTAATAAATTTTAATAAATTATATCTAAAATATTTTTTAAAATGCAATCATTGCAGAGCAAATTAGAGTTAGAGCTATATAAAACAAATGGTTCAAGTATGAGCTTTGAACACAAGTTTTAAGTAATAAAAAAGACAAATTATTTATGGTCTTACTTCCCTTGGTAGAGCATTAAATACATAGCCTATATATTGTGTTATTTATAAGCTTTCTTGATATGGATGATAAAATATAAGTTTGGTGAGCTAAGTAGCAGTATTGATTACAAAGCTCTAATGTTGGATGGAAATCAAAACATCCTTTGTTGACTAACAACCGTTGACATCAACTTTTATCACTAAATGTTATTCTTTAATAATAGATGTCATCAACTTATATTGCTCATAGTCTATAACCAATAAGCATCTAACTCTTGATTTTTATTATCATTCTTCATCAATGTCATTGAACAACATTCTTCTTCCCTAATTACATCAATGACCTCCAAATACAATTCCACAACCATTGCACGAGACAACCTCCAAGAGTTCAAATTCTTATCATTTGTGCTCCACCCACTCTATTTTTAGAGAATGAGAAACTTTTGCAACTTCAAGCTCATACTATCTAATTGAGTTATAGCCTGTAACCAATTGACGTGATTATGCTAACTAGTAGACAGTGATAACTCTTAAATGATTATTGAAAGTCACTTATGAATTGAATTAAGATAATTGACAATGATGATAAAATAAAGACTGATGACTAACTAGTCAACACTTTCGTTTAAGTTAAAGACTGATGATCAATTAGTTGACAATTGTGGTGGAAGGATAAAAATATCATATTAAATCTAGATATTATATCTTGTATATAACCCCTTAAGTAAACATCAAGGTACCTTTTGGTGTAATGATTGAAATTTCATTTAAGAAACTCCGTAGTTAAGCATGCTCATCCTAGAATAATTTTGAGATGAGTGATCTACTAGGAAGTTACACTAACATGATAAAACTGTGAGGCCATTAGGCCAAAGCGAACAATATCTCAATATTTAAGAGTTTATGCTGTTACAAATAGTATCAGAACAATATACTAGCCAGAAGATGAGATTTAAGTGTCATACAATGCAAAGTGCTACGTCATGGGAGACACCTCTTAAACCTTATATGAGATAAAGTGCCATATGATGTAAGCCACCACTTAAACTTATATGGGTCACCTTAAGAATATTATTTCTTGGTGGATGATTCTAGGATAAAGATGCTGCTGATGATGCCAATTACTTAAGTGGGGGAGATTATGAAACCCCTTAAGTAAAAGAAGTTAAACACATAAACATCGAGGTACGTTTTGGTGTAATGGTTATAATTTCATTTAGGAAACTTTGCAGTTAAGTTTGCTCACCCTGAAGTAATTCTAGGATGGGCGTCCTACTGGGAAATTACACCAAAAGGAAAAAGAACCGTAAGACTCTTCGGTCAAAGCGAACAATATCTCAATAGCCAAAAGTTTGGGTTGTTACATATTGCTCTTCATAATTGCATGTATGATTACACTATCATGATTATATATTAGATTGATGGATAGATATAAATGATAGAAATTTGATTGAACAAACATTGATATTAATACATGATAGCATAACTTGCTGACATAACACATTGATTTTAGGTAAATATACGAAGCTTGCAACATTTTTTTTTATTTTTTTTATTTTATTATTATTATCATTATTATTATTATTATTATTATTATTATTATTTGCAACATGAGGCTAGACAGTAATACTAGTTTAGTTCTAATTTCAACTCTTTAGTTTTATATAAAATTTTTGTAACCTGTGGTAGCTATTAGAACAACTACTTGAATATTTCGAAATGTAAATCTCAATCCAATTGTCGGGTGAATAACGAGTGAGACGAGTTGGATCAAGCTGCGACCCATACTGAAAAATTGCGAGTTTCCGTTCCATAATGAAAAAAAGAAAAAAAAAATGTCTTTTTTCTTAAAGCACACCTCTTGCGTATTCTGCCTAAGCAGCCCGGTGTGCTTCAAGGAGCAAAATGCATGTGCTTTTGGACTTTAGTCTTTGTAATATTATATAAATTTTGACTATAGAAATGTAAATATATTATTCATTGTTTATATTTCTTTGAATGTAAATAGTCAGCTCTATTATTGATTATCTTATTATAAATGAATGAGTATTGGTGGTTACTAAGAAAATATGAAAATAATATAATTTGAAAATAGAGAAAAGGAATAATGAGAAAAAAAAAGAGATGTAATTCTTTCTCTCAAGATCTCTGGCGTGCATAGGCGGATCCACCAAGGACTCAGGGTGGGCAAATGCCCACCCTCAAATTTTTTTTTTAAAATATTTAGAGAGAAAATTTTGCGCACCCCCCCCCCCCCTCCCCTCAAAAATATTTTTTGCCCTAATTATATCAATCATAAGCATCTTTGAACATGGTAGAACACTGGAGCCGCACCTCTTTTTCGCTCTCTGAGAAAACCCTAGGGTTTTCTTGGTGGCGGCGTGGCTTTTCCCCGCCGGTGGCGGGCATTTTTTTCGGCAGTTTGCTCAGGAAAGTTTTCCCTACTCTGTTCTCTTGTTCTAATTGGTGTTAGCTTCAGTTTTTCGTCTTTTTTTTCCGGCTGGTTCGTTATGCCTCCGTCTATTTTGAGAGACCCTGGGTTTTTTGGGGGGGTTTCTCATTCTAAGTCCTTTCTCCAAGCTCTTGCTGGTTCTACTTCTTCCTTTCCTGATTTGAAACGGTCTACTTTCCGTGGACTTCCTGCTTTGTTGGTTTCTGATGATGAAATTAGGGCTTTAGCGGAACCATTTAGATTTTCTTTAGTTGGTTTCTTTCCGGGTAAACGTCCTCCTCTTGATGCTATAAGAAAATTTTTTTTTAACCTAAAGTTGAATGGAGATGTTTCAGTTACTGTCCTGGATTCTACCCATGTTTTGATTAAATTGGAAAATGATTTGGACTACTGCAGAATTTTTTGTCATCGTTCTTATTTGGTTTTCAACTGTTATATGAAAATTACGAAATGGACGCCAACTTTGGATATCGGTGTTGAGTCGCCGATCATACCAATATGGATATCTTTTCCTCATCTCCGACCGCATTTTTTTGCTCCGAGGATTCTTTTTGGACTGGGGGAATTATTTGGTAAACCTCTGAAAATCGACGAAGCTACGTCGGTTGTCTCTCGTCCCTCGATTGCCCGTGTTTTAGTATAAATCGATATTACAAAAAATTATCCTAAACAAGTTTGGCTAGGATCTGATTTATTAGGGTATGTGTAAAATCCTTAAAAAGCTAATTTTTTTGTGCTGTTAGTCCCGTACGATCTGACTTTAGTACTGGACGAACTGAAGAAATTTGTGAAGAAATCTGCCATTTTCGTCTGTACGAACCTGGAGCAGTCGGGACGATCCGTCTGTACGAAATCTTTCCAGAGAGCTAGTCGCCCGGGACGAATTTGGATTTCGTCTGTACGAAATTTGCCCAGAGAACCCATCGTACCAGGACGAAATTTGGATCGTCCAGGACGATCAGTGTTAATAAATATCGGATTTGAGATATTTTGGATTCATTTTGGAGAGAAAGAAAAGGCAAGAGAGAGAAAGAGAAGGAAAGAGAAGAGGAAGCTTGGTTTTGGAGGCCACGGAGCGCTTTTCGTCCGACGACGCTGTTAGAAGATTTGTTTGTCTCGCTGTAAGGACTCCGAACCCTATTTCTGTTTTCGAAGATTTTGTATTTTTGATCGAGTTTGTGCACTGTTTTGTGTTTTTGTAGTCGAACTTTTGACCTGATTTGATATTGACACGACTTTCACCGCACAACTTTTAGTATGTTATAGATATGAATATTGTACACGATTTGACTATTTTCTACAATGATTTTATTGGTCGGAATTGATTCTACGCGATTTTAATTGAATAGAAAAATATCAGGACGTGATTTGATTTGGATTCTATAGAATAATAGTCTTATATTGATGTCGTGAATGTTCTATTGTAATTTGGTGAATTATGATTTTGCAGGATTTTTGTGTAAATTTGATAGACTGCCGTTACTCTGACCGATTTTCGTAGTTTTTCTGATTTGTCTGAAATTGATAGATTGAATCGATATGCATATGATTATTGATATGATTGTTATAGATTGCATTAATATTGATTATTGAATTGATTATTGATTGATTATTGATACTGGGAAACACGTATAGCCTGGTTGAACATTGGTTGGAGATTGATATTGACCTGTACAGGATGGTGGGCCGACGGGCTTTCCTTTAAACCATTGATCATTGATATAACGATTGGGAGTCATAAGGAGATTATATATGCCGACGGGCGGCCGACGGGCAAAAGAGTGACGACTCTTATTGATAGAACCAATGTGTATGGATATCTACAACAGCAACATAGCCAGTTGATTTTACTTGTTCAGTATATAGTATTGAAATGCATGTTTACTGTATTGACTTACGGATCTATTGCTTTATCGATTTCTGCTTTATTGATTTGATTGGATTTACTGTATCGTACGATTTCATTGATTTTATCGATTGATTACCGAGCATTGATACTGCTGAGCATTGATATTGATATGGATGGATATAGATATTGCATTGATTCATTGATGCTATGGATATGGATATTATAGATTTATTGATACTGCTTATAGACTCATTGATACTATTGATTCTGCATTGTATTGATTGCTACATTTGAATTATTGATAGGATATCGTATTGCTTTCCGATTGATTTTATCGACTTGATAGTATAGATTATATTTGATTTGATTTGACGGATTGATTTGACGGACGGATTGACTGATATGATGGATCGATTGATTTTCTACTGTGTACGGATTTCTTCGAGATTGACGTGGATTGATTGAGCTTGGTTTATTGATTTGCTTGCTGCTGCATTGACTGGTTTTATTGACTATTGATTTCCGCTGCATAGACTCATTGACCATTGACTGATTCAGATTGATAGACTGACATGCATATTGATAGCATCGCCGTGCTTTGATTTCAGTTGTAGGCTTTGGTGACCTGCTGGGCTTTGTAAAGCTCATTATATGTGGTTGATATTTTCAGGTCCGAGCAAGGCAACTGGAATGGAGTTCGATCAGAATGTCAGACGAATCCTTTCACTATGGATGCCTGGGGCGTCACAATTGGTATCAGAGCAAGTGTAGTGAAAGGATTTGATTGATAGTTTGATAGAATAGATTGTTTCAAGTGTATCATTTTGCATACATATTGAATGACATGTGATTGACTGGATTGTGTGATTTGTATGGATTCCGACAAGTTTTGATTTTGATTTTGATTTGATTTGATTTGGATTTGAAATTTGATTGGACGGATTTGCTTTGTATCGATTTTGCATTCGATCCCTTAAGAGAAATGTCGAGGACGACATTTTTTTTTAGGTGGGTAGATTGTAAAATCCTTAAAAAGCTGATTTTTTTGTGCTGTTAGTCCCGTACGATCTGACTTTAGTACTGGACGAACTGAAGAAATTTGTGAAGAAATCTGCCATTTTCGTCTGTACGAACCTGGAGCAGTCGGGACGATCCGTCTGTACGAAATCTGTCCAGAGAGCTAGTCGCCCGGGACGAATTTGGATTTCGTCTGTACGAAATTTGCCCAGAGAACCCATCGTACCAGGACGAAATTTGGATCGTCCAGGACGATCAGTGTTAATAAATATCGGATTTGAGATATTTTGGATTCATTTTGGAGAGAAAGAAAAGGCAAGAGAGAGAAAGAGAAGGAAAGAGAAGAGGAAGCTTGGTTTTGGAGGCCACGGAGCGCTTTTCGTCCGACGACGCTGTTAGAAGATTTGTTTGTCTCGCTGTAAGGACTCCGAACCCTATTTCTGTTTTCGAAGATTTTGTATTTTGATCGAGTTGTGCACTGTTTTGTGTTTTTGTAGTCGAACTTTTGACCTGATTTGATATTGACACGACTTTCACCGCACAACTTTTAGTATGTTATAGATATGAATATTGTACACGATTTGACTATTTTCTACAATGATTTTATTGGTCGGAATTGATTCTACGCGATTTTAATTGAATAGAAAAATATCAGGACGTGATTTGATTTGGATTCTATAGAATAATAGTCTTATATTGATGTCGTGAATGTTCTATTGTAATTTGGTGAATTATGATTTTGCAGGATTTTTGTGTAAATTTGATAGACTGCCGTTACTCTGACCGATTTTCGTAGTTTTTCTGATTTGTCTGAAATTGATAGATTGAATCGATATGCATATGATTATTGATATGATTGTTATAGATTGCATTAATATTGATTATTGAATTGATTATTGATTGATTATTGATACTGGGAAACACGTATAGCCTGGTTGAACATTGGTTGGAGATTGATATTGACCTGTACAGGATGGTGGGCCGACGGGCTTTCCTTTAAACCATTGATCATTGATATAACGATTGGGAGTCATAAGGAGATTATATGCCGACGGGCGGCCGACGGGCAAAAGAGTGACGACTCTTATTGATAGAACCAATGTGTATGGATATCTACAACAGCAACATAGCCAGTTGATTTTACTTGTTCAGTATATAGTATTGAAATGCATGTTTACTGTATTGACTTACGGATCTATTGCTTTATCGATTTCTGCTTTATTGATTTGATTGGATTTACTGTATCGTACGATTTCATTGATTTTATCGATTGATTACCGAGCATTGATACTGCTGAGCATTGATATTGATATGGATGGATATAGATATTGCATTGATTCATTGATGCTATGGATATGGATATTATAGATTTATTGATACTGCTTATAGACTCATTGATACTATTGATTCTGCATTGTATTGATTGCTACATTTGAATTATTGATAGGATATCGTATTGCTTTCCGATTGATTTTATCGACTTGATAGTATAGATTATATTTGATTTGATTTGACGGATTGATTTGACGGACGGATTGACTGATATGATGGATCGATTGATTTTCTACTGTGTACGGATTTCTTCGAGATTGACGTGGATTGATTGAGCTTGGTTTATTGATTTGCTTGCTGCTGCATTGACTGGTTTTATTGACTATTGATTTCCGCTGCATAGACTCATTGACCATTGACTGATTCAGATTGATAGACTGACATGCATATTGATAGCATCGCCGTGCTTTGATTTCAGTTGTAGGCTTTGGTGACCTGCTGGGCTTTGTAAAGCTCATTATATGTGGTTGATATTTTCAGGTCCGAGCAAGGCAACTGGAATGGAGTTCGATCAGAATGTCAGACGAATCCTTTCACTATGGATGCCTGGGGCGTCACAGTATGCTCAAGAGGTGGTTTTTGATGATTTTCCTCATTTTTGTGGTGTTTGTAAAAAATTGGGGCATATTTATGGTAACTGTAGTTCGGATACTGTTCCGGTTTTTCATTCGGTTGCGGAACGCCCAGTGGAAATTATTGCTCATGTAGATGGTGTGAATGACATTAAGGGTGTAAATGCTGATGAAGTTAATGTTGATGAAGTTAATTCTGTGGGAAAGAATCTGCTTTCTGTTGATCCTGTGGGCTGTGCTACCGATATTGGCTTGCCACAGGAGAATTTGGTTGGTTCTGTGGATTTGAATTTGGGTAACGGTGTGCCTTTGGTTGCAGATAAATCCTTATTATCTCCTGTTGCCTTACCTTTCGTTCCCGTGTTGGATGGGGGTGTTAGGCAGGGAGTGGTGTCTTCGGCAATTGCTGTGGTGACGGAAGTTAATAAGGATAATATGAATGTTGATATTTCTGATAATTTACCTTCTCATGTTTTGAATTCTATTGGGGCTGTTAAGGTGACAGAGATCGAGGAAGGTGGTGCTGGGGAAGACATGCTTGCTGGTGTGGAACCGAGTGGGTTGGAAGTTTTGTGCCCGTCGTTGATTGTTGAGGAAGGTAACAGTGTAGTTGAGATTCCTGTAAAAGCGGTTGATACTCATGTATTGGCTGATTTGGTGGGGAAGTATTCGAGTAAAGATATTAGGGATCAGAACAGTTGGTTGAATGATTCGTCGGAGGAGGAAGTTTATTCTGAATTTTTTGAGTCGGATAATGATTTTTCCCTTGTTCGTTCTTCCAATGCAACTCGGGGGAAGTTTTGGGGGCGTGGTCGTCGTAAACGATGATTTGCACTGTTTTTTGGATGTTCGTATTGTTGATTTTATTGAGGAAGGCTTGGCTTTATTGTTCGTTTGGATGCTACGACTGGCTGAGGGCAATGATGTGGTCGGGGCTCGCGTCCCGGTCGTTTAGCTGGTGGCAACCGATTATTTCTGGATGGTCCGTGCGGAGCGGCTTGGACGTTTGATGCTTGGACTGTTTACTGAGCCCATTTTTAGCTTTTTAGCTTTTTAGCTTGTCGTATTCACTTTTTGGTCGCTTTATCGCTGTTGTATTGTGTAATCTTTTTGGTTTTTTAATATAAAAAGTCTTTAATTAAAAAAAAAAAAAAGCATCTTTGCACATCCCCATAAAAAAAAAATTTGCCTACCTTGAAAAAAGATGCTGGATCCGCCCCTGTTGGCGTGACAACACTTATCTCAAACGTCATGGTAAAGAGTATTCTTTCTTTCTATTTTTTTTTTCTAAAAGTTGTGTAACTTAATTGAATGTTGTTTGGAGTTGAATTAAATGCAATATCTTTTGTTAGTACATAAGGGTTTTATAACAGCTTAGAATCTAAAATTTAATTTATTACAATATTTTTTCTTAAGCCAATGAGCCGAGTTTTGTCAAATTTGAACTTGAGTTTGTGTCAAATTAAAAAACGATATTGTATAATAATCGAGCTTGAATTTGAGCATAATCTCGAGCTCGTAGCTCGGAGCTCCATAAACACTACCACAAGCCCATTGACGAGTCGAATTTGAGTCAACTCAGCTCATTTACGCCCCTAGAGAAGATTTGATGATCCAACCAGCCAATTTTGTTTTAACTATATTTACATGGCTTCATCGGTCAGATCGATCCTTCAATAAATGAAATTACTATTATTACTTTTCTACCAACTAAGCCTGAAGAAAATTCATTTGTCTATGGGCTAATTTTCCGTAACACGCCAATTTCAGCCCATCAGATTCTTTTTTTTTTAGCAACTAAACTTGGTTCTTTTATATTGTGGGCCAATAAAGAAGATTTCAGCTATCTTAATTCTTAACATACAAAAAGCTGTGAATGAAATATCCGCCATTTGTTGAACTGACTTAGGAAGGAGAAAAAATAATTACCAAGTTTAGGACTATTTCTAAAAAACGTGGCTTGTCGAAGTCATGATTTCTCCTGTGTGAGTATTTCTCAACAACGTGTCTTGCCGAAGTCATGATTTCCTCATAGAATAGGATTATCTTGTTGGAACAAAAAAAAAAGACCAAAACTCCTCTTTTTTTTTTTTCTTTCAAGAACGACCAAAACTAATGAGCTTTATGGGCATTGACGATTTTTTTGCTTATTTTTTAAATAAAATTTTAGTACAAACTAAATAAATGTTTTAAAAAATTTTAAAAAAATCCTCCCAAATAAAACCTTCATTATATATTAACATACATTTATATATTTTAAAAAATATAAATTAATAAAACATAATATATATATATATATATATATATATATATATATATATATATATATATATGAAGTTTTTTTATATATCTATTTATGTCTATACATAAACACGTAAAAGACTTATATTGTCAAAACGCGTTCCATGTTTTAAAATTTATCTTTTAAATTTAATTATTTTTATCTTATTTTAAAAATCAAATATTTTTATAATTTTTTCCTTGATATTGGCCGGCAGTTAAGCTCCAAATTAGTTTCAGATATTTTAATTAGTTTTATACGCATAAAGAAAAGTTCAAAAATTGTAATTGAAATAGTCCTTCAGCCATTCTTATAATATTAGCATAATTCAGAGAAAAAATTTGGACAGACCAAAGAGTTTTAAAAAAATGTGGCGACAACAACTCCTACCTCTAAGCTTCTATATATAAGGAAGCAGAGAAGAACCTCAAACAACAAGTCCAGATCGATCACTTAAATTTATATCCAGCAAACTAATTATTAGCTTGCAAGTAACCGCTCATGGCATTCTCATACAAATTCTTTCTCCTGTCTCTTCTTCTCCTTCCTCTTGCCAATTGCGAAAATTTTGACTTACATTCATGTGCTAAAAACATCACCGATGACATTGACCTCCACACTCGCATCGTAGGGGCCATGTATCATCTCATTCAGGTCACTCCAATAACAGGTTTTGCGAGCTCCAGTTTCTCCTCTTTCGGAGATAGCACTCTCTATGCTCTCGCCCAATGCAGAGGAGACACCAACACTAACCTCTGCAGGAAATGCATCAAAGACTCTGGAAAGGTTCTTTTCACAAATTGTTCTAATCAAGCACAAGCTTACATATGGTATGATTTGTGCTTCGTCCGTTACGACATAGTTAACTTCTTGGGAAACTGGACAGTCGATGGAGCAGAAACTTCTATGTTTAATTCTGTCGACACACATAATTTGCCGGCATTTATTCCTGCGGTAATAAAGGTGATTGAGAACCTTAAGAGTATGGTGGTGACGTCGGGAGATAACTTATTTGCGAAGATGGTGGCGAGCAATATCACTAATCTTAAGGGTATTAGTATCTACGGGATGGCAGAGTGCACACGTGATATGAATGAATCTACATGCATGGAGTGTTTGGATCATGTGAAAGGCTTACTTCATAGAGAATGCAAGAATAAAAGTGGCTGCAGGATTCTACACAATAGTTGCTTTCTAAGATATGAGACTTATGACTTTTTTAACATTGTATCTCGTTAATTGGTTAATATGCACGGTTTTATTACTATGCAAGAAGTTTGAATTCCTGAGTCAGTAAATGCCTGTCATGTGTGTCTGGATTCTGGCTGCTTACAGATAATAAAATTTTTTTATATACCAGCCGTATCTTAACTGCTGAAAGATCATTTTAGCATATTTGAGGAATAAAATTTCTCATGTGAAAATTTTAAAAAGAAGAATGTGTACTGCCCTCATATAATTTTGAAGATGTTAGATAGTAACAGTTCAGAGGTTGAAAATTTTTGTTAGATAGTCTCTCCGATGTTAAAATTAGTGAAAGTAACTCTATCTGAGTTGTATATGAGTACATAACAGATGAAAGAAGAAAATTTATGGTAGATTTAATATCTCTTAGGACAATATATATTTAAAAAATTCAATATTTTTTTCATCAATTTAATTTACTTAATATATAATTCATTAAACAAAATCAAAATGTTATAATTTATAGGAGGAATATATGCGATTGAGAGTGTTAAGAAGTAAACAAAGAACGAAACAAAAAAGAAAAACAGAAAACAATGGAGAAAAATCCTAAAATTTAACGTGGAAAAACCGGAAGAACGAGAATTGGGACCGAATGTTCTAATAGGAAATTAGCTTGTTTCCCTCGAGGCTGCAAATGTTCTGTTTTGGCCATAACTTTTCCGAATATTCACTGCAAACAAAACCAGATATTTTCTATGAAGGTGTTAGAAATCAATCTATTACATGCTAGCTCAATGCAAATCTCTAATCTATCCCGCCCTTCTGAACCCATGGAAGCCCGTTTTACTTAGCAAACTTGATATGCACCATTGATATTCTTCGGCCAACTGGTTGTTGCTGCATCCCTTCCTAACCAAGGAGATGATAGCCATTTTTTTGAGCTTGATTTCCTGGGAGCTCTCTAATAGTGATGCTGTAAATGAAATGAATTGGGTCGTACACTACATTATACAAATCAGTACAGTTATTTTCTCATAAAATTTAACTTGAGTTTGATGATGATCTGAATTTTAAAATTTCATTCAAATTTGTTTTTTAATCTTCTTATAAAATTAAATTTAGAATCAAGATTTAATCAAGCCTAATAAATTATATTTTTGATGACAATAATTTAAATACATAATCTAATTACTAAATATAATTGGGTTTAAAGATTTTAACAAAATTTAGAATAATTTATTAGATGCTATTTAAGCTGATTGTTGAAGTTTAAAAACACTCTGTACGAGTGAAATGTCCCCTATTTGAGCTAACGCGATTTAAAGATAGCACCGAAAAGTATCAATCAATATCATTGATAATTCATTATAAATGCTACAGAGATGAAATTAATCCCAGGTCTAATGTTGACAAGAGGAAGAGTTGGTGTTACAAAAAAAAAAATAATAAATCTTATAATCTTAGAACTGATATGGTGTTGCAACAAAGGACGTGGATCAATGAAGCGACTCATATATGGTATAATGCGAAAGGTACGAGAAAATATTAGTCAGCAATCTACATAGGGAGGGATAAAGTTTCGGTGGAGAGAATCATAGTTAAAAGAAAAAAATGATAAGGCCAACGACAGTTTAAACAAGCCTCAGCAATTCCCTATTAGCTTCAGCAAGTAGTTGGGAAAATTCTCAAATATATTTATTTTGTCTACCTTTAAAGCTCCATCTGCCCAACTTTCTTTGTTATTTCTTTTTTATTATTATTTTAACTGAAAAAATTAAGGTGAAAATAAATCACAAAAGAAACTCATTAATGCCTTTTAAGAGCCCCGCAAGTTAGTTTCTCTTCTGATCTTTAGACTTGACTTATTTTTGAATATCATGAAGACTTATTGGAAACCATCATATCCTATGAAAACTACAACATCGCTTTATTTTGTATATTAACTAACAAGCATGATAAGTTGTTCTTGTTTATTTTTTAATCAGAAAGTTAAATTTTCAATATGTGTTGATCTCATTTTTTAGTGTAAGTGCTCATTTCATGCACTTTAACTCAACCAAACCTATCACATACATTTAATTTAAAGCATGTGAGCCGCATTTACTTTGGCTTCATCCTTCTTAGCACATAAACAAAGCTAATATATTAGTCAAGATATCTTTGAGGCTTTATTATTGATACAATAATAGGGGTTGATGCAATCATCACCTTAAGAGTAATAGTGTGATCATTGCCAAGAGTCAAATAATGGTCAATGGGGAATGTTGAACTTTGAGTGAAATTAGATATTCACTTGGTCATTCTCTAGACAGAAGAGGAGATAAAAATGATTGAGAAGATGAGTATCCAATATTGAATTCTAGTGAATGATAGATGTCAATCACTAGCAGGCATTAGATGACAATTGATGAAAAATGTTCGAAGTTGGGTAATGAGGGATGATCATCTTAATTGCGCTTCTAACATGAGGACATTTTAGGTAGTAAAAGAGAGATGTGGTTGTAACGTCCCAAGATCTAATTTGGAAAGAATTTCAATCAATCCATTAAAATCATCAATCATTTACCAGAGCTATCTATAGTCTTCAATCAATACCAAACAGTCTAACAAAATTCTATAATTTAAAACATCAATGTACGATTCTATTCATATCCCAAAAGATCATATACAATACTCAGGTTCTACACAATGATCACATGAAATGAAATCTATCCTGACCTGAGTACAAAAGAATCACTATAACAAAAAAAACAAAAACCTGAGGATTCCAGATCAATCTCAATCTCCTGCTCCCTTGCCCTGACTTGAAAATATTAACCACATATAATGAGCTTCAAAAAGCCAAGCAGGTCACCTAATACCTATAACTGAAATCAAAGCACGGTACTGAAATAATATGCATGTCAGTCAATCAAATCCATAACAATCAATTGCACATGATCAGTGAATCTATGCAGATACGAAAATCAGTAGTCAATGCACAATCAAAAAAATCCGTAGTCAGCGGTAGAAGAATCATTAAACAGCAGGAAGAAATCCGTAAAGCTCAATAAATCAGTACATACGATAAATCTCGTAAGGATCCAATCAAATCTCGATCAAATCGATAGAGGAAAATCGTCGTCTCGATATCAATTAAATCAATTAAATCAATATCGAATAAATCAAATCAATCATCTTTGGTCAAAATCAAATCAATCATCTTTGGTCAAAATCAAACCAATACGTCGTAAGAACGATTGAAATCAAATCAATACACAGTAAAACCTATTCCATATCAGTCAATGAATCACATGCAGCAGTTCAATATGGTGTACCAATTAAACGATAGTATCAAAGAATCAATATCAATAAATCAGTATCAATGAATCAATAGTATCCATGTCCATAGTATCAATGAATCAATACAATATCGATATCCATATCAGTAGCAGTATCAATGCTCAGTGAAATAATGCGAATATCAATGAAATTGTACAGAAAATCTGTAAATCCGTCAATAAATAAATTTCAATACAAATCCGTCGATATCAATAAATCCATGAATCCATAATGTGATAAATAGGTCAATATGGTACACATACAATTCAGTACAGTAGTCTTACTGAACAAGTACAATCACTGGCTATTAAGGCGTTTTTCGAGTCAATAATCCATAGTGCTGCTGTGTTTATCCGTTGGTTCAATAAGAGTCGTCACTTTGTGCCCGTCGGCATAATAATCTTCTTATGACTCTCAATCGTTATATCAATGATCAATAGAGGATATCGCCAAACCCTTTTTAAAGGAAAGCCCGTCGGCCCACCATCTTGTACAGGTCAAGTCAATCTCCAACCAACGGTTCAACCAGTCTTCACTAGTCTTTCAGTAACAATAACAATAATTCAATCATATATTCACATTCGTATGCATATTCAATCATTCAAATCATCAATTCAGAAAATCAGAGGTCGTACGAGAAATCGGTGGCATAACGGCGGTATACAGAATTTACACAGAAATCACAGATTCAGAACTTACCAAATTACCACAGAACATGTAAAACAACAATATAAGACTTTCATTGTACTGAAGCAACATTTTTCAACATCCTGATAATTATCTATTCGATAAAAAATCGCACAGAACTCAAAATACCCGGTAAAAACTTTACATAAAATACTCAAATCGCGCAGAAATATCATATCAGAAACATATCAAAAGTTGTGCGGTAAAACTTTCGTCAATACAAAATTATGCTCGTTTTTCGGTAACGGAAACACAAAACTGAGCACAGAAATATCAAAACTCGAAATCTTTGAAAACAGAAATAGGATTCAGAGTCCTTACTGCGAGACAAACAAATCTTCCAACTGCGTCGTCGGACGAAAAGCGCTCCGCAGGCTCCAAAATCAAGCTTTTCCTTCTCTTCCTTCTCTTTCTCTCTCCTGATTTCTCTTTCTCTCTCTTCAAAATGATCCAAAATATCTCAAATCCGATATTTATTAACACTGATCGTCCCGGACGATCCAAAATTCGTCCCGGGACGATTTGCCTCAGGCAGAATTTCGTACAGACGAAATTAAAATTCGTCCGGACGACTTGCACTCTGGACAAATTTCGTCCAGACGGATCGTCCTGACCCTTCCAGGTTCGTACAGACGAAAATGACAGATTCTTCACAAATTTCTTCAGTTCATCCCGTACTAAATCCAGTTCGTACGGACGAACTGCACTAAAAAAATCAGCTTTTTAAGGGTTTTACAGTGGTAAACCTTAGTAGCAAACATGCATCATATACTAATCATTGGAAGGTGTCATACAATGATTAATGGGAAAGTTCAAGATATAGGTGACACGCAAACCCAACTTCAAATTTTATAGAAGTAAAACCAAGTGACTAGAAAGATGAGAACTTTGTAATTGATATATATATATATATATATATATATATATATATATATATATATATATATATATATATATATATATATATATATATATATATATATATATATATATATATATATATATATATATATATATATAAAATTGTTGATTGTTGGTATATATCAAATGATACTCAATGAGGGGAACATTAAATGATACTTGGTGTAATGTTACGTGAAAATATTTATTGGTATATATCAAATGATACTTAATTGGTATATATCAAATGATACTCAATGATTATTGGTGTAATGTTACGTGTAAATTGTGTAATATTTATTGTGTTAAAATACAGTGAAAATATTTTATTTTAGTTATTTTTGTGCAAGAATTGTGCAGGAAAGCACAAAAAATCATAAGTAATAAATGAGCCTTGCAGCGCAAACATATTTTACGCCACAATAATGGCATCTACAGCACCCCAAGGTCAGCGTCGTAGTGCATTGCAGTGTCATTGCTCCAGAAATCAATACCGCAGCACTAGAGTCTCGAGAATTTGAATACTTGAGCACTGATCATATAAATGTCACGACGACGAATTGCACTTTCAAGCATCACAACACTCAAATTTTACAATTCCATTGCAGAGAATTTATCAAAATAAAGAGCTGTACTGACTCAGCCAAAATATGCGCTTGTTCTAATTCAAATTTTACTTGTGACGTCTGAGGATACTGTGCGGGTCAAGAAATGAACCTAAGTTCGAGTCTGATCCTTCTACATGAATAGATAGGAGTCGACATTACTTGAACAGTCAAACAAATGTATGATCGCGGCGTCGACTAGAGCATTTATTTTATACATTAATATTAGTCCTTCAAGGTCTCTTACAAGACGAATTTACTAATGAATGCATAAAGTCAACATCAAACTTGTTCCTCTCTCGTCAAGTTGACAAAGTCGCAAAGTTCAACCAATAAAATGAAAGTACCAATAAATATCTCGATGATAGTCGTTTTACAGAAAATCTCAATAAGAAGAGACCACAAACATTTGAAATTCTTCCCAAATGCCCTTAAAAATCAAAAATTTCAAAATGCCAGATTTAAAATATTCAAAATTAAAATAAAGCATCAAATATTTAAAGCAAAATTCATCCATCCTCTGTAACTGTTTGCAGGGTAGACAAATTAAAAATAACTTCAGCTCACAAAGAGCTAATGTATGGCCGAAAATGTCACTAGAATTCTTTCTCAATCCATCTCTTGCGAGTAATGATGTGGCATATTCCCTCTAACCGATTGTTTTTCCTTCAAATGACACCATATCGATGGCTTTGCCGCTAAATGACACCGCAAGTAAACGATTATGACTAGGACCCTCTGACTGGGTGATTTTGCTATCAATTGGCACCATTAAATTACGATCATAATCAGAGCCCACATTTTTTCCAACAACTTCAAATCATTGAGTAATGAATCAATATGATATGATCGATGGGGCACAAAGACCTCTGTTAGCTAAGGTTGTTTCAAATTTATCCCCTTAGATAAATATTCACTCCATATTTACAAGGTATCTGTAACATCAGATCTGCTCCAGGATCGTCCGGGCCGATCGAGATCGTCCCGGGATGATCAGTTTACAATTTGTTCCAGATTATGTACAGAAGTTACAGGAATGATTTCCTGTAGGGATCGTCCGGGCCGATCTGGAATCGTCCCGGGACGATCAGTTCATGGCAAAAGTCAGAGAGCAAATCGTCAAGTAAATTAATTATCGTCCTGAGAAATCATCCCAGGCCGATTGGATTTTGGTCAGATTTAACGAAAATCAGCTCATTTTGAAGAGAGAGAAAATCATAAAACATCTAAAATCCGTTTGAGGAGAGAGAAAGTCGAGGAGAAACTTGGAAAAGTTGATTTTCGGGCGACGTCGGGCCGTTTTCGTCCGACGAGACAGTTCAAGAAAGTGGTGTACGCAAGGTAAGGCACATTCCGCCTTTCTCAATTTTCAGAACGGTGAAGTTTGAACGAATTTTCTATCCGGATTTTGTTTCCGTTAGCAAATTTCGTCCGTATTTTCCGATTGGTTCAGTTTTTACCGCGTAACTTTTGGTATGTTATTGAAGTGCCGAGTGTGCACGTTTTGATTATTTCTAGAGAATTTTGATCGGGTAATTTTGATTCGGCGGTGTTTTCTTTCGACTGTCATTTCTGATAATTTCTGAATTTGTCTGGGCAGTAGAATAAAAGTCTTATAATGTTGTTGTGAATGTTCTGTGGTAATTTGGTGAAATTCTGATTTGGTGAATTTTGTGTAAATTCCGTATACTGCCGTTATGCCGCCGGATTTTCGTATGATTTCTGAAATTGTCCGGATTTGTTCTGAAATGACATGCTATGCTTGTGTGCTATAACAAGGGAGTTATAAGGGGTCAGGATCCTATGAGATCCTGTCTGTGTTAGGGGAAAATCTGAAATGAGCTTTGAAATCTGTTTCTGAATACAAGTTTCGGATTCGATGATAAGTTCTGTTCTGGTGCTATAAGCACATCTGTTCCGGTGCCATGAGCACAAAGGGAGGCATAAGGGGCCAGAATCCGAAAGATTCTATCAGTGTCTGGGAAGGGAGGCATAAGGGGCCAGAATCCGTTGAGATTCTGTCAGGGTCAGGGAATCTGTTCCGACTTTTGATACGTTCTGATTTGATATATTCTGAATTGATATGTTCTGATACGATTTTGATCTGATTTGATCTGATTCTGTTCTGTTCTGATTTGATCTGATCTGTATGATTCTATTCTGTTCTGCTATGATCTGATTCTGATTTCTGTACGATTCTATCTGTTCTGATGTGATATATGATTCAGTTCTGATTTGAGATTTAATCTGTTCTGTCTGTTCTGTTCTGATTTGATTCATTATGTTCTGCTCTGTCAGTTCCGTATTCTGGTTTTTGTACGGATTTTTGCCTGATGTGTTTGATGTGGACTCTGAGGATTTTGATTGGAGGTTTGATGTCTTGCTGAGCTGTTGTAGCTCATCCTTATTTTCTGCGTGGTTTTTAGGTTCTGGGAAGGGGAAAGAAGTCCAGGAGTAGAAGTTCAGAGTCCGATCTGTTATAGGTATTTTGTCCTTTAGATTTTTGTACAGTCATGGCTTTTCTGTTCTACTTTTCTTTCTGTCTGAAAGCCATGAGCTGTATTTGTATATGATTCTTTTTGGGGAAGAAAAAGATGGATGATCTGTTTCGCTGCATTTGATGTTTATAGTAGCTATGTGTGCGTCTGTTTCTGTATGTAATGTTTGGAAGAAAGTTCTGAAACAAATTCCAAAGCCAGATCCTGGAATCAGTTCAGTCAGTTTCAGTCTGGCCCACGACCCGATGCGAGCGGGATCCGTCCCGGTCGGGTTGGGTCGTGACAGTATCCTTGGACGAAACAGTCCATGGCTGCCGACAAGGATTCTTCTATCAGGTTGGGTCTAATACCTCATTTGACTAAGTAGACCAGGGACCACGATGGCTTCAAATGATAAAATCATGGGATCTTGATTGGGCTCATCATCATTCCCCCCACCATCTGCTTTAAGTACGAGGTGGTGAATTTATAATTTTAAACATCGAATTTTCAAATACACAAATCATACTGCTACTATATGCCAGGTACTGCGTATCTATTTGAGGATTGGCCTTAATCGAAAGTTCCCTCTCGTTATCGAGAGGGGTAATTAACTATAAAGACTTGCACCTATAAGAAACCAGAACTCAAATCACAAAGTTCTTGCAAAACGAGGGCAAAATCTCTAGGTAGTGACGTAATGTCTTATTTAAAAAAATCAATCTGCCTACTTATTAAAAATCTCCTTGACGATCAGAAAAACAAAAAAGAGAGGGTCCGCGAATTTTTGGAGTCCACGCACCAATGGCCAATCATTTCAAATTAAGCACCAAAAATGCACCAAAACAAAGAAAGAAATCAACTACATGAAGAAAATTTCATTTGCAGATGCTGTAAGTAGTCTATAATGTACAACATGGTATTTACAAGAATTGATCTTGCGTGGCTGTGTCCGGTAACTCTAGCCCTACTCCTAATGTTAACTTAGGGAATAATGATTATGTAGATGTTCCTGTTACTTTTATGGATCCTCAAGGATTAATGTATCATGTAAAGGATAATTCGGGCATTGATTTGAGAGTCCACCTGGACTGGCTTCATGACTATAGTTCTGAATCCGATTCTACTTCTGATTATGTGGAATCAATCAGAGATGGCGATATTGGCAATTCTTTTAATTTGTTGCGAGATCAAACGGTTGTTTCTGTTGCCTCTCGTGGTAGACCTCGTGGCCGGGGCAAACGTGGTCGCTGATTGTTGGATTATGTGCTGTTTTGGGGTTACTGATTTTGTTTCTTTTCTTTTGTTGGAATGCCTTTGTGGCTTGTTGGTTGACCGATCAGATGGTTTTGATTTGGATGATGAGGAAGCAGCGGTGCTGCAAGCATCGTGGATGGCCAGGGTTGGTTGGCAACCTGGTTGGCCCTTCGATTTTGAATTTTTCAGTGGATGGCCCCGCCCTGGCAACCTGGAGCTGGTCTGAGTCCGACTTTATCGATCTTTATTTTTATTCGTCTTTGCTTTGTTTTTACTATTACTCATGTAAGCTTGTATTGTGGCCAGGTGTGGTCTCCTTTTGTAACATTCTTTCATTAATGGATTTCTGTTTTATTAAAAAAAAAAAAATTGATCTTGCGTACTCAATAAGTCACGTTAGTAGATTTATGACAAACGCAGGAAAACTACGCTGGAATGCTCTAAAATGGATCTTGAGATATGTAAAAGGATCCCTCAAAACAGGAATTCATTATGATGGTAATAAGGAATCAGCTAAAATTCTTTCTGGTTGTACATATTCTAATTTTGCTGGGAGCATTGATACAAGAAGATTAACTTCAGGTTAGGTATTTATTGTTTTTTAGTGGAGCTGCAAGTTGGAAATCATAACTTCAACATACAGTCAATTTATCGAGTACAAAGGCTGAGTTTAAAGCAGCCACAGAAGCCATTAAAGAAGGTGTATAGCAGCGAGGGTTATTGGAAGAGCTGAGTTTTAGAATCAAATCATTTTCTGTACATTCATATAATCAAAGTGCAAATTATCTTATGAAAAATCCTATTTTTTATGATAGATCTAAGCACATTTTATCAGAGAAATCATTTCCTGGAAATATTGTGATAAAGAGAATGACTTCAAAAGCTAATCTTGACGATGCGACTAAGGCTTCATTTGGGACAGCATTTTTCATGCTTCTTAAAGTGACTTTCTAGTAAAAAAATTTGTAATAAAAAGCTTCTTTAAGAATCATGAAGAAAACTGCCCCAAACGAAGCCTAAATTTTTACCAATAGCAAAATTCAAATACTCTTTGAATTTTGTTAATTGCTGTGAATTACTCTTTGAATTTTGTTAACTGCTGTCCTGAAGATTCAATTCAATACAGAGATCAAGGTGGAGATTGTAACATTGATCTGTCTGTTTAAATTGCCATTAGCTCGTTAAGTTCCAGTTCTTGTAATTGCTTAGTTACTGTTTCAGTACTGTTTTTTATTAACAGGATCTTGTTTCCTCTTAGCAATTATGTTTGTTCTGTTTTCTGTAAAGTCAATAAATAGAGGCTGTAATTTTTAGAGAGGTAAGAATTTTGAATAAACTGCATTAATCCAGAAGTTCGTTTCTTTTCAAGAAGCTGTGTAAGGTTTCTTTCATCGGCCAAATGGAACAGTTCTGCTTACATTCCAGGTTACAACAGTTGGGCAATCAATTGATTTGGTCTTCATCATAATAATAAATAGGGAGATTAAAAATCTAAGCATCTTATATTGAGAGATGGTAGGCATCAAACAATGGTCACCATAAATAATGGGCAATGGTTACAGAAAAATTTTAGATTATTATCCAGATAATATGCAAAGCCAAGCAAATAAAAAATTAACATTAAACAGCCATTGCTTGTAGAGGTCGGACACCTTCTATTGGTAAACATGAAGCGACAATTAAAATTGAATATCAAAAGTTGGGACATTATAAGAATATGAATTTAATAATTATTTGTGTTGCAGGCAAGAATATACGCTGCAGTAAAGTAAGAGAATAAAGAGTCTTAATAATGTATGTATATCTAACACACCAACATATAGTTGAGAGAGAGAAACACTAGAAGTTTTTTACGTGTAAAACCCAAAAAAAGGAAAAACCACGGGGCCTAGTCAAGATGAGAAAGTTCCACTAAATTTGACGAAGCTTGATTCGCTCATTTACTTGGAGACGGTGGAATTACAATAGATTGAAGAATCGGACAAAAGTCTAATGATGGTCAACGAACAGAAGTTCAGTAGTGGTTGGAAAAAATTTCGGCGGTGGCCAACGAACATGCGAAAGAACTTCAGCAGTGTTTGACAAACGGACGAAAGTCCGATTGTGGTTGATGAACGACCGAAAGTCTAACAATGATCAACATACGGCAAAAGTCCGACGGTGGTCTAGAAGAGCTCCAAATTCTCTACTTATTCTCTACTTTTCCAAAAATGCTTTGAGTCTTCGATTTGGACCGATTTGGGCTCGAATTGAATCAAATTTTGTGTTGTTTGGTTCGACTTTTTGAGTCGTTTTGTTCGACTATAAATTTGTTGAAATCGGAGTTTGAATGATCCCAAATTTAATTTCAGAAGCTTTCAACTCATTAATTATGCCTCGAGATTCGTGCCCGATCAAGATAACTTTTTGATGATATATCAATATGTATAAGAAGGACCACAGAGAAATCAAAAGCAGTATCAAACACCATACATATTTCATTGACAAGCATTCAATGATCAACAACAAACATAAGTTGGGGTCTATGATTGGTGTATGATGTGGATTTGTATTAATGTCAATAAAAGATTGGCCATAGGTGATAATCAACCATTTAAGCCTATCAAATTAATGGCTAATAATGGGCTGTGATTAACGAGAGATAAATCTCTTTGTGTCAAGTCTCAACTTGACTGATTAGTAAATAACTATTTAAAAAGTTGGTTATTATAATGTTCTTGAGAATATAATTTTATTAAAGCTGCTATAGAATATAGAAAATAGGTTTATAGTGCAATTTTTTTTTTTGAAAACAAAATTGTATAATATATATATATATATATATATATATATATATATATATATATATATATATATATATATATATATATATATAAAAAAGTTGTCCCAAATAAAATCCTAATTAAAAGATCATTTCAACCAAATCAGACGATATTTTAAACTTGCAAGTTTATGCCTATTTGTAGTAATATGCAAGTGATCTCAATCTCAATAGAGATATCTCATCAATTCAAACTTTCGCTTATAAACTTGATTAAAAATAGTTTAGACTACTTCAAAAGCAATCCCTAAAATATTAACCCAAATACTCAATAAACTTATGATGAAATTAATGTTTGCTCGGCCATATCAATTTTAGGATCCATACCGACTGCGTCCAAACTGGGCTTCTTCTCAACAATTTGATTACTACTTTCTACACCTCAACCGAAAGATTATAGATTTATAATAAATACCAACAACTGTGTCCAAATCCTCGGCATAAAATCTAAGTGAAGAGGGAGGCGGGTCATTAATTTATTTATAAAATACGCTGCAACTCATATATGTAGAAATAGTACTACTAATATTACAACAGTAATAAATACCCCAACAACACACCACAACCAAGGGTGCGGCCTTGTAACAGAACAGTAAACATAAATTATTACCAGAAGACAGAACCCACAAACACCAAGATATAAGTAACCCTCAGTAGACTCTGCCTCCACTTTATTCTCCAGTTCATCTAATCAAAGCAGTACTTAGTAATCCGCCCAAGGAGCTCAATGCACCCTACAAGCAAAAATCAAAAACCAAATCAGAAATTAACCACAAATATCCATCGTGCTATACGAATGAGCAGTGGATGGATTTAGTTACTTGGTGCAGTCGGTGGAGGTGCTGATGGCATATCCGACGTTGACGCCACACTTGCCCGGGATTCCAGCAGCTGCGCCGGGATTGAGTCCAGAAATACTGCCGGCAAGAGTCTTGAGGCAATTACAAGCCGCCTGCCGGTCTGGGGTTGTCTTCGCCGCCGAGTTGAGGCTATGCACCCCAGCGCAACATGCTGGCGCGAGAGGGCCATTGTTTCTTACGTAGGGGATGCACTGTGCCAGGTAGCTGTAAACCTGGCCGCAAGTGATTGCGCTTGCCTCGTGGAGAAAGCAGGAAACCAGGAGAAAAGAAACCATGAAGACAACCGCCATCGAAGCAGTGGAGCGAGCCATTGAGGAGTGATAAGTGCTAAGGAAATACAGAGAAGAGGAATGGACGAGGCGATGGAGAATGAGTAGAGGGGGAGTAGGGTATATAAAGGCCAGGATGGGTAAGATGGTGGTTGGCGGTTGCAGGGTTACTGGAGGGGTTTCAGTAAATGAGCATTGAAGGGGGGAGCTGTGTAAAATTGAACTGGGGGCGAAGTGTAAAAGGACGAAACGTCCAAGCCATAATGGCGTTTCTAATATGCGTGCAGAGTGGTTAATGAATGGGCCCATTGTGTTTTTTTAGTGCTCTCGGTTGATTTATGCGGGGAGTTCAGGCTTCCCAAAGGGGGGGGGGGGGGGGGGGGGGGGGGGAGGAAATCTATTGTGCTGTTACTAGCTAGGCTTGGATCTTCATTTAGTGGATGGAGAGCATAAGATGATCGCCTTGCGGTCTATGAATAACTACTGCTCACTGATAGATCGACGAATACTACAGGAAATATTGTTACTTTCTGAAACATTCACATTCAGGGCGAAAAGAGATATAGAGTTTAGTATTCAAATTTTGTGCGAATATAATCATACAAATAAGAGAATGATGCAAGAGCCATAAGAGACTAAGACTTTTACGTGCCATAGAAAAGAAAAATCATAGGATCTACCATAGTTAAAATGACTCTAGTAGTGCTTATTATTTATATATATATCATCAAAAATTTATCTTGATCGGGCACGAATCTCGATGCAAAATCAAGTTGGAAACTTCCGAAATTAAAATTGGGACCATCCGAACTCCGATTTCAGCAAACTTACAGTCAAACTGTACGTTTCGGAAATACGAACCCAACGAAACCAAATTCGACTCAATCCGAGCCCAAATGAGTCCAACTCAAGGACCCGAAGCGATGTTGGAAGGTTCGAACCACAATTTGGATTTCCAATAGGTTTTAAAATATGACGTTCTTATAATTGTTGCGGGCTAGAAAATACGCGGCGATAGAGATTTAATTCTGCGTCTTAGCGTTGTACGTATAACTAGCTCACACACAGAGAACACAAGATTTTTTACGTGGAAAACCCTTAAAAGGGAAAAACCACGAGGCCTAGCCCAGTTGAAAATGATTCCACTAGACTTTGAGTTGGTTACAAAGGACTGAATCACCTCCAAGGGTGATCAGATTACAATCAGTTACTTAAGTAAGACGTCGAGTCTTTTGCAGGACGTAGGGACTGAACGTAGGGCCCTGAGCAGGACGTCGGGTCTTCGGCAGGACGTAGAGACCGAGTGTCGGGCCTTGAACAGGACGTCGGGTTTTCGGCAGAACGTAGGGACTTAGTGTACGTCGGGCCTTGAATAGGACGTCGGGTCTTCAGTAGGACGTAGGGGCTGAACGTCGGGCCTTAAGGCGGTGGTCCAACGAGGTTCCTATGGTGGTCCGGCGAGGTTCCTGCGGTGGTCCGTCGAGGTTCCTGCGGTGGTCCGGCGAGGTTCTGCGGTGGTCCGGCGGCTGTCGAGGAGGAGCTCCTTCCTTATCTTCTTCCTTCTCTTCTCTTCTTCTCTCTCTTGCTTAGATCCCCCCTTGTGAAGAATGAGGGCTCTATTTATAGATTTTTTGTAGTGGCATGGCCCGTAAATATGTGTGAAATCAAGGGCGAATATGGAGTGGTTCGAATGGACGGCCGATAGTGAACCCTTAGATCATGCACCGTTCGTTGGACATTTGCAGGCCTTAATGATGTCGGAATTCAGCAATCTTGGGCTCGTTGGATTCGTCTCGTCGAGCCGTTCGATTCGAGTATAAGCTCGTCAAAATCGGAGACCGTTTGGTAACGCAAATTGCTGTTTGAACTTTCAGACAGCACTTTGAGACCTTGATTTTGACTCATTTGGGCTCGTATTGGGTTGAACTTGATGCCGTCGGGTTCGTATTTCAGAGACGCTCAGTTTGACTGTAAGCTCGCTGAAATCGTAGTTCGGATGCTCCCGAAATTAAATTTTGAAGTTTCCAACTAGCTTTTTGCCTCGAGATTCGTGTCCGATCAAGATAATTTTTGCATGGCGTATCAATAGTCAAATAAAGCTACTCGACGAGACAAATCCAACGAGCCAAAGATCGTTGAATTCCAACATCATTATGACCTTTAAATATCTGACGAACGGTACATGTTTAAGGGATTCAATATCGATCGACTTTCCAACCCACTCCCCATTTGCTCTTGATCTCTCACCTATTTACGGGGCATGTCACTCCTTAAATCTATAAATAGACCCCTCATTTCTCTTGAAGAGGGGAGACCAAAGCAAGAAGAGAAGAAGGAAGAAGAGAAGGAAGAAGCTCCCCCTCGACCATCGCCTGAGTTCGCCAGATCACCACATGAGGCCCTCGCCTTCGCCAGACCATCACTTGAGGCCCTCACCTCCGCTAGACCACCTCGTGATGTCGTTGATCTGTCGGACCACCGCTTTAAGCCCTCACCTCTGCCGGGCCACCGTTTGACGTCGCTGCTCTACCGGACCACCACTTGAGGCCCTTACCTCTACCGGACTACCTCTTGACGTCGTTGCTCCGTCAGACCATAAATTGAAGCCCTCAACTCTGTCAGGCCACCGCCTGACGTTGTTGCTCCGCTGGACCACCACTTGAGGCTCTCACCTCCACCGGACAACCTTCTGATGTCATTGCTCCGCCGGACCACCGCTTGAAGCCCTCACCTCTGTCGGACCACCGCTTGATGTCATTGCTCTGCCGGACCACCACTTGAGGCCCTCTTCTCCGCGGACCACAAATTGAAGCCCTCACCTCTATCAAGCCACGGCTCGATGGTGTTGCTCCGTCGGACCCCCACTTGAGGCCCTCACCTCCGCCGAACAAACTCCTGACGTCGTTGCTCCGCCAGACCACAGCTTGAAGCCCTCACCTTTACCGAATCACCGCCTGACATTATTACTTCGCCGGACCACCACTTGAGGCTCTCACCTCCGCCGGACCACCGCCTAACGTCGTTGCTTCGCCGGATCACAGCTTGAAGCTCTCACAATCACCAAATCATCACTTGACGTCGTTGCTCCACCAGACCACTACTTGATGCTTGGACCTCTGCCAGACCACCACTTAAGGCCCCAAGCTCCACCAGGACACCACCCAACGCCCAAAATTCTACCGGATCGCAACCTAAGACTCGGACTTCTGCCAAGCCACCACTTGATGCCAAAGTTGTCACGACCCAACCCGACCGGAACGAATCCCTTCGCATCGAACCGTGATAAATATTGAAAATCCAGGATCTAGTTCTGGAATTCGCTTTCAAATTTTCTTCCAGTAATCAAACATACAGAAAACACAGAGCTACAATAAACATCCAAATATACAGAAAAGTTCATCCATGATTTTTTTCTTTCTTTCCTCAAAATAATCATGTATATTACAGTTCACATATAAGATTTCACATAGCAGATCTTCGGACCCTGATAGAATCTCTACAGATTCTGGCCCCTTATGCCTCCCTTCCCTGACACAGACAAAATCTCAACGGATTCTGACCCCTTATGTCTCCCTTGTGCTTGCAGCACCAGAACTTGTCAGATATACATAATTTTAGATCAAATCAGACCTTTCAGATTTCCCTGACAAAGTCAGAATCTCGAAGGATTCTGGCCCCTTATAACTCCCTTCTAATAGCATATAAACACATCAATTCATTCAATTCAAAAAATCAGATTACGTTAGAAAAATTGTCAGCGGCATAACGGCAGTATAAGAAATTTTCACAGAATTCACAAATTCAGAAATTTATCAAATTACCACATATAGTACAAAACATCAATATAAGACTTTCATTATATTGAAGCAACATATTTCACCATCCAGATACTTTGCCATTCGATTTAAACACCGCATAATTCAAAATATCCGATAAAAACCTTCCAGAAAATACTCAAAACACGCAAAAACATCATCTCAGAAACATACCAAAAGTTACGCGGTAAAAAGTTTATCAGTGCGAAATGAAACCAATTATTCGCTAACGGAAATAGATTGCGGAACAGAAAAATCATCAAAATCCACATTTATGAAAATAGAGAAAGACGAAATGTGCCTTACCTCGAGTCGATCAACTTTCCCAACTACGGCGACGGACGAAAATTGACCGAAGTTGCCCAAAACGCGGATTTTCTTCCTCTCCCTTCGTTTTTCTCTCCCCTCAGCGTTCTCTCTCTTCAAAAATGACACTATTCAAATATTTATCAAACATGATCGTCCAGGATGATGTCCCTGATTGTGCCGGGACAATCTCCTCTGGACTGCCGTCGTGCGAACGAAAATTAATTCCAATTTGTTTCGTCCCTGGACGATGCTCTCTATTCAGTTCGTTCTGACGGTTCGTCCGGATAAACCCAGGTTCGTCCAGACGAACCATACAGATTTTCAACATTTCTTAAGTTCGTCCAAACGGTTCATCCGTACTAACAGTACAATTTTTTTTTTTTTTTCAAACATAAATTGAAAATTTATGGGTTTCACACAGAGTTCTCCCGAAGTTTGAAAATTTATGGGTTTCACAAGAGTTCTCCCGGAGTACCGCCCTTCTACTACTGTATTTCGACCCCTGTCTCCTGCCGATTATGGTCCTTCTGACCTCCATCACCGAACAACGATCTTTTTGACCCCAGTCTCTTGCCTATTATAGTATTTCAGACCCATGTCTCCTACTGATTATGGTCCTTCTGACCTCCAACACCAGACAACAGTCTTTCTGACCCTTGTCTCCTGCCAACTACGGTCTTTCGGGCCCCTGTCTCGTGCTGACTATGACCCCTCCAACCAAATAAACATGTCTATGTTGATTATTGCAACTCCCACAATGTAATGCGCTCTATATGACGTACAATTGTAACATCAAGCCAATGTCTTCTCCCTAAGAAGGGTCTCATTTGTAATCGACTGCAAATACTAGTAGATTCATTCAAACTGGGCCAGGCCCTATGGTGTTTCCCCCTTTTCAGAGGTTTCCACATAAAAACTCTGGTGTCTCTTATAAACGTTACAACCTCTCTCTTATCTGTTTGTGTGATTGATCTTCGTACAACGCTAAGACACTAAACTTTATATTTCTCTAACACTGTGAATACTCCATGTGCAACAATTATTATTTGTTTACTAGTGCTTATTGTTGATTACAAATGAGGCACTTCTTTGGGGGAAAGGCCTTCACTCGATGTATCAAATATACATCATACATAGCACATTATATGTTGGAGTTGGAATAATCTAGTGATAGGAAAGTTGTTCCTAAGAGAGTGTTGGTCAGTTCGTTTGGTTGGTAGGATCATAGTGGGGCGACAATGGTATTAGAGATCATAGTCAGCGATCGACGAAAGTTGGACTGTAGTTGATGTGAGGAGGAGGTTAGAGTAACTGTAGTTGGCGAGCGATAGAGGTAAGAACGATCGTAGTCGACGGGTGACAGGAGATTAGAGGGGCCGTCATCGGTGGCAAATGGGACGTCAGAGGGACCTTCATCAGCGGATGACGCAGGTCGGAGAAACTATAGTCGGCGGGTTACAGTGATCGAAGGGACCGAAATCAGCTAGCGACAATTGTCTGAGGGAATGCAGGCGACATGTTACAAAGGTCGAAGGGATTTTAGTGGGGTGGGCGATAGAGGTCGGAGTGACTGTAGTTGACGGGCTACAGAGAGGAGGAGGGAACCTTGTTCTAGCTACCTACTTGAAAGCTTATTTTAACAACCCTAATTCTAGCTACTTTGCCAGAGCTTTTATTTTTTTTTGCTCGAATTTTTTCCCTTTATAGATCCTCTACTTATTGGGTTAGCTTTTTATAGTTATCTTTCTCTCTCTTCTGATTATATGTTTTTGTATATTATTTTTTTATTTTTTGGGAAATTATTTAAATGTTATGAGCTCGTGCTCTCCTCTCAAAAGTTGTCCAATAAACGAAAAGATTTATTTTATTGTTGTCCTAGTTTTTAAGCCAAGGCTCGGATGAAGAGTAGAGCTTCAATTTCCGAAGATTCGTACAAAAGGAAATTTGGTCTTCTTTACTTAAATAACGCAGTCCAATCACACACTTCCAATCTCATTACTATTGTGTTGACTCGGTTATGCTCTCAGACGAAGAGCAGAACTTCCCATAAAAATAAAAAATTTCAAAAAATCGAAATAATTCAAACAAAAATTTATTAATTTGGTCCACTTTACTTCTTAAATAATCTAATGGCCTGAATAAATTTGGTCCAGCTCACCTTAGTTTGAAATTTTAGTATTCAACTAAAACATTTTAAATTTGAATCTCAGTGTATATAATGCATATATGATTTTACTTTAATTAACCTAAAAAATTAAAAAAAAGTTGATATGTAATGAATTTGTTTTTGTAAATCTCGGATGAAATATTTACACTGTTACATACATCTGAATATTATTGAGAAAAAAATCATTAGAGCTCCTTGTAGAAATCATATTAGAAATAAACATAGTTAACTAAGGATTTAAAATATATATAGAAAAATTTTGTGCTACGAGAACACTTTTTTTTTTTAACAAAAACATATATATTAATATAAGATAAAACGGTTACACCATCAAAAGGCCAGAGAATAAAAAGAAAAAGAAAATACAACCAACATTTGGCTCAGTATACGACCGAGACTCCCAGCATCCCCGAAGCCTTGCACGGACCATCCATAAGATGAAAATAGCGCCCACAACCAACCAAACTCATCGAATAACACCAAAGGTTGCCACCAGCTCGACGACAAGGACACGAGCCCCCGCCACATCATTGCCTCAAATACCCGATCAAAATACCAGAAAACCTGTCTGAAGCAATAAGAGGAAATAAAAGATACAGTAAGAAGGAAATTATCTTCTTTTTCGGCCCCTCCCGCGAAATCTCCCACGAGAAGCAACCGAGCAAACAGGTCTATCACGCACCAAGGTAAACTCATTTCCAGGGTTGGAACCACCGTAAAAGTCCAGATCAGCCAAGCCGCAATCCAAAAATTCTGATTCAGATTCAAATTCAGACGAACCATGCAACCAATCCACATGATTCCTAATATCGAATCCAGAATCATTACCCAAATGATGGACCATAGTATGCGTATCTACCAAATTAACAGTGACATCCACAAAATATTCGAACACATCGGATTGTCAACCAAATTATCTACCTACACACTCTCCACAATATTGTCTTCATTCACATTTGGTTTAGACAAAATAACAACATCTGGCGACGAATTAGCTGAATCATCAGTCACCGCCATAACTAGGAAAATAACCAAATCATTACTAATATTAGCTTCAAGGGCCGAAACCACCCCAGCACCAAAATCAGGAAAGACGTTACCCCCCAACCCATCAGAATTACCCAACGAAATATGGGTCCCAAAACACCAGGGGAAGAAACCGGAGCTTCAACAGAGGGTAAAACAACACCCTTCACAGCATTAAAAGCAATATCAGTGCTACGAGAACACTTAAAGTCAATATTTTTCTTAAGATAGAAATTTGTTGTTGATAATTTTTTCTCCATGATGATCTTTTTTTTGCTGCTGTAGATGCAACTGCAAGAAGTTATGGAGTTTGTACTATTTTTTGAGAAGTGGGGAAGCTTTGCATCATTAGAAGACAATTGCTGATCACGTTGTAAAGTGACTTGTCTTTAAGAAAAATATACGGGTGCCGACGATCTGACTAGGGGTCGTTTGGCTGCAAGCAGAGTTTTTTTTTTTTTTTTTTTTTTTTTTTTTTTTTTTTTTTTTGAATTTTTTTATTAATTAAGATAAATTTATACATATATTATATAGATAAAATTTAATTTTAAGAACTAGTAGTCAAAATTCTCAAACAAATGTGAGTTTTGTTGATTATGAATTGTAAATTCGGATTTACTCTGAAAATTATTTGGCATTATAAAGATTAAATCTTATTGAATTGTTTAGATATTTATTTCATAATTTAAATATGTTAGCTCAAATAATATTTTTTTATGATTGATATATTGTCAACAATTTATCTTGATCAGGCGCGAATCTTAAAAAAATTTTGAGTTGAAAACTTTCAAAATTAAATATGGGACTATTCAAACTTTGATTTCAACAAACTTATAGTCGAATTGAACGCATTGAAAAGACTAAACCAATGACACTAAATTCGACTCAATCCGAACCCAATGGGTCCAACTCAAGCACCCAAAGCCTATTTGGAATGTTCAAATCATAAATTGTATGACTAAATGATCACGAAATTGTAATATGAAAATACTCTCTGACTTTCTCCATCATGATCACTCACTCTCATACATAGCACCAAACTCATAACTGGGAAGTGCATACTCATAGGGCTTTTTATTAGATTACAACGGCTAGTTTTGTACTTAGGACTCCATTGTATTTACTTCTTAGCCATTCACATGTATCTATAAATACAGGTTACTGTAACTAATTCAAGATGTATGGATTAATCTAGCTCATTCACTTTCCCTGTTTCTTCGTCCCGTCTTTCCCACTTTCTCCTCATGGTATCAAGAGCCAACAGGGTCAATCAAGAACCCATGGATTCTTCAAACACCACCTCCTCCTCCACCACCTCCACCACCTCCTCCGGCGTTTCGCCGAGCATTCCCGCCAATCTCAAGTTTCTTGTCTCCAATATCAAGAATCTTGCACCTCATCCTCTGACCGCCGACAATTACCACCTCTGGAGCGTACAACTGCTCAAGCAATTCACGGCCAATGGCTTCGCCGGACACCTCCTCGGCACGGTTCAAGCTCCGCCGGATGAACAATCAGCAGAATACGTCCAATGGTTAACCGTCGACAGCAACCTCCTCTCGGCCCTCTTTTGCACGGTATCTCAAGCCATCTTACCATACATCATCACCGCTTCTACTGCCCACGAAGCATGGTCTGTTCTTGAGAAACGTCTACAACCGACCAGTCGATCCCGCGTGATCCAGCTCAAGAATGAACTATATCGAATGCAGATGAAGGATCTTTCGGTTCAGCAATACCTTACCCGCATCAAGACGATCGTAGACGGCATCTCCGCCTCCGGCTCCAAGATCGAGTCGGAAGATGTAATGCTGCACATTCTCAATGGGTTACCTCCTCTATACAACTCGTTCAAATCCACAATCCGCAATTCGCTTCTACCCATTGATCTTGATACATTTTATGCACTCCTCTGCAATGAAGAACTACATCTTCAACAAGAAAACCTTCAAGAGCAGACCAACACAACTGGCAACACTCACGCCTTATACGCGGCCTCGGTTAACTCTACCAGATCTCGCAATGGTAGCACCCGCCGGTTCAACAAACCCAAACCTCAACCACAAGCTCAAACGACGACCACCTATCCACCCAACCAGCAACCGGCGTCAAGACCTCTCTGCCAAATCTGTGGCAAAATTGGTCACATTGCGTTGAATTGCTGGCACCGCAACAATCCGAAATACGCCCCAACTGATACAAGGCCTCCGCGGGCTCTCTTTGCAAATCCTTCTGCTACCGTCAGTCATGACTGGATTATCGATTCTGGAGCGTCTACCCATCTCACACCAGACGTGAATCAGCTGCACTATTCGACGCCCTATCAAGGCAACGACACGGTCTCGACGGCAAACGGTAACTCCATACCTATCAACAATGCCGGTCAGGGCATTCTTCCTCTCCCTGACCCGTCTCGTAAGTTACTGCTTAACAACCTTTTACACGTTCCTTCTCTCACGCATAACTTACTGTCGGTATCTAGACTTACTACAGATAACTTTGTTTCCATTTCTTTCGATTCTAATGGGTTTTTAATTAAGGATCTCCGGGACCATCGTCCGCTGCTTCATGGACGCCTTCGGAACGGTCTGTACCATATTAGCATTCCCTCGGCCAACACACACAAGGCTCTCACTGCAACTCTCTCTTCCGCACATCTCTGGCATTCCCCGCCTCGGCCACCCCAGCAAAGAGAAACTCAAACTTCTGGCTCATCAAAATCCGGCTATTACCAATGTACCGAATTCTTTTATTTGTAACTCCTGTAACCAGGCCAAGAGCCACAAAATAGCATTCAATAAACGCATTTCGGTTTCTCAAGCTCCATTTGATCTCATTCACACGGACGTCTGGGGTCCGGCTCCTTACAATTCGATTGACAGTCACCGCTATTATATAATTTACATTGATGACTACACCAGGTTCTCCTGGCTATATCTCTTACATAATAAAAGTGGCTGTTTAAATACATTCAAAAATCTCTGCAATCTTATCAAAATTCAATTTAATCGCACTCCGAAAATTCTTCGATCTGATAATGGCGGTGAGTACACAAATCATGCCTTCCGTTCTTACCTACAGGCAAACGGCATCCTCCACCAACTGTCGTGTCCTCATACACCTGAGCAAAACGGAATGGCTGAGCGTAAACACCGTCATTTGCTTGATCTCACTCGTGCTCTGCTTCTCGAATCCGGCTTACCCTCAAAATTCTGGACCTCGGCTCTCTCCACAGCTAACTACCTCATCAATCGTCTTCCGTCTAAATCCATCTCTAACCAAATCCCGTACCAACTCCTCTACAAGCAACCGCCAATCTACGATCATCTTCGCACCTTCGGTTGTCTGTGCTTTCCCTGGCTAAAGCCCTACTCCGCCGACAAACTATCCCCGCGATCTCAGCCCTGCATTTTTATAGGATACTCCGATCACCACAAAGGGTATCTCTGCCACAACATCAACACCGGTCGCACCTATATCTCCCGTCACGTTCACTTCTATGAACATAATTTTCCTCTCAAACAATCCGTTTCTCCTGCACCAATGGCTACAAACCAATCCAGTGACAATTTCCCGCCTCTTCTTCTTACGCCTACTTATCCCACCTCTTCGTCTGTAGCGAAACCCATACAGCACCCTTCCAACCACCGTAACTCAATCCCAAACTCACTCCCAACCTTATCTGCTCCTTCGGCTAACGTTCCTCACGATCACCCTCTTCAACCAGCCGTCACGACTCACCCAATGCAAACACGCCTAAAATCGGGAATTATCAAACCAAAACCGATCTTTACTCTTCTTGCTCACCAAACATCGCATGACATACCGACCTCTTATACTCAAGCCCTCAAAACTCCGCACTGGCGGTCCGCAATGAAAACCGAATTTGATGCACTTCAAAACCAAGTGACTTGGTCTCTCGTTCCACCTCCGGCCGGCACGCCCATCCTCGGTTGCAAATGGACATACAAGGTCAAGACTCGTCCCAACGGCCAGATCGAACGTTACAAAGCTCGCCTAGTGGCACTAGGCTACAATCAGCAACACGGCATCAACTACGACGAGACCTTTAGCCCCGTTGCGAAGATGCCGACCATTCGGGTTCTGCTCACACTGGCTCTCAACCGGCAATGGCAAGTTTATCAGCTAGACATCGCCAACGCCTTTCTGCACGGCGACTTGACCGAAGACATCTACATGAAACAACCACCAGGCTTCATTGATCAAGCCCAACCTCACGCGGTTTGTAAACTCCACAAATCTCTCTATGGACTCAAACAAGCGCCGCGACAATGGTTTCAGAAACTAACCGGATTTCTTCAACAACAAGGCTTCGAGTTCAGCCGTTCCGATCCTTCACTTCTACTTTTTAACAAAAATAATATTTCTGTTTACATACTAATCTATGTAGATGACTTTCTTGTGACCGGCAACAATGAGCTCACGATTCAATGGCTGCTTCAACAACTCAGCAACCAATTCGCCCTCAAACAGCTAGGCCCGATTTCTCTCTTCCTCGGCATTCAGGTAACTCGCTCCTCTACCGGTTTCTTCTTCCTATCAAAAGAACACTATGCTACTAAATTGCTCAACGATGCAGGTTTTAAGGACTGTAAAACAGCCCCGACACCAATGACTCCTCCAAAGAAACACCAAGATCCGAACCCTCAACCATTCACAGATCCTTCCCTCTATCGCCGTCTCGCAGGCTCCTTACAATACCTGTCAATAACCAGGCCGGACATCGCATTTGCAACAAACCGAATTTGCCAACACATGCAATCTCCGTCTGTGCAAGATTACAAGGCTCTCACACGCATATTACGATACATCAAAGGCACATTACGCTTCGGACTGCCTCTCACAGCAGGAACTCTTGAGCTGCGATCCTATACGGATGCAGATTGGGCATCAGACACTACCGATCGGAAGTCAATATCGGGCTTCTGCACATTTCTAGGATCAAATCTAATCTCGTGGACCGTTCGGAAGCAAGCCACCGTTGCAAAGTCGTCTACGGAAGCTGAATACAGATCTCTATCTGCGGCAACATCCGAAGTAATTTGGCTTCGCCGCCTAACAGCCGAGCTGGACACTCCGCAGCCTTCCCCAACTACCATCCACTGCGACAACACCTCTGCCATGGCTATCGCCAAAAATCCGGTATTTCACGCACGGACAAAGCACATAGAGATTGATTATCACTTCATCCGACAACAAATACAATCCGGCAACCTTCAGCTATCGCATATCTCCTCTCAAAATCAAATTGCCGACATTTTAACCAAGCCGTTTTCAATCACTCGCTTTCAAGAACTCCACAACAAATTAACCATTCGGGAACCGAATGCTTAATTTGAGGGAGGATATTAGATTACAACGGCTAGTTTTGTACTTAGGACTCCATTGTATTTACTTCTTAGCCATTCACCTGTATCTATAAATACAGGTTACTGTAACTAATTCAAGATGTATGGATTAATCTAGCTCATTCACTTTCCCTGTTTCTTCGTCCCGTCTTTCCCACTTTCTCCTCACTTTTAACACATATTACTATGACTATCCAACCAAGGTTCTTCCTTTTCCACAACAACTTTCTCTCCTCCTTCAAAGGTGAGTTGAGGCTTTAAACACAAGTTACTACCAATCCTAACAAGCCCGCTAATCGCAGGACCCTTCAGCTCATTATTTCCCGATGAACACCTACTTGCACTAATAATTTTTCCCCAAAGATAGATCATTAAAAGTTGTTTAGTGCCGCTTCCTCCAAACAAATAGAAGATGATACATGTAAAGGGCAATCTATACTAAGAGTCATTTAAGTTTACATTAAGAGTCTTTAAAAATCTTATGGGACATCGCCTCTTAAGTCATTTAACTAAGAGAGATTTTGAGCCTCATGACTATTTTTTATATTAATTTATTCTAGCGAACTGTTTTATCTCTATTCTCACATAGGTTCCAAGTCACATTTTACCAAGTTCGTTTGATTATAAAGTTGGTTGTCATCCACAAACAAATTTGAATCCAACCTATTTAATTCTAAGATAATAAGTACTATATCATAGATATATTCTAGCATACAATAAATACATAAAATTATACCATAATTATATCTTAAAGAACAAAAGATTCACATTTAATAAATATGACAAATAATTATTTTTTCTTAGGAAAATAAATAATTAGTACGTTTGCCAAATCATTGTCAATTGCCATGAAGCCGTTGCCCATTGGTTAATCTTAAAAAATAAAAAAAAAAAAAAAAATAGTCAATAAACATCAATTCAAGCATTTTCCAAGGTCGGGTAAGCACAAGAAAAAACATTAAAGATTTGAAAAAAAGAATATAAAATTAAATTAAGATAACAACTTCACAACTACTTGCATGGAGCTGCCAACGCCTGACAACTACAGTGAAAGTGCAACTCTCTTAATAAAACCCGCATCAGCCTCGCAGTTATAGGATACCTTGCTTGTATAAATGTGAGATTTTTTTTTTTATTGAAAGATTTAAATCTTTTTTTATTATTCTCACTCAATTTTCTTAATTTCTTTCGGAAGAAGAGCCTCTCACGTGTTCGATAGAACTTCATTAATTGACAAAATGAAGATGGAGCGCAGGTGACGAGCACGTCTTGGCTTAATTAATTTACAGATATGACAGCTCATCTCAAATTTATTACTAATCAATTTAATTCTATTTTAACATTTACAGACTTCTTATCCGTTCTATAAAGTCATTGCCTTTAATTGAAACAAGAAATGCCCAACCAGAAAGGTTCATTTATTTCCCAAAAAAAAAGAAAGGTTCATTTAAGATAGCCTGATTTAGATGATTAATAGCATAAACATATAGTGTTACAATAATCCTTTTGTCTCATTCAGAAACTGAAAGCAACGCTTACCAACTGTTTGTCTAACGGCCGCTTAATTCAAAAAAAAAATATATATATATGTTTTACGACATTAAAAAATTATGTTAATATAATTTGCAATTTTTTTCTTTCGAAAAAACTTATATTGATAACATTATTTCAGAATATAATCTAAATTTTCAATTAGATCGGACGATAATTTTCAATTTTGTTTTGTGATAAAATACAGTAATAGGAACGCTAAAGTCGTATGTTGGAAAAGTAATGTAAAAGGAACCTTTTATGGCCTCCATAAATGCATCAGTTAGATGCATATCTCCATGATTCATGACTCATCATCCCCTTCCCAACCATATTCATTTATTAGGCCACTTCAGCGCTGAGACGGTGCTGGAATTTTACTTTAATGTCGGTTATCTTCATTTTTATTATTTTGATGTTGATAGTTTTTTTTTTTTTAAGAAAATTTTGTTAAAATATAAATTTATAGCGAATGAGATTTGACTGTAAAATAATTGTAGAATTAAAGTTTATTCTGATCAAAATTTTATTAAAATATTTTGATAATTTTTTGGATAAATAATTTCAATCAAATTATTAATTAATTATTATTTTTAAATAAAAATGTCTTTAATCAATAAAATATTATTAAGAAAGAATTTAAAAATATAATGGAATTTTGTGGGCTCAATTTATCATGAGTTCTTTTAAAATTTTGTTTGGAATAACATTCTTACTGTTTTTTATTTTTCAAATTATAAGTATTATTTTTATTTGGGTTGTTGTTTTTTGATAAAATTTTGTGCTAGAAAGCTACTCTAAAATAATTTCTTTAGCTAGGTAAACGGCTTTCTTCTTCATAACAGTTATATCTCACTACATTTATATAAAAAAATTGTATATATATCAAACAAATCATAAAACGATATATATATATATATATATATATATAGATATCCCGATTTCAGTTGAATTACATCAAGGATCACCTTGAGCCCTTTTTTTTTTTTGCTTTAGTCATAGATGTTCTCACTAGATATTTGCAAGAGGATGTACCTTGGTATATGCTTTTTGTTTATGATATTCTTCTTGTTGATAAGACTAGAGAGGAAGTTGAAGGTAAACTTAAATTATGAAGGTCAACCTTAGAGTCTAAGGGTTTTCCGCTTGAGTAGATCCATGGGCGGATCCCCCATTTAGTTGAGGGGGGGCAAATGCCCCCCCCCCCCCCCCCCCCCCCCCCCCCCCCCAAAAATTTTTTTTTTTTTTTTTTTTTAGTGAGATATTTTGAAATATTTTGAGTATTTTGGGTATTTTTCCCCCTCTCAAAATTTTTTTTTTGTCCTCATTTAATCAATCCTAAGCATTTTTGCCCATCCAAAAAAAAAAATAAAATTTTTTTGCCCACCCTGAAAAAAGAAGCTGGATTCGCCCCTGAGTAGATCTAAAATTGAATATATGAAGTGTAATTTTAGTAGCAATAGACCTATTGAGGGGATTGTGATTTTGGGAGATCAAGTCATTGATAAGAGTACACATTTTAGATATATTGGATATATTGTTTAGAGTGATGGTGAAATATATGAGGATATTATCAGTAGAATTAAAATTGGACGGTTGAAGTGGAGGAACACATTGGGTTTGTTGTGTGATAGAAAAGTCATACTCAAACTTAAGGAAAAATTCTATAAGATGGTGGTGAGACCTACAATGCTTATGGTGCCGAATGTTGACCATTAAAAGAGAAGCATTAAACTAAGTTAAGTGTTTTAGAGATGAGAATGCTCAGGTGGATGAGTGGCTTTACCCTTAGGGATAGGATACGAAATGCGCATATACGTGAAAAGATTGGAGTAGCTCCAGTGGAAGATAAGATTAGAGAGAGTCGTCTTAGATGGTTTGGTCACTTAAACGGAGGCTTTTAGATGACCCGATTAGGAAAGTTGATGTATTAGATTTGTTTTATGTTAAAAAAGATAGAGGTAGATCTAAAAGGACTTGGTTAGAAAATATTATAAAATGATATTTTTTTATTAGAATTTATTGGGTGTTAGTCTAGATTTTAAGTTAGGTTGATCCACATTGACATCTTATTCATGTAAATCTCTAAAAATAGAGTGTATAAGATGATATATAATTTGGGGGAAAATATGAATAAAGCTTAGTTTTATTTCACTTGGAGTTCATGTGAAACGTTGGCGTCACTTGGAGGTTGGGCGGAATTTCGGCGCCACTTGGACGTCGGGATGAATTCCGCCGTCACTTCGAGGTCGGGCAGAATTCTGACGTCGTTCGGACAGAATTCCGGCTGCGGTGGTCGAGGAGTTCTTCCCTCCTAATCTTCTTCTCTTTTCTTCTCCTTCTTCTCTTGTTTCCTCTTGCTTGGGTTCCCTCTCAAAAGAAATGAGGGGTCTATTTATAGGTTTTATGGAGTGGCATGTCCTGTAAATAAATGAGAGATCAAGGGCGAATATGGAGTGGTTCGGATGAACAGCCGATATTGAATCCTTCGATCGTGGACCGTTTATCAGGCATTTAAAGGTCTTAATGACTTCGGAATTCGGCGATGTTAGGCTCGTTGGATTCGTCTCGTTGAACCGCTCGATTCGACCATAAGCTCATCAAGTTCGAAGACCGTTTGGTAACTCAAATTGTGGTACGAACTTTCTAACAGTGCTTCTGGCCCTTGATTTGGACTCATTTGGGCTTGGATTAAGTTGAATTTGGTGTCGTTGGGTTTGTATTTCTGAGACGCTCAATTTGACTATAAGTTTGATGAAATCGGAGTTCAGATGCTCCCGGATTTAATTTTTGAAGTTTCCAACTTGATTTTTGCCTCGAGATTCGTGCCCGATCAAGATAATTTTATGATGACGTATCAAGCCTTAAGCCCATATCTTTTTGCTTTAGTCATGGATGTTCTCACTAGACATTTGCAAGAGGATGTACCATAGTGTATGTTTTTTGCTGATGATATTCTACTTGTTGATAAGACTAGAGAGGGAGTTGAAGGTAAACTTAAATTATGGAGGTTAACCTTAGAATCTAAAGGTTTTGGCTTGAGTAGATCTAAAACTGAATATATATAGTGTAATTTTAGTAGCAATTGATATAGTGAGGGGATTGTGACTTTGAACGAGCAAGTCATTATTCAGAGCGACGTTCAGAGTGACGGTGAAATAGATGCGGATATTATCAGCAAAATTCAAGTTAGATGATTTAAGTGGAGGAATGCATTGGGTTTGTTGTGTGATAGAAAAGTCCCCCTCAAACTTAAGGGAAAAGTTTATAAGAGATGGTGGTGAGACCTGCAATGCTTTATGGAGTCGAATGTTGGTCATTAAAAGAGAAGTATAAAACTAAGTTAAGTGTTGCAGAGATGAGGATGTTCAGGTGGATGAGTGACTTTACCCTTAGAGATATGATGCATAATGAGCATATACGTGAAAAGGTTGGAGTAGCTCCAATGGAAGATAAAATTAGAGATAGTCGCCTTAAATGGTTTGGTTACATTAAACAGAGGCGTTCAGATGACCAGGTTAGAAAAGTTGAGGTATTATATTTGTCTATGTTAAAAAAGGTAGAGATAGAGCTAAAAAGATTTGATTAAAAAATATTAAAAATAATTTTTCTTTATTAGATTTAAATGAAAATTTGATTTTTAACAGGACAAAATGGCAAAAAAAAAATTTTTATGTAGTTGATCCCACGTAGTGGGACAACAGCTTGATGATGTTGTTGTTATTATTATTGTTAAAATAGTGAATAAGTGACTGTGAAGTCTATGATTCAAACTCATAATCTTCGAGTTATAACTTTCTTATCTAACAATTGGGCTATGAATCTTTTCAATATATTAAATAAATTATTACTTAATCGTCTAGTTTAGCATCACTTTTTTCATGCATCCAAATATTCAATATTCCTTAAACTCTTAAATCATATAGCAAACATATAAACAGTTTATCAATCTTGGCTCAGATTTAACATTGTCCAACTACATAGTTTTTAGATTTAATTAAAATTCAAATGTATAAATAAAATTTATTAAATCCTACTTTTTATTTTCTACCAAACAACCCTTTAACAACTTTGTCCTTCCATTTTAGTAACGAAAAAGAAATAAAACGAAGCTAGTTTGTACTAAGCCCATCATACCATATGCGCTCTTTTGCTTTCTGTATCAACATGCCATTTCAGTAATTTGGTGCATAATCAACATTAATATCTTCACATGGATACAATTTCTATCTGCTTCAGAGAGAGAGAGAGAGAGAGAGAGAGAGAGAGAGAGAGAATAATCTCAAATGAACTCTTGCCTCTTGTATACTCTAGCCATGGCATTCAATCTTACTTCTTAAGGCAAACGTATTTTGATGCTTCTTCTTTTCCTCTCCATCTCCGCAAATATTATCTCCTCTTATCTAAATTATAATAAAACAATTTCTTATCTTATTGTTCTTTTCATATTACTCTATAGGGGCAACAATTAAGACTTTGTTTGGGACGGCTTTTTAAATGCTTCTTAAAGCAGATTTTGAGATTTTTACTATAAAAATTTTAATTTTTTTACTAAAAAGTCGCTTTAAGAAGCAATAAAAAAATCATCCCGAACGAAACCTAAATCACATAATGTAAAGTCTTGCAATCAAGACATGAAAGTATAATATGCTACCTTTGCCTAAAATCAGTTATAAAAGACAAAAAATCAATGGTAATAAACAGATTTAGGTGCATATGAAACACAATTGTAACATATGTTTTCCAATCAGAGAATTCATATGATGCGTTTCGAGCGAGTTATAATATTATTACTATCTTAATATTAACTTTTTTTTTTTTCGTCATATATATAATGTTTGCCTTTACAATAATAGCCCTAATATTGACAATAAAATATTTGAGTAGTCGTGTGATTTGATTTTATGTAGTATGATCAAGTATCATGAGTGAGTTTTATCACAGTTATAAATGGATGTGAAGGGCTATAATTGATGTAGCAGTCCTGCACTAAATGAACTAAAGCAAGCAGAAACAATAGAACAATAGCCACTAAGCACTGTTGATAATACTGTAAAGGAGTACATTTTGCAAAAAACTGAAGCTTTCAGCGGCACTTTCACCAGCTGAAATACTAAAACAGAGAAATACTGAGAAGGATAAAACTGTAAAAAACAAATTAAAATCATTTATTAGAATACTATTAATTGCTACTGAAATGGGTTGTGGCTCTAACTAACTAAAGTAGCCCATGTGAAGATAAGGCTGTCCCGCCAACTTGGCTAGGCTAATATGCTATCTTGGTTCGTTTTTATTTGAATTTGTATTGGTATGATCAGGGGCAGAATCCCTTTGGGTCAGGGGAGTAATCGCCCCCCTAAAAAAATAATTAACTTTTTTGTTATATTAATCTTCAGATAATTTGTTCCATCTCCATCTATTTTCTAGTCATTATCATAAGAGCTTTCAGGCAATTGCCCCCCTCTCCATCTATGTCGAATCTTGCCAGAGGGCGGTGCCTCTTGGACCTCCAATATATCTGTAAACAATACGACAATCAATGATATGAGCAAATAGGGGTCACTATTGACCCAATTTTTATAGTGAAGGATCAAGCCAAATTTGAGGCAACACCAACACTTACTTATAAGTTTACCCCCATGAAAATTACGGCCGGTTCCGCTCCTAGTTATGACAATAAAGGAAAGCATGTGTCTTGTGAAAAATTTATTGTTTAATAAATTGAATATATATATATATATATATATATATATATATATATATATATATATATATATATATATATATATATATATATATATATATGATGCCTATCATTATGTTCACTATTTTTTTATTCGTTAATGCTCTTTATAATCCCGTTGGTCAATAATATACAGAATTATATATTATCATTAATATTATTTGTTGAATAATGAAGTATAGAAAGATAATTGAAGTATCAATAAGAACTAAAGATGTAGTGATTTAATTTTTTTTTTTTTAGATTTTTATGAGATTTTCAATAAGAAATCCTTATAGTGGTTCTTTATCTGTCCCAAATTCATGTTAATTCAATGTATGTATTGCATGATCTTCATGGGCTTTGGCCTATGGGCCTACTTTTTGTGTGTGGTTCGTTTGTTAAATAAAATGCAGATATTTTGCCGCACTTCATATTTTTTCTCAAGACATAATTTGCCATTAGATTAATTTATATTAATTATAAAATTTTAAAATTAAACTGATGATACTAAATGATGTCAATCAATCATACGATCAATGCTAATTCAAATGACTAATTTTTCTAATTTATCTTCTTAATTATATTAATTTAAAATTTAGATTCATTTACATGATAAATTGTAAATTATTCTAATCCAGCAGCAAAATCTAAGAGCTGGGAGATATACTGAATATGGTATAGTTGGTTATATTGTATGATTATTCAATACTCTATTTTAATTTTTAAATTTAGGACTTTGACCTATGAGCACTTAATATAAATTGTATTTTATAAACTCAAAATATGAGTGACTCTAAAAATTAGTGGGAGAATTGAGAGAAACTCTTAGATTTCATTTTGGACGGTTTTTTTACTGCTGCTTGAAGTGGCTTTTTAATATAAAAATTTTACTATGTTTTTGCATGAAACTCCTCTTTTGGGTTTGCAAGTTGATTGTCTAAGATTTCATTTAGGAAGACTTTTTTACTGATTCTTAAAGGAGCTTTTTAATAATGATTGATGGAGAGGTTAGTAGAAATCTCAAGTGAAGGACTGAGGCGTGAACATAGATGCTAGCATTGAATTACAATAAAAGTTGGATCCCTTATAAGCTTTCTTACACCCGCTATCCCTTATAAACTTTCTTACACCGCTATCTCTATTTTACTTTCATGTCTTTATTATTACTTTGTGATATATTTTTAACCAAACAAAATATAAATTCCAAGTACAAGATTCACCACAAAACCACCGTAGTGCCACATCAAAAGAATTACAATGAGTGAAACGTAAAAAGCAACATGCTAAAAATATTATGAGGGAAAGATAGACCACAACAGAAGCAAAAACAAGAACAAAAGGACTCATACTGACAACTAGTTGCCAGAGAGGTGCCGTCCAAGGAGGACCAAAAAAGCTGCCAGGAAACCAAGCCGACAAATAACCAAAAAACACCAAGCCACCAAGGTTGCCAACCAAACCCTGGCCATCCGAGGCGCATGAAATATAACTGCTTCATCATAGTCATGTTCCAAATCCGACCCAACAAAAACAACCAAAGCAACCGACAATAAATAAAACTAAACACCACAACCATAAAACTTTCAAAAGATGATTTGAATGGTTGATTAGATTTTGTTTAATTATTCAATCATCTCTTTGGAAAACTGCTTAAGGAAAACTATGACTTAAACAATCTCCGTTTACATTCCTCTTTATGTTTATCGTTGCACGTTAGAATCTCTACAACAACAACAACAACAACATCAAGCCTTTATCCCACTACGTGGGGTCGGCTACATGAATCCTTTTTCTCCATTGTGTCCTATTAAAAGTCAAATTCTCGTTTAAATCTAATAAAGAAAGGTCATTCCTAATATTTTCTAACCAAGTCTTTTTAGATCTGCCCCTACCTTTCTTAACATAAGTCAAATCTAATACCTCTACTCTCCTAACCGGGTCATCGCAAGGCTGCCGTTTTATGTGACCAAACCATCTAAGGAGACTCTCTATAATCTTATCTTCTACTGGAGCTACTCCAACCTTTTCACGTATAGGCTCATTTCGTATCCTATCTCTAAGGGTAAAGCCACTCATCCACCTGAACATTCTCATCTCTGCCACACTTAACTTAGTATTATGCTTCTCTTTTAATGGCCAACATTCGGCACCATAAAGCATTTCAGGCCTCACTACCATTCGGCACGTTAGAATCTCTCATTGACAAAAAATACAAAAAAAAAAATTTATTGTAAGTAAAATACTTCTATCAAAATACCATGACGAAGACGGTTTATGATTTGGAATTATAATGACAACAGAAAAAATTAGCAAAGTTAAAATATTGACAATTACATGGCGGGCGACCATGGTCAAAGGGATCATAGTCTGCGGACAATGGTGATCGGAAGCACTGTAGTTTAGTAGGTGGCGAGGGATAATGGTCTCAAGGATGTAGTTGGTGGGTGATGGTGGTCATAAAGTCCATAGCTGGCAGGTGATATTGGTCCGAAGGATTATAGTTGACGTGCGACAATGATCAGAAGGATTGTATTCGATGGGCGAAGTTGGCCAAAAAGATCGTAGTAAACAGGCGACGATAGTGAAAAAATTTCAGAATTATCTTTTGCTAATAGTTGCAATCCGTTAACGCAATCTCGAACAAGTTTTAAAAAATCACTCCCTTTTGTAGTCAAGGGGCTAATGTGAAATGGTTCAAATCTTTGAGTTATATTTCTCTCATCAGTAGAGGTGAAACCCTGAGATACAATTTATTGGCTTCTTCTTTGGATACAATTATGAGAGTAGGCTTCTCATAATGTCACCATCAATAGATTTTGTGGTTAACATTTACTCATACTATAAATTATTAATTATGTGATAGTTGAGATGGTCAAGATTATGGAGGGAAATCTGCCTTAAGTGACTCTTGTGGTTAACTGTCTGGATGTGGAGCTTGAGAAATGGAGAGCCTGAAGATTCGATCAACCTTGTGTGATTTCTATTTAGAGATGGTTGTGATCATCTGTCGTGTACCATCTAATCAGATTTGGTACGTATCTGCTAAATAGTCATCAGTTAGTGCAAAAAATCAAGGCTTTTAAAACCAGACCGGACCAGCCGGTTCAACCGGTTGAACCGCGAACCGGTTACGGGTCTCTAAAGAACCGTTTTCGCATCGGACCGGTCGAACCTCCGGTTCGACCGTCGAACCGGAAAACCGGCTCCGGTTTTGAATAACCGTCCGGGTCGAAAGTTTCGACATTTTGAGCGGAAGCCAGAACGGGAGGGCTGTGAAGTTAAATTTCTCCATTTCGCGCATCTTCCTCGGCTCTGTCACTGTTGTCCGACCTTGCTCGTCCGACGGAAGTTACGACATTTTGATCGGAGATCGGAATAAGAACGGGAGCACGCTGACTGTGAAAGTAACTTTCCACCTTTCGTGTGCTTCTCCGGCACCTTCGTGGCTGATCGACGTCGCCTCTCCGACGGCTTGCCCTTCCCATTAGATCGGAAGCAACAACGTGAGCTCACCGGATTGTGAAGGTAACTTTCATCCTTTAGCGCGCTTCTCTGCTTCCTCCAGCGACGTTCCCTTACCTATAGGATCGGAAGTTAGACATTTTAATGTTTTTGGTGGATTTTCCTTTTGTTTTGTGTTGCAGATTTGGTGAATAAAATTTCTGAACTTATTATTGTTGTGCATGGATGACTAATCTGCCCTAAATTTCTATGTTTTTAATTGCATTGTTGTGGATGAAAAAAGCATATAGTTGGCTAAGTGTGGGCTACTGGCTTTTGTCACCAATATTATATAAGTAAAAGTATTATAATTTTTTTCATTTTTTGTTATATATTTATAAATAATTGTGTCATTATTATAATATTTAAATATAATAAATATTTATTCCGTCATCCGGTTCGACCCCGGTCGAACCATCAAACCTCTAACCCCTCCTTCTCCCGGTTCATTGACCGGTGCGATTTTCAATGCCTTGCAAAAAATAATGTCACATCTTCAAAGGTTTTGTTGTGATAAAAATATTATTTAAGTCTGGAACATCTATAATTATTTTGACAATCCAAGAAATATGGCAAAAGTCTCAAAACAACTATAAATAATAAAAGGTGATTCTAAAAAAAGTTATCACCTGGTGCAACTGAATGGGAACCCACTTGATAGGTGCTAACTTGGACCCCCATTTTGGGCCATGGGCCGAGAAATTATCCCTCATTATCATAATATATCAACACATTTTTCAAAGTACAATTTGCTTAAAAAAAGTTATTGCCTTGCTCCAAATTGGTATTGGAGACCTCGTTAGAGCCCAAAAATGCTTAACTTTATTTCAAAGGAATTTTTATTAGGTCCGGTGTCCTGACGTAGCTCTACGTTCGGACGCCAGTAAAATGGTGCCACGTGCTCTTACTCTTTACCGCGCGGCCCGACGACCCGACCCGGACCAGACCCGGAATTGTTATGTATTGGCTGATTTGTGCAGACTGGGATATTGCTAGGTATTGCTCGATATTGCTCGGCAATAACGAGAAATACCATTATGTAAAGACAAATACCTAACAATACAAAGCAATATCGAGCAATACCCCGGTTTTGCTAGGTATTGCTCGATATTGCTAGGTATTGCTCGGTATTGGTCTTCACAGAGCGGTATTTCTCGTTATTGTCAAGCAATATCTAGCAATACCGAGCAATACCTAGCAATACACGAACATAGCAATCCCGGATTTCGGTCCAGGTTGGGTCGTCGGGCCGCGCGGTAAAAAGTAAGAGCACGTGGCGACATATTATTGACGTCCGAACGTAGTGCTACGTCAGGACACCGGATGTAATAAAAATTCCTTTCAAAGACCTAAAAAAAGTATGAAGAAAGATTTTAGAATAACACAAATATTAAAAAAAGTTATTTCAAGGTCATATTCTGCTTGTTATATATTTCAGAATTTTGATTTGTTTTTTCCTTCTATAAAACATCTTAAAAGGTAAGTAATTGATCTCAGGCTTCATTTGTTTTAAATATCAAAATAGTTCTTTTTTATTTTAATAATATCATTTAATCTCTCATCTTCCTTGTCTTGTAAAATTCATCCTTAGGCTATGATGAATATTAATTACAATTCTCTTTAGACTTTGATTCTCCCTTCAAAATATATAACCAATAAAATAAATTTGCGACTAATATTATACATAAAAAATATATAATATCCATTTCAATTAATTTTTACTATAGACATTCCAACAAAATACTTCCAACATAAAAAGGCATGTCACAAATATATTTGGCAATTGTAGAGAAAGTTTCTTGCAATTTTGTTTTTAATAATTCATTACAATATGTTGCAACCAATTAAAAAAAAAAAAAAAATTCCAAACACATTTTAGGATAGCATGCAACCAATTTACAATGCAATGAGCTAAAATAAGCATCACTTACTGATCAAACAATGGCTTTTGCATGTCCATCACAAATATGTTAATCCTTCAAAACATTGTTACAAGTTAGTTGTGTGGTTTTATCTGTGGTTCATAATGTGTGGCTTTTTTTTTGTTTGTTTGTCTAGGTGGGTTGTTTCTCAGTTGGGCGGTTGAGATTCCTGTGGCTATTCTCTCTTTGTCTGAGTTGTTCCCTGGTTGATGGTTTGTAGTCTCACTCACACTCCTCTTATATTGTTATATTATATGCATTTCTTTTGGTGCTCCTTGCTTCCTTTTTTTTTTTTTGCAGATTTCCAGTGGATATCTAGAGCTTAACATGGACTTCTCAAGCTTGGGCTTACTTTTTGGGTTTGGCTTCCTATATTTTATATTTAATTTTGTTTTATCTATGTAATTTAGATAGGGATCCTTTACTCATTAGTTTTTTTTGTTTTCATTTTGGATTGTAGCTCTTTATGCATTTACTGAGGTTGGATCCCTCTAAGGACATGTAACCTTTTGTTTTTTGTAGTAACACGTAATCCCACGGTAGGTTTTAACCAAAAAAAAATCTAGTAGGTCGTGATGTTACTCTCATTGGAAAATACCCATAATTGTCGACAACGGTACAAAATTATGACATCTAATTCATTAGAATACTTAACGGGCCTAGAAGCATGCTCGTGAATTGCTCATACAAACATTGATTATTATGATCTACTACAACATCATTGGCATGTTCATAAAACAATTAGGTCAAATATGTTAAGAGGAGCATGAGAGCAATGGTTTCTTCACACAAAGAGTAGAAGTATTATTATATAGGAGGGAGCAAGAGATGAGGCGTCTAATAGTGGTGGAGCCCAAATTTTTTTTAAGTGCGTGCACAAATTATGAATGTTGAAAATACTCTAAAACCACTTTGTTTATGATTTCATTATGTGATTCAAGGAATTGAGGAAGTGAAGCGGTTCTATAAATTTTCTTTGATTTTCTAATTCCTCGGATTCATCAAGATCACGAAAAGCTAATTCTTGATGCAATAGAGATCTGATGAAATCAATATTAGCAATTAAACGAGTTCTATAATCTCTTTAATTTTGATCATAAGGTCTTGTAAATGCAAATCTAATGTCTTGTATTTGATTCATTTCTTCACATTTTCTCAATGCACTGTTATGAGAATTAGTAACTTGTCCAACATGCACTTGAAATCTATCTATCTTCTTCTTTTTTTCATTTTTGAAATCCCTTTGTATCAAAGCTATCACTATTTATTTGGTCTCCTACTTCTGATCTATAGAGATAATAAAATAAATAATAAGCTGCATCTTTGCTGAGGCTGCACGAGACTGTCTCATGACACATTGCGGCAGTCAACAAGCAAGAATAGAATTATATTTTTTATGTATATATAAACAGAAAACTTACCCCCTAAAAAAATTTGCATCGGGCGAGCTAGTGGGGCTCGGAAAAACTTACAAGAATCTCTTGTTCTTGACACATGCAGAGTGGACATCTTGGGAGACACAATGTCGTCGCAGCTGTGAAAGACTAGAAATTTATCATCCACCATGCATGCATGTTATTAGCTGTTTGGCAAGACGAAGCTGGCTGCACATTGCACGAATTTCATAATACATCGAAGATTGTTGCCCATGGTTGTTTTGTTTGGTTGGTGGGCAAGTATGGTTGGGACCACCCAAACCGTGCTCGATTCTCCACGTGAGGCAGCGCGTCTTAAGTGAGGTTCAATCAAATGCAAAGGCAGGAGTTTTTTGGCCTCTTCTAGGTCAGTAGAGAATTAGTCACGTTGTCATGTGCCCTTTCGGAGGTGACAACGGGTAAATACTCAGTTAGAAAAAAAAGGCCCACTGGTTCAATCACGATTCAATCAATGGTCTATTTCCCTTCAGCCCTCTTTATTTTTTTTTTATTTTTTTTCACAAAACTGACAACTATATCTTATGCATCGTGAGGCTGAGCCTCCGTCATCTGGTGTCAGAGAGGAGTGTATTCATATTGTCAACAGGTTAATTGAGGTTCCAGTGAATGAGATTGATACGCAAGCTATGGCTAAATGTTTGGGTGATTCTTCTGGTGTGGAGATTAGGGACCAGCTTAATTGGATGAATGTTTCGTCGGATGGTGAATCGGAATCTGACTCTTCTGAAGGTGGTTTGGTGTCTGAGAATGACAATGATTTCTCTCTGGTGTGTGCAAGACCTTCTCTCATTGGTGCAGCTCGGGGAGATTTTGGGGGAGAGGCCGACGTAGACGATGATTTTTCGTGGCATTATGTTTTCCGTTTTTTTCTCTTGGTGTTATCCTCGGGAATTATATGCTTTGGGGTTGTATTTGCTGTTGTGGTGGGATAAGGGCAATGATGTGGTCGGGGCTCGCGTCCCGGTCGTTTTGCTGGTTGCAACCTTTGGTGTGGCTTTTCGGGACATTTTTTGGACATTGTCTACACCTTACTGGACGGTCCGTGTGAGGCTTCAGAGTCGCTGGAAGCTTCGGCCGCTTACTGAGCCTGCTTTTAGCTTTTAGCTTTTAGTTTGTTTTTGTCAGCTCGCCTTTCTATTTTGTTGAAACCTTTTTGGATTGTTTAAAAAAAAAAATCTTATGCATCGTGAATGTGCTAAAAAATTGTGTAGATTTTACTGATGAAATTAACCAGTCCTGACGACTCTCTCATTCAAAACAAAAGGCATAATTTTTTATTTGCAGTACATTTTTTTTCATTTTTGTTGAGGTGTTGGTCAATCCAAGTATCCAACATGAACAGAGCTTTTTTGTTTTTTCCCCTTAATTTGTGTTGGACTCTTAAATAGTAAATCATTTAATATATTAAAATTTAATCTGCTCGTATCATTTTAATAAAAAAAAAGTATTTCGTGCTCTTCTCTTATAAGACGACTGTTTCCTAAATTTACGTAAATTTTCTTAATTTCTTCGGAAGAAGAGCTACTCACGTGTTCGAACATTGATCGAGCGTCATTAATTGGCAAAATCAAGCTAGAGCACACGTGGCTTGAGCACGTCTTGGCTTATTTACAAAAATGACACTTCTTGAATTATTGCCTTAAATTGAAAGCAGTAGTTAGCATTTGATAGATATCTTGAATTATGCCTACTCAAATTTCAATATTTGTTTTATTATTTTCTATATAGAGAATTTGAGTGTTACAATAAACTTTTGTCTAAGGATCTATTTAAGGAATCTATAGCATTTTACAAAATTAATTGTGAAGTTATTATAAGAAAAATAACATCACTATTATAATTATAGAAAATAACTTTTCATAAAAAAAAATCATTGAAAATAATATGAAAATAACAGTTAAACAAAATTATTATTACTGTCTGAAAAATAAAACAGCCAAAAAAGCTATCCTAAACAGATTATAATTGAAAATTAATATTTATTTATCTAAGGGCCGCTTAATTCAATTTTTTCTTTTCAAGTAAAAAAAAAATCTGTTAAAATTGGTTCATTATTGTTAATAAATTATGTTAATTTTTTTCATAAAAATTCATATTGACACATTATTTTAGAATATCCTTTAAAATCTCCATCATAAAAACTTAGTTCTGAACGATAATTTTCAATTGTTTTATGCTAAAAATAGTAAATACAATAATATAAATGCTGAAGTCGTATGTTGGTAAAAGAACGTAAAAAACGCCACCTTTATGGTCTCCATAAATGCATCAGTTAAATGCGTATCTATCTCCATTAGCCTTCAGCCCCTTCCCAACTGTACTCATTTATGAGGCCACTTCAGCGCTTAGACACTGCTCGAATTCACTTTAATGTCGGTTATCTTTCATTTTTATTATTTGATATTGATTGTTAAAATATTTTTTTTAATATAAATGAGATTAAGGTTTCTTTGGGATGTCTTTCTTTTTGCTTTTTAATGCAGTTTTTTAATATAAAATTAATTTTTTTTTTACTAAAAAACTGCTTTAAGAAGCAGAAAGAAAGCTACCCCAAACTAAGCCTCAGAGTTCAATTGAGACGATTGTAAATGTGCGTAAATAATTATAGAATTAAAGTTTATTCTGGTCAATTTTTTATCAAAACTTATAATAGTTTTTTTTATTGGACAAAATATTCATCACAATATTTTTTCACTTTGCTGAATTTTAGGGAGAATGAGTATAATTGAAATGTGATGGGCCCTAAATTATGTTCTAATAAATATTATAAATAAATTAAATTATATTATTTAAAATAAAATTAATTAACTTAATTGCCTCAATTAAACATGAGTCTTGATAAGCATTATTTATTTATTTATTTTTCTTATTTCTAGAATGATTAATGATATATTCTAAAGTATAGTGCTTGATGTCCATGAAGATATAACTTTCCCATTATATCATCGAGCCACAAATCTTTTCAACATATTAAGATTTTGTTTGGGATGACTTTCTTATTGCTTCTTAAAATAGTTTTTAGTACAAAAATCAATTTTTTTTACTTGAAAATTACTTTAAGAAACAGTAAGAAAAGCAGCCCCAAACGAAGCCTATTGTTTTACTTGAAACAACGTATTGCTGCTTTGCTCTCAGACTGCAAATAAATTTTATTTGGCTATTATTTTCTCATAATGTTCAAAAAAATTTTGTGTTAAGAAGTTATTTTTTTCAGCATCTTTCAAAAAAATTATTCTCTTCACAGCAGTTTTATAATAACATTATTAAAAAATATTAGTTTTATAATCATAGTTTTATAATACATTATTTTCTCATAACGTTGTTTTTTTCTATTTATGCTTTAAAATATTATTTTTCTACCACAATTTTAAATATATTTTTTAAAGATAAAATTTTAAAAAAAAATTATGTAAAAGCTGCTTCAAAATTTATATTATTTTTTATTGATTATTTTTAAAAGCTTCCCCAAATAAAGCCTAAATAATTAATTAATTACTCATCTAGCTCAATATCAATTTTTCTTCATCGAATATACTTGCAAATCCAAAATCATAAAACAACAATGTTTTGCTCTCAGACTAACGAAAAATTTTGTTTGACTAATATTTTCTCATAATGTGTTCAAAAAGATTTTGTGGTAAGAAGTTTTTTTTTTCAGCATCTTTCAAAAAAATTATTCTCTTCACAGCAATTTTATAATAACATTATTAAAAAATACAGTCATATCAAAGACAACTTATGATATTCTATTTATGCTTTAAAATATTATTTTTCTACCACAAATTTAAATATATTTTTTAAAGATAAAATTTAAAAAAAAATTATGTAAAAGTTGCTTCCAAATTTATATTATTATTTTTTTATTATTTTTAAAAACTTTCCCAAATAAAACCTAAATAAATAATTAATTAATCATCTAGCTCAACATCACTTTTTCTTCATCGAATATACTTGCAAATCCTAAATCATAAAACAACAATGCCAATAGTTTATCAAGACTAACTCAGATTTAAAAATATCCAACTCATCTATTCAGCACATATTAGTAGAATATATCATAGCTGCTCGTTTTTTTTTTTTTTTGCGATGCTAGGGCACCGTCTCTGCGCCGCTAGGGCTTTGCCCTAACTTTCCTTGGGCTGGGATCTTGGCTTCGGATTGCTGATCTCCAGGGAGTTTCTCTTTGTTTGCCTTCTTCTATTTCTGCCTTCGTTTTTTCTTTCCGTTATGGTGGTTAGTCGTGTTTGTGACCCCGGTTTTTTGGATGGATCCTTTAAATCACGCTCTTTTGTGGAAGCTTTATCTGGTTCTTCGGTTTCAGTTGATTTTCCTGAGTTAAGAAAGGGCTTTTGTCGTGGTTTACCCTCTTTATGGATATCGGAGGAAGAAATTTTAGCTCTGTCTGTTCCTTTTCAATTTGCTCTTGTTGGTTTCTTTCCTACGCATCGTCCTTCACTAGATGCAATCCGGAAATTTTTTTTTCAGCTTGAAACTGAATGCTGAATTCTCTGTAACTGTTCTGGATCAATATCATATTCTTATTAAGCTTTCTAATGATTTGGATTATAGTAGAGTGTTCTGCCATAGATCTTATATGGTTAATAGCTGCTTTTTGAAACTTACTAAATGGTCGCCGGATCTTGATGTCGGGGTTGAGTCTCCGGTAATTCCTATTTGGGTTGCCTTTCCCAATCTGCGACCACACCTTTTTGCCCCTCGTATCCTCCATGCCTTGGCTTCCACTACGGGAAAACACGCGATTACCGTCGGACTTTCCGGCGGATCATTTTGCGCCGGTAACAAACGGCGCCTACAACGGCGCATGCTGCGACGGAAAACCTACGGCGGATTTACCGGCGCCAACGACGTCGGAAAGGTTCCGGCGATATTGGCGCCGGTCTATGCGTCGGAATAAACCAATATCTCACTATTTTCCGTCGCACTTTATGGCGGAAAATCACCGGTGCCATTACCGGCGGATATTGCGCCGGGCTATTTAAACTCAACGAAACAAAACCGGCGAATGTTGCGCCGGAAAAATCTCTGGCGTCGGATCCACCGGAAAATCCGCCGTCGAAAGCCCTTTTTTCCGAAATCGATCCTCTCTGGCTTGTCACTTCTTTCCTTCCGTTCTCTCACCTAGCCCGTAGATCGCCGTCGCTCGCCCGTAGATCGCCGTCACCGACGGTCAAAGGAGTTTGCCGACGAGTCTCATAGCTTTTGTGGTCGCTTCACCGCCGACAGTCGTTCATCTTCGCCGACGGAAGGTTTTGTTTTTTCATTTCTTTTGACGATATTTTTTCCTATTTCAGTTGGATTACATAGATTAGGTTTAAGAACATATCTTTTTTGCTTTAGCCATGAATTTCTTTTTTGCTTTAGCCGTGGATGTTCTAACCATACATTTGCAATAGGATGTACCCTATTGTATACTTTTTGCTTTAGCCATGGATGTTCTTACCATAAATTTGCAAGAGGATGTATCCTATTGTATGCTTTTTGCTTTAGCCATGGATGTTCTTACCATACATTTGCAAGAGGATGTACCCTATTGTATGTTTTTTGCTTTAGCCATGGATGTTCTTACCATACATTTCCAAGATAGATGCTCTTGATATCTCCAAGTGTTGATTTAGGTAGTGGGAAGGTAGTACTAGCCTTTGGAATGCTTAATCATATTGAGAATAAGTGTCTATTATGGAAGCTATACATTTTTTGAGAATAAGTGTCTATTATGGACACTTATAGAGAGAGTAAGGAGGATCTACATATGTTGTGTTTAAACACATTGCATGCATGTGCATGCTTTGATCAAATATTTTCTATTTCAGATGGATTACATCAAGGATCATAGCCCATATCTTTTTTTCTTTATCCATGGTGAAATATAGAGTGAATAAGAAGGATTTACATATGATACTTATTGAATTAGATAAAAACATATGATAAAGTTCAAAGAGAAGTGCTATGGAGAGTTAATTTTAGAAAAGAAAGGATTTACATATGCTATGGAGAAGTTCTTTGGGCGATTAAGTCATTAATAAGAAAACATGTTATTAGTAGAATTCAGGTTGGTTGGTTAAAGTGGAGGAATACATCAAACATGTTGTGTGATAGAAAATGACCATTTAAACCTGTAGGTAAAATTCTATAAAAGATGGTGAGACCTGCAATGCTTTATGTCATATAATGTTGGCCATTAATAAGAAATGACGATACAACGAACCGTATCGATCTAACCGGCGTTTTGCGTAAGCCGGAAATTACCGTCGAACTTTCCGGCATCATATCCGCCGGCCATTCCCGGCGCATATTTTGCGTCGTAAACATCCCGCATGTTATTTACGGCGTATCAACGGCATTTTATCCGCCGATAATTGCCGGCGCAATCATACGACGGAAATTACTGGCGCATATGTCGCCGGAGTCAGCGGCCGAAATGTCGACGACTGCCATCATTTTTTGCGCCGGTAATGCGTCGGAAAGGGCGCCGAAAGTGTTCCGGCGCAAACGTATGCGCAGGAAGTCTTTTACCGATGCGCTCCAAACCGGCACAGATAATACCGCTGAAACGTGCGCCGGAAACCTATAATTCCGACGGAAATATTCTATTAGCGGCGGATATTCTCCGCCGGTAATGACGGGTTTTCCCGTAGTGTTCGATGTTTGGTCGTCCATTAAAAGTTGATAATTCAACCTCTGTCGGGTCTAGACCTTCTGTGGCGAGGGTCCTGGTGGAGCTTGACATTACTAAGGATCTTCCTGATAAAATTTGGCTTGGTCCGGAGAATTCTGGGTATGTTCAACGGGTTCGATTCGAGGAGGTGCCCGCTTATTGTGTTTTGTGTAAACGGCTTGGTCATTACAAGGGGGAATGTGGTAATATTTCTGCTACTTTGAATGGTACTCAATCTCGTGAGAATGCAATTAAGCCTGTAGATAATGCGAATAATGGTGTTATTGTCAAATCTTTAGTCGTTGATGAGGCGCAGGTTGCGGAAATTCCTTGTGATCATGGGGATCGGCCGATGCCTGTGAGCGGAATTTCTGAGATTATGGAGCCTTTGGTTACTTATAACCCGTCCGTCATTATACCCCCTATGAATGTGGTTGATTTGGTTAATGCTGTGAATGATGTGCCTGGTGGTCGCGTTGGTAACTTTTCTGTCTTATCCCCCGATGCAGCTCCTTTTGTACCTCCGGTTGTGACTGTTGTTAGAGACCCTGATTCTCCGACGATGGTGCCGGAGGTGGTTTCTGGTGTGATGAATGTGGTGAATTCTGATGGCTCGTCAGTTATGGGTGTTGTGAATTCTAATGGGGGTGTTCAAGTTTTAAAGGATGCAGATGGTGGTTCTGATGGTTTTATGCCTGTTGCGGTGGTGCCGGCTGAAATTGAGGAGTTTCCGTCTCTGGGTAGAGAGGAAGTTATTTCGATTACCAATAGTTTAGTTGTGATCCCTGTAAGTGAGGTTGATACCCAAGTGATGGCTAACTGTGTGGGTAATTCCTCTGGTTTGGATATTAGGAATCAGAGTAATTGGTTGGTTGATTCGTCGGATGTTGAATCGGATTCAGAAACTCTTGAGTCCGACCATGATTTTGCTCTTGTGCGTACTTCAAATGTTGGCACTCGCGGAAAATTTTGGGGGAGAGGTCGACGCAGAAGATGAATTTTCGTTTCGTTATTTTGTTTCTTCTTGCTGTTTCTTCTTGGGATTTGTCGGCTTTACTGTTCGATTTGCTGCTAAGTGAGGCTAAGAGCAATGATGTGGTCGGGGCTCGCGTCCCGGTCGTTTTTGCTGGTGGCAACCGTAGGTGTGGATTTTCGGGATGGATCGTTGGGACGCTATCTTCGCCTTACTGGAGGGTTCGTGCGGGACGTCCTAGACGCTGGAAGCCTTGACTAATTCATGAGCTCGCTTTTAGCTTCTAATTCTCTCTGTTGTTTAGTCTTTTATTCTGTTAGCTTTTCTTTTTATGCTGATGTAACCTTTGTTTTTGTTTTATTAATATAATATCTATTTCTAGTAAAAAAAATCCAACTCATTTTTTTTTTTATAAAAAAAAAAAAAAAATCCAACTCATAATCTTAAGATTTAGCTTTTTTTCGGAATAGTTTTCTTATTATTTCCTACTAATTTTTTTTAGAAATTAATAACAAAATTATCCCAATAAAAAGCTTTTATTTTAAATTCAAATATAAAAAATTTTAAATCCTACTTGTTATTTTCTACAAAACAACCCTTTAATAACTTTATGCTCTTCCATTCTAGTAAGTAAAAAAGAAATACAATGAAGCTAGTATATACTAAGCCCATCCTACCATATGCGCTCATTTGTTTCCCGTACCATGATGCCATTTCAGTAAGTTGGTGCATAAACGAACATTAATATCTTCACGTGTATACTAAGTTTCTCTGATCTACTTCCTACCAATAATATATATATATATATATATATATATATATATATATATATATGTCCCTTTATAAAAAAAAAATATTAAATATTTAGATAGGATATCTTAAAAAGTTTTGGATATTTTGAGTATTTTGCCCCCCACACCCTCCGATCCCCTCTCAAAAATCTTTTTTGTCATAATTTTTACAATCCTAAGTGTATTTGCCCATTCCTCATAAAAAAATTTTTTTTGCTCACCCTGAAAAAAGAAGCTGAATCAGCCTATATATATGAATTTTATTTTAAGAGTGTTTACAAATCTTATGAGCAAATTTTTAATATACAAAAAAATTAGTCAAGTTTGTTGCCCTTTTATTACAATGATAATCATGTAGACAATCTGACATTGGAGAGTCTACAATTGCGGTTTGCTAAAATTTGGATTGTACCCACAACACATAAGCAGCAAAAATAGCTTGAGATGCTATTTCCTCAGAAGATTGAATGAACCCACTATCCTAAGCCCATCGCAGCATATGGCCTAACTTGACTTCCTAAACAAATATGCCAATTCTATGCCTTGGAGCCTTAATAGCTTTCACATCCCATGGTGATCACCACCACTCCCCTAACACTATTTAACAAAACCCCAATGATTTACACTTTGTTTCATCCACCCTTGCAATGGCTTCCAATGCTAGTTTCCATGCCACAATAGTAGTGCTGACTCTTCTACTTTCTCTCTTTATCTTTCCAAAAGTAACTTCCTCCATAACCTGCACTAAATTCATGATAAACCTCTCTAGCTGTATTGCTTATGCCGCCGGCATAACCCAGTCCCCACACCCTGAGTGTTGTGAAGCACTAGATCGTTGGCTCGCCACTATCAAAACAGAAAAGGAACGACGAAGAGGCTGTCTTTGCTTCAAAGAAATATTATACATGCGAAATATTGATGGTGATAAATGGGCCAGTATCCCCAAACAATGTAATATCAGTCTTGGCTATCCAATTAGTAAATCAACTCATTGTTCCAAGTAAGTCCAAATCGATCATGTCAAGGTTTTATAATTGAACAATCGAATTAATTTAATCTTAAGTTTTACTGGGTCACTTCAAGTTACAAATTTATCACTAACTCATCGTGTCCTAATCAATAAAGATATTCTTATATAAAATGCATCAAGATTAGGTTCAAAGTACTTAAATTTATGTACAAAACTTAGGCTTTGAAGTAGATTATGTTACTTTTTCTTTCAATATAACTTGACATAAATTTTCCTACCATAATCACCCGTAATTTAAAAATTTTCAATTCAAAATGATAATAATAATAAAAAAATATTATGAAATTTAGTTATGTTGTATAATAACTGAATTATATTAAGGAGAAGAATAAGTGGTATATGAAAATAATAATGATAATTTTAAATTTAATTTACGTATGATATAAAATATTTAGTATGTTTTTTTTTTTTCTTTTCAATCTATGCATTGCTGATGCGAGTTTGATGGCTTTTATTTTGTTCTGTGATTACAGGGTGAAGTGGTCACCCTGAGCCAGTGAAGGATTTTATATCAGATGTATCGTCATAATAAGAGCAACTCAACTTGCGTGATGCTCAATTTGGAAAAGGAAGTGGGAACCCTTATAAAGTTGTCGTAAGTATAGTCTTCAGTGTGGAGTTTGCATGTGTAACAAACAGTAAAGCGATGCATGTAAAGCAAATGTTTTCTAATGTAAGGCTTAGTGGTTAACGGTTATTTGCTACTGCAATTTGACCGTATACGTGTTTTGAAAGAAATAAAGTTAATGAATGTGGATATATAGGTATTATGCGAACACTTAAGAAGTCATAACCAGCAAAATTATCTTAATTTATATTGTTGATTTGTCCATTCATGCATTACGCACGTTATTCGCTCTCTCTCTCTCTCTCTAATTAATGGCTGGCTGTCAGTAGACTCAGTAGCATATATTTTAATAATGCAGATATCTTTTAATATGTTTTGAGCGGGTGTAACTTTTTTTTTTGGGGACATTTAGGCCAATTAAGGCAAACTCACACACACAACGCATACACATAGACTCGATCCTTGGACCTCTTAGTTGGAAGCCTAAGCTCTCAACCAATAGGCCAAGGAGAGTTGTGTACGGGGGGGGGGGGGGGGGGGGGGGGGGGGGTGTAACTTCAGTGAGATAATTTATTTTATTTGGTTATGTAAGCATAAATGTGAATACAACAATATTATTTAACGTTTTGAATTCGGATGTAATATCCACATATGTTGGATTCAAATTTATTTGTGGATGATATCAGAACTTACCAGCAGTCTTGCAGGTTGACGTGGGAGCATGCGAGATCATAAAATTTATGTGAGAATGAAAAATGCCAAAGAAAATCTATAATAAATGCTTAGAATCTCAATTAAAAAGAAAAAGAAACTTATCATAATATACAAAATGCTGCTTATCATCTCTTATTTATAGAGTTGTGGTAGTAGAAGAAGAAGATAGCTTTAATTGTTAATATCGAAAGGAAGTGGGTGAGAAGGCAAGATAAGATGGAATAAACATTTACCCTTGTTCAGTCAAAGTAATTATTACGTGTGGAGTACAGACGTAGTTCGCATCCGGACTCCAATGAAATCAAGTCACATGACTTATACACACCCTGTCTTTCAGGGGGTCAAGTGGCTAGCTTATAAAAAAATAAAAATATATATATAAGAGTGCAAAAATAATTTATTTTGCACATAATCGCTTTTTAAAAAGTTGTTTGTTAGTGCTAACAAAATTTAACATGCAGATGAAAATAGCGGAAGGCCAAGAGGCTTTTGATTTTTGGAGGGGCAAAATTACGTGAAAAAAAAAGGTCAGCTTGGGGGGGGGTGGCTTTCCCTCTCCTTCTTTGCAGTACACAGTTCCGCCCTTCGTTGAGAGGGCTACAATAAATGCTATATAAAAAAAAATACAATTGTACACAGACTACCATAGAGACTTGTCACGTCCTAATTGGCCAATGGAAAGTGGGAGCTGTAGAATTCTGATGATTTGTTTCTTGGCGATCTCAGTAGTACCTACTACCTAATATGTACTAGGGAAGCTCAATAGTGAGGGTTAGATTGGTATTGCTGAATAGAAGTGGGTGAGTATGTGGGAATGTTCCAAGCAAGGGGTGCTCGAAGGCTAGATGGTGTTTGGGGGCCACTGGTGACCTATGAGAAGTATTGGGTTGCCTGGAGGAAAAGGTTAGTGAGCTTATGCTTTGCAGATGTCAAACTCAGTGGTTGATAGGTCACAATAGGGCTAGCTAAGGGGGTAGGTGGTTTCCTATATTTAAACTTGAATGTATAAGGATTAAAACACCCACCTCGCGTGAGGGTGAGTAGCTGTGTTGGCTATCTTCATCCCATGAGGCGAGTGACAAGTTACTGGGTAGGTGCTTTCCTATATCTATCAATTGAGCGTGAGAAATAATCTCAATGTGAATGAAAACCAATTGGTTGCAAGGTATATTGGAGGGCTAAGTGATCTTATACAAGACAAGTTAGAATTAAATTCTATTATGTCTCTTCACAAGCAATCAATTTTTTCTTAAAAGTTGAAACCCAAATCACTAGACAGTCACAAGCTATTGCGACGTGTCGTCATTCTTTAGAGTTTGCTATTGATTCTCACAAATAGTCATTCGGTCCAAGATTAGTACCACCCTCTCCTCTTCCCATTATCAAACCAAACCTTCTAGCTAATACTAATATGGATCCCAAATTTTAGCAAAAATTCAAAGGACTGATTTGAGATAATCCATACTCCAAGCCAACAACATTGAAATGCTTCAGCTGTTTCTAACAATGCTACAAATCAAATGAATGTTTAAATTGTCCAAAGTTGCAATTAATTGAAACTGAAAAGGGTGAAGAAACCTTTGAAGCAAAGGCCAAAAAAGATTTAGAAGAAGAGGATGTTATGGGTGATATTGTTGAACCACTTCTATGCTTCTTAGAGAAACTTCTATTAACACCACGCTTACCAATAAACTCATAACACAATGCCATTTTCAAGACACGGTGTATTATCAACGTAAGCGGTCTTCTCATTGATATTAGGTGTATATATGGTACAAGTCTTGCTATTAAAAACTACAAAAATCTACATCCCTATAAAATTAGATAGGCGAAACGAGAAATGGAAATATCATTCAATGAAATGTTTAGAGTGACCTTATCAATCAATAAACAATATGTATGTGAGGTATTATGCGACGTGGTGATATGAATGATTGCCATCTTATTTTAGGAAGATCATGACATTTAATGTTAGTGCTATTTATAACTACACAGCTAATATTTACTCATTCGAATGGAAGAAAAGGCGTTTATAGTTGATATCTAATGCTAATTAGAACAAAAAAAAAACTTGCAAATGGAAAAGATATCATGCACATAGTTTCGGGCTCCACTTGATTGTAGTCTAGAAAAGAGATATCCACTTTATTAGCTTTGGTTATCAAAGAATGCACTCCGTGCAATAACAAAACAACATCCCCTCTAAAAGAAATTCGGTCACTTCTACACCAATTCATTGACATTGTAATTGAATCACTACAATCGACACTTTTTCCACTAAAAACTTTTCAACGTCAAATAGACTTCATTCCATGAGCTATTATACCCAAGTTCTCACACTATAAAATGAACCCCAAAGAACATACAATCTTATAAGAGATAATTGATGATTTGCTAGAAAAATAAATAATGCTTCTAAGAAAGATGTTAGCTGGCGCATGTGTGTGGACTATAGAGCTATCAACAAAATAACAATCAAATTTGTCTCCCTATGCCTCAAGTGGATGAACTGTTGGACAAGCTACAAGTGCCACTATTTTCTCCAAGTTGGACCTTCTCAATGGTTGTCACTAAATCAGAATTAGTCCTAGGGATGAGTGGAAGACAACCTTCAAAACTAAGCAAGGTCGTTATGAGTGGAAGGTGCTACCATTTGGTCTATGTAATACCCCATCCACATTTATGCGCTTAATGAATGAAATTCTCAAGCCATTTTTAGGTAAATTCCGTGTTGCTAATTTTGACGATATGCTTGTATATAGTTCCACATTCGAGCTAAGTAGCATATACAACATTTAACGAAGCTTTTCAAGGCCTCACCACAAACTATACTTTAACATTCCCAAATGTGAGTTTGCCTCTTCCAAAGTTTATTGCTTTGGTTTGTTATTTCCTAAGATGATATCCATGTAGATCAATGCAAGATTTCGACCATTGTTGATGGGCCCATGCCAAGCTTCCTCCTCTCTTGTAAGTGTGTGTGGTTTTTATATATCTTTTTCTAAAATCCATGATTTTTTTTTAGCTAATTTCTATGGATGATTCATTCGTGGCTTCAATATTATAGCTATACTCTTCACCGATTGTTTAAAAGAATTAGTTCTTATGGCTAGATGACCAACAACAAAATTTTGATTCTCTCAAATCAGCATTAAGCGCAGCCCCTGTTCTAACTCTTCGTAATTTTGACAAACCTTTTCAAGTTGATATCAATGCATCGATCCGATATAAATATTGTTGTAATTCTAACCCTGGATTAAAAACACATCAAATTCTTTAGCGAGAAAATGTGTGCCATAAGACAACGATGGCCTGTCTTTGAATGAGAACTTCATATTGTCATCGCTCTATCGTTATGAATGTTCCAACATACGATAATTATATATGACAAGAATTTCAACAGTGAAGAAAATTTGGACCAAATCGTTCTAATCAAAATTTGATAAAAATAAAATTTTAAGTTATCAGAAATTTTTTGAGATAAAAAGAAATTTAACAAGTAAAATTAAGATAAAATCTGTTGTTACCGAAATTTCTTTGTTTAACCTTTGCAAATATTTCTTAGTAGCAAATATCTTTTTTTGGGTCTTTTTGGCCGATTAAGGCAGACTCACACACACATTACATACACAAGACTTGAATCCAAGATCTCTTAGTTGGTAGCCCAAGCTCCCAACAAACAGACCAAAGTGAGTTGTGTATTAGCAACAAATAGCTTTCTATTTCATAAATCTAATCTATTAGGAGAAACTTTAACCATTTAGGTCTGCATTGCTCTTACAGTGGGTTCACTAATGAGTAATAAAGGCGAATGTGATTTGAGAGAGAGAGCATTACATAAATAAATTTCTTTTAATATTTAACACTTCATCAAAATTAAAATTAGCTTTAACTTGCATATTAGAAAATTTCATAATAACACTTCAAAAAATAAAATGATCTATTTTGTGCATGGTTAATAAATAAATAACTTATATCCACAACTAAATTTAACGAAGATTGTTTAAAGCACATAAACTACTAATAAGATTTCATTAACAAAAGCCATAAAATAACATAATAAGGAACAATACCAACACGACATTTGCTCAGCAAATTAAACGCAAAGATACAACTCCAAAGACAAGTACAGTAAGTAGCACACGAGCAAAGATTTAAAGGAAAGGCTTTTCCTCTCAGGGAATCTCTTCAAGCACTTTATTTTACCACAGAACCCTTCTTTCTCTTTTAGTTCACCCTGCACAGTGGTCACCAAAATCTTTAGTCAGCTAATCATGATAAAATAACCAATAGCTTTATAAAATTTTGATTATTTATCAATTAATATTTTAATAATTTACAAGCTTAAAAGCAGCATCTTTTAATGATGAAAATGTATAGTTATACATCAAATAAATTTATTAAGATTTCGTTAGGGGTGACTTTTTTATTACTTCTTAAAATAATTTCATAGTACAAAAGTTTAAATTTTTATACTAAAAAGTTGTTTTAAGAAGTAATAAAAAATTAATCCAAATGACAGTATGATTTTTTATTGTTTAATAAAGCTTTTTTTTAGTTTTTTTTTTTTTTTGAATCAAAGAAAAACTAATTATCTAAAATTATCCTAAACAATGGCTAAGAAATTATTTGAACTCCGCTGAGTGTTTTATACATACTCATAATTGATACCGTGTGACTAAAGTTTCGTTTGAGCTTGAGACAATTTTTTTATTGTTTCTTAAACTATTTTTTAGTATAAAAATTATACTAAAATGTTGCTTTAAGAAGCATTAAAAAAATAAATTTTAATAAATTTTCTTGTGATTATGAAACTTCATTTTCAAAAATCAATACATAAAAATATGCATCTATATTTATCATTAAACTAATAAAACAATACATTTAATGAATAGGGTTATAATACGCATGCGAACAAGACAAAAAAAGGGAGAGATGCTCACTTAGTGCAGTCAGTGGAAGGGCTAATCTTATACGGGATATTCACGCCGCACCTTTGCGGGAGAGCTCCAGCGAGCTTGAAGTTAATACCGGTGACACTGGCCGCCGCCGTCTTCAAGCAGTTGCAAGCTGTTTGGCGATCCGCCTTCACGTTCGCCTGAGCCATCAAAGCAGTAATCCCATCACAGCAAGGAGTCGGCGGCGCAGAGTTGCCGCCTGACTGCAGGTAGCCGAGACACGGCATCAGATTCCGGAACACGACCGAACATGACATCGCTGCCTCGCTTGAAGGCCACAACACCGCAACCAGTACTGCCGCCATAAGCACCGCCGCTGCCGGACGAGACATCATGGTTAAGAAGCTATGGTAGAGGTGTAGTGGCTAAGAGCGTGGACGTTAATGGTGAGGAATTGGAAAGGTTGGTGGTGTTGGTGGTGGCGTTGTTGGGTTCTTCATATATAGGGAAATGTGGAGTGATGTCGGTTGGTTTAGCTGGTGGGTTCATTAATGTGATAGTTAATGTTAATTAATGCTTTCGTTTTTTGGTCTAGAAGCTTTTTACAGTAAGCGGCAAAAGGAGCACGGAAATAGAATTGATGTGGCTATCTGCATCTAAAGTTACAGGTATAATAATACGTTAGCTACAACAATTAATTTCATAATTTATTTCAGCATATATGTAATGGGATATGATAGAATAATCCCAGATATGAATTGTTAGCAGAAAAGCCCGAAAAGGCGGTGTCGTGTCTCAAAAATTTTCAAGTTGCCCTCAACAAGGGCTGTAAGCAAGTAATGCCGGCAAACGAGCCGGCTCAAACTCAACTCGACAATGAGTTCGAAAGTCAAGTTTATAGAGTCATGAGCTCAAGCACTTTTATTAAACTAGCTTGGTTTCTAACTTGGCAAAGATCGGCTCGCGAGCTCGCAAGTTGAATCGTATTATATATTTGTTTAATTTTTTATAATTAGTACTGTTGCGGGCTAGAAATTACGCGGCGATAGAGATTTGATTCTACGTCTTAGCGTTGTACGTATAACTAGCACACACAGAGAACACAGGATTTTTTACGTGGAAAACCCTAAAAAGGGAAAAAACCACGAGGCCTAGCCCAGTTGAAAATGATTCCACTAGATTTTGAGTCGGTTACAAAAGACTGAATCACCTCCAGGGGTGAACAGATTACAATCAACTACTTAAGTAAGGCGTCGGGTCCTCGGCAGGACGTAGGGACTGAATGTCGGGCCCTGAGTAGGACGTAGGGACTTAGTGCCGGGTCTTGAACAAGACGTCGGGTCTTTGGCAGGAAGTAAGGACTGAATATTGGGTCTTGGGTCTTTGGCAGGACGTAGGGACTGAACGTCGGACCTTAAAGTGGTGGTCCGGCGAGGTTCCTGCGGTGGTCCGGCGGTGGTCCGACGAGGTTTCTGCGGTAGTCCGGCGGTGGTCCGACGAGATTCCTGCGGTGGTCCGGCGGTGGTCCGGCGAGGTTCTGTGGTGGTCCGGCGGTGGTCCGGCGGCTGTCGAGGAGGAACTCCTTCCTTCTCTCTCCTTCCTTCTCTTCTCTCTTCTTCTCTCTCTTGCTTAGATGCTCTCTCTTGTGAAGAATGAGGGCTCTATTTATAGATTTTCTGGAGTGGCATGGTCCGTAAATAGGTGTGAGATCAAGGGCGAACAGGGAGTGGTCAAATGGACGGCTGATATTGAATCCTACGATCGTGCATCGTTCGTTGGACATTTGGAGGCCTTAATGATGTCGGAATTTAGTGATCTTGGGCTCGTTGGATTCGTCTCGTCGAGCCGTTCGATTCGAGTATAAGCTCGTCAAAATCGGAGACCGTTTGGTAACTCAAATTGTAGTTTGAACCTTCTAACAGCACTTTGAGCTCTTGATTTGGACTCATTTGGGCTCGGATTGGGTTGATCTTTGTGTCGTTGGGTTCGTATTTCCGAGACGCTCAGTTCGACAGTAAGCTTGCTAAAATCGGAGTTCATATGCTCCCGGATTTAATTTTTGAAGTTTCCAACTAGCTTTTGCTTCGAGATTCGTGCCCAATCAAGCTAATTTTGTGATGACGTATCAGTTGCCCCCCTATTTTCGGACGTCGAAGCCCCAGGAGTCCGAAAATATAAGTGTCGACATTTTGCATTGGCCGAATAGCAAAAATTGCTTTCCATAAGTTGAAATTTTGCAAAAATCAAGCCAAGGAGGCCTCGATGAGCTCTGAAAGTGCCAAAATTGAGTCCGGAACGTCGAAAAATGTGTCCGGGGACCCCAAAAAACGTCGAAAACGGAGTTTCCGGGACGAAAATCAGGCCCAAAATGGGCTTGGCGGCCGGACGGCCGGCCGGCGCCGCCGCCGCCGCCGCCGCCGGCGGCACCGCCTGCCGGCGCCTGGACACGCGCGCGGCGCGCGCCTTGGGCCGCGCGACCCGCCTGCGGCCCGCCTGGGCCAGGCCCTGGCCCGCGCGGTGGCCTGCCTGGGCCGCGCCTGCGGCCCGCCTGGGCCACCTGGGCCGCGCCTGCGGCCCGCGCTGCAGCTCGCCTGGGCCGCGCCTGCGGCCCGCGCTGCAGCCCGCGCGGCGGGCTGCTGGGCCCGCTGTCGGCCCCGCGTGGCGGCCCGCCTGGGCCGCCTGAGCCCGCGCGGTCAGCCCGCCTGGAAGCTTCCCACCGCCTTATTTGAACGAACGGGCGGGTCTGTTCAGCCCACCGACCTAGTGGGCCCCACCTGTGCAGAAATAATGATTTTTTAGGCTTTTTTAGGCCTTTTTTGGCCGTAAAAATGCCTAAAAAAATCCCGAAAAAATCCCAAAAAAATTCCGAAAAAATTCAGAAAAATTTAGAAAAATTTGGGAAATTAAAAATTCTAGAAACTTCCACTCTTTCTCCCAAAAAACTATAAATAGGCCCTTCAAGCCCTTAGAAAATCACTCCACTCCTCTTCCTCTTCTCTTTTCTTCTCTTCTTCTCTCCTTTCTTCTCTTCTCCCCCTCTGTCCTTTCTATTGAGGCCTTCCCTCAGTTTTCTGAGGCCCCTCTCTTGGCAAGGAAGTTCGGAGATCTTCTCCCTCTGTCCTTTCTATTGAGGCCTTCCCTCAGTCTTCTGAGGCCCCTCTCTTGGCAAGGAAGTTCGGAGATATTCTCCCCTCTGTCCTTTCTATTGAGGCCTTCCCTCAGTCTTCTGAGGCCCCTCTCTTGGCAAGAAAGTTCGGAGATTTTCTTTTTTTCCCCCCTCCCCTCTAAGAGAAATGTCAGGTGATCGCCCCCTACCGAGAGATCCTGCGATCCGGGGGGACCCCGTTGCGCCGCATGATGGCGAGCAGAGGCCAAATAAGGAGGTGGATGTGTCAGCGTCGACTGTTACAAATGACTTCATGTTCCTTTTTCGCAAGAATTATTACTTTCCGAATGATGTGAAGACAATGGTCCCGAGGAGGTCTGATCGGGCGAATCTTCCTCCTGCTGGGTACGTGACTGTTTCTGAGGCCCACTTGCGGGCTGGTTTACGTTTTCCGCCTCCTACTGAGCTGATTGAAGTCTTGCAATGGTGCGGCGTGAACATATTCCAACTTTCATTTAGAGCAATGTCAGTGGCTATGGGATTGATTGCTCTCTTTCGGGATCGAGGAGCTACTATGACCCCGGAGCATCTTTCACGGATGGGTAAGTTTACCAGCGATACATCTGGGCGTGTGACTTTTAGATTCAAATTGGATGTGCGTACCCGCGATTCTTCAAAGAACTGGATCAATACTTTCTTTTTTGTGAAGAATGATTGGGGCTTGATAGAGAAGTGGGGGAAAATGAGGGATCTGCCATCCCCTCTGCATGTCAGTGAGGAAGACATAATAAGAATTTTGAAAGTTTCTGATCTCGAACATCTTCTATTTGAGGTTCGTCATATGAGCAAATATACTGAAGAATAGTTCTTATTCAAGGTTGGGATTTCATTTCATACTGGGAGATCTGATGCAAGGAAGTTGAAGCCGACATCCAGGATTCCTGAGCCCCCTGCCCCTGCTTCAAAAGCGGCTCCCAAACGACCGGCAAGGGTTGACGACCCCCCCGATTTCGAAGAAGAAGAGGTTGGAAGAAACGACGAACACTGACAAGACCTTACCTGACTCTTCCCCAGCCAAGCTGCATATCCCTGATGATGTCATGAATCATCAATGCCTTGGACATAACAAGACCAGTAATTTGGTGAGTAACATCTCCTAATATTTTTTATTTCATTTGCTTCTGAGGTGACTTCTAATGAACTTTTCTTTCTATTTTCAGCTGTCACGTGCTGTGTGATCGCAGTTAATGACTGGAACACTGAGTTTGTTAAGATCAAGTACCTCCAGGGAGAGTTCAAACGAAAATATGATCAGAAGGTTAAGGAGGTGAAGGTGCTTGAAGATGAGTTGAGCGAGTGCAGGACTGAGCTGGCTAACTCAATGCGCTCTGTAACTCTCCGGAATCAGCAGGCAGATCGGCACCAGATAGATCTTGAGGAGGCTCACGCGACGATCACCAGACTTTTGAGGGAGCAGAAAGTTTCAGAGGAGAAGATTGCGTCGCTGGAGATGAAGGATAAGGAGTCTCAGGCCATTATAGCTGAGAAGGAGGCTGCCTTGTCCAGCTCAGAACCTTCAAGAGTTATTGAAGACTTCAAGAAGTCCATAGCATTCAAGACTATCGTCCAGGATCACGTTGAGGAGGCCCGAGATCACATCTATGCTATAGAGGTGAAGGGTTTGGAGCAGCAGTGCACTGAGGACGGATTTTATTAGAGGCTTCTTTAAGGGGGTTCGCCTGATGCAGCGAAAGACCGGAGTTTCCAGCCGAAGAGGTGACCCCTAGCCAGGCTTCAGCTGACTTTCCTTCAGGCTCTGATGGTGATGAGGTAGAGAGTGATCTTCGGAAGGTCCTCGATCTTGATGCAGATGATGAGATAGTAGATGTTGAGTAGACTTTCTAGCTCCTGTTGTTTGTTTTAGTTTGTCTTTTTTAGTTATTGTGATGTACCTGATGTTTTGTACTGTTATGTGATATCTACTTTGACTTAGTAGTGGATTATCGTTCTGTTGCTATATGACTTAAATATTCCAGTGTATTTATCTATTCTGAGTGAATTTCTTTTATGTTTGTTTAAGGTATTTATCTTCCAACCTGTGCTTAAAAGTTTAAAAAGGATCCTCTAAGGATGTACTGTTTACTCTAAGTTGTACGCCAGAGCCTTACGTGATGACGCCAACCTGTATGAAAGAGGTTTAAAAGAATCTATAAGAGATGTAAGACCTATCCGAGGTTGTGAGTCAGAGCCCTGCTCGATGACGTTAACCTGTGTGGAGGAGGTCGGGAGAATCCACCAAGGATATAAGACCTATCCGAGGTTGTGAGTCAGAGCCCTGCTCGATGACGTTAACCTGTGTGGAAGAGGTCGGGAGAATCCACCAAGGATATAAGACCTATCCGAGGTTGTGAGTCAGAGCCCTGCTCGATGACGTTAACCTGTGTGGAAGAAGTCGGGAGAATCCACCAAGGATATAAGACCTATCCGAGGTTGTGAGTCAGAGCCCTGCTCGATGACGTTAACCTGTGTGGAAGAGGTCGGATCAAATCCCCCTGGGATTGATCAACTAACGATTGAACAATAATCATCAACTGCTCAAAATTAAAGTTCAAAACTTAACAAAGTCTTTACTGCTATTAAACGAAGAACATTGCTCCCGAAAATAGTTTAAGGGAGAAGGAAACTAGAAAACACCACAAACAAAGTCCGAAATTAAAGACATATATGTGGACCTCCGAAAGAGCACCGCTCGTGGGGTACGAACGCAGAGGGTACGGCCGCACTATCCCGTGGGACAAAACGATCGTAGGCCTCTACACTCGACACGAATGGGTCGATGGAAGGGCAGATTGGATCGTGCATACGACTAACCATTGGGGATAGATGCTGTCTCCAGCACACCCCGATGGGTAGTAATATACACGACCTAGTCACGGGTTTCCCCCACCCGATACAAGAGATCGAGTGGGGTAAAGTAGATTGCGGGGCCAAGTTTCCCACGGGCGCAAGCCCCCGTGGTTAATTACATCCCGGGCCGGAGCCCGAGAAAACTCTCGATTAAGGATCATATATTATTTCTTCTTAAAATAGGATTGGCACGAGGGGATAGACTAAGAAGTCCTACTCAAAAAGAAAGAAGTGTCTCAAAAGGGGTGAATCAAACATGCGTGGTCCATACCAGCATTCGGAGGCTCTAGGGCACTAAACAGAAACTGGAGAAAGAAAGACAAGCAATCAATCACATGCGTGAGAGAAAGATGGAGGTGGTGGCGTCATCCTGTGACGTGGATAAGTAGGATTTAGAGTCCCCGAAAGAAAGAGATCTACCTACTATTTAAGGCATACTACGAGACCGAGTGTAGTAGCCTCGAACCCTAAATCTAGATTGGACTTAGTGTTCGACACACACTAAGACCAGTGTCCTAACTAATGTGATGCAAAAATCTGGACTTATCCCGGCCTGGATTGGGGGAGCCAGCTAACCACCTAATCGATTTAAAACCATGCTGTCAAGCCAGTTATGAAAGATGGGTGGGTGGTACAGTTCTTTGGAAATAGGACCGACATCTAGAGAATTTCCTAAGTGGTCCTAGACTTATGTGGGTCAGATGCTCCTAGCTAATGCAATTAAATTTTAATTAAATTGATTTCTAATGCAATGCATGCTAGTTGAAATGTCAGCTCATGAATGCTATAGAACTTTAAAAACAGGCTTATAGAAAATAATTTTTTTTTTTGAAAAGACTGGGTCTCCCTAGGTCCGGCACTTCATCCTCATAGGCCAGATTATCCGGACTCAACCCGCAGGCAGGGAGATGTCTTATAGCAAGGAAAGAAGATGCAGTAATATGCATGCGACCGACCCGGACGGTTCCGGCAATTCCCTAGATTCGTTAAGTTTCTATATTATTTAAAACTTAAAATTTTAAAGATTAGTTATGAGTAGAAAAATTTTATAATCCTTAGAGAGCCTAACGAAAATCCAGGCGAAAACAAAATCGACATGCAAGAAAGAAACCTAAGAAAAGCAATTTCAGGCAATTTCTACTGCACAATCAGGTAAACACATCAATATAAATCCAACTAATCAAGTAAATGTCCATAGGCCAACTGCCCTTTAATTACAACCCAGGGTATGCAGAAAAGTAAAGTGGCGGGGCACCACTGCCAACAACCCGGATTTCTAAGCCTATGACAGACGCCAACAACTTTGAGTGGGATATTGGGTCTTCAAAATCTTTAGTCTCCTGGATATCTTCTCCTTGGACTTCTTGGATCTCTCCTCCTTGGACTCCTTGGATCTCTCCTCCTTAGACTCCTTGGATCCGTCTTGGCTTGAATATCCAAACGAAGAGACAATTCCCCCAGTATGGGGGTATTGCCTTTTCTCTTTGGATATCTAAAGCCATCCAGCTCGATCTTCTAAATGGAAGAAGACTCTCCCCTTAGGGATGCCTTCCTCTTTTAGAATCCGAGCTGGATAAGAATATCCCGACTCAGAAGTTGTTTTCACAACTCTTAACAATTATTACAAATAAATTTTACATTAATTGAAAGCAGTAAATCTAAGAATCCCTGCAAGGTTATCCTAATAAAAATCATCCCAAGCAGTTTATATGAAAATGAAAATGCTAACACCAGTGACCCTGTGCCAAGCCATGCTCTTAATTTTGAGGGCTAAGCAGCTCCATCTGTGGCAGTTATAATAATTTAATAATTTTTAGCCCTCATTTCATTTTAGGGGGAGCTGAGCAAGCACCTGCATAAAACATTATTATAAATCATGATATTGCTCCCCCATTTTATTAGCTTGAGCATGGCCACCTGCACGGAAGAACAATATATATATGGCGCTCCTAACCTATGGGTAAGTCTAGCGTTCACATCCAGAGTGCAGAAAAAGTAAGCAAACATACCAATCAATTTTCAAACAGCATGCAGTGAAAACTACGAAAAAGCTCCGGCACACAGCAGAAAAATAAAACCCAGCGGCCTAACCTAGGTCTAGAAGTAGTGCCCTAGCAAACAATTCTATGTGTGTGTAAGGCTAGTGTGGTTTGGATAAGTCCTAAGCAGGGTAGTTAGTTAAAGTTATCTATAGTTTATGTTTGTTGGGAGTCTGAGGAGGATATTTTAGTTGAAGTTCAAATATTAGTGAATTAGGATCCATTTTAATTATTTCAGTTTGTTAATGAGTTTTAAGAACTTAGGACAATGATATTTAAAGTTTAAGTTGCATTAGCCAATTTTGGAAAGTCCCGGGTCCTCCTAGGAACTAGACTAAGGGTCCAAAGAGTCACTATGTGAAAAAGACTAAGTCTGGGATTTATAACACCTTAGGAAAATACTAGACCTTAATACGAGTAGTTAGACAGGTAGTAGGCTGAAATCGGAGTTTTCTAGGCCAAGTTATGAATTTTCTAAGTTTCGGGTCATATCCTATAGAGACTAGGGTTGACCAAAAAGTTGACTTTTTAATCTAAACCATTTTCTGGAAACCTAAGATTTTTTAATAAATATTAGGCCCTAATTGGAGTCTAATGCAAGTGAGTTTACCTAATTTGGAGTTTTCTACAATTAGTTATGGATTTCTAAAGGTCGGGGTATTTATTGGAATTTTCTAAATTTCCTACTAAATAGCCTTTTTTATTGTTTTGCTCCAAATCAGCTCCAAACTGATTGGAATCACTCCCAAAGGTCAGGGATGACCAGAAAAAGTGTTCCCAAGTATTTGGAGAAGATTTGGGATTTTTATTAATTTTTAATGATTTATTGGGGGGCAAAACGGGTAATTTCCACCTATGGTCAAATTAGGGGTCAACCTGAGGCCAAACTAGGGAACCCTATTTATCTAAGGTCAGGGATCAGATTCTGGTCAGTTTGAGGTATCATGGGTAATTTTCTGACCTAATGTGTATTTATTGTATTTTCCGGAAGGTCTCGGGGCCTTAATTAACGAGTTGATTAGGGTTAGTTAACTAAGGGCTCTAAAAGCTCCTAAAAATTCCTAGAAAATTCAGTGATGTTTTAGATGTCACTAAGTTTAAATGTTGTAGTTTTCATGTCGTTCTGGGATCTATCCTAGCTCCTAGAAGACTTCTAAGTTCGCTAGACAAGTCCTTAATTTTTGTCCTTAGGGTGTCACTACGTTGTAGGAGTTTAAAGTGATGTTTAGTCTAACCCTTCAGGTAATAAATGCATGGGAGTACAAAAATGAAATAAACACACCATGTCCTTAAATCTAGGAGAGCCTAGGCTATGTGCTCGTGGTGCAGTCCTATACATGCATTCTACGAAAATAAAAAGACAGACACCTAAATGAAGGATTAGTGAATGATTGGGACTCAACCATTCACTAACCCGATCCCCCATGATTGCTCTTCATACATAAGATCCATGTCTAAAATTTCATGAAGTAGCGAGTCTCCCAAAATTAGGATTTATATATAAGTAGTTTTAAAATAGTTTAAAAGTACTTATAGATATAAATATATTTTTTGGAAAATAAAATAATTGAAAATAATTCAATTTATAATACATAAGTATAGGGAAACCCGCTAACCACCCTAACGAAGTTTCAAACGATTTGAAAATAGGTTTGTATCCTGAAAATAATTATTATATTAATTAAATAATAATTTAATAATCAAATAATGCCCAAAAATAGAAATCTGTCAAAACAGTAAAGATCAAGGGCTGGAAATGGTTTCAAAACATAAAGCTCGCTTTTCTGAAAAGAACGAGGGGTTACACGTCGAAATCCGACTTAAAACGGCGAAGATACGAATTTCCGAAGTTTAAATATAATAAAATATTATTTTGAAATAGTGTAGATTTACTGTTTTTGTAATAACAGCAACTACAGACATAATTTTTTATCTGAAAATAGTTTCAAACTGTGCAGAATTCAAAGTACATCCAAAACAAGGTGTTGTACACTGACAGCAGACGTAAAACGACAAAGTTACGCAATTTCAAAGTTTAAAGGCAATAAATAAATATTTTTAAATACCACTGTTTTACTGTTTTGAAAATAATTGCACACAGACCCAAACATTTCAAGTAAACCTAGTTCCAGCATATGCAGAATCCAAATACGTTCAAATCGAGGTGCTGTGCGTCGACAGCGGATTAAAAACAAGGAAGTTATGATTTTTGGAAGTTTAAAAAGCAATAAAAAGCTAATTTTAAAAATAGTTTTGAAATAATAATGTTTAAAAATAATTATAGAATAAAATTAATTTAAAATCACAACACCTCTGAAATTTAACACAATTCATTATAATAATAATAATAATAATAATAGTACTAATATAGTAATAGCAATAAACTAGTTTAAAATAATAATGATATTGATAATAAAGCTAATTAAAAATAATAACAAATTGATAATACAAAAATAATAATTAAAAAAAAGTAAGTTAATAGTTAAAAAAAAAGATGATAGTGATTATGATAAATAATTAAAATTAAATAATATTATAATGATAATTATATCAAAATAATAATTTAAATAATAGTAAAAATAGGTATTTTCACTGTTTTAAAAATAATTAAATAAATACAAAATATTTTTAATTTAAAATAATTTTAAAATAACGGGGACAAAAATACGATCGATTCGAGGTATTATACGCGAAAAACGGATCAAAAATAAATTTTTTTATGAATTTTTGAAGTTAAAATAGCTTAAAATTTGATTAAATCAAATAAATAATCCCAGAAATTCCTTGGCGCGACAAGTGGCGGAACTGGATTGGTCCCGCAATCATTGCCACTTATCCACGTAGGCAAGGATTGGGATCCGCTGTTCGGCCCAAAACACAGAACGGCAAAATTACAGCCGTTGATCTAAAGATCAACGGCTGCGATTTCATGCAGTTCAAAGAACGAACCGAAACCCTAGCATAGAAAAACGCCTCGTTCTCTCAAAATACTCAATGGATTCTTACGAAATTTTAAACATATGATCTAGACATGTACAGAAATCATGGGGGATGCTTGGATCAACTTATAAAGTGCTTTTCAAAAAGCTATTTAACCATAAGCATTGTGACCTATTCTAAAATATTTTGAGAGATCTAACCGTCCGATTTTTGCGTTCTTGGGCTCGTTGGATTCGTTGAAACTGCAGCAATATTTCTCCAGTTGACGTCGAACCCTGGTTCTCCTTGGATCGAGCGGAAATCAGCCCGGAAGGGACGTGGGGCTTGGTTTCGCCGGAGTTCTCGCCGCCGGCGACTCGAGCTCGTCGGATCTTGGTTGGGGAAGATGGGAAAACCCTCCAAGAGTGCTCACACGAAATATTAGAGGGTTTGGGGGCTTGGAGAGAGAACAAGATCAAAAAGATCCTTTCCAAAACCTAATTTTTGGCTATTTAAGGCTCCTCCTCTATCTTAAATGGCCTAGATTCGATCATGATATGATTTGGAGGGAAATATCAGTGATTAGGTCGTGGATTTGAATTCTAAAACGTTTAGAATTGATTAAGACATTAAATGAGACTTTAATGAGCTCTAAATAGGTGATTTTCACCTATTTAAGACTTGGTTTGACCAAGTCAACAATTGACTTGGTCAAACCAGTCAAGGGAGTCAAGGGGGTGGGGCTCGAGCTCAAGAAACCATGAAAATAAATTTAAAATTGATTTTAGGCCTAAAAGGTCCAAATTGGTCAACCCTGGTTGACTTGGTCAACCAGGTTGACCCAGGGTCCAAGCTCGGGCTCGACAGACTCGACTCGACCCACTGAACCCAATGGGGAGGGCCATAGGATCTGGCTTGGTCAATTTGACCAAGTCAACTGTTCGGGCCCAAATCTGGGCAAAATCGAGGTCAACAAACGGACCCCCAACAGGAGTGACAAACGACTAGTGAACCGCTCGTGTTGGCGTTGACCGACTAAGCCACAGAAGGGTAGAGTGGAAAACATGATCAAAAGAGTATCAGAAAGATGGTGGAAAAAGTAGGAGATTCTTCTCCTGGCCTTGCCCCATAGCGGGGGCAGAGCCTAGTAAAGAAGAGAAAGCAGCAGTGAACAAGCCAAGATTCACCAAAATGGTGAACTGGTAGTAGGGTCTTCTCCTGGCCTTACCCTTGGACAAGGGTAGAGCCTAGGATAGAACCAACAGTAAGGATCACCTAAAAAGGTGAAAACAAGGTAAGGGGACTCTCCTACAGCCTTGCCCTACAGCGAGGGCAGAGCAGAAAAGAGAATCAAAAGTAAAGATCACCTCAAGGGTGAAAAAGGTGAAGGGATTCTCTCCTGGCCTTACCCCGTAGTAGGGGTAGAGCCAAGAGAAGAACCACAAGTAAGGTAGCAAAAGCATACCAACTATCTGTCTGACTATATCGAATCAGCAGAATAGAAGGTGAAAGGGTCCCATATCCTCCTACCTATCTCATAGCAGTGGATTGGGGTGACTCAATATCTGCTTGACCAAATCGGGTCAGCAAACAAAGGAATCACAAGCCTGGTGTCTGCCTAATCGGAACAAGACACTCAGGGAAAAGGGTGGCGAGGAGTTCCTGCCAGGTGCTCTGTCAGGCCCTCTCTACCAAGTAAGTCGATGTCCACTTGGCGCATATGCCTGTGGTAGCACAAAAGAAAAAGAAAATCTCTGCCCGGTGTATGTGCCTGCAGTAGGGTCTCTATTCGGCGCACATGCCAAAAGAAGTGTAACGGAAGAAAACTCAACACAATCATCTGGCGCATATACCAGCAATGATGTGGAGAGGAAAGAGTCACCTCTGCTCGGTGTATGTTCCTGTAGCAGAGTCCCTACCCGGCGCATATGCCGGTAGTAGGATAAAGAAGAAGCACTCAACATAATCACCTGGCGCATATGCCTGTAATGATATGAGGAGGAAAAAGTGTTGAGGAAAGCCTCCCAGGAACTCTGTCGGGCTCTCTCAACTAGAAAAACCTAATATCCACCAGGCGCATATGCCTGCACTAGGATAGAAGGGAAAGAAAGGTCGCCTCTGCCCGGTGTATGTGCCAGTGGCAGTCTCTACTTGGCGCATATGCCTATAGTAGAATAAAGATAAAATACTCAACACAATCATCTGGCGTATATGCCAGCAATGATGTGAAGAGGAAAGGGTGGTGAGGAATGCCTCCCAGGGACTCTGTCGGGCTCTCTCAACTAGAAACCTAATATCCACCTGGCGCATATGCCGGCACTAGGATAAAAAGGTAACGAAAGGTCACCTCTGCCCGGTGTATGTGCCTGTGGCAGAGTCTCTACTTGGCGCATATGCCTAGAGTAGAATAAAGACAAAACACTCGACACAATCATCTGGCGCATATGTCAGCAATGATGTGAAGAGGAAAGGGTGGTGAGGAATACCTCCCAGGGACTCAGTCGGGCTCTCTCAACCAGAAACCTAATATCCACCAGGCGCATATGCCTGCACTAGGATAAAAAGGTAACGAAAGGTCACCTCTGCCCGGTGTATGTGCCTGTGGCAGAGTCTCTACTTGGCGCATATGCCTAGAGTAGAATAAAGACAAAACACTCGACACAATCATCTGGCGCATATGCCAGCAATGATGTGAAGAGGAAAGAGTGGTGAGGAATGCCTCCCAGGGACTCTGTCGGGCTCTCTCAACCAGAAACCTAATATCCACCAGGCGCATATGCCTGCACTAGGATAAAAAGGTAACGAAAGGTCACCTCTGCCCGGTGTATGTGCCTGTGGCAGAGTCTCTACTTGGCGCATATGCCTATAGTAGAATAAAGACAAAACACTCAACATAATCATCTGGCGCATATGCCAGCAATTATGTGAAGAGGAAAGGGTGGTGAGGAATGTCTCCCAGGGACTCTGTCGGGCTCTCTCAACCAGAAACCTAATATCCACTAGGCGCATATGCCTGCACTAGGATAAAAAGGTAACGAAAGGTCACCTCTGCCCGGTGTATGTGCCTGTGGCAGAGTCTCTACTTGGCGCATATGCCTATAGTAGAATAAAGACAAAACACTCAACACAATCATCTGGCGCATATGCCAGCAATTATGTGAAGAGGAAAGGGTGGTGAGGAATGCCTCCCAGGGACTCTGTCGGGCTCTCTCAACCAGAAAAACCTAATATCCACCAGGCGCATATGCCTGCACAAGGATAGAAGGGAAGGAAAGGAAAGGTATATGTAAAAATTTTAAGGGTAGAGTCACTTAAGGAATCTCAAGCTAGCGCTCTGGTAACCACATGGTAGAGGACAAATCGTCGTGGCCACGAGTATCCAAATGCCGTCGAGATCTCTTAAAGAGCCCTAACCCTACGCAAAAGGGGAGGAAGACATCAGAACGACGTCTCCCAAACAAAGCTGGAAGAGATACACCCTCAGTCGAGGACACAAAGGGGTAATCTCATTCCAAAGGAGTAAAGAGAACTGAGTAGCGAGGGGGGCACCTCAACTACAGAGGGCAGGACTAAGCCTAGTAAAAAACGATCCTCAAAGAGGCTACAGTGGTGAACCCATACTAACTGATGGGGACCCTGTAAGAGGTAGAAACAAGATCAAAGCATCCAAAGGACCTCTCCGGCAGCTAGGAGTCAGATCTTAATGGGAAAACAAGTGCTAAAAGTACCTGAAAGAGCTGACTCTCTACAAGAGGATCGGAGCTCAAGGAAAAGATGGTGGTAGCATCTGAGGTGTGATGCTCTACATCACCAGGTAAGAAGAAAAGAGCCAAAGTAGCGAGGTAGCATCCTCTCCACTAAGATCAACAATTCTCTAGTAAGTAAAATCTCACAGTGGTAACACCCAAACAAACTAGTGGGACCCTGTGGAAAGTAGAAGTGACCTCAACACATTCATAGGACTAATCTGATAACTGAGCCTAGCACATGAATGGTAAAATGGGTCACGACAGCAGTAGTAGAACTGATCTTCTGCTAAAAGATCAAAGTTCCCAAAGTGGTGATGTTAGTATCCGGGGCAAGGTATACTACACCACAAGGAGGGAAGCAACTCTAGGTAGTGGAGGAGACACACCTACTACATGAGGATGTTAATCATATATAGAAGTGAAGTATCATCAGAAGGGTCACAGTGGTAGCACCTACTCTGACTGGGTAGGACCCTGTGAGAAGTGAACACAACCAAGCAACATCCGTAGGGCTACTCTTGCAGCTAAGAGTAGGGAACGAATGCTAAAGTAAGCTGGTGAAAGAAACCAAGGAGTCGGTCTTCCAATGGAAAATCGGGGCTCCTGAAACTATGGTGCGAACACTTGAGAACAGATGTACTATATCACAGCTAAGAAAATAACTCTGAGGTGACAAGGGAGCACACCTGACACCTAATCTGATAATCATGAGTGAGATCTATGATTATCATAAGACCACAGTGGTAACACCTACCCTAATCAGGTAGGACCCCTGTGCGAAGTGGAGGTAACACTGCCACATTCATAGGACTACTCTGGCAGCTCAAAGTAATTCATGAATGTGAGGTAGACTGCCAAAAGAGAGCAGCCGGGGGCGATCTCTTCTCAGAAAGATCCAGGCCCAAAAAGTAGTGATGATTATATCTCAAAACATAATGTACTACATCACTAACGAAGAAATGCATTTAAAATCATATAAGCTCATCGACCAACTAAGTGGGAACTCAACCTCGAAGAGATCGTCAAAGTACTCTTAAGGGAGGAGAAAGAGAAATTTTTGGAGAATTTGAGCTCTTAGGGAGTTTTACCGGGTTCCTCCTATGACAAGGGCAACCGGGTTTTTTTGTCCTCCTAAGAGCTTCCCGTTTTTTTTTTTTTTTTAAATCCAGGTCACATTAAAATCATCTGAATCAGCTGACGAGCACAATCATATTGAAATAACAAAGATCAACATCATGATAGAGAATCAACACTACCACACCTGACTAGCATAGGATGGTGTGGACCCAGTATCGTACCTCCAAAAGAGTCTAAACTAATGACTCATGCATCCCTGATCACATTCAACCCATATGAATGGATCGGGTGCTACATCTATCAGATCAAGACTGATAGGAAGAAGAGAATCTCTTAGGGATAAAGGATCAATATCACCCCACCTAACTAACATAGGTGGATATGGACCCAATATCCTCTCTCAAAAGAGTGTAATCTAAAAAGACTACGACATTTCCGATCAAATTCAACTCATGTGAATAGACTGGGGGGCTTCAACTATCAGAGCATGACTGATAGGAAGAAGAGAATCTCATTCAAGTAGAGGATCAACATCACCAAACCTAATAAACGCAGGAGGGTGTGGACCTAGTATCACATCTCTAAATGATCTAAATCAATGATTTAGACATTTCATATCACATTCATCTCAAATGAATGGACTGAGGCCTTCAACTATCAGAGCAGGATTGATAGGAAGAAGTCATTCACTTTCTAATAAAGGATCAACATCACCGATCCTAACAAGTATAGGAGGGTGTGGACCCAGTCAAAAGTGATAAGTGAGCACATATTCCAAAGGAGTTTAGTACTTAACTCCCTCTAATTTTAAAAGGAACCTCAATTTAAATTTACTAACTCAGATCAAGCTCCATACTAGCTAAATCATGACATCTCACTTATATGAGTAATTTTCTCTCTTGAATTGAAATCTAATCCAAAAAGGAATTTAAATTAGAGAAAGAAATTTAATTTTCTTTATTTCTTGTATGCGAATACACTTCCACATCTTATAGGATATCAATGTATAATGATGATTTCAAAAATCATAATTTTCAGAATCAATTATCAAAAATATCAAAAGGATATAGATTTTCTGAGATTTAGAGATTTACTAGAAAGGGAAGCCATTTACTTATAACTTTTGGGCTCTTTGAGCCACTTTCTCAACTTTCATGTGCTTTGCACAATTTCAATCACTTGATACACTTTGTGTATCTTTCACTTTTGGCGCTTTGCGCATCTTTTCATTTTTTGTAACTGGCTTCATTTTCCAAATCTCTAAAAGAAAACTATTTCTCAGTTGTAAGATCTTCTTCCAAGTACAAGAGAAGAAGACTTACTTCTCTTGGGCAAGGAAGAATTATCTACAAAACAAATTCTATCCTCTGATAAGAATGAATAACATGATTAAGAAAATTATGAAGTTTTATGCATCAATATACTATAGTTATCTATGAGATAGAGAATCACAAGATAATAAAGAAAATTTTCACTTCTAAATCCAATTTCAATTTAAAAAAGATTTTAATTTCAAAAGAAGAAATCTCTCCACCCCTAAGGTGAGATAGAGAGATCATACTCTTTCATGAGTCATCACTACAAAGCTAGTAGAACTAAAAGAAGTGAGAGAGTCATCATAATTGCAAATCATCATTTTTTTTTATTGATTAATCATCAAAATAAGGGAGAACGAGGTCCTCCAGCCCAAGTGCTGGAAGGGGGCCTGTCTTCCCTCTTGAGGTTACAATCATTTTTTTAGCATATTTTTCTAGTACAGCTAGAAGTAAAAAGAAAATGTGCTCATCTAGCACTACAACAGAAGAAAGAAAAGAAAAAACAAGTGCTAACGAAGAAGCTGGAGTGGCAACTGTCGACCTGGCCTTGGGAGGCCTCATCTCAACTGCCTCTGAACTCTGTACAGCTTACTCAATCATCTGCTAAGTCTACTTGGAGAGTGCTAACTGCCACTCTTCCTCAGAACTCTGGGGTAAACTGCCACTACTGTCCTGACTGTCACTCTGGTTGGGACTGTGGCTGGAGCTGGAAACCATCTGAACTGTCTGAGGGCCCTTATCCCCGGGCTGCACTAGGTCGCTGTCTTGGAGGTGTATCTGTCCTGTGGCCATCAACCTCTCAACCTTGTCCTTGAACACAAAGCAATCCTCTAAAACATGCCCAACACATCTATGGTAAGGGCAATAGAGTGGGTTCTCAGTCTGACCCTCCTCCTCCACTCTACTGCTGCTGGGAAAGGTAAGTATGTTCTTCTTAGGAAGGAATTTAAATATTTTCTTCACACTCTCCCTTTTAAAGGGGTATTCCTTACTAAGCTTCTCCTGTAAGGACTGCTGACTCTCTGAAATCCTACGGGAGATCCTGGGCTGTGCTGCTGGCTGACTAGCTGAGTGTGACTGACTAGCTGAGCGTGGCTGCTGCGGGGGTGCTGAACTGCCTAAGGGTCTCTTGCCCTTATCCACTGGTCCCTGAGTACTGTGTACCTCCCCTCTCCTGGGCGGAGGTGCCCCTGAAAACTCCTGCCGCTGAGGTCTGCGCAAAGGCTGACTCTCAACCTTAGGAGGGACAGCAGCGGGTATGCTGTCCTGTAGGCTAGTGACCTTCGTGAGTAACTTCTGGAAGGTTCTAATGCTAAATCCCTTAAGGTAGGGTGCTATCGGGCCATCTATGTTCTTCAATAAGATCTCAACTGCATGCTGCTCCTGTAACTGTGGCTCGCACTGCAAACTGAGATTCCTCCATCTGACTATGTAATCTGTGAGACTCTCTCTGGGACGCTGCCTGGTCACCACTAGCTCTCCTACTGTAACTCTGTGCTCTGTGCTAACAAACCTCTGCACAAACAACTGCTCCAACTCTGCAAAGGTCCTGACTGAGTCGTTGGGGAGGTCGGCGTACCAAGCAAACGCCACCCCCGCCAAGCTGCTGACGAACAATCTCAACATCAGTGGATCACTCCCTCCTATATTGCAGCATATTGCTCGGTACTGGGCTATATGCTGTCTCGGGTTCCCAAACCCCGTCAAAAACTCTGAATCTAGGAGGGATGAAACCAGGGGGGTAAGGCTCCTGCTCGTACTCTACTGGGTAAGGACGCCCCCTGCTGACTGACTCTCCAGTCTTCCTAGAAGAAATAGCCTGCTCTACCTTCTGGGCAATCAAGTCCTGGATCTGTCCTGCTGACATCTGAGCTGGCTGACTCTGAACTGAAGTAGTGTAAGGAAGTACTGGGGGTGGTGCTGGGGACTACTCTCTGGACCCTGTCCACTCCTACGGGGTCTACTGCAGCAGGTGGTACTACTGGCTGCTCTCTGGAGGTACTGGTAGCTGCTATACCTGTCACCTGAGGCATCGCCCCCAGAGCTGTCAACTGTGCTGTCATGGCTGCCATGGCTCTGGCCATCTCCGCCATCTGTGCCTGAAGACTCAGTACCGTAGCATCTGTATCAACTGATCGGGGAGATCCACCCACCTCGGGCTCTCCCTGCTCGTCCTGGTCCTCGGTCTCTCTCTCATCCGAGTGACCTCGTCGGGTAACCACACATACCCGGTGAACTGGCACCTCACCCTCATCGGAATCAACTAGTGTGTCATCGTCATCCAAAAAGGCTCGTCGCATCGCCTCTATGTACGGGCTCATAGGAGAACCGATCCTATGAGTACTGGGTACTAAATCTGTCTCGATCCGTACTGGCGATCTGTCTGGGGCTAAAAACTGAATCATCATCGACTGCCATCGGGACTGCCTCAGACCCGGAAGGAACTGCCAAATCTGTCTGATCAACCTCCTCCTCTGGCTGCTCTGTCTCTGCCAGTGGTGCTGACTCAACTAACTGAACAGGGTCGACAGGGTGTCCGTCCGCCTGTCGACGTCTCCAAACCCACCTCCTACGGCGGGGCACTGTACCGGCAACTGGCTGTTCCGGGGCTACTACCTCTGAACTGATCTGAGGTCGGGTAGGCTCCTGCTGCTGTCTCCGTCCTCGACGACGTGGGTGGGCGTCGTCCTACAGCTGGAGTGACTACCGGTGGTCTGACTACTGGAGCTGCAGGCTGCTGGGGTGTCTCCCCCCTCTGCCAACTGTAGAGTCTCCTCGCAGTCTGTCGTCGTAACTGAAAGGTAGCCCGAGAAATCTGACGGAGTAAGCCCTCCCGACTGACGGGCCCTCTGCCACGAGCTAAGCGGACGATGTTCCGAATCCTCTGGGTGAGGGCTCGGACACCAGCGTCCCTGGGTACCCTAGCTCGGGGTAGAGTAGTGACGACAGGAGGAGCTGCCGCTATACGGACAACATCCTCCTCATCATCCACTATGCGTCAGTGGGGAGAAGCGTCCTCCCTGAACTGCCTCCAACTCGGGGGCTACCATCACCTCAGGAGTAGGTGCCTCAACAACTGGACGTGGCCTCCGCTGCCTAGGAGCCACTCTCCTCTGCCTCTGAACTAACTCGTCGTGAACAACTGCATCTGCCATCCGCTGCCTCTCTGCCTCTGACGCGGCTAGACGGAGCCTCCTGTTCCTATTCCTCCGGGCCCTTCTCCCGAGGCCGGAGGTGGAGGTCGAGGGAACATCTGAACCCACTGCCTGGGTGGCAGGGGGGGGGGACAGGAACGACTGGAAGTGCCGGGGTCTGCCCGGCAGCCTCGGGGTGAGAAAGCCGAGCGAAAAACAGAAACCCGGCCAGAAGAAGGCGAAGGCACCTCGGTCTGGGCACCCCTCTTCCTAGTGGAAGTGGGAGGGGCAACCCGAACGCGAGGTACTTCCGCCGGAACAGTCGGAGTAACAACAACAGCAGGCTGTCGGCGCTGAGGGGACCGGGGCAGCCTGTGCAACAGGAGCGGCAGGCGCAGGTCGCCTGACCGCTGCACGAACAGGGGGAACTACTACAGCAGGCTGCCGGCGCTGAGGGGCCGGGGCAACCTGAGCAGCAGGTGCGGCAGGCACTGGACGCCTAACCGCAGGACGAACTAAGACAGGGTGTGGCCTAGGCACTGGTCGCCTAGCCACAGCGCGCACTGGCTGCGCAAGAACAGGAACAGGACGTGGTGCTCGCACTGGGCGCCGAGCAGCAGGACGTCCAAAAGGGCGCATGGCTGCGCGTCCTCTCCTCTGAGGAGGAGAGAATGCAGCAGCCTCCGCCGGGGTCGGCCCGCCAAGGGTGACGAAGGCCGAGTCAGTGAAGGAACCAAAAGTGATTCCTCCTACTGGCGGACTAGCAAGCAGGGACTCAGGGAGAGTCACCCGCGCGTCCGAACCAAAAGCAAAGGTAACGGAAGGAGCTGAACGGGCCATGGCACTGCTGCCAAGCAAAGAAAGTGAAAAGGTCAGTAAGAATAAAAATCAAGAAAGAAAGAACGAGTATGGATTTGATAGGATAGATATGAATGGATAGAGGACGGAATAGCCTGCTAGGCTGGAAAGAAGTGAAGTAGGGGAAGAAAATCCTAGCTAAGGGGAAGGAACCCTAACTAAGGAAAGACCCTAACTAAGAGTGGGACGGACCTAATCTAAGGAGTACCAATCCCGGAATACACACAAGAAAAGATAATATATAATCCAAAGATGAAGAGAGAAACTAGTCCCACCGTGGTCGCCAGAAACCTGTGGACCTCCGAAAGAGCACCGCTCGTGGGGTACGAACGCAGAGGGTACGGCCGCACTATCCCGTGGGACAAAACGATCGTAGGCCTCTACACTCGACACGAATGGGTCGATGGAAGGGCAGATTGGATCGTGCATACGACTAACCATTGGGGATAGATGCTGTCTCCAGCACACCCCGATGGGTAGTAATATACACGACCTAGTCACGGGTTTCCCCCACCCGATACAAGAGATCGAGTGGGGTAAAGTAGATTGCGGGGCCAAGTTTCCCACGGGCGCAAGCCCCCGTGGTTAATTACATCCCGGGCCGGAGCCCCGAGAAAACTCTCGATTAAGGATCATATATTATTTCTTCTTAAAATAGGATTGGCACGAGGGGATAGACTAAGAAGTCCTACTCAAAAAGAAAGAAGTGTCTCAAAAGGGGTGAATCAAACATGCGTGGTCCATACCAGCATTCGGAGGCTCTAGGGCACTAAACAGAAACTGGAGAAAGAAAGACAAGCAATCAATCACATGCGTGAGAGAAAGATGGAGGTGGCGTCATCCTGTGACGTGGATAAGTAGGATTTAGAGTCCCCGAAAGAAAGAGATCTACCTACTATTTAAGGCATACTACGAGACCGAGTGTAGTAGCCTCGAACCCTAAATCTAGATTGGACTTAGTGTTCGACACACACTAAGACCAGTGTCCTAACTAATGTGATGCAAAATCTGGACTTATCCCGGCCTGGATTGGGGGAGCCAGCTAACCACCTAATCGATTTAAAACCATGCTGTCAAGCCAGTTATGAAAGATGGGTGGGTGGTACAGTTCTTTGGAAATAGGACCGACATCTAGAGAATTTCCTAAGTGGTCCTAGACTTATGTGGGTCAGATGCTCCTAGCTAATGCAATTAAATTTTAATTAAATTGATTTCTAATGCAATGCATGCTAGTTGAAATGTCAGCTCATGAATGCTATAGAACTTTAAAAACAGGCTTATAGAAAATAATTTTTTTTTTTGAAAAGACTGGGTCTCCCTAGGTCCGGCACTTCATCCTCATAGGCCAGATTATCCGGACTCAACCCGCAGGCAGGGAGATGTCTTATAGCAAGGAAAGAAGATGCAGTAATATGCATGCGACCCCGGACGGTTCCGGCAATTCCCTAGATTCGTTAAGTTTCTATATTATTTAAAACTTAAAATTTTAAAGATTAGTTATGAGTAGAAAAATTTTATAATCCTTAGAGAGCCTAACGAAAATCCAGGCGAAAACAAAATCGACATGCAAGAAAGAAACCTAAGAAAAGCAGGCAATTTCTACTGCACAATCAGGTAAACACATCAATATAAATCCAACTAATCAAGTAAATGTCCATAGGCCAACTGCCCTTTAATTACAACCCAGGGTATGCAGAAAAGTAAAGTGGCCGGGCACCACTGCCAACAACCCGGATTTCTAAGCCTATGACAGACGCCAACAACTTTGAGTGGGATATTGGGTCTTCAAATCTTTAGTCTCCTGGATATCTTCTCCTTGGACTTCTTGGATCTCTCCTCCTTGGACTCCTTGGATCTCTCCTCCTTAGACTCCTTGGATCCGTCTTGGCTTGAATATCCAAACGAAGAGACAATTCCCCCAGTATGGGGGTATTGCCTTTTCTCTTTGGATATCTAAAGCCATCCAGCTCGATCTTCTAAATGGAAGAAGACTCTCCCCTTAGGGATGCCTTCCTCTTTTAGAATCCGAGCTGGATAAGAATATCCCGACTCAGAAGTTGTTTTCACAACTCTTAACAATTATTACAAATAAATTTACATTAATTGAAAGCAGTAAATCTAAGAATCCCTGCAAGGTTATCCTAATAAAAATCATCCCAAGCAGTTTATATGAAAATGAAAATGCTAACACCAGTGACCCTGTGCCAAGCCATGCTCTTAATTTTGAGGGCTAAGCAGCTCCATCTGTGGCAGTTATAATAATTTAATAATTTTAGCCCTCATTTCATTTTAGGGGGAGCTGAGCAAGCACCTGCATAAAACATTATTATAAATCATGATATTGCTCCCCCCCCATTTTATTAGCTTGAGCATGGCCACCTGCACGGAAGAACAATATATATATGGCGCTCCTAACCTATGGGTAAGTCTAGCGTTCACATCCAGAGTGCAGAAAAAGTAAGCAAACATACCAATCAATTTTCAAACAGCATGCAGTGAAAACTACGAAAAGCTCCGGCACACAGCAGAAAAATAAAACCCAGCGGCCTAACCTAGGTCTAGAAGTAGTGCCCTAGCAAACAATTCTATGTGTGTGTAAGGCTAGTGTGGTTTGGATAAGTCCTAAGCAGGGTAGTTAGTTAAAGTTATCTATAGTTTATGTTTGTTGGGAGTCTGAGGAGGATATTTTTTAGTTGAAGTTCAAATATTAGTGAATTAGGATCCATTTTAATTATTTCAGTTTGTTAATGAGTTTTAAGAACTTAGGACAATGATATTTAAAGTTTAAGTTGCATTAGCCAATTTTGGAAAGTCCCGGGTCCTCCTAGGAACTAGACTAAGGGTCCAAAGAGTCACTATGTGAAAAAGACTAAGTCTGGGATTTATAACACCTTAGGAAAATACTAGACCTTAATACGAGTAGTTAGACAGGTAGTAGGCTGAAATCGGAGTTTTCTAGGCCAAGTTATGAATTTTCTAAGTTTCGGGTCATATCCTATAGACTAGGGTTGACCAAAAAGTTGACTTTTTAATCTAAACCATTTTCTGGAAACCTAAGATTTTTAATAAATACTAGGCCCTAATTGGAGTCTAATGCAAGTGAGTTTACCTAATTTGGAGTTTTCTACAATTAGTTATGGATTTCTAAAGGTCGGGGTATTTATTGGAATTTTCTAAATTTCCTACTAAATAGCCTTTTTTATTGTTTTGCTCCAAATCAGCTCCAAACTGATTGGAATCACTCCCAAAGGTCAGGGATGACCAGAAAAAGTGTTCCCAAGTATTTGGAGAAGATTTGGGATTTTTATTAATTTTTAATGATTTATTGGGGGCAAAACGGTAATTTCCACCTATGGTCAAATTAGGGGTCAACCTGAGGCCAAACTAGGGAACCCTATTTATCTAAGGTCAGGGATCAGATTCTGGTCAGTTTGAGGTATCATGGGTAATTTTCTGACCTAATGTGTATTTATTGTATTTTCCGGAAGGTCTCGGGGCCTTAATTAACGAGTTGATTAGGGTTAGTTAACTAAGGGCTCTAAAAGCTCCTAAAAATTCCTAGAAAATTCAGTGATGTTTTAGATGTCACTAAGTTTAAATGTTGTAGTTTTCATGTCGTTCTGGGATCTATCCTAGCTCCTAGAAGACTTCTAAGTTCGCTAGACAAGTCCTTAATTTTTGTCCTTAGGGTGTCACTACGTTTGTAGGAGTTTAAAGTGATGTTTAGTCTAACCCTTCAGGTAATAAATGCATGGGAGTACAAAAATGAAATAAACACACCATGTCCTTAAATCTAGGAGAGCCTAGGCTATGTGCTCGTGGTGCAGTCCTATACATGCATTCTACGAAAATAAAAAGACAGACACCTAAATGAAGGATTAGTGAATGATTGGGACTCAACCATTCACTAACCCGATCCCCCATGATTGCTCTTCATACATAAGATCCATGTCTAAAATTTCATGAAGTAGCGAGTCTCCCAAAATTAGGATTTATATATAAGTAGTTTTAAAATAGTTTAAAAGTACTTATAGATATAAATATATTTTTTGGAAAATAAAATAATTGAAAATAATTCAATTTATAATACATAAGTATAGGGAAACCCGCTAACCACCCTAACGAAGTTTCAAACGATTTGAAAATAGGTTTGTATCCTGAAAATAAATTATTATATTAATTAAATAATAATTTAATAATCAAATAATGCCCAAAAATAGAAATCTGTCAAAAACAGTAAAGATCAAGGGCTGGAAATGGTTTCAAAACATAAAGCTCGCTTTTCTGAAAAGAACGAGGGGTTACACGTCGAAATCCGACTTAAAACGGCGAAGATACGAATTTCCGAAGTTTAAATATAATAAAATATTATATTTTTGAAATAGTGTAGATTTACTGTTTTTGTAATAACAGCAACTACAGACATAATTTTTTATCTGAAAATAGTTTCAAACTGTGCAGAATTCAAAGTACATCCAAAACAAGGTGTTGTACACTGACAGCAGACGTAAAACGACAAAGTTACGCAATTTCAAAGTTTAAAGGCAATAAATAAATATTTTTAAATACCACTGTTTTACTGTTTTGAAAATAATTGCACACAGACCCAAACATTTCAAGTAAACCTAGTTCCAGCATATGCAGAATCCAAATACGTTCAAATCGAGGTGCTGTGCGTCGACAGCGGATTAAAAACAAGGAAGTTATGATTTTTGGAAGTTTAAAAGCAATAAAAAGCTAATTTTAAAAATAGTTTTGAAATAATAATGTTTAAAAATAATTATAGAATAAAATTAATTTAAAATCACAACACCTCTGAAATTTAACACAATTCATTATAATAATAATAATAATAATAGTACTAATATAGTAATAGCAATAAACTAGTTTAAAATAATAATGATATTGATAATAAAGCTAATTAAAAATAATAACAAATTGATAATACAAAAATAATAATTAAAAAAAAGTAAGTTAATAGTTAGAAAAAAGATGATAGTGATTATGATAAATAATTAAAATTAAATAATATTATAATGATAATTATATCAAAATAATAATTTAAATAATAGTAAAAATAGGTATTTTCACTGTTTTAAAAATAATTAAATAAATACAAAATATTTTTAATTTAAAATAATTTTAAAATAACGGGGACAAAAATACGATCGATTCGAGGTATTATACGCGAAAAACGGATCAAAAATAAATTTTTTATGAATTTTTGAAGTTAAAATAGCTTAAAATTGATTAAATCAAATAAATAATCCCAGAAATTCCTTGGCGCGACAAGTGGCGGAACTGGATTGGTCCCGCAATCATTGCCACTTATCCACGTAGGCAAGGATTGGGATCCGCTGTTCGGCCCAAACACAGAACGGCAAAATTACAGCCGTTGATCTAAAGATCAACGGCTGCGATTTCATGCAGTTCAAAGAACGAACCGAAACCCTAGCATAGAAAAACGCCTCGTTCTCTCAAAATACTCAATGGATTCTTACGAAATTTTAAACATATGATCTAGACATGTACAGAAATCATGGGGGATGCTTGGATCAACTTATAAAGTGCTTTTCAAAAAGCTATTTAACCATAAGCATTGTGACCTATTCTAAAATATTTTGAGAGATCTAACCGTCCGATTTTTTTGCGTTCTTGGGCTCGTTGGATTCGTTGAAAACTGCAGCAATATTTCTCCAGTTGACGTCGAACCCTGGTTCTCCTTGGATCGAGCGGAAATCAGCCCGGAAGGGACGTGGGGCTTGGTTTCGCCGGAGTTCTCGCCGCCGGCGACTCGAGCTCGTCGGATCTTGGTTGGGGAAGATGGGAAAACCCTCCAAGAGTGCTCACACGAAATATTAGAGGGTTTGGGGGCTTGGAGAGAGAACAAGATCAAAAAGATCCTTTCCAAAACCTAATTTTTGGCTATTTAAGGCTCCTCCTCTATCTTAAATGGCCTAGATTCGATCATGATATGATTTGGAGGGAAATATCAGTGATTAGGTCGTGGATTTGAATTCTAAAACGTTTAGAATTGATTAAGACATTAAATGAGACTTTAATGAGCTCTAAATAGGTGATTTTCACCTATTTAAGACTTGGTTTGACCAAGTCAACAATTGACTTGGTCAAACCAGTCAAGGGAGTCAAGGGGGTGGGGCTCGAGCTCAAGAAACCATGAAAATAAATTTAAAATTGATTTTAGGCCTAAAAGGTCCAAATTGGTCAACCCTGGTTGACTTGGTCAACCAGGTTGACCCAGGGTCCAAGCTCGGGCTCGACAGACTCGACTCGACCCACTGAACCCAATGGGGAGGGCCATAGGATCTGGCTTGGTCAATTTGACCAAGTCAACTGTTCGGGCCCAAATCTGGGCAAAATCGAGGTCAACAATATACAGTAAGCAAAAGACATACAACATTCTAAAACGAACGACACGATTACGCTCTACTGATAGTATTTGCGGAGGTTCTCGATATTCCAAGTTCGAGGAAGCATCTTCCCTTCAGCATCCTTTAATTTGAAAGTCCCTGGCTTCACCATAGCTGCTACTAGGTACGGACCTTCCCAGAGGGGGGAGAGTTTGTTTCGTTGAGGGCCTTTGCCTGCCGCCTCAATGCTGCGTAGGACCAGATCTCCTACCGATATATGTCGTGGCTTCATCCTTCTGTTATAGTGACGGGCAACTCTCTGGTGGTAGGCAGCAACCTTAAGTATTGTCCCGTTTCTTACTTCTGGAAGGAGGTCTAGGTTGTGCCTGAGTTTTTCGTCGTTGGTATTGGAGTCGAAAGTTTGCACTCTATGACTGGGGACTCCAATGTCGACTGGAATGACAGCCTCTGTACCAAAGCAGAGGTTATACGGTGTCTCTCCTGTTGGAGTCCTTGATGTCGTACGATAGGCCCAAAGGACGTTTGGGAGCTCGTCAGCCCATTGCCCCCCAGCCTTCTCCAGCCGTGTTTTCAGTCCTCTCAGAATGGTTCGATTAGTGACTTCTGTCTGTCCATTAGTCTGAGGATGAGCCACAGCCGTGTGTACTAGATGAATGTGGAGATCTTTACAAAATGTGGTAAAGACCCTTCCGGTGAACTGTGTCCCGTTATCAGTAATAACTTTTGCAGGAATGCCAAAGCGACATATTATGCTCTTCCACAGAAACTGTTTGGCATTTGCTTCAGTGATCTTCGCTAGTGGTTCTGTTTCTACCCACTTCGTGAAATAGTCGACAGCTAATATGATGAATTTTCGCTGTCCCGTGGCCATAGGAAATGGTCCCATTATGTCGATCCCCCATTGGGCAAAAGGCCAGGGACTCTGTAATGTCGATATCTCTACGGCGGGTAGATGAGTGAGGTTGGCATGCAACTGGCAACTGTTATATTTTCGTACAAGTTCTAATGCGTCTTGTTTTATCGTCGGCCAGTAGAACCCTTATCTCAAGACCTTTTGGGCTAGCGCCCTTCCACCCAAATGTTCCCCACAAATGCCCGAATGTACTTCGCGAAGTGCATAATTTGCCTCCGAAGGAGGAAGGCATTTGAGGTATGGCCCCGTGAAAGATCGTTTGTATAACTCTCCGTTAATAATGGTGAAGTTGGCTGCTTGTCTCCGAAGTCGTACTGCCATAACTGGGTCTTCAGGGAGAGATCCTTCTTGTAAGAGAGCTAGAATGGGATCGATCCAAGAAACTTCTTTTGATTCATCTATTGATTGAAGTACCCATGAGCCTTGAATGCTCGGGGTTAAAAAGGGAAGTGGATCTCCTCAATGAATTTCCTTTTAAAAACATCTCCCGTTGTAGAGGTCGCTAGTTTGGAGAGTGAGTCTGCCCTTGTGTTTTGCTCTCGAAGGATATGGATGACCTGATGCTTTGCTATTTGAGCTAACAAGGTTTTTTAACTGTCTGACAGTATTGAGCCAAAAGTGGGTTGTGAGTATCGAATTCCCCTTCTACTTGAGAAGCAACCAGTTGGGAATCAGTGTGAACCACTAAGTCTTGAACCTCGCAATCAATTGCAAGCCTCAATCCAGCGATCAAAGCTTCATATTCAGCAACATTGTTTGTTGCTGGGAACTTCAGTCTAAGCCCATATTCGAGTGTGGCTTTCTGCGGGGAGATTAATAAGATTCCAGCGCCAGCACCAGAATTCCCCAGAAGCTCCATCTATATACAATGTCCAGGAGGAGGAGGAAGGAGACACATCGGGCGATTCCTCGGATGTATAGCTAGTACATTCGACCACAAAATCGGCAAGCACCTGTGACTTGATGTCGGGTCTAGGTAGGAACTGTATATCGAACTCTCCAAGTTCTACTGACCATTTGATCAATCTTCCGGATGCCTCGGGTTTTTTGAAGAATATTTTTCAGCGGTAGGTTTGTATAAACCCTGATCGCATGTGCCTGAAAGTAAGGTCGTAACTTCCTGGCTGAGAAGACCAATGCTAAGGCTGTTTTGTCTGCCAATGGATAACGCATTTCAACATCTGAAAGTACCTTGCTGATGTAATAAACTGGGCGTTGAATTGAATCATCTATCCGAACCAAGACCGAACTTATAGCTTGAGAAGAAACGGCCATGTACAAATACAAAATTTCTCCTGGAATTGGCTTTGAGAGCAGCGGTGGTGAGGCTAGATAAGTCCGGAGTTGTGTTCGAAAGCTTCTTGGCATTTATCAGTCCATTGGAATCCCGAGTTACGAGCCCCTCTGAGAATCTTGAAGAAAGGCAAATATTTATCTCCCGAACGAGCTAGAAATCGAGAGAGTGCTGCAATCCTTCCATTCAGTCTCTGAACTTCTTTGATGTTTCTGGGGGGTAGCATGTCCCTTAGGGCCTTGATCTTTTCCGGGTTGGCCTCAATCCCTCGGTGGGTAACCATGAACCCAAGAAACTTTCCTGAGGTGACTCCAAATGCACATTTGGAGGGGTTGAGACGCATGTTGTAAGATCGGAGGAGGTTAAAAACATTCTTCCAAATCTGAGATATGCTGAGATTTCTCGAGGCTCTTCACCAGCATATCGTCCACATAAACTTCCATGGTACGCCCAATAAGGTTCTTAAAAACCTTATTCATAAGTCGTTGGTAAGTTGCCCCTGCATTTTTGAGCCCGAATGGCATTACCAGGTAACAATATAACCCTTTATCCGTTTGAAAAGATGTTGCCTCCTCATCGGCGGGATCCATTTGTATTTGGTTGTATCCGGAGTAGGCATCCATAAAGCTTAACATCTGATGTCCGGAGGTGGCGTCGACTAGCTGGTCTATTCGGGGGAGTGGGAAGCTGTCCTTGGGGCAAGCTTTATTGAGATCCGTATAGTCCACGCACATTCTCCAAGTCCCATTTGTTTTCCGAACCATTACGACGTTGGCTAACCAAGATGGGTAGTGTACTTCCCTTATGAATCTTGCTTTTAAAAGCTTATCAACCTCTTGTTCGATTGCCAGCTGACGTTCTAGGGCGAAGTTTCGTTTCTTTTGAATCACTGGCTTACATGCTGGGTTGATCTTCAGGGAGTGCATAATTATTTCAGGATTAATACCGGGCATATCTGCTGAACTCCATGCGAATACGTCTTGGTTTGTACGTAGAAAGTCTACATATTCTTTTTTTCTCTGTATCTGAGAGGAGTGATCCGATCTGTACTGTTCTCGAGGGATGTTCTTCTGATAGGGAGACACAGGTAAGATCTTCTACAGGGGAGGCCCTTTGAGGGGTATCTTCATTCCGAAGATCGAAGTCTTCGATGCTTAGGGTAACTGATGAGTGTGGTTGAGCCTGCCTAAGATAGCATGATTGTGCTACTTGTTGATCTCCTCGTACTGTTCCGATCCCTGATGGGGTAGGAAACTTGAGCTTTAAGTGGGGAATTGAAGCAACAGCCCCGAAGATTGTTTGAAGTGGTCTTCCAAAGATTGCGTTGTAGGCTGATTCGGATTTCACCACAATGAATAGAATGGGGTGCTCAACTTGATGGGGGAATTCTCCAAGCACAACCGGAAGAGTAATGGTTCCTTCGACTCTTACAGGCCGGTTGTCAAATCCGTACAGTGGACCAGCAGCAGGCTGGAGTTTCTCTCTAGATAGGCCCATGCTAAGGAAAGTGGAGTAGAATAAAACATCTACTGAGCTTCCATTGTCTACCAAGATCCTTTTAACATTGTAACATGGGTTGCCGATTCCTGCGCTAATCACCAGTGGGTCTTGATGAGGAGTCTTTACACCTTCTAGATCAGACTCCTTGAAGGTGATGGAGTGATCGACATGAAGCTTTTTTGTTGGTGGCTCCTTGTTCTCGGCGATTAGAACTTGGCAAGGCGTTGAAGGGCCTCCAGCAATAGTTTCAATTTCACCGACCATCTGGCGGTTGTTCGTCGGCTGTTTTTTGTTGATCTTGCCCCCCAGTCGGAACGGTTTCTTCTCGAGCTGTTGGATTCTTGATGAACTGTCGGAGATATCCTTGTCGGATCAGTCTCTCAATTTCCTCCTTGAGCTGCCTGCATGCTTCAGTGGTGTGTCCACGACTGCGGTGGAAATGACAATACTGTTCTTGGTTTCCGGTATTAGGCTTTAAAGGGTACGGCCACTTTACACTCTCTTGGTCTCGGATAGCCATTAATACATTTGTTCGGGATGTATTAAGTGGCGTGTACTCTTTTTTTCTTGTCGGGGATCCCGTCGTGGCTGTGAGGGTCGAGGAGGAAGATTGTAGTTTCCTTGCTTCTTCCTTTGCGAGGGGGGATTCTCCGTCCCTGGGGGATTTTTTCGCTTCCCGGTTGTTTTTGCTCGAATTGCTTTCTATGAGCATTGATGGCTTCGTCGGCAGTGATTTGGGCCTCTACCCGATGGATTAAATCCGCATAAGAGTGGACTGTTTCTCGCATAAGTGCCGAGTAGAAAGGGCCTGGACGAAGCCCTCCAAGAAATACACCTCGTAGCAATTCGGGATCCACCCCTGGAATTTGTCGGGCTTCTGTAGAAAACCTTTGAAAATACTCTTTGAGAGATTCACCCTCGTTCTGTCGTATCCCCGAAAGGTGGGAGGAGTCTTTAATCATCCTTCGGTTGGCGACAAATTGTTCGACAAACAATTTGGCCAATTTAACGAATAGGGGAATGGACCGAGGGGGTAGGGAGTAGAACCATGTCCGGGCCTGCCCTTTAAGGGTGGCCGGAAAAAACTTGACAGAGCAGAGCGTCTGGGGCCTGCTGGATATGCATAATAGTGCGGTAGTGATCAATATGTTCGTAGGGGTCTGAAGTCCCATCATAAGAATCAATATTTGGGAGTTTGAATCTTGCCGGAACGGGATATCGGAGGACAGCTTCGGTAAAAGGTGATGACTCCTGAATGTCCCGTTGGTGAAGGGACTGCCTAATACCCCCTATGGGGAACTCTTCTCGGACTAATCTTCGTAACTCATGCCGTAGAGTATTACGGGGGGAGTTCAGTGACGCGCTGTTGGTCCAAGTCCTCAGGGACGTCCGGTGGCATATATGGTGTCGGTGACCCATGCGCGAAGGATGGGTAGAGCTTGCTGTATCAGCAAGTTCATTCTCTGGACGTGTAGGAGGACGCATCCTTGGTGGAGGAAGGGGGACTTCGACATGAAGAATGTCTTCAAATCCTGGCTGATCTCGAGGGAGAAGAGCATCTTCTTGGGGTACCGGCATTGGTCCTCTAGCTCCCCTTAAAAGCTGAAGGATCTCATTCTGAGATTCCTCCATTTTTCTGATACGTTCTTCTAGGGACGGCCCTGAAGTTCCTTCTCCTATAGGGTGTCGGTTATTGGGGTGAAAGGAGGCAGATGTCTGTCGTCCTTGATTCAGGGACTGATTCCTGGATTGGTGTGAATTAGAGCGGGAGGTTCCCATGATGCGATGGCTACGCCTATTGACCATTAGAGGATTCCTTAGTGTAGTGGGATTAGCTTTCCCACAGACGGCGCCAATCTGTTGCGGGCTAGAAATTACGCGGCGATAGAGATTTGATTCTACGTCTTAGCGTTGTACGTATAACTAGCACACACAGAGAACACAGGATTTTTTACGTGGAAAAACCCTAAAAAGGGAAAAAACCACGAGGCCTAGCCCAGTTGAAAATGATTCCACTAGATTTTGAGTCGGTTACAAAAGACTGAATCACCTCCAGGGTGAACAGATTACAATCAACTACTTAAGTAAGGCGTCGGGTCCTCGGCAGGACGTAGGGACTGAATGTCGGGCCCTGAGTAGGACGTAGGGACTTAGTGCCGGGTCTTGAACAAGACGTCGAGTCTTTGGCAGGAAGTAAGGACTGAATATTGGGTCTTGGGTCTTTGGCAGGACGTAGGGACTGAACGTCGGACCTTAAAGTGGTGGTCCGGCGAGGTTCCTGCGGTGGTCCGGCGGTGGTCCGACGAGGGTTTCTGCGGTAGTCCGGCGGGTGGTCCGACGAGATTCCTGCGGTGGTCCGGCGGTGGTCCGGCGAGGTTCTGTGGTGGTCCGGCGGTGGTCCGGCGGCTGTCGAGGAGGAACTCCTTCCTTCTCTCTCCTTCTCTTCTCTTCTTCTCTCTCTTGCTTAGATGCTCTCTTGTGAAGAATGAGGGCTCTATTTATAGATTTTCTGGAGTGGCATGGTCCGTAAATAGGTGTGAGATCAAGGGCGAACAGGGAGTGGTCAAATGGACGGCTGATATTGAATCCTACGATCGTGCATCGTTCGTTGGACATTTGGAGGCCTTAATGATGTCGGAATTTAGTGATCTTGGGCTCGTTGGATTCGTCTCGTCGAGCCATTCGATTCGAGTATAAGCTCGTCAAAATCGGAGACCGTTTGGTAACTCAAATTGTAGTTTGAACCTTCTAACAGCACTTTGAGCTCTTGATTTGGACTCATTTGGGCTCGGATTGGGTTGATCTTTGTGTCGTTGGGTTCGTATTTCCGAGACGCTCAGTTCGACAGTAAGCTTGCTAAAATCGGAGTTCATATGCTCCCGGATTTAATTTTTGAAGTTTCCAACTAGCTTTTGCTTCGAGATTCGTGCCCAATCAAGCTAATTTTGTGATGACGTATCAAGTACTATTATATTTTTTAATTAATTTTTTTTAAATTAGGGTCAGAGCCTAATTCATTCACGAAATGTGCTAAATACAAGTGTAAATATCATAAAAAAAAAGAAAGCAAAAACAATTTTAAGGCATCAAAAATTAAAATGAAATGAAGAGAAATGGAGGTGCCCCAACCTAGGACTTAGAGTCCACATCAATCCAACCGATAAAAGAGAAACATACGAGGAATAAAAGACTCCTAAACAACTGTTGGTATCCACCGATGCTTAGCTTGGTTGGTGGGCGAGTACTGTTGGGAACTCCCCAACCAGTGTTCGAATTCCCTCAGATCGACATCGCCTCTTAAATGGGGTTTCAATAAGTGCTGGCCATGAGGTTATTTGGAATGGGTGCCTCTTCTAGGTCTGCTGAGGGATTAGTTACGCCACCAAACACCTCATAAGCTGATGTAACAATAGGTACATATCCCATTCCAAAAATAAAATAAAATAAAATAAACAACTTACGGTCATCCGACTGTGGTTGCCTTAAACTGATGCGGTTAAGGGGAGAAAACAACTCCCAAAGAGAACTATTCAGGCCATACAACAGGGAGGCCTGGTTGGACGTGTTCGTTATTGTGCAAAAGTCAGGATGCAAAAAAACAAGGAGAAGGGCATAGTGCCCAAAAAATGCATCACCAAACTGAAGCAGAAGTCGAAGCAAGAGCAGCAAATATTTCCCAGTAGCAGGACAAAAATTCCAAAAACAACAAATTTTCAATTAGAAAAAAAAAAAAACCTGTGAAGAAAGAAATAAAAAAAAAACTTGAAACCTGCCGCATAGAATATAAGGGAAGAATTTCAAGTCTGTTGCATTCTAATTTTGTACGTAGATCCAACACACAATTATAGTAAGGTGCATCATGCATAGAAGACACTAAAATTTTTGAGTGAAAAATCCAAAAAAGGGAAAAAAAAACTATGGGGCCTAGCCGAATTTGAATGAATCATATAATATTGATGATTGATAACAAATGATATCTCTCTCCAGAGCGTATTACATGGCAACATTTCTTAAGAAAGTCTTGGCATATATATTTATTTGGTCAGTTGGATCATAAATGGCGTACGACGGTGGTCAAAAGGATCACAGTCGGTGGACGACAATTGTCGGAAGGATCGTAGTCAGCGGGCGACAGTGGTCAGAAGTACCATAGTTGCTGAACAATAATATTTGAGATGAGATATTGCGTTCGTAGCATCTGAGAAGAGTTGCGATGATAATTGGAGAATGGGAAAAAGTTCGATCGCGATCAATAGTCGGAATAACTCTGGTTGTGGCAGTATCGGATGGAGAGTACAAGATAGCTCTCAAGCTTTCTCTCCTTTTCCTCCCCCATTATGTGAAGAATGGAGGGCTATTTATAATTTTTTGGGAGTGTCAAGATTAGTAAATATGGAAAAATCAGGGGTAGGTTGGGAGTGTTCCATCAAATGGCTGATATTAGTTCCCTTGATCATAGAATATCTATTGAGCATTTAAGTGCTTTCATGATGTCAAAATTGAGTGATCTTAGGATCTTTGGATTTGTCAGTCAAGTCGCTTGAGTCGACTATAAGCATGTCATATTTGAATATTAATTAGTCATCCAATTAATGCTCTAATGCTTTCAATGCAAGTTGTCTTTGATCATTTGATTTGGGCTCATTTAGACTCGAATTTGACTGATTTTGGTGTCGTTGAGTTCATCTTCTTGAGATGTTTCATTTGACAATAAGTTTACTGAAATTGAAGCTTGGATGATCCTAAATTTAATTTTGAAAGTTCTGATTCATATTTGCATCAAGATTCATGCCTGATCAAGGCAATTTTTTTGTGCACTACAGAAAGTCAGGAATTTGCGGTGGATTTGCGAAGAAAATTTATGTCCTTTGATTTGTGACAGATTTGTGGTGGATTTGCGAAGAAAATTTTTGTCATTTAGTTTGTGACATATTTGCAACGGAGTATATGCCACAAACTTGTGACGGATTTGCATCTGATGAGAGTGATGGAGTAACCTATAGAATTATGAACTGAATTAGGGCTTTATCAATCTCTAACAAAGCTTAGGTTATCTTTGATATAAAAAAGTTATAAAATATCCACTTAATATTCGCAAGTATACGTGTTAAATCAAGTAATATAACGATATAGTAGATTATCGATCGATTCCAAGAGGAAGATGTGGTTACTTGCAAACACTAGTACTATTTTCTAAAATTATAATAATTATCCTAATTAATTAAAAAAAAAAGTTTTAGAGATTCAATCACTTAAATAAAATTATATAAAGATAATGAAATTATATATATAAACACTGTCGTTGCCAGGTCCCAAGTCCTGGATGAGAAAAGTGGAGGGTTGTGTTAGGTAGTCGACAGCCAGCGTAAAACTTGTCGAACAATAATGACATGAATCCTTCAAGAAATTGTGTTAAATATATATATATATATATATAATATATATATATATATATATATATATATATATATATATATATATATATATATATATATATATATGAATACACTATGTTGATATGATATTTTGGATTGATAAATCTAAATAACATATTTTTTCTAATAAATATTTTTTTATTTGTAATGATATTCAGAGCATATGCATCTTTAGATCTCTATCGAACTCATAGGAATACATGGTGTCAATCGACTCTCTACGGTTATATCATCTCCTTAAGAATGTAATATGTTTCATACCCTATGACTAGGCATGACGCATATTAATTCAATATTCATGATTATGCTTGCTTCCCTCCGTTGAGGCTCCACATTACGTACACCTTGATACGCCCTAAAAAAAATTGCTTTGATCGAGCATGAATCTCGAGGCATATTCAAATTGGAATTTTTCAGAAAACTTACAATCAAATTGAACATCTCAAAGGGACGAACCGAACAACACCGAAATTGGTCCAACCCAAGCCCAAATGGTTCCAAATCGGGAGCCCGGCAACATTTGGAAGGGTTAAAGCAATATTTGGATAATTAAATGATATCCAAATATGGCATGCTTATAGTCAAATCGAGCGTCTCGGCGAGACGAATCGAACGAGCCCAAGATCTCTGAATTCCGACACTGTTAAGGCACTTAAACAGTTAAAAAACTCTCTACGATCGGGGGAATCAATACGAGCCATCCGATGGAGCACTCTGAACCTGCCCCGGATCTTCTCTAGATTTACGGGGTGCGCCACTCATGAAAATCTATAAATAGACCCCCACTCTCTACATGAGGGGGCACCTTTGGCTTGAGATTGAAGAGAGCTCTGAAGCTTCAAGAGCTCTAGCACCACCGCCGCTTGTCGCCGGACCACCGCCCGGCTGCCGCTTGCCGTCGGACAACCGCCCGGCCGCCGCCTGCCGCCAAACCACCCGTCGCCGCCTGTCGCCGACCACCGCCCGGCCGCGCCGCCTGCCGCCCTGCCGCCTGCCGTCCGTCGGACAACCGCCCGCGGCCGCCGCCTGTTTGCAGGAGCAGCACCAGCCGCCGCCTGTCGCCGAACCACCGCACGGCCGCCGCCTGCTGCCGGACCATCGGCCGTCGCCTGTCGCCGGACCACCGCCTGGTCGCAGCCTGCCGCCGGATCGCCGCCCCGGCCGCCGCCTGCCGCCAGACCACAGCCCCCGGCCGCCGCCTGCCACCGGGACCGCCGCCGCCCGGCCGCCGCCTGCCGCCGGACCGCCTCCCCGGGCCGTGCCTTCCGCCGGACAGCCGCCCCGCTGCTGCCTGCAACCGGACTTCAGACCGACCTTCGTCGGACTACCGCTCGGCTGCCGCCCGACGCCAGACCATCGCTCGGTCGCCGCCTGCCAGACTTCAGCCCGACCTTCGTCGGACTACCGCCCGGCCTCCACCTGCCGGACATCCGTACGACCATCTCCATACCTTTGACTGTCTCTCCAAATCACTGTAATTCGACCGCCTCTAAATCGAGGGACGGGTCAATCCTTGTAATTCACTCAAGTTTAGTGGAATATTTTCACCTGGGCAAGGCCCCGTGGTTTTTCCCTCTTCGGGCTTTCCACGTAAAAAGATTTGGTGTTATACTTCTCTCTTTCTGTTTGTGTGTTGGATATTCGTGCATCGCTAAGACAAAAAGTTTACTCACTCTACCGCCACGAATCTTTCAGACCGCAACACACCTAATTTTAACTATGCATATAATCACTATGTGTATTAATTGAAGATCTGATAATATTGAAAACATCTTTCTAATCATTTAAATATTAAGATAATTCATTAATACTATATACGCTACTTAAATCATCAATTCAGAATAAGAGAATATATCATGCTTGGTACAAGCTGGCAAACTTGTGCTTTCACACTCAACATGATAGAACTGGCGATTGGGCTTGCCTACAGATAGCCCGAACCCTCCCCTTGCTATCACAGGCAAATGTGTTATAAATTGAAAATCTATTAGTTGGATTATCCTGAATAATTTTTAAGGTGCAGTACCTAATTTTACCACCGCCGATAAAATAATAAGAATTGTAAGGGTTTTTTGTACGGATTTAGTCATCTATTTTAGAGCAAAATGAGCATTATTAATGGTTCAGTATTATTATCCGAGATATAAAAAATAATGATAAAAAAATTCTCTCTATATCTAAATTATAAAAGGTGAAAGCTGGGTGTAAGCGAGTCGAGTCAAGTCGAGTTTTAACACTAACGAGCTCAGCTGGTTAGTCGGAAAGCGAGCTCGAGCTCGACTCGTGAGCTCGATAAGCTCGGATCGCGAGCTCATAAACGAGTCAAGCTCAAGCCAGCTCACGAGCCGGCTCGGCTCACTTACACCCCTACTCACAGTATAGATTTATAAATGAGCATAATGTATGATGCTATATATGATGTATTCCGAGAGGCGTGAGTTTTGCTATTTATAGATGTGCTTGTCTTGAAAAGTGAACTAAAGATTTATTTAATGTTGAAGAATTGCTAGTTGTCATTCCTAAATGCACTAAATTGAAGGTTCCCTTGTATCATTTATTGTGTTCATTGTACATAAAATATGTACAGCATCTCATTTTAACAGATTTATAATGGTCTTGTATATTCAATGCCATTTTAAATTAATGTTAAAATTCTCTCAGGAGAATTTGCAGCGATTGAGACTTCATTGGGACGACTTTACTAATGCTTCTTAAAGTAGTTTTCCAGTAAAAAAGTCTCTTAAGAGGAATTTGTAATTTTTTTTATAGTGAAAGTAAGCAAAACCTTAAGGCATTATAGAGATTTCTAATGGTTTGCTCGATCGTTCTCTGTACGAGAGGGAAGATCAATGACAAAACAAGCAAGCATTGACCTTGGTGGAAAAGTGGGTTTTAAGAATTAGCTTCGAAAATAGATGTATAACTTTTTGTGATGATGGGTGTTAATGTTGGGGTTAATGATGGATGTTGTCTTTGTTGGCAATATTAGGTGTTAGCATTATTTGTCAACTAAGAGCTGCATTGTTGTTGTTGATGGTGCATCAGACTTGATGGTGAAACTTGATGTTGGCCTTGATGAGGATGATGATAGAAATCACATATTGGCAAGCAAAGCTCTAGATTAGCAGCTCTACAATTCTTCTTATGGCCTTACCTCAACCACCTCAAATGTACGAGCTTATCTATAACTTTTTTGAAAGACGCATTGTGATCATTTCGACAAAAAATTTGAACACACATGTCAATTTTTTGTGTTTATCCCCTTTGATTATATTATAGTAGATGCTTCAACACTTAACTAATATCAAAATTATCCAATATATTTATCTCATGGAACTGCTTGTTTCGATTATAAACATATAAGAATTTGAGAACATTTCAACTATCACATGGTCTTATAAAATTTTTAATTATGTTTTCAAGTACTTGATTTAAGTCTACTTAAACTCAAACCAAAATACTCTTAATATCATTAAGTTTCTCCCAACAAAAAGTTTATTTTGACTATATATTTTGCTGAAAAGAAAGTTCAGTTTTGAAATTTATAAGTGAGTTGAGATTCTTGTTTATCAAATGAATTTCTAAGAATCATATCAAGCAACTTGCTTGTCTAACACCATATAAACTTATTATTAAACACAAATAAATGAGTTTAAATATATTAAAATTTAATTCATTTAGCTCTTCAACTCTACTTATAATATAGATGAGCATTAATCGAGCCGAGTTCAAATGAAACCCTACTTACATGATAGCTTTTCCTTACCCAAGTCCTTGGTGGTATTAATGAAACAACAATGAAATCATTCATTGACAAATATATAAATTCCACCTTCTCTGTTTCTTGCATCAGCACCGCTCATTCAGAACAAACTTCCTGCAAACCCATCTCAACAATTGATGCCTAACCCTTTCTAAGCCAAATCTTCCTTTGCTTCTTTTGTAACTAAATTTGTATTAAATACTTTGTTTCTACTCTACAGTGCATGCAAAAACCTTCACTTTAATTTTATTTGGAATGACTTTCTTACTATTTAAAACAACTTTCTTATTACAAAAATTAAATTTATTTGGATTGCATCATCATTGATTATATCTCTTATGAAATGAAATTCCACCTCGATATGTTTAGAATGCTCATTCAAGAGATGAATCGCACTTTATCACAAAAAATTGTTATCTTATTTTGTTCAAAGCCCAATTCTTTGATTAAACCCTGAAGCTACAGACCTTCCCTTTTTTGCTTCAGTAGCTACAATGAATTCAGCTTCAATTGAAGACAAGTGACTACGTGATGTAGTGAGGATTTCCAACAGACTATCCCATCAAAAATAGAGAAAACATATCTAGAAACTGATCTTCTTGTATCAAGATAGCCTGCATAATCTGAATCAACGTATCCATTTATTATTTCATCATTTGTAGCTCCACCATTATACAACAAAACAAGATTTAGGCTTCGTTTGGGACGGCTTTCTTACTGCTTTTTAAATCCACTTTCTAATACAATATTTTTAATTTTTGTACTACAAAAATGCTTTAAAAAGTAATAAAAAAGCCGTCCCAAACAAAACCATAATGATCCCTTTATGTATCTAAGAATCCATTTTAATGCTTCCCAATCTTTTTTCCTTGGTTTGCCATTTATCTACTAATCACGCTCATGGAATGCACAATATCTAGCCTAGTGCATAACATGCTATACATCATCACAACAGCAATATTAGCATTAGCATATTGAATGTTATCCATAACTTATTATTCTTTTAGACATATAGGTGCATCATCCTTGCGTAATTTGAAATGAGCTGCAAAAGGAATATCAACTTTTCCTGGTTTTTGTGTTTCGTGTAAATGCATTGGGCATTTGAGTGGTGATTGCCATCCTCCTCAAGTCGTCCCCCCAAACGCTGCTCCTATTCCTCCTATCCAGTTAAATGTTAATGTCTGCGGTGAGGTGATAAGATGGACAATTCGGTTTCTTGTGTTGCTAGGAACGGAGTTCCTACTGTGTGTCCAGAAAATGGGAATGTTTTGGTCTGTGATAATACTGTTAGTATTGCTGTGGATGAAGTTAATAATGCTATATCTAATTTTCCTAAGGATGCGGATGTGAACGCTGCTATTGATGTAGCTTCTATGCCTGTTTTGCCATTAGTTGCTTACAAGGTGTTTCTGTCACTTGTGTTGATGCATTGGTTGCTCTGAATGTACATTCCCCTGTTTCGACTGTGATTATCTCTACTGTGGGTTGTAATAATTTGAGTGTTCCCAATTCGACTGATGGTGAGGTTGTTCTTGTTATGCTCATTTCTTAGTCGTTGAATGCTGTTAACTGTAACTTGAATTTGATGGTTAGTCCTTCTAGTGAGAAGGATATGGAGATGTTGAGAGATGATTCTTCTTAGAAATTGGCTTTGACTATTGTGCCTGAGGGTACTTCTTTGGTTGTTTGTGATATGTCCCCTAATGTTTCTTCTCCTATTGTACAGCTGGATGGTCATCTTGTTGATGTCCTAGTTTATTTAATCTCTTCTAATGCTCTGGTTGCCAATGTGGGTGGCAGACCGGGGGATAATGTTAGATTGCAAACGGATTGGCTTAAAATCTCTTCTCCCTCTTCTTCTGAGGCCGAAGAAGTGGAAATTTTACCTCAGAAAGGTTTCTTGCGAGATGATTATTTTTGGGTGGGTAAACGTTCAAAGCAGAAATCCAAAAAAATAGGTCTGTTTAGATCTGCTAGGTGGTTGATGTGTTGGTGGTTCTGTTTTCTCCTTATGTTTGGTTCATGTTGCATTTTATGGTTATGTCTTTTGTTGGTCGTGGGGATATTGCAAGTTTTTTAATCGGCAATAATGTGGTTCGGGCTCATCAATTTGGATCTATGGCTAGTTGACAACCTTTGGTGGTGATTCTTCTTAGCGATGCTAGCGGTTGGGTGGCTTTTGGTGGATTTTTTACTCTTTCACTCCGGTGGATGGTCCATGCCTGGATTCAGAGTGGTTGGCAGTGTTTGCCAATGCTGAACCTGTTGGCATTTGCTCCTAATTATTTTTTCATTTGATCTTCCCTTTGTAACCTTCTACTATATCCGGTTTCTTCTTCCGAGCATTCTGCTATTTTGGCCCTTGTTGTAACCTTTTTGTCTTCTTGGAATAAGATTTTTATTTTTAGTTATTAAAAAAAAAAACTAGTTTGAAACCAGACATTCTAAATTTTTCCAAAACCTTTTGTAGATACGGTTTTTGAGAAAGAAAAAGTTACCTTTTCTCTCCATTTCTTATAATACAAATGCCCAAAATCTTACAAGTCAGGCCCATGTCTTTCATTTCAAATTCCATCAAATAGTTGTTTTTCTATGGAATTAGTCTCCCGTAAAATTTTGTTTGCAAGTAAGATGTCATCAACGCATAGCAACAAATACATTTGAGTCATCTAGAACGGCTGCCCTTTTGAGATATACATAATTATCCATTTGCATATGATAGAATCAATCTTCTTCACAAAAATATCAAAACACACATACCATTGTCTTGAGGAATGCTTTAAAACATTTATGGGCATTTTAAACAAACAAACTTGTTTAGAATTACCTTCTACAAATCTTTTAGGTTGACTCATATAAACTATTTCTTACAAGTCATCATTTAGAAAAGTTGTTCTAACATCCATTTGTTGGGGTTTGGAGCGTTGTAGTGCTCGGCTCTCGATTTTTCTCCAAGCAAACTATGTAGCACTGGGTGATCAGTTACACAATGACGGGACGATTTGGTACACATCTCTGGGGCACTGTACGTTAAAAAAAAAATTCTAGTACCTCGAGCGAGCTCAACTAAATGAAATTGATGTCTAAGGCAACAATACAACCCAATTGATCAACACAATTATATTCTACACATAACTAACAATCTTTAACTTTGAAACTGACTGCAATTAATTTTTTCTCCCGATCTATAACATTAATCATAGTACATGTACTGTGGTTCACCCATGCTCTCATCCTTCATGAAGACCAACTAAAGCTACACATAGCTTCGTTTTATCAACTATCACCGTCTTCATCAACATGTCTGAAGGATTCTTGGTCGTACGAATCTTCTCCAAAAATAACTAAGCATCTTTCAGAAGTGATCTGGTGAAATAATATTGAACCTGGATAAGCTTCGTCCTAGCATAGAATGTAGCACTTGGCTAGATGAATAATACTCATACTATCACTATGTACCTTCACATTCCTTTACCCCTTGCTAGAAACTTTACAATCATATCATCTCTTTGTTAGCATCAATGATAGCAACGTATTTAGCTTTTATGGTTGGAATCACAAAAATCTTGTGTAACTTGGAAACCCAACTCATGTAATATTTCCCAAAGTGAAGATATAACCAGTTGTGCTTCTCCTACCATCAAGATTTCCAATAAAATCAAAATCTATATACCCCTGTAGATCAATCCTTGTATCTCCAAAGCAAAAAGCTTTGTCAAATGACCACTCAAGTACTTGAGAATCCACTTAACTGACTCCCAATGAAGTTTGTCTGGGTAACTCATGAATATGCTGACTACTCACACTGCATAAGCTATATTTGATCTTGTACATATCATAACATACATCAAACTTTCAACTGCTAAAGCATACAAAGTCCTCTCCATATGTTCTTACTCAGCTTCAGATTTAGGCGATTGTTCCTTAGATAGTTAAAAGTGACTACCCAAGAGATCAAACTAGCTTTGTCTCACTCATGTTGAATCTTTGGAGTACATTTTTAACATACTCTGCATTAGAAAACTTCAGCATACCTGCACTTCTATCTCTATTGATTCTCATAAAAAAAATTTCTTTCTTGGACCCAAAATTTTCATTTCAAATACCTTTGATATCTTATCTTCTACATATCTAACCTTATAATTAACTTGTCATCCACATGCAAAAGCAGAATAATATAATAATTATCAAAATATTTGAAGAAACAATAATGATCTACCTGGCACTTCATGTACCCATTATATGACATAAATATATCAAATGTCATGTACCATTATCTTAGTACCTGCTTCAGCCCATGTAGACTCTTTTTGAGCCTACACATCAGATATTTACTAGTGACCACATATTTTTAAGGTTGCACCATGTATAACTCTTTCTCAAAGTCACCATGAAGAAATAGTCTTTATATACATCTACTCTAAATGTAATCCTCCTCTGTTACTATGCTCAGCACAAATCTAACTGTAGTTATCTTCACTACTAGAGAGAAAATTTCAGTGTAGTTCCTTATGCTAAAAACTTTAACTACAAGTCTGGCCTTATAGTGCTTACTATTTTTGTCACGACCCGACCCGATCCGGGACGGATCCCGCTCGCACCGGGTCGCGACACGGAACGAACAGACTGACTTACTGACCAGGATCTAATTATGGAATTTGGTGCGGGACTGAATCTTCCAAATAATTTAACTCAAACAGACACACAGACACAGAGCTACTATGAATCATCAAACACAGCGGAACAAAACATCTATATTTTTCTTTTCCTCAAAACAATCATCTACAAATACAGTACATGGCTCAGACAGAAAGAAACAGAACAAAAAAGCCATGACTGTACAAAAATCAAAAGTACAAAATACCTATACTGATCAGACTCTGAAATCTATTCCTGGACTTCCTTCCCTTTCCCAGAACCTAAAAACCACCAGAAAACAAGAGTGAGCTCAACAACTCAGCAAAGAGACAAACCTCCAATCAAAATTCTCAGAATCCAAACACATCAGACAAATCCGTACAGAAATCAGAACAGAATCAGACAGGTATCAAATCGGACTGATCAGAACGAAACAGATCAAATCAGAATAGATACGGATCAGACATATCAAATCAACAGAAGCAGAATCGTACAGAAATCAGAAATTCAGACAGATCAGAACAAACAGATCAACAGAATCGTACAGATCAGAACAAAACATATACGAACATATATCGAATCAGAAGCAGATCAGAATATCCAATCAGAACAAACAGAACTATACAGAAATCAGATGTCACATCAAATCAGATATCAGATATCAGATATATAACTAATAGCTAAACTAAACTAAACAGAATCACTACGGATTCTGACCCTTATGTCTCCCTTGTGCTCACGGCACCAGAATAGAACAGATGTGCTTATCAGATATATAATTAATAGCTAAACTAAACTAAACAGATTTCATCGGATCCGGAACAGAACAGATATTTCTCCAACTTGAACTCATCTAAGATTTCCCCAGACACTAACTGAATCTCATAGGATCCAGACCCCTTATAACTCCCTTTTTATAGCATATACAGATAGCATATCAATTCAGAAGAAATTCGGACGAATTCAGAAATCAAACAAAAATCGGGCAGCACAACGGCTGTATACGGAATTTACACAATTTTCCTGAAAAATCACAGAATACCAAATTTGCACAGAATGTAGATAATAACATTACAAGACTTTAATTCTACTGCTCAGACAATTTTTTATTACACAGAAAAATACAGTCGAAATAAAACCCCGCCGAATTCAAAATACCCGGACAAAAATCTTCAGAAAATAACCAAAATGTGCACACTCAGCACGTCAATAATATACAGAAAGTTACGCGGTAAAAACTGAACCAATCGAAAGATACGGACGAAAATCACTAACGGAAACAAAATCCGAGCAGAAAATACCGCCAAACACAACGGTTCTGAAAATTGAGAAAGGCGGAATGTGCCTTATCTTGCGTACAACAATTTCCTAAACAGTCTCGTCGGACGAAAACAGCTCTGCGTCACCCGAAAATCCACTTTTCCAAAAGTTTTCTCTTGACTTTCTCTCTCCTCAAAGATATTTTCGTTTTTTATAAATTTTCTCTCTCTTCAAAATGAGCTGATTTCAGCTTTATAAAACTCAAATCGTCCCGGGACGATCAGAACAATTTTGATCGTCCTGGACGGTTCCCAGAACTATTTTCCGGCCGATATTTTGAACAGTGCAAATCGGCCTGGACGATGCCTCGATCGGCCCGGACGATGCCTACAGAAAAACACCTGGAGCAAATCTGGGCAAATTCTGGAGCAAATCTCAACTGATCGTCCCAGGACGATCCCAGATCGTCCTGGACGATCCTGGAGCAGATTTTTGATATTACATTACTACCATCAGGTTTTTCTTTCAACTTATAAACACACTTGTTTTGTAGTAATTTTTGCCATTTGATAGCTTTATCAACTCCCAAGTCTGATTCAGCTCAAGTGAATGCATCTCTTATCCATGACTTTCTCTACTCTTTTGAATCATCAACTTGAATGGACACACCGTAGCAATTTATTTCACCACCATCTATCAACAACAGATAGTATAAGAAAAGAGATACATTTATACTGGCTTTGAGATTTTGCTGAATTTTCTAACTTCAGTAACAAATGACTGAGAAACACTCTGTACATCATCAGCTTTGTTTTCTTGATCATCATCATCCTCTATCTCTTATTTCTAAGAATCTACAGGTTTCTCATTTTTATCCTTGTATATTTTATTTTTATTGAATTTAACATTCCTGCACCTGATAAATTTCTGATTTTGATTATCCCAAAATTTATAGTCAAATTCATCTGAGTCATATCCAATAAATATACACTTGATAGATTTTGGATTAAGCTTACTCATAAATCCTGAATCAATATAAACATAGGATGAATAATCAAAAACTTTGAGGTGAAATAAACTTACCTCCTTGCTACTCCGGGCTTCCACAAGTAACCTCTCATTTAAAGGAATTGATGGTCCACTATGGATCAAATAAACATCATTATTCATTGCCTATGCCCATAACTATTTGGGTAAACCAACATGCAGCCTCATGCTCCTGGCACACTTAGTGATAACTCTATTCATGTGCTCTACAACACCATTCTGATGTGTGGTGTTCCAACCATTCTGATGTGGTGTTCTTGGAGCAATGAACTTATGTATGATCCCATTCAAAGCATAATACTCATTGAACTTATTATCATGATGCTCACCACCATTATCTGATATCAGAAACTTGAGCTTTAAATCTATCTTATTCTCAACCATGGCATTCTATTTCTTGAAAATATCAAACACATCAGACTTGTGTTTTAAGAAGTACACCTACATTTCTACTATGATCATCAATAAAAATGACAAAATAGAGAGAACATCCTATAGAAGAAATAAGTACAGGATCTCATACATCAGTATACACTAATTCTAGCTTCTTTGAAATTACTTTTGAACCAATTTTTGAAAAGCTCATCCTTATTGCTTTTCATATACACAGTATTCATAAAAATCTAAATTTATAGATTTTAAACAAGAAAGCTTTCATCTAGTAAGAAATGAATACATATCTTTCTTACTCATATGATCAAACATTCAATTCCAAAGACCTCCATCAACATCTGAATCAACTACTCCAATAGAATCTGATCTTTTATTGATAACATATAGGGTGTCTTCAATATTGTCATAAGTTATAACCATGACCACTTTTGTCACCTTCCACGAATATCCTATGAATGATGTCATATGGCCTAAGTTTGTAGCTAACACACATAAATTAAATTTCTCTTTAGACAAAAAACATGCCTAACATTCTTGAGTCTCCAAGTTAACCCATCTAACATTTTGATATCAACATCTCTCTATCCTACAATGTTGCAAGGCTTGTTGTCTCCTAGATACATTTTGTCCAGATCACCTTCTATGTAGTTCTTGAACACCTTGTTAGGACTTGCATGAAATGAAGCACCTAAATTCATAACTCAAGATTCAGAATTATCCAGAGACAATTAGAGAATCTAACTGAAACTCTTCAAGAGAAATATTTTCAGAGTGATTTTTGTCTTGACCTCCACCACTAAACTTCTTTGGAACAGTACAGTACTTTTTCAAGTGACCATTTTTTCCATAGTTCCAACATGCAATTTTCATTCTATCTGAAGTAGACTTGTTTCTTTTGGATTTAAATCTTCCTCTATTTGGATTTTTATCTAAAACCCTTTTCTCCATCTTCAACATTCAAAGTAAAATTTGAAGATTCACTATTTACCTTCCTGCAAACCTCTTCATTAAGCACTAACCCCACGATATTCTCAAAGTTCAATTTTGAACTTCCAGAAGAATTATAGCAGTAACTAGTCAATCCCAATTATCTAGAAATGAAGATAACAACAACAACACGCGCACCTTATCATCAAACTTGATACCAACTGAACACAACTAACCCATCACAATACTTAAATTATTCAGGTGCTCTACCATTGAACTATTGTCTAACAACTTCATATTAAATAACTTCTTCATCAAGCGCACTTTGTTTGAGGCCGAAGGCTTCACAAACATCTTAGTCAGTGCAGCTATAAGATTGATAGTAGTCTTCTCATTTATAATGTTGCAATAAATGAGAAAAGTGAAAGTCGATCAAACCTAGGGTTATCAGATCAAGAACCTAACACTCCTCCATAGTCATTGAATCTGATTTCTTGGTTATTCATTTCAATGATAAATACAACTTCTAATACAATAAATCTTCAATTTGCATCCTCCAGAATGTAAATTTCCACACCTTTGAACTTCTCAATCTTGTATCTTACTTCGACAGTCATTACTCCTACTCGAATTGAAACGTGGCTCTGATAACACTTGTTGAGTGAAGTAAAACCACGCAGCGAAACAAACAAGAAAGATAAAATACAGCGAAAAAAAAAAAAAACACCAGTATCTAAGTTGAAAAAATTCGAAATCAAACACCTCGTCAAGAAATTCACCATAAAAATTTGGGAGAATTAGTATATATCTCTCTTCTCTCTCACTCTCTCCTTATTTCTCTTCACGCTTGCGCCATTTTTAACTTCAAACTAACCAAGAGATGCAATACAACCATCAAGGCACATAACTCTTAATGAAAAACGATAAAGAAAATTGTCCAACCGGCCTCGTTGTGCCGTAGTACCAAATTTGGAGAGCCACAGCGCCAGATTTAGAGCACCACAATGCTTCGCTCTCTGTTCCCAGTATGTTTGACAGTGTTGCAGTGCTGAAGTTCGGAGTGCACAACACTCCTTGGCAGCGCTGCAATGCCAGGGTTTGGAGCGCTCAGCTCTCGATTTTTCTATAGGCAAACTATGCAACATTGAGGTAATCGAGTACATAGCGCTCAGGAGCTCAAGTATACAACACTGGGGCGTTGTACGAGCATCCGCACTTATATGTCTCTCTGAAAGGCCATCTATAACATTAAAAAGGTCTTACATCAGTGGTCTGCCACTTTCTCCAGTCGTTCACAGCAATAAGGATTCCATCCATCCTAGCATAGCCAATCCTTCTTTCTTGATCTACCAGCATGGTCAAACAAGCTAGTACATCCTAATTTAGATCCATGATATTCTTCTAACAGGTACAAACAAAGCTGCTATATCAACATCCTTAATTTGACTTTTAACATGAATCTAGTTGGCACAATCGGACCCTTTATTGGAAAAAAAGTTTACCATACACCACATTCCTTATTTCCAAGCCATGCATGTAATGTAACCGATCTTCTCCAATCATCTGGAAAGCAAAACTGCAAACCTCTTCACACACCCTCTTTCTACAAATCCCAAACTCAACAAGGACTTTCCATCCCACTTGAAAACTCCACTCTATACCGTCAACTAACTGGCTCACTTCAATATCTCACCACATCATCCTAATACTATCTACAATGTTAACCATACAGTCATAACCCTCTTCAATGCCATTTTCAATCCCTCAAGAGGTTCCTTCATTATATCCATGACACACTTCACTAACTTACCAATCACTAAAGGCCCACTCATTCATCAATACTACTCTTACTCTAATTGGGCTAGGGGCTTTAATGACCAAAAATCTACAATGGGTTATTTCATCTACGTTGGGAAAACCCTTGTCTCATTGAGCGCAAAGAAACAAAGCATGGTAGCTCCTTTCACTGATACAAAAGTATCATGCACTTGCCATAGTGACAACGAACAAAATTTTGCTATTGCTCTAACAATCTCTACAGGGCTTTTAGGTGGTGCTACGTTGTTGGTTTAGCCAAGCCTTGTCGCATTTTTTATTTATCAGATACTACTGGCTTGTCACTGGCATATATTATGAGCAATTTATGCAAATATTTGAAGGCATAATATCAATGCTTTTATTGAATTATATATTTAACCACTTAGGGACATATTTCTCATATGAGTGAAGATTTAAAGGCCCGATATCTAATTGCTTATTGAATTCATAAAAGCAGCTTTAAGACAAATCTAGGCAGGCATACTTAAAATAAAAAAAGAAAAGACATATTTAGACAGAAAGAGAAACTATTGGGACAGGATTTCTTCAAACTTCGCAGCCAAGTTCTTAACAGTAGAGTGGGAGACAGCATTTGATCCTCCTAAGTACCACTTCTGTATCATCTCCACTACATTGGCATTTTCCACTTGGATCTTACTTTCACATTTTCCTTCCGTATCAAATGTTATCTGCACAACAACAACAAAAAAAAAAAAAAATAATAATAATAATACTTATAAAAACATGCAAAATTAGGACAACAAAATCAAGCTTTTGAAATTTGATTAATAGATTAATTTTTTGCTTATTTTCTCGTTGATTTGTTATTCGAAAAGTTTATTAAATTGTATAGATTTCAAAGGTTCTTACCTCAGCTGTAGAAGGTAATGCTGCAAAATTGAAAGTGATGACAGAACCCTTCTTCAAATATAATGATTGGAAGAATTTTGTAACCTTCTCAAGTGCTTCTTCTTCCTCCTCTTCATCGTGATCGAGTGCCGCAAATTGATTTCTAACGGCACTCTCTAGTTGTACGCCATATTGTGAGCCTTTGATCTCTTTTATCACCACAATTCTAAAAACTTTCTCCACAGGAGCTGGGGAAAATTTACACAAGAAAGTAAAATAAATGAATTAGTGAATTTCTAAATAGTATATTAAATGGTTGACTCTGTAAATGATATATGATGAGTAATATTCTAACCTAAGAAAAGAGCCGTAAAGAAGAGGTCATCTTCTTCAAGCTCAGTTCTCTTTTTTCCTTCCCAGTTCTTCAGATACTGAGTGACACCCTTGTCCATGTAAATCCCAATTGCATTATACTTTATCTGAAGGAAATGGATTTCTACACTAGTAATACCTGCAAAAAAAAGAAAGAACAATAAACATAAATGGATCTAAGTCTGTTTATTTTGAGGCATTAGAAATAAATTCATACTAAGAAAAGTATTACTTCATAAGCATTCAAATATTCTCTCAGAAACATCGTCATCTGAGGTTAAGGTGGGTTAAGCTTTGTAGTCATTGTTGAATTTGAGGAAGCTTATGGGACAAGTAGTTTAATGAGCTTTAGACAACTTTTGTAGTTGTTTCAAGGTGTGTTCCAAATTTAACTAACAAAACTCTGTTCAAAATTTAACAGAGTTCAAGATCATATCATGCGCCAACATAATAATTTGTTCAATCAAACATAAATGATATGAGCGTGTGATAAACAAAAGCTTTAGTCAACGGTTTTAAGAAAATATATCAAAAAGAAATTATTAGATGATCATAAAAGATGGCACTTTTAGATGTTTGAAAGATTTATTTCTTCGTTTTCATGCTCTTACAAATTTCACTAATATGGTTACAAGATGTTAAAATCCCAACCGTCTCTTGGCCCTTGATCTCATGAACAACATGAGAAACCGTAGAAAGCTCATCTGGATCATGCTGTTAAAACTCAGTCGTCCCTTGGCCCTTGATCCCACAATCAGCATGGGGATTCGTGGGAGGCTTGTTTGGATCATGTCAATGTCCTTTTATGTTTGGGTGGCTGATTTAGGAAGGATTATATTAAAGCGATTATGCATGATTTTGCAGTTATTTGTCTCTTTATTAAGACATCTTGTATAGACCTATAAATAGGAATAGTTTTGTACAATAAAATTAAGCATTTTCCCTCTCCAAATCTTTGAATTTAATATGATATTAGAGCAAGGTATTCGATTCTTCTTCAAAACGAGAGCATCAGAGGGGAGAGTTGGTTCTTGTGTAATGTTACAACTCACATCCAGGGAAGCCGAGCAAGTGAGAGGGCTTCCCCTTTGCGGTCTTCTATGTGCGGCTCTCGTGCGTTCCTACCTAGGGGTCGAACTGAATTTAGAAGAGGATCAAGAGAGGGAGTGAACACGAACTGCATGCATGTGTACCTAAGTGGAGATGAACAGCACTCATGCGTGTGCTGGAGCATAACCGAGCAAGGAACGAGCGGTTGAAGAGCTGTTGTACACGCCATCAAATCCTCCACTCGAAGAGTCCATCCTTGCCCCAAATGTCGATGCTTTTGCATTCTCGATCCGCTACCCTCAGATCTGGGAGATGTACAAGAAGGTCGAAGCCTCCTTCTAGACACCAGAAGAAGTTGACCTCTCCCAAGATCTCTGCACTAAGATCAATCCCTCAAATCGGATGAACGCCACTTCGTGACCCACATTCTTGCCTTCTTCTCTACTACTGGCGGAATCATCATTGAGAACCTCACCAGTCGAATTTGGACTGAAGTCGGTTCAATGGATTCGAAGCTCGCCGATAGAATGGTCTTGATACAAGGAGTTGCCCAGACGATGCGCGCGGTGGGGAAGAAGATGGCTTTCTTGGTGGTAAGGCAGTTCATTGCTACGATCCAGTGCATGCTTATGGCGACCAAAGACTTGGTGAGCACACAGATGATGAAATACGAAACGTCCCTAAGTAGGGAGTTGATCGTGGATATTGAGGGTGAGGCTACAGAGAGATTAGAAGCTTTTTATCCTACCCTAAGGGAGTTGGCACTTGTTGGTTCTCCTAGTTCCGACCACCGGCCTTCATTGCCAAAATTTTGAGGAATACAGGTTCCCAACACCAACCTTCATTGTTGGAATTCAGAGGAATACGGGTTCTAACGATTGTCCTTCATTGCTAAAATTATGAAGAATATTGGTCCTTCCACTTACCTTCATTGTCGAAATTCTAAAGAATAATGATCATTTTGCTTCCTTTGTGCATCCAAGATCGATAAGTGATGGAGCAGGAGAGCTCTTCTCGTGTGCAACGTCTAGAGTAGACCGAGCAGAAGAAAGATAGATCGAGTGCAGGACCTCCTCTTGCATGCGTATGGAAAGAGCTGAGACTTCCCTCTCATGAGGGTCTAGGGCTGGGACAAGCAAGAGTGCAAGACATGCACTCCTTCCTGAGATCAGACCAAAGGGATAAGAGGACTTGTGTGCACCTGTACAGGGTCGATCAAACAAGAGTGTTCAGGTGGTGTCAGACGATTGATTTACATTGGGATAAAGGCTAGCTCGATTGGACGGGAGGAGATTTGCGTGCTAAGTGTTGAGTCGCTTGAGACGCATTTTTCAGTTGTTGTCCTTGAAGCTTGTTGCAACCCTAAAACATATTTTTTCCTATTGTTGTGCCTTCATTGTCGGACTTCCCTTTTGGTTGTTATTCTATCTATAACCAATGCAGCCTTCATTGTTGCCCTACTTGATATAACATTCATTACTATCCTTTGCCACCGCATTGTCTGAAGTTAATTTCTCTCAATGTTTTGACCAAATGGAGGACTTTATGGTAATGATCGATAACTCTCTTTTTTTGCACTAATTACCAAGCTGAGAATGTCCGATCTGTATTCCTCGTCATGAGGGGGAGTGCTAAAATCCTAACCATCCCTTGGCCCTTGATCCCATGAACAACATGGGGATTCGTGGGAGGCTCACCTGGATCACGTTGTTAAATCTCAGCCGTCCCTTGAACTTTCATCCCATGGCCAACAAGGGGATCCGTGGGAGGCCCACCTGGATCATGCCAATCTACTTTTATATTTGGGTGGCTGATTTATGAAGGATTATATTAAAGCAATTATGCATGATTTTGTAGTTATTTATATCTTTATTAAGACATCTTGTATAGATCTATAAATATGGATAATTTTATATGATAAAATTAAGCATTTTCCCTCACCAAATCTTTGAATTCAACACAAGTGTGCATAATTCAAATATAAGAACAACAAAAAAAGCTAAAATGTCATATATAATTATTTTTTAAGCATTCTCATTAAATATATCTCAATATTTTAAAATCAAAATATTAAATAAGACTTTTGGCACAAGAGATTCACCCTTGAACCCTAAGAAAAGGAGCTGCTATTCTTTGCTACATGCATACTATCACCTAACGCTATATAAAATTCTTCATGTGCAGTCAAATATCCAAAAAATTGGGTTCAAACCAATTCAATCTAATTCAAGCCAAGTCAATTGGGTTCAAGCTAAGCTAAATCGGTCTATTTTGTCTCAGCTACAAATGATTGCCACAAGAAACCAACTATGATCAAAGAACTCACTCGCCCAAAGCAAATGAGTGCAACCTATCAATCAACTATAACATATATGATCCATGAAGTCAGGCCTAACAACTACTCAAATGAAGGACTTCCTATATATGAAAATAATTGATCGATTATTCACTTATTCATCCACAAATACACACCAAGCCAAAGACTTCTCAATAGCTTGGTGACGACAACTAAAAGTCGGACATTCTAACTAAGTTACACAATTTTTATATTTTTCTATTATTTTTTTATATAGTCAAGTATATAATTAATTATGTAAAGCTCAAGCCTCAATCTAAATCTATAAAGAGAAGGTCAAGGGTGAGCTCAACTTGCTCAATTTTTTTATGCTCAAGCTAGCTTTTATAGAAATCTCCAAGCTTTCTCGCTATAAATTTTTTTCTCCCTCTCTCTCTATTTCTTTGCTTTCTATTTACTCAATGTTCTTAGTATAGTTGGTTGTGATTCACGGACAAATTTGAATACAACACTTTGATCTAATTACAATAAAGCTACATGTGAGCCAAGATGTGGATTTCAATAAATACGGAAGGATCTTGTAATTGGTAAAACAATAAATATATTCCTCTATTTAGAGAAGAAGACCATACAAAAAATTTAATATCACACACCTTAACTTTCTCCTATAACTTTAGAAAATAGTCTAAGAAAAAAAAAACTAATAGTTTACAAGAGGCCTATGAGGTGAACAATGAGCAATAATCTCATTTGTCTTCTTAATAATCAAGAATGCATTTCTAAGAGAAGTTATACAAGATTAAATATAGAAAGCAATGAGACATGAGAGCTTGTCAAACTTCCAAAAAATCACAAACCTATTGATTTGAAGCGGATTTGTATAGCCAATGGAGAAAGTAAGACTAGTATCTAAAGGCTACAAAGTATAAGAAGACACCCATTATAATAAGATATTTGTTCTCATTACACATGAAAACTATTATATTGATATTATATATTGCAGCTCAAAATCAACAAAAGATTTTTCAAACGGATGTCAAATCCATTTTTGAATGATTTTCTTAAATTCGTTCATGTGCTACAATTTATGTTTTATGTAAAGAATAGATATAAAGAAAATATTAAACTTAGAGAATGCACTATGTGTCTTGCTTAGAAAATACAGTTCTATTTTCAATCTTTTTGAGGTATGAAAAAAGAAATTTATTATAACTTTTCAAGGCGTTTCAAGAAAAACCTTGGACTTCGAAATCAAAATATTTCTAATTACATATAACAAATTAAGGAATTTAAAAAACCTCATTATTTTTCAAAAACAAATCTTGAAATTTCGGGGCTGTTTGGATACAGGATTTATGCAGCATTTGAGCAGGATTTAGGGAACCGTTAAATCTCAAGCGAGTTAAATCCTCATTTTCGCTCTTTTTGCCGTAAATCCCGGATTTACTAAAATCCGGTAGTTCGGCGGATTTACGGGATTTGGCCGAAGAAGTGCGCGAACGGAAGAAAGATGGCTACCTTCGCAACGAGCAAGCTCCCGTCGTCGTCGTTATTTCCCATAGAACAGAAGAACAGCGAGGAGGTGTGATTTCCGATCAGACGGGAAGGAACGTCGCCGATGGAGGCGAAGAAGTTATTTATTCACTCGTTCAAAACTCTACCTCTCACGCGAAGGAGGCAAAGTCGCAGAGCAACGAACGGTGGAGAAGGGGAGAAGGAAAAATGGCAAATATGCGGCTACAGTAAGTGTAGAACAGACAGAAATATAGCGCAGAAATAAATTAATTTAATTAAAATTATTTTAAAATTTAATTTAACTAATAAATAATTAATTATTTAAATAATTTGATAATTAATTTAAATTTAAATTATATTATTTATAATAATTATTTAATAATAATAATTAATATTAAAAACATAATTAAAATTAAAATTAATAAATTATTTCATAATTATATTATTATAATTATAATTACAATTAATATATAATTTTTATTTAAAATATAAATTAAATTTAAAACTTTTAATAAATTAATCAATAATCATCTTAAATTCTAAATTATATTGCCAAAAAAATTTTATAAAATTTAAGAGAAATTTATCTTATCAAATATTTTTCAAGATTTAACTCTAGCAGAATTTTATGGGATTTACTGAATTGTTTAAATCCAATTAAAGTTAATTCCCGCATGCTGCCAAACAGCCCCTCAAGCATAACAACTTTTTTCCTGCTTATTAAAGCAGCTTTCTATTAAAAAATTAAAATTTTTATAATTAAAAATTATTTCAAGCAATAAAAAAGTTGTGTCAAACAAAGCCAAAATCAGCCATTACGGTAATCATCGTACCTTGGCCTACCAAAGCCAATGGCTTGGTTCTGGTGATCTCAGCTGGGAAAGGAATTCCATCAATCAGCACCTCCTTCGAACTCATACCTGTTAAGACCATTAGATCGTTCACAAATTTAATCAATCGAAGGAAACCAAACAGCAACTTCAAACCCGTACTTCTAAGGGAGGGAGAGAAGCGAGAGCGAAAGCGCGAGAGAGACAGAGAGAGAGAGAGAGAGAGAGAGAGAGAGAGAGAGAGAGAGAGAGTAAGGCGGATAAGCTGCGACTTTGGCAAGGAAAGAGGGCTTTAGGGCTATTATAAAGGAGGGCTGCGGAAGAAGCGGTAGTTGGGATGAAAGGTTAATGGAAGATCTAATCAAATGGTATTACAAAGAAATATCACTTTCATTCATTTAATATTTTTATTAAATTATCAGATATGCGTTAGAAATTGTGCTATACATAATATTTACAAATTATATTAATATCAACAAATAGCTAAGAATAATAAAATATATTATAAGAAAAAATAACTAGTTCTTCTAGATACGAGATTAAGATTTTGTTTGGGACAGTTTTTTTACTGTTTCTTAAAGCAGCTTTTTAGTATAAAAATTAAAAAATTTGTACTATAAAGGTGCTTCAAGAAGCAAAAAAAGTCATCCCAAACAAAACCTAAGGGCAGATGGTGGGCATTGATAGTCTATTGAAGTAGAGAGTTACAAGAGTAAAGTTTTTAACAATTTTTTTAATGGTGTCATAGATAATGATTGAGCATGTGTTTCAATTGTTATGCTATGAAAGTAAGAGAACGAAACTTTCCATTGAGATGAACTCCTTCTACCTAACACTTTGCATGGATATATTTTAAACGTAGTTCTTTCTTTCTAAACATAAAAGAAAATACTAATTTAAAAGATTGAAATTCAAGGTGAAGCCATATTTCTATTTCATCTCTCATACAATACTTCACCTTTATATTATGGAAGAATTGAGCTTCATGTTTGACTAATTATTCATAGTTTGTAATTGGTTGCTTTGTCCCTTTTGTAGTGTTTTATAAATCATTGTGGCATGGATTAATGAAGAGTACTTATTTTCCTATATTCTTTGTAAATATTTATACTAAATATTAACAATAAAATAATTAGATAATTAATGGATATTAATATATTATTAGAATTATTAGGTTACTAGGAGGCCATAAAGGCTATAAACAGGCCTCCTTGGAATACTAGAACATCAAGCAAAATGTGAGATCTCCTTAGATATTTAGCTTCACCCTCCTCCTACTTGAAGTGGGCACTTTTGAATTGCCCAAAACCTCCACACCGCGCACCCTTCTATCTAGCGCTATATAATTGCTAGAAATTATCTAGTTATTTTCATAATGCGATATTTTACTATTTAGTTGTATTTTTTTCTATATTTTCTAAAAATGGTGTTCTTGTTAAGCCTCACTGACATTCGATGTTGACTTTGATGTACCCTCGTCTAGTTTCATGATCTTATCCATCAATGTTGATTCAAATTCTCGCACAAAACTCCTACAATCATCAACAACTACCTATCCGAAATTTTCAGATATGTCTCATATTTCAAAATCCAAATGATGTCTTTGATCTAAGCATTCCCCAAAAATTTATTATATCCCACATTAGATCTGTCATTTACCTCCAACCATACCACTTCCTCCTCCTCTCACCGTCTCCTTTTCAACACCTACATCCATGACCTACAAAGCTTCATTAAATCTAGCCATATTCTTCTTGGACTAACACTCTTCTAAATCTCTCATCCTCAACACCCTTTGCTTGCAACACAATTATCCCATATCCCAAATATCAACATATCAACGCCAATCATGTTCACTACTTCTCCTTTATGATTCAAAGCTAGATATATTGACCCCAAATATGAACAATCCACCAGCATTCTCCTTCAAAATCATTGCAGTTACCAGATTTGATATTGATTCCACCATCGACTCCACCAATCCCATCATCCTAGCTATCCACAAATGTGTCAACCATTAGATTTGACTAGCGCAATGAATTTGATCTGCCATCTTCAACATCAATCCATACTTATTCGTCTTTCATCCAACAATATAGATATTGATAGAGCCATCAATTTTTTTCTTATTTTCATTTGATCAACTTTGAGGGCTAGATATTTATGAGCGAATAATGCTAATAAAAAATATAATTGAATAATTAATAAGAATAAGTTTATTATTAGGATTATTAGGTTATTAGGGATCCTTAAGAACTATAAATCGGTATCCTTAGATTATTAGGGCAAAAAGCAAAACATGAGACCTATTTGAAACTTTGACTCTCCCCCTTTCTCCTCCTATTAGAGTTATGGGCACCCCTAAAATTTTCCCCCTTTATCTGGAACTTTAGATATGTGAAATTTTTTTGACATATTTTCTTAATAAAATAGTTATATTTATGTATAATTTTTATTTATGTATTTCTGCAAATGTTTCTATCAAACCATCCCTTTTTATATGTATTTACAAATGTGCATGGGATATTTATCCTTTCAAAGCTGATATAAAGATGCTGCAATAAAAAGGTATTATATACTCCATTGATCTTTTGCTAAAAAATGCATAATAAAAAGAATATAAGGTACAAAAATATTATATAATTGAAATATTTTAAATTATTCGAATAAGTGTAAAATAAATGCATATAATTATTTCTTTATTTATCTTGAAGTAAAATAAATGCAGTGTACGCAAAACCTAATAATAATGATGACCGGTGGCCAACGACAATGTTAGTGGCAATGTGATTGGCTTCATAATGACTTGTGGTCTGCTGGAGGGGAGGATACTTTTGAAAGCAATTTGTAAACTAGCTCGTTTAATAATTATGTTAGGCACCGTAAAAGGAAATCTAAGAAGAAGATTTTCACCGTGGCTAGTTTTGAGGTTGTGGTTTTTGGCTTTTTTCAGTTTTTGCTGTCGTGGTTGCTTTGGATCAGGACTATAAGAAAGCAGTTTTATTGCATGCACCTTTGATGGCCAGGGTTTGGGCAACCTTTGTGGTCTGATGTGTTTGGTGATTGTTGGCTTGGTTTCTTAGCAGATTATTTGATCCTTCCTGGATGGCCCCTCCCTGAGAACTAGGTGTCGGTCTGAGTCTGTTTGGATCCGATTTTGATTTTGATTTGTTTCTAATTTGGTCTGTGTTTCCCTCAGATTACTCTTAACATGTGCTTTTTGTTCTTCCCTGATTGTAACCCACCTAATGTGACCCTGATGTGGTCTTGCGGTGTATCATTTTCTTTTAATAAATATTTTGTTTTGTTTAAAAAAATGACAATGTTAGTTGCAGTAGCAGGTGATGACTAGAGGCGATGATAACAATAGTAGATAATTTTTTGTGTATTTGAAATATATCAAATTGAACGAATTTTAAAATGCACAAAAATTGAACTAGATGATGAATTTCAAATATTTTAAAATTTTACTCTCATTTCTTCATTTCAAATCACATCCTAATACTTTCAAAATCCGTAAATTTAAAATATTTTACACATTTATTACTTCAAACTAAACAATTCCTAAAGGAATCCTTTGTTAAATAATTAAGTATGAGAGGTTAAAAATTCTGAATTCCCGTATCAATTTATAAATCCAATAATCATTAAAAATGGAATGGAACTATATAATAATAATAATAATAATAATAATAATAATAATAATAATAATAATAATAATAATAATAATTGTTGCGTACTGGAATATTCACGACGGTAGAGAAATATATAGTTTAACGTCTTAGCGTTGTACGAAAATCCAGCACACAATCAGATAAGTGAGAGGATGTAGCATTCATAAGTGACACCAGAGTTTTTACATGGAAAACCCCTGAAAAAGGGGGAAAAACCACGGGGCCTGGCCCGGCTTGAATGAATCCACTAGTATTTGTAGTCGATTACAAATGAGGCTCTTCCTTAGGAGAAGGCCTTGGATTGATGTAGCAAATGTACATCATATAGATTGCATTACATGGTAAGAGTTACATATACAGGTTTGTTTGGCCTGAAGGGACCGTAGGCGGTAGGAGACTGGGGTCTAAAAAGACCGTTGTCTGGTGATGGAGGTCGGACGGACCGTAGTAGGCGATGAAGGCCTGAAGGACCGTAGGCGGTAGGAGATAAGGAGTCAGGTGTTAGTCCCAGTGTCACTTGGAAGATCGGATGTTGATGGTTTGGCCTTGAGTAGGACGTCGGGTCTTAAGCAGGACGTCAGGTCTTCAGCAGAACATCGGGTCTTCAGCAGGACGTAAGGACTGAACGTCGGGCCTTGAACAAGACGTCGGGTCTTTGGTAGGAAGTAGGGACTGAGTGTCAGGCCTTGAACAAGACGTCGGGTCTTTGGCAGGATGTAGGGACTGAGTGTCGGGCCTTGAACAAGACGTCGGGTCTTTGGCAGGACGTCGGGGATGAACGTCGGGCCTTAAGGTGGTGGTCCGGCGAGGTTTTGTGGTGGTCCGGCGAGGTTCCTGCGGTGGTCCGGCGGTGGTCCGACGAGATTCCTGCGGTGGTCCGGCGAGATTCTGCGGTGGTCCGGCGGTGGTCCGGCGAGATTCTGCGGTGGTCCGGCGGCTGTCGAGGAGGAATTCCTTCCTTCTCTTCTCTTCTTCTCTCTCTTGCTTGGATCCTCTCTTTATGAGAAATGAGGGCTCTATTTATAGATTTTCTGGAGTGGCATGGCCCGTAAATAGGCATGAGATCAGGGGCGAATAGGGAGTGGTCCAATGGACGGCCGATATCGAATCCTTTGATCATGTACCGTTCGTTGGGCATTTGAAGGCCTTAATGATGTCAAAATTCTGCGATCTTGGGCTCGTTGGATTCGTCTCGTCGAGCCGTTCGATTCGAGTATAAGCTCGTCAAAATCGGAGACCGTTTGGTAACTCAAATTGCAGTTTGAACCTTCCAACAGCGCTCTGAGCCCTTGATTCGGACTCATTCGGGCTCGGATTGGGTTGATCTTGGTGTCGTTGGGTTCGTATTTCCGAGACGCTCAGTTTGACTGTAAGCTCGCTGAAATCAGAGTTCGAGTGCGCCCAAAATTAATTTTTGTAGTTTCCAACTAGCTTTTGCCTCGAGATTCGTGCCAGATCAAGCTAATTTTGTGATGCCGTATCAGTTGCCCCCCTATTTTCGGACGTCGAAGCTTCAGAAGTCCGAAAATACTTGTTCCGAAATTTTACCTTGGCCGAATCGCAAAAAATTGCGTTCCTAAAGTTGAACATTTGCACAAACATGATTGTAGAGGCCCTGTTGAGTTCCGAAAGTGTCGTAATCGAGTCCGGAACGTCGAAAAACGTGTCCGGGGACCACAAAAACGTTGGAATCGGACCGTCCGGGCCGAAAATCGGGCCCGGACACGTGTAGGCGCCCGAACCGGCCGGCTGGCCGGCCGGCCGCCGCTGCCAGCGCTCGCCGCCGGCGGCAGCGCCCCCGCGGAACCGCGCGGGAGGACCCGCGGAACCGCGCGGTTTGACCGCGCGCGGCTGGACCCGCGCGTTGCGGTTTGGACCCGCGCGTTGCGACTGGACTCGCGCGGTGCTCCGCACCCGCCACCCGCACCCGGGCTAACCCGGCTGGACCCCCGCCGTGGCCTGCTCTGCCAGCCGAGCGTGGCTGGCCGCAATCCATGCGCAGGAGCCGCGGATTGCTCCCGCTGGCCGCGCCCAAGGGGTGTGGCCGATGGCTGCACCGACCTAGTGGGCCCCATTTCGAGAAAAATAGCGTTTTTTTTTGCTATTTTTTTAGTCCAAAAAAATTCCGAAAAAATTCCAAAAAATTCCGAAAAATTTAGAAAAATATGAGAAATTCAAAAATGCCGGAAAAAATCTAGAAACTTCCATTCTTCTCTTCAAAAAAGTATAAAAAGACCCCTAGGCCTTTAGAAAAATTGCTCTTCTCATCTTCTTTTCTTCTTCTTCTCTTCTCTTCTCCCTCTGTCCTTTCTTTTGAGGCCTTCCCTCGATTTTTCGAGGCCCCTCTCTTGGCAAGGAAGTCCGGAGATTTCCCCTCCTTCTCTTCTCCCTCTGTCCTTTCCATTGAGGCCTTCCCTCGATTTTTCGAGGCCCCTCTCTTGGCAAGGAAGTCCGGAGATTTTCCCTCCTTCTCTTCTCCCTCTGTCCTTTCTATTGAGGCCTTCCCTCGATTTTTCGAGGCCCCTCTCTTGGCAAGGAAGTTCGGAGATTTCCCCTCCTTCTCTTCTCCCTCTGTCCTTTCTATTGAGGCCTTCCCTCGATTTTTCGAGGCCCCTCTCTTGGCAAGGAAGTTCGGAGATTTCCCCTCCTTCTCTTCTCCCTCTGTCCTTTCTATCGAGGCCTTCCCTCGATTTTTCGAGGCCCCTCTCTTGGCAAGGAAGTCCGAAGATTTCCCCCTTCTCCCTCTATTCTTCGAGAGATATTGCGGAGTTCTGATGTTAGTTGGTTGGAGATGGAGGTCGGAGAGACCGTTGTAAGGAGGGAGGTTGACAACGAACAGAAGTCCAACGAAGGTTGGAGAAGTACGACGACGAGTAGACATTCAACGACATGTAAAAGCCCGATGAATGTCCGTCGATATGCAAGAGTTCGACGTCGAGTATAAGACCGATGAAAGTCCCGTAATGAGTATAAGTCCAGCGTCGGGGGAGAAAGTATGATGACAGGTAGGAATTTAAACGTCGCGTAGACATACAACGTCAGGCAGAAGACCGGCGAAAGTCTATTAACTGGTAGAAGTCCGACATCCGGTAGAAGTACGAAGTCGGGTAGAGGTGCAGCGTCGGGTAGAAGACCGACAAAGGTTCGTCGACGGGCAGAAGTCCGATGACGAGTAGAAGTCCGCTGACGAGCAGAAGTCCGACGACAGGGAGAAGTCCGACGTCGTGTAGAAGTATGGCCTCTGGCAGAAGACCGATGAAAGTTCGTCGACAGGCAGAAGTCTGACGACGAGTAGAAGTCCGCTGATGAGCAGAAAGTTCGACGACAAGGTGAAATCCGACGTCGTGTAGAAGTACGGCCTCTGGCAAAAGACCGATGAAAGTTCATCGACGGGCAGAAGTCCGACGACGAGTAGAAGTCCGCTGACGAGCAGAAGTTCGACGACAAGGTGAAATCCGACGTCGTGTAGAAGTACGGCCTCTGGCAGAAGACCGATGAAAGTTTATCGACGGGCAGAAGTCCGCTGACGAGCAGAAGTCCTACGACGGGGGAGAAGTCCGCTGACGAGCAGAAGTCCGACGGAGAGTCCGACGTCAGGCAGAAGTCCGCTGACGAGCAGAAGTCCGACCGTCGTCAGGCAGAAGTCTGCTGACGAGCAGAAGTTCGTCGTCGGGTAGAGAAGTCTGGCTCACGAGAAGAAGTTCGATGAAGAAGTATGGCCGACTGGCAGAAGATCGATGAAAGTTCGTCGACTGAGGCAGAAGTCTGACGACGAGGGGAAGAGTATTCCGCTGATGAGCAGAAGTTCTACGACGGGGAGAAGAGAGCAGAAGTACGACGTGAGGCAGAAGTCTGCTGACGAGCAGAAGTTTGACGACATGGTGAAATCCGACGTCGTGTAGAAGTACGGCCTCTGGCAGAAGACCGATGAAAGTTCATCGACGGGCAGAAGTCCGATGACGAGTAGAAGTTTGACGACAAGGTGAAGTCCGACGTCGTGTAGAAGTACGGCCTCGGGCAGAAGTCCGATGAAAGTTCGTCGACGGGCAGAAGTCCGATGACGAGTAGAAGTCCGCTGACGAGCAGAAGTTCGACGACAAGGAGAAGTCCGACGTCGGGTAGAAGTATGGCCTCGGGCAGAAGTCCGATGAAAGTTCATCGACGGGCAGAAGTCCGACGACGGGTATTAGTCCGATGAAAGGAAGAATTTTGGCGTCGTGTAATAGTCCGTCGAAAGTCCTGCAAGGCAAAAGTTTAGCGCAGGAGGAAATTCAAAATCGGGAAGAATTTTAACATTATGGAGAAGTCAGATAGAAGTCTATTGACGAAATTCTAACGACGTTAACCAAGGATGTGAGACTTTTCCGAGGTTGTAAGTCGGAGCCCTGCTCGACGACATTAACCTGTGTGGAAGAGGTCGGGGAAAATCCACTAAGGATGTGAGACCTTTCCGAGGTTGTATGCCGGAGCCCTGCTCGACGACGTTAACCTGTGTGGAAGAGGTCGGGAGAATCCACCAAGGATGTGAGACCTTTCCGAGGTTGTATGTCGGAGCCTTTGCTCGACGACATTAACCTGTGTGGAAGAGGTCGGGAGAATCCACTAAGGATGTGAGACCTTTCCGAGGTTGTATGCCGGAGCCCTGCTCGACGACGTTAACCTGTGTGGAAGAGGTCGGGAGAATCCACCAAGGATGTAGGACCTTTCCGAGGTTGTATGTCGGAGCCTTTGCTCGACGACGTTAACCTGTGTGGAAGAGGTCGGGAGAATCCACCAAGGATGTAGGACCTTTCCGAGGTTGTATGTCGGAGCCTTTGCTCGACGACGTTAACCTGTGTGGAAGAGGTTGGAGAATCCACCAAGGATGTAGGACCTTTCCGAGGTTGTATGTCGGAGCCTTTGCTCGACGACGTTAACCTGTGTGGAAGAGGTTGGAGAATCCACCAAGGATGTAGGACCTATCCGAGGTTGTATGTCGGAGCCTTTGCTCGACGACGTTAACCTGTGTGGAAGAGGCCGGGAGAATCCACCAAGGATGTGAGACCTTTCTGAGGTTGTATGTCGGAGCCTTTGCTCGACGACGTTAACCTGTGTAGAAGAGGTCGAATCGAATCCCCCTGGGATCGATTTTACCTTGATTGGGAGGGGTCGAATGCCGCGTGTATCCCGAATCAAAGGTGAAGAATGGTCTATTTTTAGACCGTTACTGTCTTTTTGAGGTCGAGGTTAAGACCTTGCCCAAGGAGTAGAAGCCCAACATGGGACTGTTTAAAGCTTGCAATTGATTTGAAGTATCCTCGCATTTGCTCGAATATTCCTGAAATATCATCCTGATATATAAAGCATTAGAGGATCTTTTTGACCAGAATTGTGGTCAAAGTTGCCCCCCAGTCCGCATTTGATGCAACAATGACTGATATCAGGAAGTTGATAAGAGCGATCTTTTGAGATTGGAGCAAAAGTTGCCCCCCAGTCGGGAATCACTTTCCCACAGACGGCGCCAAACTGTTGCGTACTGGAATATTCACGACGGTAGAGAAATATATAGTTTAACGTCTTAGCGTTGTACGAAAATCCAGCACACAATCAGATAAGTGAGAGGATGTAGCATTCATAAGTGACACCAGAGTTTTTACATGGAAAACCCCTGAAAAAGGGGGAAAAACCACGGGGCCTGGCCCGGCTTGAATGAATCCACTAGTATTTGTAGTCGATTACAAATGAGGCTCTTCCTTAGGAGAAGGCCTTGGATTGATGTAGCAAATGTACATCATATAGATTGCATTACATGGTAAGAGTTACATATACAGGTTTGTTTGGCCTGAAGGACCGTAGGCGGTAGGAGACTGGGGTCTAAAAGACCGTTGTCTGGTGATGGAGGTCGGACGGACCGTAGTAGGCGATGAAGGCCTGAAGGACCGTAGGCGGTAGGAGATAAGGAGTCAGGTGTTAGTCCCAGTGTCACTTGGAAGATCGGATGTTGATGGTTTGGCCTTGAGTAGGACGTCGGGTCTTAAGCAGGACGTCAGGTCTTCAGCAGAACGTCGGGTCTTCAGCAGGACGTAAGGACTGAACGTCGGGCCTTGAACAAGACGTCGGGTCTTTGGTAGGAAGTAGGGACTGAGTGTCAGGCCTTGAACAAGACGTCGGGTCTTTGGCAGGATGTAGGGACTGAGTGTCGGGCCTTGAACAAGACGTCGGGTCTTTGGCAGGACGTCGGGGGAACATGAACGTCGGGCCTTAAGGTGGTGGTCCGGCGAGGTTTTGTGGTGGTCCGGCGAGGTTCCTGCGGTGGTCCGGCGGTGGTCCGACGAGATTCCTGCGGTGGTCCGGCGAGATTCTGCGGTGGTCCGGCGGTGGTCCGGCGAGATTCTGCGGTGGTCCGGCGGCTGTCGAGGAGGAATTCCTTCCTTCTCTTCTCTTCTTCTCTCTCTTGCTTGGATCCTCTCTTATGAGAAATGAGGGCTCTATTTATAGATTTTCTGGAGTGGCATGGCCCGTAAATAGGCATGAGATCAGGGGCGAATAGGGAGTGGTCCAATGGACGGCCGATATCGAATCCTTTGATCATGTACCGTTCGTTGGGCATTTGAAGGCCTTAATGATGTCAAAATTCTGCGATCTTGGGCTCGTTGGATTCGTCTCGTCGAGCCGTTCGATTCGAGTATAAGCTCGTCAAAATCGGAGACCGTTTGATAACTCAAATTGCAGTTTGAACCTTCCAACAGCGCTCTGAGCCCTTGATTCGGACTCATTCGGGCTCGGATTGGGTTGATCTTGGTGTCGTTGGGTTCGTATTTCCGAGACGCTCAGTTTGACTGTAAGCTCGCTGAAATCAGAGTTCGAGTGCGCCCAAAATTAATTTTTGTAGTTTCCAACTAGCTTTTGCCTCGAGATTCGTGCCAGATCAAGCTAATTTTGTGATGCCGTATCAATAATAATAATAATAATAATGATGATGATGATGATGATAAAACTTGTTGTGACCTAGAATATTTGTGGCGATAAAGAAATATAAAGTTTAATGTCTTAGTTTTGTATGAAGATTCAACACAAAATCAGATAAAAGAGAATGGTGTAGCATTTATAAGAGACATAAGAGTTTTTTATGTAAAAACCTCTAAAGAGAGGGAAAATCACGTATGGCGATTAGCCTAATTTGAATTAACCCACTAGTGTTTGCAGTCGATTACAAATGAGGCCCATCCTTGGGGGGAAGGCCTTTGCTTGATGTAGTAAATATACATCATACATAATGCATTACATGGTGGGATTTGGAAGAATCAGTATTGACATGTTTGTTTGTCGGCAAAATCATAATTAGCATGCGACGAAGGTCGAAAAGACCGTAGCCTGGTGACGTTTGTCGGAAGGATCATAGTTGGCAGGCGACAGAGGTCGGAAAGACCATAGGCGGGTGATGGTGGTAGGAAGGACCGTAGTCTGCGGACAACGAAGGTAGAAAAGACCATAGTCAATGATAGTGGTCAGAAAGACTGTAGCCAGTGGGCGATAGAGGTCAGAAAGACTATTGTTTGACGATGAAGGTCGGAAAGACTGTAGTCTGGCAATGGAGGTCAGAAGGATCAAAGTTGGTGGGTAAAGGTCTCAAATATTGTTTTATATTGATAAAGTTGGCAGGCGACATAGTTGGCAGGCGACAGAGGTCGGAAAGACCATAGTCGGGTGATGGTGGTAGGAAGGACCGTAGTCTGCGGACAACGAAGGTAGAAAAGATCATAGTCAATGATAGTGGTCAGAAAGATTGTAGCCAGTGGGCGATAGAGATCAGAAAGACTATTGTTTGACGATGAAGGTCGGAAAGACTGTAGTCTGGCAATGGAGGTCAGAAGGATCAAAGTTGGCGGGTAAAGGTCTCAAATATTGTTTTATATTGATAAAGGTCAAAAGTATTGTAGTTGACGAGCTATAGAGGTCGGATAGTCGACGGGAGACAGAGGTCGGAAATACAGTAGTCTGGCGACGGAGGTCGAAAGGATCGTAGTCGACGGGCGATAGAGGTTAGATAAACTGTAATCTGACAACGGAGGTTGGAAGGACTGTATCTGGTGATGTTGGTTGATGAGGCTATAGTTGGAGACTATCATTGGCTAGGTGGGAATTCGGCAAAGTCCAGCTATAATTGGTTGTTGGGAGGAAATCCGGTGAAAGTCAGATTAAGGTCAGTGGTTGGGCATAAGTCCAACGATAGTTGGTGGCCGAGCGGAAGTACGGTGACACTCAGTGGTTGGGAGGAAGTCCGGCAAAAGCCCGATGACAGTTGGTGGTTAGGCATATGTTCGGTGATAGTTAGTGGCCTGGTGGAAGTCGGACGATAGTCGGTGGTTGAGAAAAAGTTTGGCAATGATTGGTGATCAGGCGGTGGTTGAGGAGGAGCTTGGTGGCAAGAGAGATCTCAAATTTCCCTTCCACTCCTCTCTTCTTCCCTTCTTCCCATTCCTCTCTCCTTTCTTCCTTCTCTACCTTCTCTTCCTTGCTTGGGGTCCCCCTCAAAAAAAATGAGGGGTGTATTATAATTTTTTGGGAGTAGCATTGCCAATAAATAGGAGGGAGGTCAAGGGTATGTTGGGAATGATTTGAATGGACAATTGATATTGATCATCTTGATCGTGGACTGCTTTGGGCATTTAAATGTCTTAGTGATATTAGAATTCAATGATCTTAAGCTCGTTGGATTTGTCTTGTCGAGCCACTCAATTCGACTATTAGCATATCACGTTTGGAAATCGATTGATAATTCAAATTATATTTTGAACCTTCCAAAAGCACTTAAGCCTTTGATTTGGACCCATTTGGGCTCATGCTGAGCCGAATTTGGTGTCATTGGGTTTTTCTTTTCGAGACGTTCAGTTTGACTATAAGCTTGCTTAAATCGAAGAGGATGGCCCGAATATAATTTCAAAAGTTTTCTAACTTAATTTTGCCTCGAAATTGGTGCCCAATCAAGATGAATTTTTGATGATATATCAAAACTAATTGATGAGCATTGTATAAATGATCTTTTGTATTTTGTCCACATAAATTTATTTTAGTCTAATTTATGAGCAAAATCTAAATTTGATGTAGCGTATTTTAAGCTTTTTTTTTTTTTTTGAATTTGTACGACATAAACATAAGCGAATACAATTTTGCAAGACTTAAGATGGTTGTCAATTATTTTTATTCAATCCAATTTTCAAATCATATATAAATATTAATTATTAGGCTTAGAAAATTAACATGAAGATTAAGTAATTGACAGTTCTCATCTTTTTTATTTTTCTGAAAAATAATATTCAAAATACGTTTCTTTTTAATGATAAATGAATGGAAAAAAAAATATGAAAGAGACACGTAATATATTAATAAATTATTTAATAAAATCTTTAGAAGCTATATAAGAATAGTTGGTTTCTGAGCGTATAGCCTTATGTATGGCTGATCCTGCGGCCAATTGTCGTTGGTGGTGAGACCCGACACGTCTATTACTGTCGTGGGTTCCCAATAGACACAAGAATTTAAAGCCTTTAATGTTATATTAAAGTTTTATAGGCAAGTAGGTTTGACTTGAAAACGGGTCGTTCCAACAGCTGACGTGGGCCCAACGCTGATTACTCGCCGCACTTTTAGAAAAATGAGGGCAAAATCCCATTTTCTTTACTTATTATTAAGCCTTTAAATATCGGATTGGTTCAACTGATTGAATCATGAACCGGACAGCTATGATTTACTATAAAATCGATTTCACATAAAATTGCTATCAAACCGACAGTTTGACTATCAAAACGCTAAAATGGTCCCCGTTTTTTAATAACCGGGCGATTCATCTGAAAAATAATTTTAGTCGTTCAAATTAAATCAAATGGCCAAAAATTAGCTAAGGCAAAGCTTATACTTATACAAAATGAAAAAAAAAAAAACCTTTCTAAGATTCTTCCTGTTCGCCTGACTCGCCGCCTATTTCGTGAAGCCATAAGGAAGAAGGAACCAAAGAAGAGCATGCTCGACTCCTCTCCGTCCCACTGATGTGAGTTCAACACTTCTTTTCCTCAGCCTCACTCTGCTCGATCCTCCTCGCATTTATGATGTGCTCTTTGATTCTTGCATTTACTATTTATTTTAAGATACTTTTTTTATTAGCATGTGGTATCCGAAGGTTGAAGAATATATTTTGTTATTTCATTCTTAGACTGATTTTTTTGGGGAAAAAACTGCATGCTAATAATATATTTAACTTTAAATTTATCAAATTGATTTGTTATGTTTGTTTTATGCTTCATATCATGATATGAAGCTCCGTAGAACATGCATATTTTTTTACATGCAATTCTAGACAAAATGTATTCATGTTTCTTTTCGTTGTTTATTGATAAGCTCTTATTAAATGGTTAAAATGAATCACTTTTTTCAATATAGATCATGGAGTGTGACACCATCAGTCAATTAGATGTCTCCAATGCATTTCTCCAAGTTCACTTATCAAAAACAGTTTACATGGCTCAACCTTCGGATTTTAAAGATTCCATTCATCCGACATATGTATGCAAACATAATAAGATAATGTATGGCCGCTTAAAGTAAGCTCCTAAGCAGTGATATTTTACCTTCACATATTATCTCACCCAATAGGGTGGGGTTTCACATTTAGTACAACAGATCCATCACTCTTAATATACTATAAACAAACTACTTTACTTTACCTTCTGGTATATGTTGATAATACTTTGTTGATGGGCAAGAACTTCAATATTATCTCAAACCTACTGGCTAATCTTCAACACAAATTTCACTTGAAGAATCTTGGCACCTTGACTACCTTTCTCAACCTGGAAGTTACTGTAAGCCTCTCTTAAATCTTATTTCCAACTAACAGGACACTGCACCAACTTCTACGCTCTCATTTGTTGATCCAATCCTTTATCAACATCTAGCATGCAATCTCCAATAACTTACAATAACTAGACCAAATTTAATATTTGTTGTAAATCAAGTCTGTCAACATATGCACACACCCCTCAAAATCAGCATTTTCAAATGATAAAATGAATTCTTTGTTACATAAAAGAAACACTTCATCTTGGTTTACCTCTTGAACCCGATAACCTACATTTATATGCATTTGTAGATGCGGATTGCGGTGGTGATAAACAAGATCGTAAATCAACTACTAATTATTGTGTGTTCCATGGGTCAAATATTATCAGCTGGTATGCCAAAAAGCAATCTATAGTAGCCCGCTCTTCCAAAAAAGCAGAATATAGAGCTCTAACTTCCACAACCACTGCAATTATATGGCTTCTTCATTTACTACTTTAGTTTCAAATTCCTCTTCTATTGATATATATACACTGAATGTATACGGTGAATAGTATGAAGCACATATAGGTTTTATACTCTGTTAGTTAGGTTTTGTTACAGAATAACACATTCCAATTTTTAGCGATGGTTTTGTCTAGGGTTTCCATTTTCCTCCTTCGGCCTCTTCTTCCCTAACTCCATTTTCTCGCGATTCGATTACTATGGAGGATAATCGCTTACGGGATCCTGGTTTCCTTGATGGTAAACCTAAATCTAGATCTTTTCGGGATGCTTTAGCCGGTGATGCACCACCTTTGGGGTTTCCGTCTTTGCGGGTTGCTTCTCATCAGGGTATGCCTGCTTTACTAATTTCAGATGAGGAACTCCATGCTCTTGCTATTCCTTTCGAGTTTGCTTTGGTTGGTAAATTTCTGGCCCATCGCCCGCCCCTTGATGTTATTAGGAAAAAAATTTTCAATCTTAAGCTTGCCTGTGCTTTTTTTGACATGGTTTTGAATCAAAAAATTTTTTGATTAAGCTTGTGAATGACCTGGATTACTGCAGGGTTTTCTCTCATCGATCTTACTTCATTTCCAACTGTTTCATGAAGATCTTTAAATGGACTCCTCTTTTTGATGTTTGTGTGGAATCGCCAATTGTTCCTATTTGGGTTTCCTTTCCTAATCTCCGTCCGCATTTGTTTTCTCCTCGTATCCTTCACGGGTTGAATTCCATGTTTGGTCGGCCTTTGCGTATCGATAATTCCACGATGAATGGCACCCGTCCCTCTGTTGCTCGTATTTTGGTAGAGTTGGATGTTACCAAACGATATGCTAAACAAGTTTGGCTTGGTTCGGAATCAGTTGGTTACACCCAAGCGATTGAAATGGAGGAATTTCCCTCTTATTGTATTCATTGTAAGTCTTTGGGGCTAGCGAGGGATTGCTGTCCGATTTTATTTCCTAATACTGTCATTTCTCTTCCCAAACGTTTGGATGTGGATACTGTTATACCTGTTACTGCTACTGTGGAGGATCTTATGGCTGTTGAGGGGGTGAGTGTGAATGTTATTGATTCTTGTTTTGCGCCGGTTAATGTAGATTCTGTTATTTTTTCTCCTTCGGTCGATGCTTCTGCCGGTCAGGCAAATGGGATTGGGGATGTTGTTTTTCTTAAGGAGGATGGTTTATTGGTCGAGTCGGCTGAGACGGTGAATTTATCAGGGGATTGTGGCAATGCTGAAGCTGGTGCGGTTTTTGATGGTTCGGCTAGTTTTGATGTTGGTTGTGTGGCTGGTGAGGCTTTGTTGGTGCCTAGTATTAGTCCGGTGGTCACGGCGGTCCAGGTGGATGAGGCTCATTCGGAGTGTTCTATTCCTCCTGTTTTAGGTGTTGGTATTTATGGTTTGAATGTGGACTTCTCCGAGGACTGTGGTGGTGTGAATAATGTTGTTTCTACTGTTGGAAGTGATGGTATTGTTGGGAACGAGTTGCGGGTCAGTGCTAACTCTTTTATTTATGTGCCCGTGAACTTGATTGATACACAAGCCTTGGTGTATCATGTGGGTGATAATTCAGGGTTGAATGTTAGGACACATCTTGATTGGTTGCGTTCGACTGATGTGGAATCCGATTCTGACTCCTCCTCGGATTATTGTGATTGTTCTAATCCTGGTCAGGATTTTAGATTGGTTCGCGATCGTCCTATTGCCTCTCGTGGAAGGTTTCGTGGGCGGGGCAGGAGAGGAAGATAGCTCCTTTTTTTCCGTGACTTTGATATATTTGTTATATTGCTTTAATTGCTACTATTTTTGGTCTTCTAGCCTAGCTGCGGGTTGATGAATTTTTTGGGCTATGATGTGGATGGGGCTCGCTTTCTCCGTGTCATAGCTAGTGGCAACCTTTGGTGATGTCTTCGCCTTATTGGATGGTCTTTTGCATGCTTGGGGGGGGCTGGGAGCCTCGGCCTTTTATGAGCCCTCGCTTGGAGTGCTCCTTGTATTTTTTGCTGTTTCTTTTTGGTTTCTTTGGACTTTTGCTCGCTATATTTTTGCTTCTCTCTTCCAGTTATTTACTGCTCTGGCTGTATGTTATTCTGTAGCTGATTACTTATACATCAATGAATAAGTTTCTATCAATGATAAAGAAAAAAATTTTGAGCTGCACTAAAAATATGACAATACTCAAGCATTAAAAACCGATCATCCATGTCCAGCAATTAAGATAAAGGTAAACGATTTTAAAGTAGGATATCCTGCTTTTACGAAATCAGGGGCAAACATATATTAATTTAGTTATAAATTTAATTAATTACTAAATTCGGATAACTATAATTTGTTTACTAATGATCAAAATTAAATAATCTTATGAAATTAAGATTACTGTAATTACAACTAATTTAGTGATTAGCATATCTATTTAATTTTTGTTGTTAATTAATTATGGATTAATTTAGAAATTATTTAATACTACTTAATTAAGATTACTGTAATTATAGTTAATTTAGTAATTAAGATATTGATTTAATTTATCTTTAAGATACGAATTAGACTCACCTTTTTATATTAATCTATTTCCATAATCGTTAGTAAAATGCATGGAAAAAATTGCAGGCATGATATGAATTTTATATAAAAGTATTTTTTTCCGCTACTACAATACAAAACACAATAATTTTAAAATACGGAAGGAAATTATAGCCACTTGGGTTTGCTAGAATGAGTTTTTTTGTTAGTTAAATTCATTTTGAAGTACGTACAAAATAGATTAATATAATTTTTTTTCATTTTGCGCTGTTATAATACAAAAAATCATAAACAATTAGACCTGTCAATTTCGGTTCACGGGTCGGGTTCGTGTCGAATCCGGAATTGATCTTGTACTATTCGGGTTCGGGTCAACCCGAACCGTTTTCACAAACGGGTCGATTTTCCGGACCTGAACCCGACCCGCTTCGGTTTGATTTTTCGAGTTCCCGCACGGTGCAAAGGCAGGTTGGCAGCAGTGCGGCGGCGGCAGTGTCGGCGAGGGCTACGAGGCAGCGGGCCCGATGCAAGCGGCGACGCGACTCGCGAGTGAACAGAGCGGAGCGGTCACGCCGCACGTGGGGCTCGATGCCTCGATGCGGGCTGCGGGTAGGCGGGCACCCCGGGCACGCGGCACACGCCTGTGCGCTGTGCGCCACGCGGGGTCGCTGGGCAATGGGCAGAGCCGGGCAGAGCAAGGTAGCCGGGCAGACTCGGGCAGAGCCTATTCCGGGTCATTCCGGGTTTCCGGGTCAACCCGAACCCGACCCGATTTTACAAACGGGTCGATTTTCCGGACCTGAATCCGACCCGCTTCGGGTTCAGGTCAACCCAAACCCGAAATATCCGGGTCGGATTCGGATCGAGTTTTCGGGTCGAGTCCAATATTGACAGGTCTATAAACAATACTGCATGATGTTTAAAAAGAGGCACATAGAACGAGTGCGAACGACAGTTAGCAAAAAGAAATCATGGGCGCGGCACAATTTTAGCAAATCAAGTTCGGATAACTATAATTACAAATTAAGATTACTGCAATTATAATTAATTTCAAATCTCACATAATTTTAGCAAATCAATCCTCCGACCTTTCCCAATAAGCCATTATCCCCTCAATTTCAAAATTGCTCACAATTTTAATTTTGGAAGATATATTTCGTTGGATCCCTATCTAAATGCAATTAAATTCCAATTCCATTATTACCTTCTCAATTTATTAAGTAATTACATAAATCAAGCAACTTTCTTATACTATAAATATGTATTGGAAGCATATTCAAAGGTCTGAACTCAAGAAATCATGGCTAGAAAGAAAGTAACCCTCGCATACATAAGCAACGATGCCACCCGCCGCGCCACATTGAAGAAACGCCGCCGCGGGCTTCTGAAGAAGGTGAATGAACTGTCGATCCTTTGTGGTGTCTCTGCATGCGCCGTCGTGTATTCCCCTCAAACCGAGCAACCGGAAGTATTTCCTTCCGTGCAAGAAGCAAAGAAGATACTGACAGACTTGTCGAACATGCCGGAAATAGACAAGAACAAGAAAATGGTCAACCAAAGAAGCTTTCTTGAGCAACGGCTGGTGAAACTAAGCCAGCAAGTGCGTCGGTTGGAGCACGAGAATAAGGAGCTGAGCACGGCTGTTTGTCTTCGACAGTGTTTGGCGGGGAGGTCAGTGCATAGTTTGAGCAAAGAAGAAGCCGATGATATGCTGGACTTGGTGGATAGGAAGTTGAAGGCTTTGCAGGTGAGGATGCATCAGTTGGGGCCGTTGATGTTGCCACCGATCATGATGGAGGAGATCGATGTGAAGGTTGGTGGGATTGGTTATGAAGGGGTGGAGATTGAGGGCATGAGGGAGTATGAGTGGATTGCAGGGAATGGTGGGGTGGGGATTGGAGGGGGGGAGGAGGTGATGGGAGGTGGTGGAGGAAGTGGTGTTGTTGGTGGTGAGGGAGCAGAACTGATGGAAGTCTTGATAGAACGATTAAGTGGCAGTAGGTCGGCTTGGGAAGAGAGCTTATTACCTTTACCATCTCCTTACTATTGATGATTGGTTTAATTTAATAAGTAGGTAATCAATTTATTATAGATGGTTGGCTGCTAGCTATCAATCTTGTTTGGTATTTCTTGGTCTATAATTTTTTTTCTCTACATATTATTATAATTTATAATATATTGATCTTCAAATATATTCAATGATTAACTTTTCATGCATGGTGATTTCTAATTACTAAAAATTAGGTTATATTTAGGGCAACTTTCTTACTATTTTTATTTTTCAGATTATAATTGTATCATCCTTTTGATTTATATTTTTTGTTTATTTCAATAAAATTTTACACTAGAAAGTTATTTTTTAATAATAGCTTTAAAAAAAATTATTTTTCTCGCAACAGCTTTACAGTTATCTTCACAAATAGCTGTAGATATATGAATTAAATCCTTAATCTATGTTTTGAAATTATGCTTCTTGATTTAAGTGATCTTATGTTTGTAAGTTATTTCAATCTTTATTACTTGATAATAGTGAATCTTGATGTATTAATTAATACTTTGTAGTTATTATTGTTAACAGTGCTTTAATTGTATATAAATATATATGTTGAGCGCATGCTCATTTAAATAGAATATATTTACTATAAATTGTTTTATAAATTATTAGTTATATTATGAAAGATATATATATGCTTAAATAAAATCATTTTATTATATTTGAAATGAATTACAAATATTATATTTTATTAATTATATGTTTAAGGATTCGTTTGGGACAACTTTTTTGTTGTTTTTTAAGAAGCTTTTTCATACAAAAAATTTTAAATTCAAAAAAAAAAAAATTGTACTAAACAATTATTTTAAAAAACAATAAAAAAAAGTTGCCCCAAATGAAGCCTAAGACAACTTCTTTGTTGTTATTTTTTTCAAACAAACAACTACAATTTAGGCCTCGTTTAGGACGGCTTTCTTATTCCTTTTTAAAGTAGCTATTTAATACAAAATTTAAAAATTTTGTATTAGAAAGTTATTTTGAGAAATAGCAAGAAAGTCATCCCAAACGAAGCCTTAATTTCACTATTATTCTCATAGTACTTTCTCACTGTTTTGTGATGAAAAGTAATTTTCGCAATCAGAGTAACAAAATTCTTTTCCTCACATTAGCTTTATAATGAACTTTATAAAATGCTCCACTCACATTAAACAAGCCCTAACTAAGAAAAAGGTATAGACAAATGAACAAAAGTCCTTAATAACCTCGAGTAGCTAAATATAACTGTTGTATATGTTCTAATTATTTTCTATTATTTGCATTTTGTGTTAGAATTAATATATGTGTTTATTATAGATAGTTTAATGGTTTAAATTATTATTGAAATGATTTTGAATTAATAATATGTCATATATGAATCCTTTTATTTGTTGAAATTATTTTATAAATTTCACATGAATCAATATTATGAAGAATATTGCTTAAAAATATATAATATGTTTTGTTAGCCTTTCTACAATTATTCATATTGTATTTAGATGCTTTGCTGTGGTTTTAAAGGTTTTAAAACCTAATTTAGTTTAAATGGGCGATTTGAATTAAGGATATTTCCTGTTTTTTTGGTGGAGCATTAATTGCATTTCTCTAGTCATTGATCATAGATTTAATGAAATGTTTGAATTAAAATTTCAAAGCTAATGTCTGGATTATCATTCAAATTTAGATTTAAGCAAATTAGTAGTCGAAACAAAAATTTTGATGAGACAAATGTAATGAAAAAAAAATTATGATATTGAGTTTAAGCTTTTGTTTGGGATGATTTTCTTATTGCTTCTTAAAGCAGTTTTTTTAAAAACTGCTTTAAGAAACAGTAAGAAAGTCGTTTCAAATGAAGCTTAAGTGAGCCTAAATCAAGTCGTTGAAGTACAGTTAGAGATTGATGATATCATTTGAGGGGCCAAATGTTCCTTAAATTTGTATGTTTTTATTCAATTTGAGTGTCTTGTCGAAAAGGATCCAACGAACCCTAAATCACTTGATTACTTTTATAAATTAGCGGAGGTACAATAACTTCTAGACATATTTCTTCAAATGATAATTAAAAAAATATTTGGTCATTAATACTATGTTAAAAAAAATTAAAATTTGCACGACTAAATATCATACACACGCATATATATCATGATTATTCTTTGGACGCCGTTCAGTGACCGCACATAATAATTTCTCTCCAATCAAATCCTAGTTTGGAGAGTGAGGCGGCAACTCAACCAGCGACCAGTAAATAGTTTCAAACGAACTAAGCTATGTTCAATAAATGCAATTGCACAAATTTGTAAATAAAAAAATAAAAAAATCAATTTTCTATTTCATACACAAAATTGAATTTTTTCAATCATATTTTATCCACACTTAAAAGAGAGGTTGATTCGGTTGTGAGAGGGGGTTATGTTTTTGTTTTTTAATAATAAAAACAACATTGTACTGGCTATTATACACTAGATGCCTTTTTTCTCTATCCAATTATCAAAGTAAATGAAATGTTATGTGCTTGAAAAAACATTTTCAATTCATTAAGTTTTTTTTTTTTTTCACACCATGTTTAAAATGGTCTTTATTTATAGTTTTCTTAATGGTTATTTCGTCGATCTCATATAGAATAATATATGCAACTATTTAGAACAAAGGAAGGAGATTGAGGTTTTGTTTGGGATGGCTTTTTTGTTGCATTTTAAAGCATTTTTCTAGTATAAAAAATTTATTTTTTTATTAAAAATTTATTTCAAGAAGTAATAAAAAAGTCGTTTCAAGTGAAAACTGAATTAATTCTTCTGTGATTAATTACTTCATGGTCAATTAAATCAGTTTTTTTAGTACAAAACTTTTTTAAAACAACAAATAATCATTGCCTAAAAGTTATCTCAAACGAAGTCTTAAATAATACAATTCATAATCACCGATCAATACATCTATTTTTTTTTTTAACAAAGACAATTTATTCATATAAGAAAAGGATTACAACACTAATCGGCCAATAGCCAACGCAACAAAACAACAAAAAACACAAAAGGACAGAACAAAACAAAAACAAACCCCGGTGGCCAGCCATGAACCATCTATAGGATACAGTTACACTGCCATAAAAGCAAACAGCCAAAGCACCCAGATTGCCAACCAGCCGAGCCAACAAGGGGGAAGATGGGGGCTTCCTCATCATCATCCAGAAAGGCCTCAAAAACCACAACCGTAACAATAATAAGATATGCCAAAGCCTATTTCTTTTTTCCTTTACTTTTACGCCTTTTACCACCAACATTGTGACTACCTTGATCAATAAAACGAAATGCCAAATCCACCTCATCAAATTTCTCTTCCTCTCCCCGAGAAGGTGAAGAAAGGGAATCATTCAAAACTAGCCAATCCGTTTGAATCAGAACATAGTTATTAACAGAATTAGCCACATTAGCCTTCAATTTATTATTAGACATAACAGAGATAGGAACATTAATAAAAGTGGAAGTACCCTCCAAATCAGTATTAGCACAAGATTGAGATAGGACATTGACCGACACATTCGAATCTAAATTAACAAGCAAAGACATAACATCCTATTCCACAGATATAAAGGGAGAAGATTCACCACAACCAACCAACTCTCGGATAAGAGATACAAAGCCAGAAGGCACACATCCCCAGAATTAACCTCCACGGACAGTTCTCTCAGATCAGCCACAACATCCACACAAGAAAAACTAGCTTTAAGATTAGCACCACAATTCAATTCTTCCACCTCATTAGCACTCAACCGAGGGGCAGGGGAACTAGGTTCCATCCATCCCAACCACGACAGCAGGAATAAGGACAATATTAGGGGCAAGGGAATCAGGTTCCATCCCAATCTCAACAACAGGAATAGGGACAACATTAAAAACAGAAATATCCCCAACCAGACCATCAACGCCTTCTGATACATGCCAAGTAGTCCCCAACTCGATAGGGATGGAATCCTCCCCCACAGTGAGGATAAGCATTACAGGAGGTAAAGAAGAAGGGGAAGATAAATTCAAATCCGGTTAAGCAAAAGCATTTAACGAATCAGTCGAAGGAAGAGGTTAACAATTCCCAACTACATGACCAATGCATTTACATGAAGCACAAATGGGAAGGAATTCTTCCATAACAACTTGCTGCACATAACCTAAATTCTCAGAACCTAACCAAACCTGATTTGGATAGGATTTAGTAATATCAAGCTCCACCAACACACGAGCCAAGGAAGGCCGAGATCCAACATAAGTGGCCAATTCAATTTTGAAAGGTTTCCAAAAAATAGAGCCCAAACCTTGAAGAATATGAGGGGAATATAGACGAGGACGCAATAGCGGAAAGAAAATTCAAATCGGGATGACCGGTGACTCAACACCAACATTTAAAATGGGAGACTACTTTGTGAGTTTCATGTAACAGTTGTAAACAAGATAGGATCTATGACAAAAAAAAACCCTGCAGTAATCAAGATCATTAGCCAGCTTGACACGCGACGACTCAAGCAAGGTGACCTAAACTTCACCATTCAACTTAAGGTTGAAAAAGAATCTGCGAATGAAATCGAGAGAGGGAAGTTTTGAGGGAAGAAGCCAACTAAGGAAAATTGAAACGGAACATCCAAAGCATTTATTTCTTGCTCGAAAATCCAAAGAGAAGGAAAGCCACGAAAAGAAGAGGTCTGTAGCTCCAGAAAGCTAGCAACCGAAGAAGAACCCGCAAGCGCTTCAAAAAACAAGCGCGAATGAGTCGAATCCCTAAAAAACTGGGGTTGCACAACCTATTCGGCACCATCCCGACACACGCCGGAGAAGAAAACTGAACACAAAGCGAAAACCCAAAAAACCAAATAATACACTAAAAAAGGCATAGAGCACTTCCCTGTAAATCATCAAGATCGTCAGCGCCAGCAAGGGGGAGGCCCCAGCAGGGCGGGGAAACCCCAGCAACTCTTCAGAAAAAAAAAAAAAACCCTAGCAAAGAAAAAAAGAGTACGAGCGTGAATTAAGGGTCAGGTGATTTTTTTTGTCAATACATCTATTCCTAATGCAAAATAAAACCAAATAAATTCTGAATAATTTTTGAGGAATTTAGTAATTATTTGATTTTAATCTCCTTCTTAAATAGAATTTTAGGACGCCCTAAACAGAAGACTAATCAGATTCATTCTTATTAAAAAAAAAATTATCACATAAAAAATTTATCATAAAAATAAAAGAATACAATATTAAAAATACATGCATGTTATTCATAAGCCGAGCATTTGATTCATGGATCATATCTCCACTATCATTCGTTAGTGTATAATTTTTACCCTTAAACGGATTTACAAATAAAGCCGATGCGGGCTGTATTGAATAAAATTGAAAACGAATGAGGTAATGGGGTGCGCAAACTATGGGCCTTAGATATCGATTAGGCCTATTAGGCTCGTGGGCCAATTATATGGGCAAAATGAAGGCTGAAGTGCTTCAGTTATTTCGTTCGGATGGTGAGCGTTGGAAACCGTTTGTGTGTTTTTTTTTTTTTTTTTTTTTTTTTGCAAAAAAATGAAAAGTAAAAAAAAAAAAAAACAATAATCACAAACGGTTTGTGTTTATGAATACAATAATCTTAAGAAAATAATTGAGGCCAAAATTTTTAGCTAGTTATTGAATTCTCAGCTAACCTGCAAGCGCAGCATATGGCTTCATTTGGGACAGTTTTTTTATTATTTTTTTTAAATAATTTTTTACTAAATAAATTTCTAATTTAATAAATTTTTGTACTAAAAAATAACTTTAAAAAAGTAAAAAATAATCTCAAATGAAACTTATATTAGAATGCTTCATAACTAAAACATATTGCAATGTATTTTTAATTTAAAAAATTGATGATTAGCATATTTATTGATATTTATTTTTAATGATAGAATTTATTGCCATGTAAACTTAAAAGATTTTTTTAAAAAAATAATTCAACAAAAGATTTTCATTAAATCTCATTGAACAGTACTCTATGCCTCATCTCTTTTGCAATCAACACTGGTCCAACACTTTCTTGCTAAACTTCCCCACTACGACAAAGCTTCCACTACCAACCACATCTTATCCTTCCACTCTTGCTCCAGATGGCATGAGGAGGACGAAGACAAAGAATTCATGGCCGAATCTTGTAACAATATCTCATTGGTAAAAGACTGTCAACACATGAAGGAGGACAAATGATCTTTGGTATGTGAAAAAAAGCGAAGAGTCGAGGGCCAGAGCGTCATGAGTAGATCTATGAATTTTGCCAAGGAATGATGATAATATTAGCGATATATAAAAGTCAACAAAGAACATGAATTTATGTGTGATTTTTAAAATATTAACTAATATTTTAAGTAAATATTGAAGTTTAGATATGAAGTAGGTAATTATAAAATTCTAAGTAATATGCACCTAAATTATCAAAAATATATTATAACACATTAAAAATAAAATAAAACGGTAACGTACACTGCATCATGGGCGGATCCAGCTTCTATTTTTATGGTGGGCAAAAAAATATTTTTTTTGTGAGGTATGGACAAATATGCTTAGGATTGATAAAAGTAGGGCAAAAAAAATTTTTTTTTTTTGTGAGGTATGGACAAATATGCTTAGGATTGATAAAAGTAGGGCAAAAAAATTTTTTTAGGGTGGGGGGGGGGGGGGGGGAAATGCCCAAAATACCCAAAATATTTCAAAATCTCTCCTCTAAATATTTAAATTATTTTTTTGAGGGTTGGCATTTGCCCACCCTAAGCCATGGGTGGATCCGCCCATGACTGCATGCATGTTTAATGTAACTTAAAACTTCTGCGGAACAACATGACAAGTTATAGTCGAAGGGGAGACTAATTTGGCTAACTGGAATGGCAAAAATCGCATTCCTTATCCAACAAGGTGTTTCATGTTTTATGGTAGAAAAAAAAAAGAGCTTAGATTCGAACTAATTGATTAAGATAGCAACAGCCTTATTAAGCATTGAGTGCTGGTCCTATAGTCTTTTTCTTCTTTTTTTTTTTTTTCTCAACCAACTCGAACGCCAACACGTTGGAGACGATTAAAATATGAGCAAATTTTTAAAAGTTGCTCATATTTCTATATTTTAGCATTAAGAGTGCAACACGAAAGAAATTAAAGCAAAAGCCCAACTCTTTAAGTTGCTCATTTCGCATCTCTCTTGGCTCTTGCATCTTTCTACATACATAATTGTCAAAGAGACACATTAATTCAACCAAGGGACACAACCTCTTAAGTTAAACATTAAAACTATACTCGCAGCACCGTGGCCACAGGGTTTGGATCGCCAAAACGTCCACTCTATGTCTGACCCGACTTGCAATGCATTGACACCGCTGCCTCATCGCTTTGCATTCTATCTTCAACCAGGGACTAAAGCGCCACATATTAGCTTGAGCATTTAGCGCCACAAACTCTGTACGATTGTATGGAAAATTTTTCTAAGGTGGAGCGCCCCTTCCCTGGTGAGCTCAATCGACGGAATTGAGTTATAAGCCAACATACAACCTAATTGATTGACAAAATAAAATTCCACACATAGCTAGCAGTAACACATTTGCTTCTCTTCCTTTCACTTCCAGGTTAATCATGAATAATGTCAAATAGCAGATAAATTTCATTCAAAAATTCACATGACATTGATGAGATATCCTATGTTGAATATTGTTGTGTCCAGGAATATTCACGACAGTAGAGAAAATATATAGCTTAATGTCTTAGCATTGTACGAAGATCCAACACACAAGTATATGAAAGAGATAGTGTAGCACTCATAAGAGACACCATAATTTTTACGTGGAAACCCCTGAAAAGGTGGAAAACCACGGGGTATGACCTAGTTTGAATAAATCCACTAGTATTCACAGTCGATTACAAATGAGGCCCTTCTTTGGGAGAAGGCATTGGCTTGATTTCACAAATGTACATCATATAGAACGCATTACATGGTGGAAGTTACATTAATTAACATAGACATGTTTGTTTAGTCGCTAGGAGCCTAGGACAATAGTCGATAAGATAAAGGTCAGGAAGATCGTAGTAGGCGATGGAGGTCGGAAGGATCGTAGTTGTTAGGAGACGTGGGTCAAAAAGATCGTTGTCTGACGAAGGAGGTCAGAAGGACCGTAGTCGACAGAAGAACTGGGTTAGAAATACCATTGTTTGATGATGGATGTTAGAAGGACCGTATCAGGAAACGGAGGTCAGAAGGATTGTAATCGGCAGGATACTGAGGTCAGAAAGACCGTTATCTAGCAAGGGAGGTCGGAAGGACTGTACTTGGTAGCCTGGTGGAGGACCAACAATGGTTGGTCATGAGAGGAGGTCCAACGGCGGTCTGTGGTTGGGCGGTGGTCCGACAAAAATTGGGCTAAAGTCCGACAACGATTTTTGGCCATGCGATGGTCTTACGAAGGTCGGACTAAAGTCCAGCGGCAGTCGGCGCCCAAGCATAAGTCTGGCGGCGGGCGGTGGCTGGGTGGAAGTCAGTTGACGGTCAGCAGCAGGGTGGAAGTTCGGTGGCTATCAACCACCGGACGGTGGCCCGACGAAGGTCGAGCTAAATTCTGATGGCGGTCATCGGCCAGGAGAAGGTCTAGCGGCGGTCGGCGGCGGGGCTGTGGTCTGATAATGGTCCAACAGAAGTCCGGCGGCGGTCAGTGGATGGGTAGAAGTCCAACGGCGTTCGGTGGCCAGGAGAAAGTCCAGTTGCGGTCGGCTGCCGGGCGAAAGTCTGGCAACGGCCGAGCAAAGGTCTGGCGGCCAGGCTGTTGTTTGACAATGATTGGGTTGAAGTCCAGCAGCAGTCGGTGGCTGGGCGGTGGTCCGACGATGGTCGGGCTGAAATCCAGCGGCGGTCGACAAAGATCGGGCTGAAGCGTGGCGGTAGTCGTCGGCGGAGCGAAGGAGGTGCTAGAGCTCTTGAAGCTTCAGAGCTCTCTCCAATCTCTAGTAAAAGGTCCCTCCATATATAGAGTGGGAGTCTATTTATAGATTTTCAAGAGTGACACGCCCCATAAATATAAAGAAAATATGGGGCAGGTTTGAAGTGCTCCATCTGGTGGCTTGTATTGATTCCTCTGGTCATAGAAAGTTTTTTAAAGGTTTAAGTGCCTTAACGATGTCGGAATTTTGAGATCTTGGGCTCGTTGGATCCGTCTCGCCAAGCCGCTTGATTTGATTATGAGAATGTCATATTTGGATATCATTTCATCATCTAAATAATACTTTGACCCTTCCAAATGTGGTCCAAGCCCCTGATTTGGACCCATTTGGGCTTGGGTTGGACCAATTTTGGTGTTGTTTGGTTCGTCTCTTTGAGATATTTAGTTTGACTATAAATTTGCCGAAATTGGAATTCAAATGATCCCGAATTTAATTTTGAAAGTTTCCAACTTGAATATGCCTCAAGATTCATGCTCCATTAAATCAATTTTGAGGACGTATCAAATATCAATCTATAAAGGCATTGAACACCATCAATTTGACATATCATCCCCCTTTGAATGATTCATTTTATAGCCTCACCTGTAGCCTTTAGGCTGCTTGTCAACAACACACGGGATGAAGCGAGCTTGGCCAATGAAACAAAAAAAAGTGAGCGAATTGCCGATTTTTTTTTTTTTTTTGCTTACAGTTTGATAAAGTTGCCATTAATTTTTTTTAATATTAATAGAACCTCACCCGATAAGAATGTCAGAAACTTCTACTTAATTTTTTGATAATGTGCTCCTAATACATAGGGCAGGGAAAGATAACCTCTTTTTAAAAATTTGCTTTAAAAATATTTTTAGATCTGGTTGGGTCTAAACATACAAGGAATAAGATGTGAGACAAGCTATTTATTATTCAGCTCGATTAAAATTCATTCATAATCTTTTAATTAACTAATAAAATATGTTCGAATAGTTTTATAAATAATCAATTTTTAAATGAATAAATTTAAAAAACTTTCATATTATAATCATGTATAATATCTTTTAAATTCTGTGAATAAATTTGATTAAAACTTAATATAAGTTTTATTAAAGCACATTTAAAATTATTATAATTATTATAAGTTAATGTCCGAAGTAATATTCATTTATCTTAATCACTAATTAAATAATGATTTATAAGATTAATTAATTAATCATTAATTCGGCATTTTCTTAAGGGAAAAAAAAAGCAAGCATAAAAAAAAAAAAAAAAAAATTCTTTGAGAATGTTTTGGGAAACCACCGTTGCTTAGCTTGGTTGGTGGTTGAGTACGGTTGGGAACCCCGATTCCCCTCAAGTGGCAGCGCCTGTTAACCAACTACGGGATAGAAAGTTTTTGGGATGGGTGCCTCTTCTAGGTCGATCGAAGATTAATCACATCGTTAAGCACCCTTTCGGAGGTGATAGCAATTAGACACCCTATTTTAAAAAAAAAAATGTTTAGGCAAATCTAGCTATGATCAGATGGGAAGATTTTTTTTCTTCTTCAGGCAGGAAGCCACTCCTCCATCCGCTAAAAAACAATTCAAAGGATAGTCGACTTGGACTAAGTTTTTGATTGCGATGCATTTATTGCTAGGTAGAGGACATAGATGTCAAGTTCTTAAGCCTGATCGCACATGAGACAGAATCTTTTTTGGTAGAGCAAAACAAACACCCAGAATTAATACAGTTGAAATTTCAAAGTTCGACGAGGTCTTCTAGAAACTTAGCAGGCCCCACATGCCCGCCACCACAAGAATATCTTCTAGAAGCATTATTATCTGTCCGTTTCGTTTTTTTTCGCTACAAAATGAGATAGATGTAACAGCTGGTTTTGATTCAGTGGTTAATCAAAAGTTTTAGATTTAGGGTCTTAGATTTAAATCTTATCTATGTAATATGCGTTGTGAGTTTGTCTTAATTAACTTAACTATCTAAAAATGAGAATTTAATTATTTTAAAGATATTTTTAATTCAATATACATATTTTAATTATTTAACGAAAAAATTTTATGAATATTGAATAGTGCTATATTATTAATGCATGACTTCATTGACTCCATATTCACAAGCAATATATTTTGCATAAAAATATTTTAATTTTATAGGAATTATCATGCTTTTATTATTATTATTATTATTATTATTATTATTATTATAAGTTGAACGTCCAAGTTCACCCATCAAAGATTTTAAATTTATTTTTTATTATAGCACTAAACAAATGATAATAAATATTTTATTATTTTTTAGATGAAATTTTAAAATTTTTAGGGATTTAAATTTATTGAATAAGTTACTTGCCAAAGAAACTATGAACAAGATCCACCTATTATATACTTCAGCTTGAAAGTGAGGTTGTTAAATCTTGTTGAACAATCCTAGACACACCAGAGGGGGATTGAATAGGTTATTTAAAAAAAAAAATCTCAATAAATTCTTTTTTATTATTTAAAACCAATCACAAATGAAAGCGGAAGAACTTAAGAATAAAAAATTTTAATTTTATTCTTTTCAATTTTCGTAACAAATATCAATGGCAATATATTTTTATTTTTCAATAAGAATCAAACCAATCACAACTTGATAAACAACACAGAGATTTGCAATAATAGCAGATGTGTAAGAAAATAAAAAATGCAGGAAAATTAAAAGTACAAAAAATAAAGTAGAACGAGCACACAAGATTTTATAGTGGTGTGGTCAAAACATGACATACGTCCACTTCTCAGAGTACTCCTCTCCTAATATTGCATTAAACATTTCGTGACTCTCATTTAGCCCCCACAGCAATGTGGAAAAGCTCTTAGATAATCTCTTCCACCAATCTAGTGTGACAAAGTACTTGAATCTTTTCACCCTCCAGATGAGATAGAGTACTTTGAATATTTTTTCACCCTCCTGGTGAAGGCAGAGAACTTTGAAATCCTTTTTCATCCACATGGTGAAGGCTGCGAATATTAAAGCTTTTTTCACCCTCCTATTGAAGGAAACAAACCTCAGAATCATTTTTTTGACCGACCTAGTAAAGGTAGAGAACCTTGAACCACTTTCACCTTTCTTGGTGCAGCCGATTAGTTGGGCCCTTATACTCCGAAGGAGATTTCTTCCCAAAACTTCCCTCAAGAAAAACCTTAATGCATGGAAGAACTCAAGTGCAAGTTCATCGGAGAAACTATGTGAAACCCCCTCTCACACTCCCTTGAATACCACAAGTATCTTCTCTCTCATACACAAACTTCACCATTCCTTAAAGTCTAATGAAAGTTTTAAATACAATGCTTAAAAAAATCTAAAATTTCAATTTTGTCGCTTCGGATCATACAGTACGATCATGGATCGTACAGTAGGATTAATTTAATTTATCCAGTTAGTCATGTACGATGCGTAGGGGTCCTGAACGAATAGTTCAATTTCTTAAACGGATCGTCTAGTACGAGATCATGATCGTACAATACAATCAGTTCAATTAAATAGGATTTCTGTCCAGTACAATTAGTGGAGATTAAATATAATCATGGGAGAAAATCCAGTCATACAATACGATTAAGGACATTATACATTATGATCCTAATGATAAATTAATCTTGATTCGATTTCCTAATTACATAATGGGATTATGCAAGACTTATTGATATCGAGCAGTACGATGCATATTGTATAGTTCAATGATTTAATATTTAGAATTTTAAAATATTTCCTAATTTGGGATTGGCGACAAAAAACTAATTTTCTACTTATCATCCGGTATGATGTGAATTATACAATACAATTAGTTCTAATTTTAATTAATTCAACTGTTTTCTTAATTAATTCCTATTTTACTTAGATCTTACAGTATAATCTTCACAGAAATCAAATTACTCCATTTTCTTCCCGGTGTGTGTGCACACGATTGCCAAGTTGACATATGCCTTTTACATAACTCATGACTCAAGAAATGTAAGAATTAAATAAATGAAAATACTAACTCTTAAAAGCAACAATCCTATACTACCCAATATTGAGCTCTAATCCTTTGATAGTGCTTGGTGTTTTCATAACATGAAACATTAGTATAGACAAAAATATATATGCGATAATAAATCATTGGAGAAAACAAATATAGTCCAATAATATTTATGGTCATCAAAACATAAGTTCTGTCTCCCAGATTCCAACACGACTTGTGTTAAATTCTAGAAGGAAAGATTTTTTTTTTTTTTTTTTTTTTTTTTTTTGAGTTCCAATACTTTTTTTTAGAGATTTTCATACACATAATTTAAAAACTTCTCAATTTTCATACATAACAAACACCTCATATTTACTTATTTAACACCTAACCATTTTTAATTGATCAAAGATATCACTCCACTTAACCACCTTAATCCTGCATCTTGAATCAATCCCAAGTGCGAGCATGCTCTCTTACTTGCTATGCAAATATGGCATGCCTTTGTGCACACTTTTTAAAGCATCTTTGCTCCTCCCCCAACAAATGCAATCTCTCCTTTTATCTCGAGTGTCATGATACTCACAATTAGGGTTTTAAACTAGCAAGCACACTCAATGAACCAGTCAATACTAGTTCATATATTGATCATTAACGTTAATTTATTTATATAATTGAGCTAGCTTGAACAAAATTTTAACAGCATGTCATATAAGTGAATAAGTTTAAATAGTGATTCACTTGATTATGTATGCTCACAAACATCTCGTTTGTTATGATAAAATGCTTATATCATCATGATGACCTAAAAAAATATCATTATTTAGACCGGATTAAATCTCAATTTCGACTCTAAATTAATAAAAATAATAATTAATGAGCTTGAGCAAATGTAGTGCATATGAATAAAAATTAATTATAGTTAAATTTGAAAATAGGCATAAATAAAATCCAATAGTAAACTTTTTGCTTGCTGAGTAATATTAGATAAAGAATTTATATTTATTACAAACTATTATATATTATAAATAAACACATACGGATGCTACTTAATATATAATTGTTGCGTGCTAGAAAATACGCGTCGGTAGAGTTTGTAAATTCGCGTCCGAGCGTTGCACGTAAATTTAACACAGAAACAGAAAAATGAAAGAACATCGGTATTTATACGTGGAAAACCCAAAAAGGGAAAAAACTACGGGGCCTCGCCCAGTTGTAAAATTCCGCTAGTATTTTTGTAAATTACAAGAAACTGATTCGTCTCACAAATCAGGACGATCAGATTACAACTTGAAGTAAATTTACAAAGTTTTGCAGAATCCAGTCATTTCCCGAAAATCCGGCAAAGCTCCGACATATTCAGGCAGCGGGAAGAGCTCCGGTGGTAGTCGAGGAGGAGAGGATTCGCCTTTTCCCCTTTTCATTCTTCTTCTTCTCTCTCTTCACTTGAGTCCCCCTTGTGAAGAATGAGGACTCTATTTATAATTTTTCTGGAGTGGCATGACTCGTAAATAGGTGTGAGATCACGGGCGAATAGGGAGTGGTTTGAATGGACGGCCGATATTGAACCCTTCGATCGTGCACCGTTCGTTGGACATTTGGATGCCTTAATGATGTCGGAATTCGGCGATCTTGGGCTCGTCAGATTCGTCTCGTCGAGCCACTCGATTCGAGTATAAGCTCGTTAAAATTGGAGACCGTTTGGTAACTCAAATTGCGGTTTGAACCTTCCAACAGCGCTTCGGGTCCTTGATTCGGACTCATTTGGGCTCGGATTGGGTCAAATTTGGTGTCGTTGGATTCGTATTTCCGAGACGCTTAGTTTGACTGTAAGCTTGCTGAAATCGGAGTTCATATGCTCTCGAATTTAATTTTTGAAGTTTCCTAACTGATTTTGACTCGAGATTCGTGCCCAATCAAGATAATTTGATGATGACGTATCAATAATAAATCTATCAATATTCATGGCGTGAGGTTACCGGTTGACCTACATTGTCCCAATCATGGTTCAGTTTTGGGCCTAAATTTCCAACCTAATAATTTGGGCTTTTTATAAATATCTAAATGTCATGCATCTGATATGATTTGAACCGGTAAAGTTAAATAATAAATAATTATGAAGTCTATTCGGCTTAGAATAAAGGCAAACATAAAGTCATATGCGAGAGGAAGACTTATCGCAATAGAAGGAATAATGGTAGAATAGGATAGAATGAGCATATCCATATTCTCGCATAATAGGAATGATAGGAGAGGCCGATTAGAATAAGTTAAAAATAGAATTGATATATCATCAAAATTAATCATGATGGGAACGAATCTAAAGATCAAATTAAGTTGAAAACTTCCAAAATTAAAATTAGGACCATTCGATCTCTGATTTATGCAAACTTATAGTTGAATTTAACGTGTCAAAAAGCTGAACCCAATGACATCAAATTCGACCCAATCCGAGCCCAAATGTGTCTAAATCGAAGACCCAAAGTGTATTTGTAAGGTTCAAATCACAAATGGGATGACCAAATGGTTTTCAAACGTGACATGCTTATAGTCGAATTGAGGGTCTCGACGAGAAGAAAAACCATCGAGCCTAAGATCGCCGGATTTTGACATCATTAAGACCCTCGAATATTCGACAGATGGTCCATCATCAAAAAAGTTGATATTGGTTGTCCATTCAAAACACTTACAGCATGCCCTGAATCTTCTCCCTATTTACTTGTCATGTCACTCCCAAAAAATATAAATAAACCTCTCATTCTTCATTGAGGGGGGAGGAAGTAGGGGGGCCAAGCAAGGAAGACGAGGAAGAAAAGAAGAGGGAGAAGAAGAGAAATCTCATATCCCTCTTGCCACCAAGCTCCTCCTCGACCACCGACTGTCGTCGGACTATCGCAGTACTTTCACCCGAACACCAACTTCTGTCAAACTTCTGCCCATCCACCAACAATTGTTGGATTTACATCCATCCACCAATTATCGTCGTATTTCCTCTTGACAACGGTTGCCCAACTACGATCTTTCCTACCTTTGTAGCTCACCGACTATAGTCCTTTTGACCTTTGTCTTCTAATAACGGTCTTTCTGACCTTCGTCAATCACCGATTACGGCCCTTCCAACCTTCGTCAATCACCGATTACGGCCCTTCCAACCTTTGTCACCCGATAGCGGTCTTTCTGACCTTCAACAATCGCCGATTATGATCCTTTCGACCTCCATCGTCTAACAACAGTCCTTCCCACCTTCATCGCCAGATAACGATCATTTTGGCCTCTGTCGCTTGGCGACTACTATCCTTTCAACCTCCATTGCCAGACTACGACCTTTCCGACCTACATCGCCTACCGACTACTCTTCTTCCGACATTCGTTGCCAAATAACGATCTTTTTGGCCTACATCGTCCACCGATTAAGGTCCTTTGTCTGATAACTATCTTTCTGATCTAAATTGTTTGATGCCCCAAAATTTAAATTGGAAAAATTATTTATTTTTCCTTTAAATAAATAATAACCAGAGCTAACTAATATCATCTATCAATAATAAATAAAAATATATTCTATAATTTAAAACATCAATATGCACATCTATATTCATTCCCAAAATATTATATACACTACTCAGGATCTACACAAAAAGAAATAAAACATGAAGAATTTTGATCACCCTCACACTCCTGCTCCTCTGTCATAATTAACCTGAAATCATTTAATCACATAAAATGAGCTTAAAAATGCCAACAAATCGTCAAAGCCTACAACTGAATTTAAAGCACGATAAATGAGCAATATGTATGTCAACAATTAAACTATGGCTGTTACATTCATATAATCATTGAATAAGTGTAGAAACGATAAAATTCACACATAATAGTAGAATCTATAAATAGTAAAACACCACATTACAGAAGTCAATAAAGTAGTAAACCACTATGAGTATCAAATCTATAAAGCAATCGTCGTATCTATAATACCAATCATTAAAAAAAATCTGATAAAATATCAAATCAAATTACCAGTAAAGACTATCAAATCAAATCAATGTAATAAAATCATATATGAATGTACAGATGCTATACAGACGATCCATATCACATGCTCAATATATCACATGCATAATATCAGTACAGTGAATTAGTAATATCAAATAATATCAGTATCTATATCAGTAACAGTAGCAATTCATAGCATGAGTAGTAGAATAATACAATAATAATAAATCTGTGCAGTACCATGTAATGCACTCTATATGATGTATATTTGCAAAGACATGACCTTCCCCCCAAGAAAGGGTCTCGTTTGTAATCGATTGCAAACACTAGTTGATTCATTCAAACCGAGTCAAGCTTCATGATTTTTCCCCCTTTTTAGAAGTTTTCATGTAAAATTATGGTGTCCCTCATGAACTCTACACTCTTTTTCTTTTATCTGATTGTGTGTTGGATCTTTATACAAAGTTAAGACATTAAACTTTATATTTCTCTATCGTCGTGAATATTTAAGGGTGCGACAATGATAATATGAATACATGCCAGATTCAATATCAAGCATGAAAAATGACATCATGGGCAATAATTTGTTCTTTATAATTATATTTGTAATGAGATAAATAATTACTAATAAATAAATAAATGTGTGACAACCTTCACGTTTGTGCTCATGATTTTAAAACCAAGTTGTATATGTATAACAATTTTCTTTTACATTGCTCATTTGGTGCACAAATAAAAAATATGATTGATATGACTCCAAAAAAAATTAAATAATCTTCATGAATCTTGAGGTAATCTTTGAAACGGAAACTTTTGAAATTAAATTAATGATCATCTAAACTCCAAAGTTGACATGTTTATAGTGGAATCTAGAAGCACGATGAGACAAATATGATGAGCCTAAGATCACTATATTTCTACTTTATTAAGTTAGTTAAACGCTAAAAAAAATACTTCATGATCAAAGGAATCAATATAGACCATATATTAGATCACGATCGCCCAACTATGATTCTTTGACCTCAATCCCCCAACTATAATCCTTCTATTCTCTGACACTTAACTATGATCCTTCAACTATCGCCACCCGACTACGATCTTCTGACCTCGTTCGACTATGACAAAAAAGCTATTAACACTTGCGTACTATTGAGTTTGCCCGAACAAGACTCAACTAATAGGATAGGATTATAGGAACTTCAGGGAGAAGAAACCTTAAATAATTAAACATCATTTGTCCATATTCCCCATCTCATTCGAGTTGCAATAAATATTTCTTTCGGTAGTTAATGAAAGGATCAAATAGTTGAATAAGATTTTCATTTAATTATTAAATCTCGTTGGTGGCAAAATGGCGTGGATTTGAACACGGCGCATTAAGCTCTGAGATTTCTCCAGCAACCCTTTGAATTTTAAGAATTAAAAATTGAGCCACTTGCATTATTTATATATAATATAAACCGCTAACGTACAATTAAGACTTATATAATTTATTATTTTATTTTGGTTTTATAGTCGACTTCATCATCACAGGTGGGACCAAATCCGCATCCACATTGCTTTGTACCTCGCGAGAAAAATGCTTCAAAATATATTTCTAAAACACCAACAATTCTCACTTTATTTAACTGCCCCTAAATTATTCAATATTGTGCGACATCAGATCTCGGACCAGTCGAGGCTTTAATTATATTTAAGGAATATTTGGTTGGCTACCCCGCCTCGTTGAGGGCCAAAGCTCATATATTTTTAGGATATGAAAGTTACATATAAGTTATATAAAAAAAATCAGACCTCAAACAAGTTAAGAAGAGGACCAATCAAAAACTTATACCTCCCAAAAAAGAATCAAAATAGAAGAGGAAACAAAGCAAGGAAGCGACCAAAATAGAGGCAAAAGCTCAAAAATAGGACTCAGACAGTTAATCAAGCACATAAACCAACATAGAGCCAACATGTCAGGCCAGAGTTCCCTTGGTTGCCCGCAAGGCCATCCAATGAGAGGATTAGCAGCTGCCATCATTGTCTTGCAACAAAACCAGCCGATCCACAGCCCCAAGTTGCCAGCTACCCCGCCTGATTTAGCTGAAGTTGGTAGGCGAGCTTGATTGGGAACTCTCAACCCATTGTCTACTCTTCTCTCATGGGGCGAGACTTTGTAAATGAGAAGAAAATAACTGTGGCCCTGCACCTGTCAGGTTGATTGCTGGTATGCTCACCGAGGGATTAGTTACACTGCCACACGCCTTTTTTGGGGGGTGGCAGCGGGTAGATACCCCCGTTTCAAAAGAAAAAAAATGTTTGGTTGGTGATATATCATAAAAAATTATCTTGATTGGGCACAAATCTCGAGGTAAAAATGAAATTGAAAATTTCAAAATTTAAATCGTAAAACATATGAACTCCGATTTCAGCAAACTTATAGTTGAACTGAACAAATTGAAAATATGAACCCAACGACACCAAATTCAACGTGATACGAGCTCAAATAGGTCCAAATCAAAGACCCGATGTGCATTTGGAAGGTTCAATTCATAATTTGAATTGCCAAATAGTTTTCAAATGTGACTTGCTTATAGTCGAATCGAGCGACTTGATGAGATAAATCCAACGAGCCCAAGATCATCAAATTCCGATATTATTAAGACATTCAAATGCCTAGTAACTGGTCTACGATTAAGGGATTCAACACCGGCTGTACATTCAAACCACTCCCAATTTACCCTTGATTTTCCTCATATTTATTGATCATGTCACTCTCGTAAATTTATAAATAGACCTCTCATTTCTAATTAGAGGACAAGAAGAGAAGAGAAGAAAGAAAATAAGCAAGAAGAGAAGAGAATGAAGCAAGAAAGCAAGAGAGCTCTCTTGCCACCAGACACCTCCTCAACCACCGCATGACTTCCACCCGGTAGTTGATCGACGTCGTAATTCTGCCCGACCACCAACTAACACTGAAGTTCTGCCCAGTCGCCGACTAACGCCAGAGTTTTGCCCAACAATCAATTAACGTCATATTTCTGCCATATTGTCAATTGAAGCTGGCGACCACCAAACATCGCCAGATTTCTGATCTCCGTTTGTAACTGGATTTCAACCCGATGGTTGATTATTATAAATTGATCGTCCTTGATTTTGGGGACAAGTGAGTCACTTGTAATCAATTCAAACACTACTATAATATTTTTCAGCTAGACATGGCCCGTGTTTTTTTTTTTTTTTTTCCTTTTTCAGGATTTTCGACGTAAAAATCTTGATTTTCATTTATCTTCTATTTGTGTGCTAGATATTCATACAATACTGAGACGAAAAATTCTAACTCTATCGCCACGTATATTTCAGCCGGCAACCGTTGGCTAAAAAGAATTACAGTGTAAAAATAAACGGGTGATTTATTAAATGGGAAAATGTTTTGGCTTGGAAAACAAAATTGGATGTGTCATGATTTGCTTCGTGAATCCACGTTGGAAGGTTATAAATTTAATTGGAGAGAATGACAGTATTTATTCAAGTAGCTATTGTTTCTCATTAATAATATTATTTATTAAGTTTTGATTTTTATTTAAACAATTTACTAATTTAGAGACGACCGTTGCCACTAACAATTGACGTGGTGACAATAACTCCTAAGCGGGCATTATATGATTTTGTAAAACAAATATAGTATTTTTCAGCTATAGTTTTATTGCTAAAATTAATTAAGCCAATAGTATCTTTTATAAACAATTTCGTCCGTTACAGTTCTGTTTAAATTATACAATTCTATTTAAGATGATTATGATTTATGATTTCATTTTTAACAAATTTCTTATTTTTTTTAGAGCTGATTTCTAGTATAACAATTTATTTAATGCTTTAGAAAACTATAAGAAAATTATCTCAAATGAAATATAAAGTTTAGTTTTGAATAGCTTTTGGTCATTACTTTTTCACTACTTTCATTAAATTTTTGTACTAAAATTTAATTTTGAAAGCAATAAAAAAGCCATCTCAAATAAAGCTTAAATCTAATCTAACAATTTCTCATTTATTTTATCAAAATTTTATTACTTTAAATTGAGTTAAATGTTATCACTTTTTAGATTATTTTATTTCTGATATATTAAACTTTTAATGATCTCAAAAAAATAATAATAATAAATATATATATATATAGAAATATAAAATGCCTAGCACCGCAACACTCCCACACCTAGCCGCCACAACACTGCATATAAAACAACAATGCACTATTGCGTCAAATTATTTTCAGAAATTTCAGAGAGCTCAGCACTATAGCAACACTTTCTTGATGATTCCTAGCACCGTTTCGCAACACTCCAGCTCAAATTTTTCAAAATTTTCATATTTTCATTTTAAAATCATTTCTACAAAATTTTCAAGTTATTACACCAAAATGCCATGAAATATATAATGATGCATGTGCAATGTATAATTAAAGAATTAAAATAAAGTGTTAACAATGTCTAGTTCTACAAAAAAAACCCTAAATTTTAAATGCCTACTCAAATATTTCAGAATATTAGTAAATTAGCTAACGATATAAAATGCTAATTTAACATATTTTGTCAACTACATGGAGTTTTAGAAGTGGCATATTTATATAAAAAAATTTAGAAATTAATAGAGTAAATCAATTGGTTGAAATTTGCGTTAGTATAATCAACTTGTTCAAAATAAAGTGCATAATGTTATGCTAAAAATTACACAATAAAAGTTTCCCCACATTTTAGAAAGACATTTTTTTTAGCATGCCATTTTATAGAAACTTTGGCATTGAAATCATAAATAAAGCTTAGGTTTCCTACCTTGAGCCGGATAATTTTCTTAATTAGGTTGACGGACAATTTTTTTGGTTCTCGCCTCCAAACCCTCTGATCTCCTTGCTCTCCTCTTTTTCCTCTTCCTATCCTTCTCTTCTCCAGCAAGGATGGTTGAGGGTTAGGTATTTAACAAATGGATTAAGATATTTATTATTTGAAAAATACTCATTTTGACCTAGTGCCATGACACTCACCAAATCTCATGAAAAATGAGCTAAGCACCACGACAGCGCCTCACAGCGCCACAACCCATCCCTAAAACCAACCCCCAAACATAGAGCTCAATGTCGCATCGCTGATGCCCCCAACGTTATGACGTTCCCTGATCATTTTGGCGAATTGCATTTTATTTCCCCCAAATTAAATTATGGACTTATCTAGAATTAATTTAGTACAACATGACTCATAAAGAAAGACTATACTAAAATTAAGTCGATTAGCTGAGTTTTGGAATGGTGGGTGCTACAAGTCCGGAATTGCTACTTAGAGAATAATTGTTGGACAATGGTGATCCAAAAAATGTAGTTGAGAGACGGTGGTGCATCAATAGTGAAGCTCTATTTGCTTTTATGTCAAGGTCCAATCTTAAGTTTTATTTCCCATCCCCCTCTCATGTTAGGAGTGACTATTCTACTTACAATTTTTAGTGAGACTTTTTTATAAATATAGCTGAAATCTAAAACACTATCAAATGGTCTAAATTGATTTCCTTGATCATAGATATTTCTTTGATCATTTAAATGCCTTGTAATAACAAAGTTAGTAATTTTAAGCTCGTTAGAATCATCTCATCAAGATGCTCGATTTGGTAATAGACATGCAAGATTTAAGGATCCTTTGATCTCCCAATTAATATACCGAAGTTTCAATCATGCTTCAAACGTCTTAATTTGATTCATTTGGAATTGAATAATATCACTTTTGATATTAATGAATTTTACTCATGGAGACATTTAACTTGACTATAAATTTATTAAAATCAAATTTTAGATAATCCTGAATTTACTTTCAAACATTTTTAATTCAAATATGCATCCCTACTCCTATCTCAATTAGATAATTTTTAAGTATATATCAAGATTCAAATTAAATATCCAGCCCTGCCATTTAGCCCAACACTGTCCAATTTTTGTATCCAGCCAATACCCAATAAAATTATAAATATTACGTCATAATTTAATTCATTTTGAATTAAGAAAAAAAAAAGAGGGGAAGCTATTGCAAATAGCAACCTGATAATCCACCAATTAACTTAAGATTAAAAAAATGAATTCCCGGATGATCATCGATGGCTGACAACACCAAATGACGTCGAGCAGATGACGCACTCTACTAAGCCTTTTATTTCCACGCGTTGCCTCTTTTCCAAGCTGCTTCCTTTTTCTCCGTTAATTTATTCCACACCCACATGCCTCTCTCACAATAAATCCAATCAGCAAAGCCCAGCCTTCTCCAGTCACATAGGAGAGAAACTAAGAGCTACCGAGTAACAAAACCAAAAAAAAAAAGCGCAAGGAATGGGTTCCCAAGACGAAGAGATCTTGTCGCCGCCGATCTGGAAGAGCGCGGCCATGAAAGAGCTGGCCCGGGGGCTGGATTCCGTCGCCAAGCTTGCTTCTCTGCTTCAAGCTGCTTCGTCGGAGAACGGTCGGCCGGAGGCTGCGACGGCCGGACTTCTTGCTGAAGAGATTATGTGCAGGATCAGTAAAGCAATGGCTGCGCTGGAGTCTGGGGGGAATATTCCTTCTTCTTGTGTTACTGGTAACAAGGAGGGTGTAGGAGGAAAGAGCAAGATGCAGAGCACAAGGAAAGCAGGTTACAGAAGAAGGTAATTGAACAGACTAATCATCCTCTTATGTGTTTTTTTTCTCTCTTAGATTTGGTAAATTCTACCGACAACGAATTAAAAGATTTGAAAATACTACCTTGAACTTTTAGGAGAATTTTTTACACTGCTTTAATACTTTTCATAAGTGAGAGTATCCATTGTTTTTATAATTCTCTTTTTTAGCAGAGGGAGTCCATATTCATGGACAAGGATTACTTCAAACACAATTGATGATGGACATACATGGAGGAAATATGGGCAAAAGGATATCTTCAGTGCCAAATACCCAAGGTAATATAAAGGTTTACTAATAGTTTCAGCACTTTAAATACTTAAGGCCAAGATCAATTTTTAATCACCGAATTAAATGAAATTTAAAAATTTTTATCCCTAAAAAAATAATAACTGAAATACTTAAATGAGAGCAAAATGGATCACTTACCAAGCGCCATGTTATTGCAGAAGCTACTTCAGATGCACACACAAGTTTGATCAAGGTTGCAAGGCCTCAAAGCAGGTGCAGAGATCAGAGGACGATCCCTCCTTGTATGTCATCACCTACTTTGGGGAGCATACGTGCGTTGACGCAAAAAAGGCCACTATTACTCCTTCCAGAGAGCTCTGCATCATTAGCTTCGAATCAAGCAATGGAGAAAATATTAAACAAGAGACTCTATCTTCTTTCCCATCTCTCAATCAAGAAAGCGAGGAAGAAGTTCTTAGCAATCTTACCTCTGCCGATTCAGCTTCTGACTACTTTGTTTCACCTAAGGTTGATATAAAAAAATCTGAGGAGCAAACGGCAGCAGAGCTTGGGCAAGAACACAATGGACTACCATTAGCTTTGTACTCTTCACTCATGAATTATGGCATGGAATTCATGGACTATGAGGAATTTTTGAAATTTTGATCACGATCTCTTTCAAAATTAGGCTATAAGGCGTTTTTAGTTGCTGATGTATATAGCTAGTAGAAAGAGACTTGCAGCATCTTGTTTTCTGTTACAGTAAGTAGGGAGATTGAAGAAGCAGCTGCTAATACGCAGTTGCTTTTTCTTAAAGAAGACCTTTTCCTTCTGTGTTAGGCTTTGCACTTACTTTCTGATAAACCCACCAAGTGATTCCTGTAAACTATTAGTTTGTAGTTACTGGTGAGTTTCAGAGTTCCGTGATTGTCAGTATAAGTTGTAACATCCTATTTTAATGTCAATAAAACTCTTTTTGGGGTAATCAAAACAAATTCTGGATAGAAAACTCATCAAATTACTTCTTTAACAACCTCTTAAACATTTTACAAAATATACCGACGTTAATGTAAAAAATCATGATGAAATAGCCCTTTCAATGCTGAGGTGATTTCGTTCATGTTTAAAGAGTATTCATTAAGATTAACGGTAAGTTCAATCTTCTGCAAATTTTGCAGGAAAAGAAGACCATGCATGTGCATTTTGTCCCAAAAAGGCTCCTGAACTTCACGTAAGTTGAACAAAGGGATGTATTTTTTCAAGTCTTCAGTAAAATAAAAAAAAATAAAACTTCCCCAGTTGCATTTGCTTTAAACTTCTTCAACCTGAAATTGAACAAAGCATCAGGTAACTAAAATCAATAGAAGTTCTCTCAGGCATCGGGTGGCTATGAACTTAAAACAAATAAATGTGCAGGTCAGATCATCAACATTTACAAATACCATGTAAACAATGAAGGAAAATCTTCCTCGAACACACAAAATTGGCAAAGAACTCGGACTAAGTTAAAAAACAGTCGATTGACAAGAAATACTTCCGTACCATTACCTCAAATAATTGTCAGTTTAGCACAATAATAAATGTAATTGTATATCTATAAAACGGTCCTGTGTTTCAATTTCCAAGTCTCGTCTTAAAATGAAATAATTACTCTTGAAATTTAGGCATGCGGGTAATGGACACCTTAATCTATTAAGATTGGACATGATTAATAGGACATAGGTAGAGAGAGAGAAACACATATATAGTCACATATATAACTAGGTAGAAAAAGAGGATACATACAATTTAATACTTATAACCACACTCCTACATAAATAAATACACAAAATACAGCCATCTGATGGGTTTCATTTATACTAGTGTGCATATGGAATCCCGAACAAAGCCACTAACACATACACACAAATCTATATTGCTGCAGACATACATGCATGCCAAATATGCAAGAATACCAAAGAACCAAATAGTTAACAATTCTGGAAGGTTAATTAATATATCATACACTAACTATGTCTTAGTATTCTAATACGACGGGAGAAGGGGAGCAGAGAGGCTGATCCAACCAAGCGAATTAGCTAGGGCCCAATCAGCCCTTGGGCTGGGCGAAACTCTCAGCAGCACTAAGTGGGGATTTCGGCCCCCCTTGTGGGGCTAAATAAAGCTATAGATTATTATGAAAGGAGAAATTAAGGGGAAGTTTTTTTAAGGGTTTAGGGGAGTTTTAATTATAATTGAGGAGGAATTAAGGGGAAGTTATTTAGGAAAATTTTAATTAGAATTGAAGAAAAGAATTTTAATTTTAAATTGAAATAGGAGACCAAAATTAATTAAGGCAATAGGGAAATTAATTGTTGTTTTAACTCCAATTTGAATTCAAAGTAAGAGAGAGAATTAATTAAGAGAGTAAATCTATTTGAGAAGGAAATAGGAAGAGCTTATTTAAGGCTAGTTATTTTGTTATGAGAGTGTGGGTGTTTTGTTTGTTTAATGTAGTTTTTCGTCTTGAGGGCTTCCTAGCGACATCTATATTCATCGGGAGAGCCAATCTACCTCTCGAATAATAGATCACTTGTATCTTCATTATTGTTGAAGAATTAATAAAAAATCAACCCCTATATTTGTGTTCATGCACTTCTTCTTGTTTATTGTGTTGTTTTCACTTCCAAATCGTATCATAATGTCTACTAGATTCTCCTTCGTATCTATTTTTTTCAACTGAATATTTCCTTCATCAATGAAGTCCCGAACAAAGTGATACCACTACAGGAAAAACAATTCTTTCTGGCGAAATTTCTGATGGATATAAGACAGCCGACAATATCAACGGAAATACCAGTGGATTTTTTGAAGAATTCTAGTTTGAAATTTCCGTCGGCTCTTTCGATGAAAAATCTGTTAGAGAATCTACCGGTCTACTTAAAGCCACCGAAATGTTCCGGTGAAAAAAAAATTCGTCTGAACCATTCCACCGTAATGTTCGTCAGCTTACTCATACCCATCGAAATTTCCGGCAACTCTTCCAGGGGTAGTTCCTTCCATACTAGGGACTCAGTTCAATACACTAAGTACAGGGGACGTTTGATAAAAAATTTAACAAATTTTAATAACTTATTTAGTTATGAATGCTAATATAAGTATATTGCAGAGAGAGCTGCTGAGTAGAGAACCACCCGCTATTGAGTTGCATAGTCATGCTCACAAGCGGCAGAAGGACTAGCAATAGGTAGATGAGGAGGGCCTACGTGAATATATAAGTTTAAAAGTTTAAGTGTCATGTATAAATTGATTTATATTATGTTAACTTTTGTACGAAGAGTATACAAGTCTTCGAGAGAGCCAAGCTAGAACAGATAAGGGATCCTCTTGAGGATCTGTAGATTATTCTGATTACCACACTTGGTCGCAAGCAGTAGATGAAGTGTGGAAAAGACGAGTTTATGTATTAGGCTCACAAGCCTACGCGTATGAGGGGCAAATCTCTGGTGGCTCCAGCTTCTCAGGAAGCAGCCATGATAGTTTATATAGCCAACAGGTGGCTACCCTTACAACAGAGCGGGATTAAGTCTGAAAATCACAAGCTGACATGCAAATGCAGCAAAGTTAGATATTGGAGGAGATGCAAAGAAAAATGGAGCAGTTCAGTGGAAAGCAGCCAACATCGGCAGAGGAGAATGAAGAAATAGATTATGAGTAGACTATGTTTTATTACTAGAGGTTTTAATACTATATGTTTGTAGATTTTATGTTGCGTTTTTATTGTATAACAAACTTCATGTTTGTTTTAGAACTGTTTGATAATTGTAGAATATTTTTTTCTGATCAAATATCTTATTACTTTAGCATCAATGTTTCTGTTCAATGTTGAAATATGAGGATAATCTATGTATGTTTTGACTGTATGATTGCAGGAGTGTTGTGTTCTACAATAATTAAGAAAATGTGTTTTTTTTCTTTCTACTATAGGTTGCAGGCAAATTTCTAACGGATATTCCATCGGAAATCTCGATACTACGAATTACGATTAGCTTTCCTGCAGAAGAAATCTACCTGCGATTCCGGTGGATTTTCCGGTAATCCACCGGAATTTTCACTGGTAATTCCGACAAATTTTCCAGCATTAAATCCACCAAAAATTCCAGTCGATTATCTGTCGGCAAATTTTTGGCGAAAATGACCGGCGGCTATACCGCTGAAAAATGAATTAAAAAAATGTCATTTCTTTGGACACATTTCCGCCAGGAAATCTACCGAAAAGGTTTCTAGCAGAATTAGTCTGCCGAAAATGTATATATGAAGTGTGTTTTACCTTCGAATAATTTCCAACTGAAAATCCACAGGAAAGATAATTTTCTGACGGATTTTGGCCTTCGGAAATGCGTGTTTTTCCTCTAATGTACCTTACATCAATTTGCTTAGTATAAGAATGATAAACCGGATTTGTGGCCAAGAATATCGCACTATGATTGTCAAAAAATATCTTCAGAGACTCCTGCTCAACTCCTTAAGTCATCCAATAGGCCCTACATCCACATTGCTTCCTTCATCGCCTTCGTGATTGTCATGTACTCAGCCTTCATAGTAGACAGAAACAATAGACTGAATTGTCTCCAGCTGACTGGATTTCCTGCCAATGTGAATAAATAACCACTCATATACCTACACCTATCACATCACTGACATAATTTGAGTCAGTGTAGCCTACACACAAATCAACAACAAATGCCTGCCTCTCAAACACCAAGCCTATATCAATTGTACCCATCAGATACCTCAAAATACTCTTCACAGCCTACCAATGGCTCCTTCCCAGATCATGCATAAACCTACTCACAATAATAAATGCTTGTGCAATGTCTAGACTAGTACAAACCATGACATACAACATACTACCAACTGCACAAGCATAAGGAACTGATCACATATCTTTCCTCTCCCGATCATCTTTAGGACACTAATCTGAACTCAATTGGAAATGAGATGCAATGGGTAGACTCACAACCTTACTCGAGTCGTCAACCCCAAACTTTTTCAATACCTTCCGAACATAAGCTCCTTGTGAGATTCAAACCTTACCAGCTGCCTTGTCTCTAAGAATCACCATGCTAAGAATTCTACGAGTTTCACCCAACTCCTCAGAATGTTTGGACAATTGCTTCTTCATCCTATTGATCTCAGTCTAACTGACATATGCAATCAACACGTCATCAATATATAGAAGGTGGATGAACTCATTATTGGTCAGTTTTTTAAAATATGCACAATGATCATAGTAGCCTATTGTGTACTCCTCTCATATCATGAACTAATCAAACTTCTTATATCACTGTTATGGTGATTGTTTCAACCTATATAAAAATTTGTTCAATCTTCAAGCTAGGTCTTTTGAGGCTCCATATCTAGGCGGCTATAACATGTAAATCTCTTCTTGCAATTCCCCATTTAAGAATGTAATTTCACATCGAGCTGCTCCAGAATCAGACTTTAGTGTACTACAAGTGCTAAGAGAACATACATCAAGGGATGTTTAACCACTAGGGAGAACACCTCATCATAATCAATCCCTTCCCATTGTGCAAGACTTTTGCCACCAACCTAGCCTTATACTACACATCAGCTCCATGAGATCATTCCTTCTTTGCATACACCCATTTGCACTCAATAGCTTTCCTTCCTAAAAGAAGTTTCACCAACCTCCAAGTAGCATTCTTCTGAAGAGATTACATCTCTTCATCCATAATCATTTTCCAAAGATCACCACCTGGACTGTCGACTGCTTCCTTGTAGAGATCGGGAATTTTAGCCTTTGTGGCTAAAAGTGCAAATCCAATGTGATCCCTCAACCAAGCAGGCTTTGGGATATTATGGCGCCTGGTCCTGCTCCTAGCTATAGATTCTTGAGTAGGAACCTCATCCTCAACATCGTCTTCTACATCTTTCTGATTATTGTCTATATGTACCTCTTGATTTGCAACTAAATCAGGTACCTGAGTAGAAGTGATCGGACTCTGTGGAACAAATAGAGTTGCACCAAACTTCAACTTATACTATGCATCTACGGTTCCAATAAAACTCTCCACCTGCTTTGAGTTCTGAGGCCTCAACATGCTCGCCTCGTCGAATGTAACATCCCTGCTAATGACAATCTTCTTCTCTTTCTAATCATAAAGTTTGAAGTTCTTGACTCCATGCCTGAAACCAATAAAGATTGCCAACTTTGCGCTTACGCTGCATGGTGTACACCCAAACATATCTAGAGTAATCATCAATAAAAGAGAAAATATTTCCGCCCCATCCAATTATGTTGTCTTTGTCGGACCCCAAATATATGTGTAAACGTACTCAAGGATACCCTTTTTATTATAGATAGCAGTACCAAAGATACATGTGTCTTCTTGCCAAATACACAATATTCACATAAATCGAGCTTGCAGGTACTCACTCCTTTGATCAATTCTTTCTTCACCAAAGCCTTAAGTGAAGCCTCTCCAACAGAAGCTAGCTGCATAAGCCGTAAAGTGGCTTCAGAAGAAACATCGGCCATAACAGCCATTCCAGTTACTATACTACTCTGAAGATAGTAAAGGTTGTGGTGACGAACTCCCTTCAGAAAAACCAACGCTCCATGATATATCTTCAGAGCTCCTATCTCAATAACTATCTTATAGCCTTTGGTCTTTAAGGCCCCAACATACAGCAAATTCTTCCTGATATCTAGAACATGTCTCACATCAATCAACTCTCTCACAGTACTATCATACAGCCTAATGAAGATGCTCCATACACCAATGGTATGACAAGGTTGATCATTTCTCATAGTCACTACAACGCTATCAAGTTCCATGTATGAACAGAACCACTCTAGAGTGAGAAAAATATGATAGGTAACACCAGTGTCCAAAATCAAGCATGAGTTATCTCTGTACAAATTATAAAAAACTGCAAATAATTATACATCAAAATCTTCTTCACACCTTTCCACAATAAGGTTTTCTTTCTCCTCAGAGAAAACTCTCTTTCCCTTCTCCTTCAACTTCGTACAATCTTTCTTCTAAGAACCAATAATTTTTAAACAGAAAACACATTGATTCGCATGAACAAGGCAAGCACCCGATCTCGGCCTCACAACCCGCTGAAACGGACCTTGCTTGCTTTGGTCGAGCCGATCGCATGACCAGCCCCTTGCTTGCTTGTCTTTGGATCGGCCGAAAGGAACGCACAAGCAGGAACTATCCGTCCCTTGTTCGCTCCAACAGGTGCTTCCTTCGCCTCCCTCGCTCTCTTTCTTGCTCAATCCTTTCGCGAGCACAGGAAGGGAATGAACGAACCGCCTTTGGCTCGTCTACTTCATTCACAAGAAGCCAACTTCATTCATCCGTCCCACTCCTCTCGTTTCAACTTCGGCCAATAATGCACACACGAAACCCTTACCCCCTTCAATTTCTACCTGACTTGTACACATAGAATGCTCGCTCGACTGGAGGAAAAGATGGATAGGAAGAACTTTGCTACTCTTGCTCAGGCTAGATGGGAAGCACACATGAAGTCATGTACGCATAAGCAATATAGAATCTGAATACCACAAAATATAGAATAGAGGTCTGGCAACCTTTTAGAAATTTGTCTCTCACATTATGATAGGCCAAGGGGGCCACAGCTAGGCCGGGGAGCTATTATTCATTATGTAAGGAATTAAGTGGGAGCTGTTTTGGAAGGTTCCTAATCAAGATAGAGCTATTTAAGAAGGTTCTTAATCAATAGAGAGCTATTTATGAAGGTTCCTAATTAAGGAGGAATTGTTTAGAAAAGTTCTTAATCAAGGGGGAGTTTTTATGAAGGTTTCTAATCAATGGGGAGCTATTTAGGAAGGTTCCTCATTGTGTTTATTTGTTTAGAAAGGGTTAATTGTTTATTAAGGTTTCTTAATTGTGTTTATGTTATTTATGAAGGATTTAATTGTTTAGGAAGGTTTATAATTATATTTATGTTATTTATGAAGGTTCTAATTGTGTGTATTATATGTTATAGCTATTTAAGGAGTTTGGTCTAGGATTTTGAGCTTATGTTTTGTTGAAGTTTATTATACGGCTTGTTGTGAGTTTCCTAGCATCATCTTGGGTTTGTGGAAGAGTTGATCTATCTTTCGAATAGTAGATCACTTGTATCTTTCATTATTGTTGAAGAGATAATAAAAAATCTACCCCTATTTTTGTATTCTTGCATTTTTTTTTTCTCTTTTTTTTTTTTTGCTTCCAAGATGCATCCCATTCTTTTAATTTGATCCTACTCAAAGTTGGTCACATCAATAAAACAATGGAATTTGAAAACTTGGCAGGTATTGCAAAAAGTGAAGTTAGCCAAACAAATTGCAAAGCATATGTACCCAATGATGTAGAAGAAAAGACTTCCAAGTTTTAAACAGGAAAGATAAATAGAATAGTAAGGATAAACGACAGCTGCATTAGCGTTCTATAGTAGCATAAATAGTCATGTTTACTAGAATGATATCATCATTAGACATCTCAACTTTGTCTGCAATTTCTAAAGATCTAATATTCCCACATAAATCAGTCTGTGGTTATATGGCTTCCACGTGGCTTTAATGACAATTGCATGGTTTAACAAAATGCGTAACAAATAACTAAAAGCTAAATACATTATGACTGCACAATTAAAAGATAATTAGCTTCATGGACCCTCTTATCTAGAGCTAACATTTCTGCCTCTAGAAAGCTCCGTAAAGGAGTGATAAATTTGAATAGCCACGATAACGAGTTGATAACAACTAATTCCACCCATTAGACCTTAATGCCTCTCTGCTAGAATGCCTAAGCTATTGGCCTAACAAACGGCCCTCATATGACCAGGCAAAATGGCACGAGCAAAAGCAAACATACTGTAGTAAGAGTTTCAACAAAATCCGTCACAGACTAGTGTTCCAAACATATTAGCATTTTTGAAATCTACCCGGTTGAATGGTCGTAGTGATTTGATTTCAAGGGCAACGTCAACTAAAAGTGATTGTTAGTCATTAAAGTTTCGTTTGGAATGACTTTTTTATTGCTTCTTGAAACAACTTTTAGTATACAAATTAAAATTTTTGTACTAAAAAGTTATTTCAAGAAGCAGTAAACAAGTCGTCCCAAACATAACCTAAATGGACAATAGTCAAAGAATCGAAAAAAACCTGAGGTAAGCTCATTAACTCCATAACAGCTTTTTTTGGAGTTAATTCGTTATCAATTATGCGAGCAACAGCAGTAAGCACTGGCATTTTAACGTGATATTTCTGAGCAAGCGCAATAACAGCACCAGCAGTTGATACACCTTCTGCCACCTGCTTAATATAAATTCAATAAAGCAATAGTGAAAGTCAGCTTTACAAATAAAGCACTCCATCATCAAACAGATAAGGTTTCACCTGATTCATTGAATTTAGAATGTCTTCAAGTCTTTCCCCTGATCCAAGACGCAGTCCAACAGTCCTATTCCGTGAAAGATTTACAAAACATGTAAGCATAATGTCACCAGATCCAGAAAGACCGGTCAGTGTTGTAGGCTTCGCTCCCATCTACATATCATAAAGAAGCTTGTCCGTTAGAAGAAAGTTAATGATCACTTCAGAAAGGTAAGTATACAATACTGACTTGTCAAAGGGAAATTATAGGAATTTTGCAAATGCTACCTTTATTAAAATGTTTTTTTTAATTTCCAAATTAAACACCATATCTACTGTAACAAAATCATACAACAAGCTGGCTAAAAGCATTCTGCCATTTCTTACTTATTAAGAGGATAAAAAAAAAAATCAAGCCTATCGAACAGCCTTCTTGCAAAATGCCAGCACATACCAAGACAGAAGAGAATAGATATAGTTGATACCTTAGTCGCTAGCCATCTTATCTCCGAACAACCTTGTGCAACAAGGGCAGCCATACAATTATTTCCAAGATTCATACCCTCTACGATACCAGATGCTATAGCAAGAACGTTCTTCAACGCACCTGTTATTTCTACTCCTGTAACATCACTAAAGGATCACAGGTCATATGCCTCAGTCAAATTTCATAAATAAGCTTAGTCAAGATTTCATGAATTGGGGCCATACAAAAAAAGTAATTTTCTGTTTACCTAGTGTTTCTTAGAATCATCTCAATCTTCATTTAGATTCCTCCACCTTACTTTCATACAGCCTAGACTAATTTAATATTTACTACTAAAAAATTTGAATAAGAGAATATTTTATTCCAGCAATCTACCGAATAGGGTGAGGGATTATTTACAGAAGAAAAAGAATCATTCCTTTCCTCTTATTACAATAAATCAAGCCTTCTAAAATATTCAACAAGTAAATACACGAAAATGTGAAATCTGCTGACAAACGACCAAAATCCATTTAAGGAAAACCCAAGAAGAGTCCCATAATCTGTCTCTTAACAACTCGAAGTTCAACACTCCCAGCAAACTAAAAGGTAGACGTACATTACTACCAACTTGGAGCTTAAATCTTCAAAATTTATCCGAGAAAGAGCCTTCATGAGAATATATGCAATTTGGCAACGTTTCAGGACTATGTTGACATCATATGATACCATAGTCTAAATTGTAATCTTATTGGCTCTTCGCCATGAAAGAAAAAATCACCAAGAAATATTTTCAACTTCATTGATTCACAAATATTATAGGTCATTGTTCAAAACTCAACTTTTGCGCTACTTCAAACAGCCATAAATTGTTTTTAACAGCATCAAGTGACTAAATTTCAACCATAGGATAAAATCAAAATCAAGTCATTGAAAGTATTTAAAGGAATGTAGCGCAAAACACGCCTCATTGCATTTAAAGCCAGTGTACCGCCTTTAGAATTTAAAGGAGAGTGGATGAAAGCCATGCCCTCCTGTAACATAGATAAGAGTTAGATCATCTTTAACATTTGAAGGAGAGTTACATCAAGCCCCGCCTACCTATAGTGTAGGCTAAGGCTAGATCAATTGAAATATTCATTTAGTAGGATACTAGGAGGGTCTCTTATTTATAATAGGAGAAAAAAAAATCTCCTAGACGACCACTAAATTTGGATCACTAGTCATAATAAGAATAGTTTCCTAAAATAAATGATGATGGTAATACTCCATTTAAGTTGGATTTTATATATATATATATATCAGTTAACCCCAACTTAATTTAAATTTTGAAAACTAAATTGGCCTAAGCTTTAGTAAATATATATGAGCTAATCAGAGGTGGAAATAGGGATGTAAACGAGTCGAGTTTTGGCCCTTATCGAGCTCGGCTCGTTAGATAGAAAGCGAGCTCGAACTCGAGCTCGAGCTCGAGTCGAGCTCGAACTCGAGCTCGTGTCACTGTTAACGAGCTCGAGCCGGCTCGCGAGCTCACGAGACAAGCCGGCTCGAGCTCGAGCTCGTTTACTAAACGAGCTCGACTCATGAGCTCGATAAGCTCGGATCGCGAGCCCATAAACGAGTCGAGCTCGAGCCGGCTCGCGAGCCGGCTCGGCTCACTTACACCCCTAGGTGGAAACATGAGCAACAAGTTGGGATGCGGCAGCTAAGGTTTCCTTGCTCTGATACCATGCTAGAAGAAAAAAAAAGATTTTGTATGTTTATTCAGTATGAGAATCTCCTATTTATAATAGGAGAAATAATACAATGTCACAAAAGAAGATCACCAAATAAACATATATTAAAATAAGAGCATTTTTTTAAGATAAATGATAACACTAAGAATTCTTGAGTCTCATCTTTTTAAAAGGATAGTATTTTCTTGCAAAGGCAACGTCGGCTGGCACTGAGGGTATGCATGCATGCATGAGTTGAGCCAAGCTTAGACAACATAAAAGGGGGTGTAAAACTCTTTCTACTCAAATAGTTGATGATGCTCAATTAATCAACAAGTGTAGGCTCAAATCTCACAAACAATATCAGATTGATGCATGCTAGAAGTCACACCAAAAGAGAAATAGTGAGAGTTTAATGTCTCATCTTTAAAAAGCAATCAACACAAAATCAGACAAATGAAAAGAACAAATTATATCAATACAAAAGTGTGTGTGCATGCGAAAAACTAAAGAAAAAAATAATGGGTGTATACCCCAAATTGTTCATACTAAGCTCAAGTCAACTCAAATAGTTAAAAGATATCAATCCATAGGTCAATCAGATCAAACTACATCAATCAATTACTACATGTGGCTCATCTTATATCTGGAAAGCTTTTATACATATCTCATGTAATTAAAGAGATATAATTATCATATTTTCTTTTTGTGACAAGATCTTATTAGGTCATATTATGTCATTCATGTATTTACCTTCTAATATAATTCTTGTAATATAGCCTTGCCTCTACTCCTACCAATAAACAGGGGGTTAAAGGGCAAGCCTAAAAAGGCAACTTATTTATCTCAACATCTTTATTTTTTACCAACAAAATTATAGATCTTCTCTCCTATCTTCTCCCCATCTCTCTTACTAGTTCTCTACTTTTCATAGCCAATCTTGCAAATAAGGTTCGACTATCACCAATTAACAAAATTGGATTCAACATCCTAAAAGGTAGGATGAACGTAGAATGATGTCAAGGATCAAAAGCCATGTTTTGCAACTACAAAATAGAGGAAAACAAAATATTGAAAGAAGCAAAATCAAGTGCATGCAAAGTGAAAAATATGGGACTTTATCAAATTATACTTGGAGAGCTAATCATATACTCGAGTAACTCAACAATTGGAGCTTTGTACTTCATGGACTCAATATCTAGCAAATACTCATCAAATACTCAAGAAATTTGGTGCTAGACCAAATTAAATTCAAGATCTCGGTAAATTCATTCCTCTCTTAGACATTTTATATTTAAAATATTAAGAGAAGAATAGATGAAAAAAAAAACTTCAAGAACCAACTTCCAAATTTGAAGTCAGTCAACTTCAAGCTAGATAGTTGACATATTGACACCTTAGATCTACATTGGAGAAACTTACTTCCTTAGCGAAGCTCGACTAGATAATGAAAAGCTAGACTAACTTAAGCAAGGGATCAAAGTGACTTAAACTTAGACTCAAGCGGTGAGTCTAGATGGCTACCCCTGTGAAGACAGAAGCCTTGGAAAGGTGAGACCAATCTTAGGCGTCGACTTAGTTAAAAGAAATAAGAGATAAAAGGTCAAGTGACACTTGGAGGAATTTTTCAAATTGGAAGCCACTCGAACATTTTTCAACATGTTATTGGACATTTTTCTATTCAACACATTTTTGGATATTAATTTGTCAGATGAACTTTGATATATTAATTTTCATATTCTTTTAGGTTTCATAAAAGAAACATAAAAATTGGAGAACTAAATGTATGCCCCAAATTGTTCATACTAAGCTCAAGTCAACTCAATTGGTTAAAAGATATCAATCTCATACGTCAATCAGATTAGACTATATCAATTAATGGCTATACATGGGCTCATCTTATATTTGGAAAGTTTTTATGCATACTTCATGTAATTAAAGATATATAATTATCATATTTTCTTTTTACGACAAGATTTTATTAGACAATATTATTTCATTCATATATTTTTCTTTTAATGCAATTCTTGTAATTTAGTCTTGCCTCGACTCCTACCCATAAATAGGGGGGGCGAGCCAATAATTTATTTGTCTCAATATTTTTATTGATGAAAAATAAAATCATAGATCTTCTCTCTTATTTTCTACCTCTTTCTCTTTCTACTTCTCTATTTTTTGTAGTCAATCTTGCAAGTAACATTTGATTATCACCTAGAAACAAATTTGGATTCAATATGGGGCCTAGCACAAACAGGTTATAATATAGAATTCAATTTATCATCTTTTCCATAAATTATAGAAGATGCCAATACAATATAAAAGGCCTAAAATATGAAAAAAGTCCACTTTTCTAGAATACGAATTCAAAGGTACTGATGTTGGCAACTATGAAAGTTGTTCATAAATAGTTCTCCTAGAAAGACATGCGAGCAAGACGATCAAAATTATCAAAGATTTGAGGTAGTAAAGAACAATGGTGTATTTGATTAGACATGAATAGGATAGTCATACTCCTAGACGGCAAGGGTCATCAAGATGATTGGAATTGATGGTTCGAAGAGGATCCAAGAACACCAATAGCCGACGAGATTCTAGATGTGATTAGAGTTTTGGAATTCTTTTTGATTCAGTAGTTCATAATGTGTGTAATGAGGAGAATTATTTATAAATTTTGAGGGGGCATTTCAATCGATATCAAGAATTATACTGGAATATTCTCTATTCTTAACAACCATTAATGACCAAATAATGCCCTCCTTTGATTAAAAAAATGACTACACATGCTTAACCGAGTGATTTAGGGTCAACAATGAATAGCAAAAGTTTGTCAGTGGTCTGACAATAGTCATCATTAGTGAAGTTACTAATTAGCGCACACAATAACGTGCTTGAATTTGGCATTCTTGTTGTCGTTGGAATTGTCGTGATTGAAAGCTCATTTTTTATTATTAATTTGTGCCATTTAGAGTCCATTTGATTCCAAAAATATGAGCAATAATTCATGGTTTATTCAACCTCTCTGAATGCTTTGAATCAGTGAATCACAACAGATCCTGTGTTTGATATCAAAATGCCAAAGTTCTGTTTATATTACATCTAAACATATAACATCTGAGTTTCAGTGGTGAGATTTAGATCTTCTTATGTGTTTAAACCGGATGAAAAACAATTAGAAAGGATTTAGCGTCAAACTTGCAGCTAGTACCGACTTTTGAAAGTAGAAATGAACATTCGAGCGTCCCAATATTAAGTATAGTCTACATGTCTCAAACCGAATTGTCTAATCAAGCAAATAAGTGTAATGATGAAGCAAAGGTTTTTCATCTACCTAGTTTTCCTTGATTTTCAAAGTAGGCTCAAAATAATATCAGAAGATGTACACTTCTCATCCTTGTGACAGTTTGTTTCCGTAGAAAACCCAAAAACAAAAAATTTAAACTTTATTTTTTGCATGCAGGGAAAGCAAAAACGGATGACTAAAGCCAAAAAAGTAACATAGAAGGAAGTTATAACAAAAAAGAAACAATGTGAAACGAAATAGTGCAGCTTTCAATAAATTCAAGCTTATGAAATGAAAAGAAGGTTATCCACCTGGACGAGCTTATCCTCAGATTAGGGGAAGCCAACAGTTGCTGAACAGCATTTGCAAGCTTTTTATCTTTTGAAGCCGCCACCATTGCTACAAGATTCAAAATGTGTATAATAATGTTATGCAAGTTGAAATAAAATATGAACCTAAAACCAAAAGCAGTTCTGAATAATTGATTAAAAAACCCTGACCCAGCAGTCACTAGTATTTAAGAATATGCACTAAGAAAACAATGTACGAGTAAAGGCAGCCATTAAACTTGCATAATCTTGATAAACTATCTCATGCTTCAAACTCTGCACTCTTGCCAGAAAATCAGAAAATACTACTAATGCAGTCTACAATATCAAATGAACCTGTAGGCAATTTCTTCATCAGTTCCACTGCAAAAGAAGGGCCTGAAAGCACAATGAATGGCTGGCGAGGATTTTTTAGTGCTTGAGGGATTATCTGGGACATCATCCTTAAGGTATTTAATTCCAAGCCTTTGCTAAGAGAGATGAAAGGCAGATTTGGATCAACATGCCAGGAAATTCCTTCAAGAAATGACGAACTGAACTGCCATAATATAATAACAGTAAGTTCTTTTGCTAAAGATTCATAGAGTGACATTTAATAACAAGACACCGGTAATAGAATTGAAGCACATTGATTCAACAAACTTAAGAACTTAACGTGTAAGAAAAATCAATATTATCAAGCAGCCTTTAAGGCACATATGGACTAAGACTTCAATATCACATAGTACAATTTAAATTTTCGATCACCTGAACTGGCACAGCATGCAAACAAAAATCAGCTCCTAGTAAAGCATCCTTTGGACTGGTGGTTGCCACTACATTATCTGGAAGCTTAAAATCAGGGAAGTACTTGCTGCAGTAAATTGAAAAGATAAATTTAAAATAAATTAAAATGAACAGGAACAATCACTACTGTTGTTACAAATTGCAAGACATTCGTACCAATTGAGAACTTGAAAAACTATTAAAAAAAATTAAAAAAAAAACCAACACCTCCTCAACATATGGAGAAATTATAACGTACAAAGTCCGGACATAGCCCTGCGTTTAAACTCCAATGAAAGCATGACACGTGAATTTCTAATATATATATATATATATATATATATATTTTTTTTTTTTTTTTTTTTTTTTTTCTCTCTTACGACCTGGCGACTCGCCCCAGCAAATTCAATTGGCGCTTGTTTTTAAGAAAAAAACACGCAAAAGGTTCTCAAATTTTAGGATTTTAGCGGAATAAAACTTTTGATGCTAAGAAAAAAATGAGAAACATGCGATGAATATGAGGACTGGTTTGAAGGACATTACATTCTTCGAAGAGATGAATTGCTCATAGGATGCAGAGGCTGAACGATGATATGCAAACATCCATGAAGACTTGAATGTTCACCCTCAGAAAATTGAAAAGTTGCGCTAACACACAAACCATCGATATCTTAGGCTTTTAAGTTCCATTATTCCCGAGGTAGATTGGAATTTAAATTAACCAGATTTTTCTTGAAGGTAGTGTTAAGGTTTATTTAGTTCTGAGGTTTCACTTACTATGAGCCCAAACCCTCATAGTTAATTACCCATTCTAACGCGTAAAAAAGCTCTCTCGATTAAGGATGAAATAATATTTAATTGTGCAAGAAGTGTTTTAGTATGCAAGTGTTTTAGTTTTGGTTATTGGGAGAATGAAGGTACACCCGATCAAGATCCTATGGTTCCGTCGTCCTAGGTATACCGTGGGTTTTAGTCTACCAATGCTAACAATCATTGATTGTAGTGTCCAGGGAATCTAATTAGCAATCATTGGTTGTCTCCTCTCAGGAATCCCGAGTAAACTAAAACAAAGAGATGTGAATTTTAATTTGGTTTGGTTTAGGTTGGGGCTTATGACTTTGCTTAAGAGTTTCCCGCACTTTTTTATATTTAGGTTAGGTCTTATAACCCCATTTAGGAGTTGTTTGTGTTTTGGATTCAGGTCGGGTCTTACGACTTCGCTTGGAAGTTGCCGGTGTAGCGGGTCTTATGGATTCAATTTGAAGTAGCCCATAAAGGGGTATAGGGTTAGGTTGCTACATAGATATTTTCCCTATAAGTCAGACTTATAGCTTCTATTAGAAGTTATTGGTTGGTAGGTCTTACAACTTAGCCTTATAAGCTAAGCTGCCTGGCATTCTGTGTGAATGGTTTTAGGGTTATTTCCCCAATGCATGGGACTTACTGCTTCAGTTAGAAGTGGCTCATAGGTGTATGTTTAGGGTAAGTTGGATTATACTCGTAGAGGTTCTTGTTTGTGGTTGTTTGCTAGTGTGACATTAGATTGTAGTTTTCGGTTGTTTACTAGTCCAACAGTAGTGTTCTGCTACAGTATCTTGTTTTTCTTTCAGTACTTGCTTTAGCAGTTAATTTCAATAGTTAGCTTTACTCTTTACAGCATTAATTTTATTTATTTTGTGCTAACTTTTGTTTACTTGTTTATAGGTGTTCGTGACCAATAGTTACAGTAGTTAGAGTTTGCAATTGCAAGGGCTACAGGGAGGCGGCCAACTTGCACGTTGATCACAGGATCGAAGCGTGTGGATGCCGCAATCGGGAGCAAGATTCAGATTCGAGAATTGAGAGGAGCTGACAACAAAAATCGAGAAATGCCGAGAGCGACCAGGAATTCCTATGGCAAGTGAGCGTAAGTCCCTCTTTTATTTCTTTGTTCCTTTTACACGACTGAGGCGGCGATAGCTTTAGTGACGTGGATGCTATCGTGCGATCGTGTGATTATGGATCAGTGTATGGGGATCGGTTGGTTGTTTGCAAGTCAACATTGAACATTGAACAGTCTATTGGTCTGCCGCGATTTGAAAATTTTCATCTCACGATTTTAAAATTTCACCTCTGGATCGGGTCGAGTCATCGGGTTGTAAGAAAAAATATATAGAAATCCACGTGTAAAATCCACATATCATAATTTCATTGGAGTCCGGACGCAGAGCTACACCCAGACTCCACATGTAACAATTTCTTCTGCATATGCCTAAATATGGCTTCTTGCCCAAGCAACGCACAACATAAATTAAAGGAAAACGAATCCAAAAACAACCTTGTAGGATTGTAAGAAGGTCATGATTATGAATTTTCCAAAATCAATCAGATGCATCAACAAGTGATATGATTCATGTCATACCTCAAGGAAATTTTATTTATGTATTGTTGTTATAGTCGTTTGACTAGCAAAGAAGGCACGACTTATTTTGAGTATCTATTGCATTTATCACATTCACTGTAGAACGCGAAAATGAGGCTCACTGCATCACAACCATATATTTAAATTTTGATTAACTGGAATAATCTTTCATTCCAAGATGCGACAAATACGGCAAGGCATACTAATTGAAATTTTTAGGGTGAAAACAAAAGAAAAAAAAAACATTTAGAAATTCATCAAAAAAAACAAAAATGGCAGAAAACCTAAGATGAGAATCCATCAAAATCTCTCACCAATTGTGATGAGTTTCATTAATTAGATGGCAACATTGTTCATCTCTGACAAGCATAGCCACCTCCATCTCGGCCTTCTTACCCGCCAAATGCGCTGCCATTGCGGTACCAAAGGACCCCCCACCAAGAACCGCAACCTACTCATCGAAATCAGAACAACCCCTAAGAATCCACTCCAAACATAATCTACTCGCATGAATCCACCAAAAGCCTACTCCCTCTACCTTCTTCGTCTGCTCGAGAACGTCGCTCCTGGCCTTAGAGCGCCACGAGCGGGACCAGCGGACCAGCTTCTCCCAAGCAATTCTCACTGCCCTCCGCTGGTCCCTGCCTCCCTCTCGGCCTCCAGAAACAGCACTAGAGATGGGATTTTTCCCTTCTTCCGCCGGTGCCGAGCCTAGGTTAAGAACAGCAACGGTGCGGGAAACGAAGGGGATGAAGGGAGGCTTGATTGGGCAGTGGTCAGGAGATGGGGAGAGAGGAGAGAGAGAGAAGTATGAGTGAAGTGAAGCCATTAGCCGCTGCAGCTTTGCCTGCTAGTTTTGAGTTTTATCCGTTTTGGGCGCGGGCAGAGTGAGACCAGTTCTATGGCTACGAGCGCTTTAAAAATTATATTATTTTGTTTAAATTTTATATTACTTATATTATGCATTGTAAATATAATAAATATTTTTTATTCATAATAATAATAATATTCTGAAGCAACTTGAAATTGGTCCAATGCAATAAAACTGGCAAACCATTCTCGTACTCACACTTCTTCTTCTTTTTTCTTTTTTTTCTTTTTTTTTGAAAAATTTAAGAGCAATGACCTTTTAATTATTATAAAGAAAAATTATATAGCATAAGAAAAAATAATTACAAACTTACAAAAGTAACAAAAAAAAACTCACTTTAATACATGTAGACTAGAGAATAAGTGAGCTCTAATTTTAGGATCTCGGAAAAGGAAGGGGATTGTGAACTAGTAGTTCATGATCAAATTTGAGGTCATAAGTATTTTCTTATTTTGATTTTTGTACAATCATGACTAGTTAAATTTTCAGTTCTGTACATTTTGCTTGTAGTCATATATTACAGTTTAGATATTTATTTTGATGAAATGAAAGAAACTTTATATATGAGATTTTCAGTATTTGAATCTTTTAGTAGCTCTGTGATTTATCATTTTTTTTTCAATGAATATTGGCAAAAAATCTAAAACAATTTCAAAACTAGATCTTAGGATTTGTCTGTCACAACTCAACACAATATGACACATTATTTTTTAGAGCTTAAAATATTTTTTTACGTAATTAATTTTTTTAAGATACAATATTAAAATATAAATTAAGATAAAATTCTTATATATATATATATATATATATATATATATATATATATATATATATATATATATATATAAGGATATCGAGTAATATTATTCCTCAATAAAATAAAAAACAAAAATCAAATACATAACAAGTTCAGAGAACAAAAAATTAAAATAACTAGTATTTACAATCTAATAATCGAGAAGATTTGTATCAGTTCCTCTAAGATAACTGAGATATTTTCCAAATGAGTTTGAAGAAGGAGGTTGTTATTGATTTTGTTGTCGTTGAACCACGTTTGTAATATTCGTGCTTATTCAACTTGAACAAATGCACTCACATTAGGATTTTGTATGAAAATTAAGTCTTGAAATAATATTTTATTTTCTTACTTGAGTTCTTTCAAGGCATGGTTCTTAGTTTGAAACTCCAAATGATGTTGTCTCTACGCACTTATTTTTTTAATTGCTCAATAAATTGTTTATTTTCATCTTCTAGGTATTAATAAAGATTGGCATCTATTCACAATTGTTTATTTTCATCTTCCAGGTATAATAAATATTTTTTTATTCATAATAATAACAATATTCTGAAGCAATTTGAAATTGGTCCAATGCAATAAAACTTGCAAACCATTCTCGTACTCACACTTCTTTTCTTTTCTTTTTTTTTTTTAAGAGCAATGTCCATTTAATTATTATAAAGAAAAATTAATTACCATAAAGAATAAATAATTACAAACTTACAAAAGTAACCAAAAAAAGCTCAGTTTAATACATGTAGACTGGAGAATAATTGAGCTCAAACCAAATATGTAATGCTTTAAATATTCAACAAAATATTTGATAAAATATTATTTGAAAATTTAGATTGGTTTGTGTGACTTGCTAAGCTATTGTAGCTCATTGAGATTTTACATCTAATTTTTAGAATCTGGGAAAGGAAATGAGGTTGTGAACTAGCAGTTCATGATCAAATTTGAGGTCATAGGTAATTTCTTATTTTGATTTTTGTACAGTCATGACTAGTAAAATTTTCAGTTCTGTACATCTTGTTTGTAGTCATAAATTGTAGTCTAGATATTTATTTTGATGAAATGAAAGAAACTTTATATATGAGATTTTCATTATTTGAATCTTTTAGTAGCTTTGTAATTTATCATTTTTTTTCAATGAATATTGACAAAAAATCTAAAACAATTTCAAAAATAGACCTTTGGATTTCTCTGTTACAACTCAACACAATAGGACACATTATTTTTTAGAGCTTAAAATATTTTTTTATGTAATTAATTTTTTAAGATACAATATTAAAATATAAATTAAGATAAAATTTTATATATATATATATATATATATATATATATATATATATATATATATATATATATATATATATATATATATTAAAGGATATCGAGTAATATTACAAAAATCAAATACATAAAGTTCAGAGAACAAAAATTAAAATAACTAGTATTTACAATCTAATAATTTAGAAGATTGGTATCAGTTCCTCTAAGATAACTAAAATATTTTCCAAATGAGTTTGAAGGAGGTTGTTATTGATCTTGTTGTCGTTGAACCACTTTTGTAAAATTTTTGTTTGTTCAACTTGAACAAATGCACTCACATTAGCATTTTGTATGGAACTTAAGTCTTGAAATAAGATTTTATTTTCTTCCTTGAGTTATTTCAAGGCATAGTTCTTAGTTTGAAACACCAAATGATGTTGTCTCTACGCACTTATTTTTTAATTTCTCAATAAATTGTTTATTTTAATCTTCCAGGATATTAATAAAGATTGGCATCTATTCAACAATTTTTCTTTTTAGTTTGACCTTCTTCATCCCAATAGATCGTTCAAATTGAGAGCCACAAATATAATATTATTTATCATCTAAATTTAGAGAAAACATAAAGTCTAAGAGATTGTTTTTTTAGCATACTCATGGGTTAGATTTTCTGACTCTGATGAGTCATACCAAAGCTAGACATATGAGATGCCTGTCGAGCACTAGATTGACCATTTTGAAAATTTTTAAAAATTTTAATAATGTTCCACACATGATCAAGCTTTCAATCTTCTTTGTTCCAATTATAATAAAATAAGATGTGAAATAAAAAATACATTCTTAAAATTAAAATAATTAATACTTACAATATCTTTATTTGAAGTACCACTGATTTGTCTATTTTTAACATGTTGAATGCATGTGTGCATCTTCATTGTTATTTTTTCAATAATATGAATATGCAAATGAAAATCTTTTTGAACACCTCTCCCAACTTTGACATTTGGAATTATTATAGGCTTACAAGACCTATTAACCACATTTATACGGGAGGCTAAGTTATAAGACATGTTTTTATCAATCGTAACATGAGGCTACAAATTGTCGATTGTTTCAAGACTACTTCTAAAGCAAACCATTGTATAATGATACAATGTTTTGACGAAGATATAGATTGTCTCTAACATTTTTCCTATATGTAATTGATGCAGTAAAGCACATGATAACTACTTTCACGAATAAATGAATCACACCAGTAAGCTTGGTTTATCACCCCTTCATAAAGTAACATCCGTCCTTCATATGCTAGCATATGGACTACCAGCAGATGTCATAGACGAGTACATTAGAATAAGTGAATCAATAACAATTGAAAGTGTGAAGAGATTTTGTCGAACAATAATGCAGATATTTTTAGAGCAATATTTAAGATCACCAACAATCAATGATGTGACTAGACTTATCCACGTTATTGAACAACGTGTTTTTTAAGAAATGTTGGACATTTTAGATTGTATGCACTGAAAGTGGAAATTTTGTTCTACCGGGAGAGTTGGGCAATACATAGGACGTACGGGATCACCTACAATTATTCTTGAAGCCATAGTAAATTATGATCTTTGGATATGACATGCTTACTTCGGTATACCAGTGTAATAACTCGTATTTTGACTTACAAGTTATTACAATTATGCACCAATAATGATATAAACGTGTTGGAGTCTTCTCACCTATTATCCAATCTCAGTCAAGTTATAGCCCCTCCATATCGTTACATCATTCTAGAAAAAGAGTATAACATAGATTATTATTTTGTTGATAATATATATCCAAAATAGTCCACCATTGTGCAAACTCTTCAAGAACCATATACTCCAAAGAAATAATATTTTGCAATGAAACAAGAAACATATAAAAAAGATGTAAAACATGCTTTTGGTGCTCTCCAATCCCGTTTCACAATTGTGGCAAGACCGATATATTTTTAGAGCAAAGAAGTGCTACATGATATAATGACTACATGCATAATTTTACATTACATGATAATCGAAGATAAACTCAATCTAAGTGGACCAGTTCAAGTTGCGAGAGAAGCGCCACCCTTGGAGATCAAAATGGTGTTGGATAAAAAGACTCGGTTTTAAGAATTTATCGCTCACCATAAACAAATCAAAAATAAAAATCCCAACATCGCACTTTGAAATGCTTTATTAATCATTTGTGTGATTAATATACTAATTCGAATGTTTAGTTGCCTGTGTTTTTCTTTCGTCCCTATTCACGTGTTCTAATGTAATTTTCATTTTATTTAATAAATGTTTGTTTAATTAGAACATATTAATATTTCAAATTATTTTATCTAGCAAAAAATATATATATTTTAAAAATTATAGTAGGTCTAATTAAAAAAATTGATAAATTAAATATATGATTAAAAATAAATATAAAATAAAGTATCATAAATAAATAATATACACAGAATATTCTTTTTTTTTTGTGTGTTAGAAAATGGAGTTCGGTTAAAGATGAGTTCCTATATTTTGAAGTATTATTGTATTTTAGAGTGAAAATTAAGTTTTTCGGTTGGAGATGACCTAAGCCTGCATGAAGAGAGTACAAGGCTAACCTGACGATGTTCTCATTCCCTCAAACTTAGGTGTGTCAATTCGGGTCAGCGGGTCGGGTTCGGGTCGAACCCGGAACTGACCCGGCACTGTTCGGGTCAACCCGAACCAGACCCGATTCGGGTCCGGGTCAACCCGACCGACACGAATGACCCGAAGTTGACCTAAAATTGCTAATTTTCGGGTCAAAATCGGGTCAATATTCGATTTTCGTGTCACAATCGGGTCAATCTCAGGTTTTCGGGTCAAATATTAGTTTTCGTGTCACTTTCGGGTCAATTTCGAGTTGCTGGGTCAACCCGAACCCGACCCGATTTTTAAAACGGGTTGATTTGTTCAACCCGAACCCAGATTTTTCCGGGTCGGGTCAAAAATTGACACCCATACTCAAACTACCAAAATAAATAAATATGGGGAACAAGCATAGGAAAGTTGCTCATTACACTAGAAGTTACTTCCCATGCACCCCCTTAATAATGATTTTACAGTTTACCAAACACCTATAAACAACACTAGCTGATGTATATTGCACGTTAAACATACGCACATGACATTTAACTTGCACATTAAACGTTCCGCAAATCTTTATTTTACAGGCAAGCTTTTACTTCTTTTTTCACAGGCGTCTTAACAAACATGAAATCTGGAACTTTATTTCCATGGTTGTCTTTACTAAAACAACACTAACAGATAAAGTTGATGATGCATCAAATTATTTCAAAGCTTCTTAGTCAGGTCCCGTCTAATTACTCTCACAAACAAGATTAAACCATGAAATATTCAAATGAGGAAAAGAGAACAACAAATTAAAATTTTCATAGATCGCAGTAAGCTCTCTTATCTTCCCAGGCATAGCCTGCCAGGGGAAGGCTGGTTGAGGCTCTTCACATGGCATCTCAGTCTCTTCACATCAGATTGTTGGATTGGCTTCAACATGAATTCTTCGGCCCCTTCTTCTAAGCATCTATTAAATAATAGAACTAGAATTAGGCTACCAGTATAACTAATTTCAATGAGTAGGAAGAAATTATATGATTGCAGAGAATGAGCATTACTTCTCAATTCGTGTTGGGATGTTTTCTGAAGACATGATCACCACAGGAATCTCCTTTAAGTATGATATTTCCTGCAAGTAGGGTTCTATCATAAGCCTAAAAGCGTAATAAAATCTTATCACTTAAGAGTTGGGTTAGAGGGTTCAGCAAAACCCAGCCTGGATAGTTTACTTCTTTAACCAGCAAAAATGACCAATCCCAACAAGTAATGATTTAGAACGCAATAATTATGACAAGCCAGAATGTTTGATTGACCAAATAATCAATATTAGTAGAAAGATCTTGTTGGCGTTTAGGTGGATAGCTACATATTAAAAATGCAACAGAAGCACGTAAATCATCATCATTATAATTATTAGTCTTATCCAATCTATTTGGGATCGGTGTTCTAAATTCATATTTTTCATTCATTTGTTAGGGTATCTCCAACCGAACTCTAAACGCATGAATGACATCACTCGCAAGCTCCAACCGAATGGCAAAACTTCTGGTATTTGGTTGCGGGTGAACAATGAGACGCCAATATTGGCGTTGTACTTTTCACCCGTGCAATTTTTCTGTCTCTACCAGATTTGCCGAAGAAACGCGCGAAGGAGAAAGACAGTTACTTGGGCGCAAAATGGAGTTCGGTTGGAGATGAATCACTTCATTTTTTTGTTACACTGCATTTTGGAGTGAAAAATGAGATTTTCGGTTGGAGATGCCCTTATTGGAGATGTTATACCACGATTTCACCAATCATTTAGCAAAATCTCATTAATGTAATACCTTTATCTTCTTCAGTAGTTCATAGCCAGTCATGCCTGGCATGCAGTAGTCCGTAATTATCAGATTCACCTTCAAGTCCTACGAAATAAAATCATACCAGATCATATAAGAAAATGTCAATCATATGCTAGTATGCCTTCTTCCTCCAGTATAATCCACTTAGAGAGACCATAATAAGAATGCAATGTAATATATAGAGAATTTTAAATTGGAATTCTAATAAAAACGTTAAATTAATCTCCATATCTGAGCTACAAACACCTGGGTATTCTAGCTCCCTTGTAGAAAATGATAAACAAGTTAACGGCTATATTTTTAGAACAGAAAAGCTTTGTATATATCTATAACTATTTGTACAACTTGATCTAATCAATACTCTACACAAAGAAATGACTGTGTAGAAGAACAGAATTATTAGATTGGATGTGTTTAAAATGAATGCATTTTATAAACACAGAATTGAAAAAAAAAAATGTATTGTATTTTAAATGTTATGAATTATTTGGTTGAATACAGAATCAAATGAATTGAGATGATTTTTTTTTATTGTTTGTTAGCATACATTTCAAATAACTCTCTCTATCCCTGAAGAACTCAGGCAAGATGGGCGGCAATGGTGGCGGCGCACGAGAGGAATGCAATGGGTGAAGTTGAGGTTGATGAAGATGGTGACAAAGACAGCAAGGGGTGGGACGATGGTAAATTAAGACGCCAAGATTGACATGGATGGACTCAATGGAGAATGATGGTAAATTAAGATGCCAAGATTGACATGGATGGACTCCATGGAGAATGATGGTGAGAAGGCAATGGGCTAGGTGGAGGTCAATGGTGACAGAGATGATGAGGGCGCAACAATTGAGATAGGTGACAAAAAAAAGGACGGCTAAAAACAGTGACGATGGAATCAAGCGATCGATGATGAAGGGAGTAACATAATCAAGGTCAACAATGACAAGCAAGGCCAAGAGTGAGGAAGACGATAGCAACGATAAGCATGGAGGCAACAAGGGATTTGTAAATAGGCTAATTCAAGAAATTTTCAAAAGCATAATAATTAAGGGTTTGAGATATTTCAAATCACTCCAAAATTTTACTTACATTTCTTTTGCTTTAAGCCAAACACCAAAAAGTATAAAATGTGTGTAAATGGAATATAGAACACTCCTAATACTTCTAACCAAACATAACCCCTAAGGATTTGTAAAGTACAATTCTCGCATAAAATTGTGTTACAATGTTAATTATGATTCCATTCTGTAAGTGAAAAAGAAACAGAGTTGCAAGATAAGTCAATACTAACTGTTTTATTTTGGGCGCCTTCTCCTGCATCTCCAAGAAGACCCAAGTATTCCAGTGCCCTCACTCCATTTTCTGCTGTGGTTACTGAAACCCACCAAATGGAAGAAAAAGAGTAGTTTTGAAAAATTAGTAGACCGTTTTTTAAATCCAACTTATGATTCTGTTTAACAGTCTACAAGATATAGAAAATCGAGAAACCAGAAAGAAGTATTTTAAAAGACGAGGAGAAAGAACAGTCTTCTTTTGAACCCTCAAGGATATAACAATACGCCTCTTTATAATTCCAAAATTGAAGCTCCTCTATGATGAATATAATTTTGTTTTTTAAGTTTTCTTTTATAAGTTAATGAGTTCCTGATAGAAAGAACGAGCTCAAAGTACCATTATCTTCTACGTCTTTATAGTAGTTACAATGTTACATAAGTGATTTCTTTACCATTATTTCAAGTACCGAATCATCAATGCGATACAAAAACACAAAAATTTTCAAAAAAAAAGGCATCACTCCTAATAACTACGAACAATCAATCTGCAACGAATCCCTCCTTCCTCCCTCACTCCGTTATCCCTTCAAAAAATAAAAGCTACAATAATACGAAATCTTTCATATCATCAATATATATATTCAGAGTGGTAGCATATTCATTCAAACTAATTGCATGAAAAGAAATCCAAACCTTTGTATTCAGAATCCTTCAGCATTCTCTCCAAGAACAGCCTCTCGACGACGCTATCATCAACAGCCAAGACATGAAGCTCACCTGCATCACCCTCTCCCTTGGGATCATAAGCAGAAGAGAACGAAGAAGAATCCATGTTGAAGATAAAGAGTGAGAAGGAGAAATGGCTCTGATCAGGGCTAAGAATATATAAAGAATAAGAGTAGAAACAAAAGCGGAATGCGTGATGATAAATATACGCACCGATATTTCGTGATCTGCTCTATCTGTGCAGCAAAGGCAAGAATCCTCGCAGAATCAAACCCCTCACATTCTAAAGATCTCCTGCCCGATCTGTCTTTCTCCCCCTTTTCTGTGGCCCCTTTTCCGCGAAGGCCTCTTCTTTAACGGAATTTGGTAAGAAAATCCTTATAATTTAAGCCGACGTGAAAATTAATAATATCATTTTTGCTATATTTAGTTATTTACCAAATATTATATTAGCATTATTATTTCAAAATGATATTTAATTAAAAAGGTGCGTCGATTTGTTCTGCTAAAGCCCGTAAAATTACTCCTCCCCTTGGAAACAGCCTCACTCCAAAGCTTCTAAATTTTGGATTTCTATTTGCAGTACTGCTGTTACTTCTAAAGATATCTGGAAATTCAAAGTCACTACTAACTCCCCCTTTTCTTTTTTCTGGGATAGCTGGTGTAATTCTATTAGACTGGTTGATTTAAACCCTGAATATGCTAACTATGAGGATGTTAGTGTGAGCAATTTCATCTCCCCTGATGGCTGCTGGAACTTCCCTATTAATTTACCAAGTATGGTCTCTAATGCAATTCTCAGGGTTTGTATCCTGGATAACAATACTGACTGCTTATCTTTGGCTAATAATGCTAAAGCTAATTTCAAAGGGTTTATCACTGACTTTTACAATAATACCCCGAATTGCAATTGGGAGGATTATATCTGGCATTCGAAACACTCGTTGAGATATTCTACTTTTGCCTGGCTTTCCTTGGTAGGGGGACTTAAAACGGCTATGGAACTCCATCGTAGAAACATTGGGGTGGATCTGACTTGTTCTTTATGCTTTAACCACATTGAGAGCACTAATCACCTATTTTTTGAATGTAATTACAGTCATCTCATCATCACAGCTCTCATCCCTAACTCAGACAATATTCTACTTAGACCCAACTTGATGCAAATGTTTGACTGGGTTAATGAAAATCAAAACTTCACTCTCCAAACCAAGAGGCTTTATTTCATTACCATATGCTGCACAGTTTATCATGTTTGGAGAGAAAGAAATGAGAGGAAATTTGCTTTAGCTGCTTCTAGCACTTCCACTGTCTTGATTAAGATCAAAAAAGCCATTCTTTGCAAGGTCTCCAAATGGTGTGATGGAGACTTGTTGAGAAACTTTACTATTTAGATAATTTGCTGCAGGTGGGTTCTGGGCATCACTTGCTCTGTTTTTGCTTTCAGCATCTTATGACTATTGGGGTATCTCTGCTCCTCTGTTTTGCTACGTTACTATTGCCCCTGATTGCTGCTGCTGTCTCGGTAGCAGTCTGTATGGTTTTCCGGGAGACTTCAGATCTGACTCCACCCGTTATCATTTTGATCACCTGGACGATGATGAAGCTCCCAAACCTTCCCTTGGACGGCCTTATGGCAACCAGGGAACTGTCCGGCTGCTACTTCTCTCTTGAATTAAATTTTCTGAGTCCAGGTGCTTCTTGTCTTGGGAGCTTTTTACGAGAAGAGCCTTCAAAGAGTTAATATTGCTTTTAATTCTCAGCAGTTTTCCTTTTCTGTGGTATAGGTTTTGGCACTGAATTTTCATGTTCTTCAGCAGCTCAAGCTGTTAGTCTCGTTTAGTTTTTCTGGTTTCCTTTTAGTCTTCGGTTATGACTGTATGTATCTGTTGAATCTACTGGTTGGTTGTGGTAGATTTCAACTTTTATTTTGTTCTCTTATTTCTGGTTTGGAATAAAATGGGCTCATGCCCCTAATTTTCCCAAAAAAAAAAAAAAAAAATCTTTATCCTGCTACGTGGGATTTATCCTGCTACGTGGGATCCATTGTGTCCTATTAAAAATCAAATTCTCATTTAAATCTAATAAAAAAATATCATTTATAATATTTTCTAATCAAACTTTTTTAGATCTGCCTCTACCTTTCTTAACATTTTTTTTATCCTAAACGTTTATTCTATTCTAGCTTAGTGATGGAGCCATGATTTTTTTTAATAACAGGAATCTCAACAAAACTGTTAAGAATCGGTATACCCTCCTTATTACCCAGAGACGGACACACAGCCTCAATCCCACCCTGATCCACAGCAACAGCCAACAGACACAAAACCATCAGCATCACCTTCCGCATTTTCAAGCAACATAACATTCCCATTAGTATTCACCGCACCCTGAACAGACAAACCAGCAGAAATTTCAACATTGTTGGGCTGTGGATGATGAATCTTTCTGATGTCTTTATAGCCTTCTTAAATGGCTACTGTATAACTATCCAGTTGGTTGTAGCTATGAGCTATGTTATAAATGTGATCTAAATTTTAATTTGCAACATTCTATTGCTTTATTTGTTTTAATTGTGAGATCAACCCTTTATTTATTTATTTATTGTCTTGTTTGTGTTATTTTTTTGTCAATCGGTCTATTTAGTCATTTTAGGTAATATTTTTAAGCTACAAGTAAAAAAAATTATAAGTGTTCTGATAGCTCAATTGTTTAATGATTTGTTGTAATTCAAACCATTTTTTCGTCTGTATTTATTAATAGAGTTTAAGCTTTCATTATGTCCAAAAAAAATTATACATTTCTACAGTTTTTTATTTATATATTATTTTGTGACTATTTATTTCTATCTTTTCATTCACATTCATGCCTATTTAAAGGCCTTCAAATTCTAACATTTTAATTACGAGAATATATAGAAAATGACTTTCCTCATAACATTACTATCATAAAAAAATCATGCTAACCCTAACTACCATGCCTCTCCTCATCTTCTCAAGTACTAACCTAACTCTCTTAAAATACTTGCATCTCTGCGTAACTCCCTTGTGTTGCTTGCACCCTCGCTACGCTTATTTGATTGTACTTTCACTTGTTTGCTTTGAGCGCTTGCTAGCTTGATCTCCCACCCACAACTCATTGTGTCAGCATCCCCTCTCATGCACCATAAGTGTCACTCTATTTTGCTCGCTCTTATAACTCCTGAGACTATCTCACAAACATGCTCCCACTCGTGCCTACGACAATCTTAGTTTAATTGAATTAATTAACCCTCGTCATTGTTGACATCATAGATGAGATGGCCACTGTAAAAATCCAAACTCTTAATTATCGAGAGATTGTCGGGTTTGGCCTAAGAGGCTCAAGATTTTATCATGTTATGTAACTTCCCAGTAGGTCAATCATCTCAGAATTGTCCTCAGATTAACACACTTAACTATGGAGTTTCTTAATGAAATTTCAACCATTACATCAAAAGACACATCGATATTTAAGAGTTTAGATTCTTTTACTTAAGGGTTTTTGATGTAGTGGATCGTCGGAAGATGATACATGCAAGAAGGATTTCAAGATTCCCAATCCAGGGAAGAAGAACAAGAAGCTTCAAAGCTTTCTAATGGAGATATATCATTCAATCCTTTTCTAATTACAAAACCTGCAATTTATAAAGTAAAAAGAGCATTCTAGAAGCTCATTCTAACAAACTAGATAAGGTGTCCTAGGGAACACCTCAAGCATAAAATGCACCGCATCATTCTCCCCTAGCGTAAAAAGAGCTCGACTCCGTTCGAGGCTCGCTAATTAGAAGGGAGGTAGGGTGACAAACAATTCCGGGATCGAAGACTTTGAATGCAGATTTTAAAATCACCACATGAAGAGGTTTTCCCCAATCCAAGTGAGGAAGTCCAACTTTGTAATCCTTGAAATGAATTAGCATTTTAGTTTGCCAATTGGTTGGGGAACATGAGTTCTCGGCACAGAACCAATCCCTTTTCCAAATTCCACCATATAGAGAGGCGAACACATTCTCCCATTTAGTTTTGTTCCGTTCCTCCTCTTCAAAGTTGCTGCATACACAAATCCATTCCTTTATCATTTCATCTTCATAGACCTGTTGCAATGGAGTTGTTTTTCCCATAAGACCATGCCCCAATACAGCTAGAATAGACATGTTTATGTACAAATCAGTCATTAAGGACAATGCATTGGACTTTATTTCATCAAAACCCATGTCCTTCTCTTTAGTTGAAGCAATTTCAAGTTTCTGTTGTATGAATCGGCTTCTATAGTGGTCAGCATTAAACTCATAACCAACATGACTCCAAGAAGTGGGAGAGTACGGGTCATCTTCCCATCCTAGGTCAAATCCAGTTGACTGTTGTATAACCTGAAGCGCAGAAACTGTAGTTGCGAGGCATTCAGGAGGGATTTTAACCACTTCATATATTTCAATGCCATTCACTTGTGGATAAAAACTGACGTTCCTAAACGAAACCTTGACCTTGTCGGCGGCCTTTGCCAAATAAACTATAGAACTCACCTCCGCATGCCTCACATGGTAATCCAAATTCACAACATTGCCATTGAACAGAACATCAAATACGGAAGACATAGGCAATACACCAGCAAAGTAGATAACCACATAATAGTTTCCAAGCTTCTCTAGGGGGAATTGGTAGCTCAGAACATTTCTTCTAGCCAGAACCCTCGCGGTCTGAAGAGCAGCAAGTGGAGGATCCTCTTTGAGCCATGAAAATTTAAGTGCAAGAGGCATATAGAACGCACGAGATAAACGGGAAGGGTGGAATTTGCAGGTCGAGGATAGAGCACTTCCAAAGGAGAAGGAAGACGTTGAAGATGACGGTAACTGATCGGGAGGGGTTGCGGTGCCATCGGCTTCGGAGTCATGCTCTGCGGACGCTTCAACCTCAATTGCCAAGGAGACGATACCATAGCCGGAGGCTCTCTCCACCCGTCCAGATAAGGATGCGTCCGCAGCCGATGTAGAGAGCGGTGATGCTCTAGCTGAAGGCAAAACCTCTCTGTCTCTTGCCATGATCGTGGAGCCGGCTGACCGGAACGGCGAAGATTCGATTTCTCCATCAAAATCTGAAGAGCCTTTGGACGAAGTTGGATCGGAATCAAGGAAGGCATCGGTCACCGGCGCCTGGAGGGGGTACTCTGTCTGAGCGGGCAGCACCGGAGGAGCGGTAACAGCGGAACTGGAAATGTCCTCAGGCGGAGTTGGAATTTCTGGCATACTAAAGATTTGTTCGATCGAACAATCAGCAACGTGCGTCTTCGGAGTGGAAGTAGTTGCGGAACTATAAATGTCCTCAGCATAACTGTAAATGTCCTCAGACGGAGTCGACTGCGGATTTTTGACGTCCTCCAGCAGCTTTTCCGTTCTGGTGGATTCCGCAATGGCCGTGGGATTTTGCGGAGTGGAAGTAGTTGCGGGAGGTGTGGAAAGGGAGTCGACATCGGCGCTGGAATGATTGTTTGCAGGCGAATATGCAGGCGAGAGTAGGTTCGATTGCGCCTGAGTGTTGGTGGAGCGGATGAGCGACGGGGACGGTATGGTTGCCGGCCTGCTCATGATTCTATCCACCGATTGCAAGACATTAGCACATAAAGCATCTATTCGATCGATTGATGCTTCCACTTGAGCCCACCGAAGGGTTTCCCGGCGTTGCGCTCGATCGGCATTCCTTCTTCTTCGGTGGTTGTTTAAATCTGGAATGAGGGGGTCGGGATTGCGAGTGGGATTGCGAGACGAAGCGGCGTAAGGATCGTGTGCGACTAAATGAGGCCGGAGCGACGGCGAGTCGCGGGCGAAGGCCGTGGGTTGATTGCGGACTAAATGGTCCGGCAATGGATTCCGCCATTTGAGCGGAAGTTCGAGGGGAGGGTATTCCGGCGGTGGATCACGCCATTGGAGTGGAAGCTCGAGAGGAGGATAGTCATCAATCTCCCGTCTTCTTCGGCGTCGATCGTCGTCGATCGCCCATCTCCTTCGGTGGCGATCTTCGTCGACCGCTCATCTTATTCGGCGTCGATCTTCGTCGACCTCCCTTGTTCTTCGGCTTCGAACGTCGTCGACAGCCGACCTTCTTCCGCAGTCCATCAATCTTCACAAGCTCCAGGCTCTGATACCAACTGATGTAGTGGATCGTCGGAAGATGATACATGCAAGAAGGATTTCAAGATTCCCAATCCAGGGAAGAAGAACAAGAAGCTTCAAAGCTTTCTAATGGAGATATATCATTCAATCCTTTTCTAATTACAAAACCTGCTATTTATAAAGTAAAAAGAGCATTCTAGAAGCTCATTCTAACAAACTAGATAAGGTGTCCTAGGGAACACCTCAAGCATAAAATGCACCGCATCAGTTTTACAGCCACTTTGTTCAAGATCATGATCATTTAGACATGTAATTGGCAGTTATTCTACTATCTTGACATATAATAAACATGCAGTATTTCTCTGATAAAAAACATATCTTATTGACTACGTACAATCACTTCTCAAATAAATATGCCATAGTGTGGTCGAGATACTCCTCGCGTACATTCTCCCTTAGCCAAATGTAACCCAAACATACGAATTACTCATTTAAAAATAATCATTAATAATTAAAAGAAATTATGCCTTCATGACGACAAATAATGAGAAGCTTTCAAGCTCCATCTGCGTCGCTCTCGCACCGAGATATGCCATCTGTCCTCTTTTTTTCAAGCATTTGTAATTGGGTTTATTCGGTAATTCTTTTGAAATGAGAGGTTTTTATTGGAGCTTATTGTAATCTAGGCTTTAAAGCGAATCCCCATGGAGAGTCGACCATTAATTATCCAATTGGGAAATAATAATAATAGGGTAAGCTGTCGGCATTATGGACCGGAACTGGAGTTATATCATTATATGTGACCGTTGGGCCGGAGGTAAAAATTTTATGTAGATGTTCTCATCACATTTATATCATTATGAGCATTAAAATTATTAAATTTATTTTAAAAAATAAATATAATTATTATTGTGCGTCATAAAATTTATGGGATAGAGAACGAGAATTTTATGCTCTAATTTTAGATAAAAATTCTGCATACTCAGAATTATATATTTTTACGAGAAAACTATATGAAATACGTACGTCCGCACGCTGCTGCTGGCATGCTCGGCCCAATCTGTATATGATTTTAAGTCTAACATGTCTATTGCATCGTTTTTTTGATATTTTGAACTTAATTTCATTTTTGAAACTCATTGGAGCCTATACAACTAATTTTGAGAAAAATTGAAAGAATTTGAAACAATATCTATGTGCCAATTTTTGCTCTAGTTGATGCGCCAACGTTAGGCCATCTCCAATTGAATATCAAACGAGTGTTTGTCGTCTGCTGCAAACTCCAACCGAATGCTAGATTCAGCAGCATTTTTGCTAGGTGAACAGTGTGATGTAAATATTGGCGTCGCACTGTTCATAAACATTTTTTTTTTAATATAAAAAAATTAGAGTTAAAAAAGATATGAAAAAGAAGATAATCAAAACTTTTTTTTTATGTTATGAAATAGAGTTCGGTTGTAAATGAGTTACTGCGTTTTTTCAGTTTTACTGTATTATGAAGTAAAAAATGAGCTTTCAGTTGGAGATGCCCTTAATGAATGTTGAAACTGTTATTGAGGATACTTAAGTTAGTACAAAGCTCCGATGGAAGATCTAAACTGACGTCCAAAATAATTGTCGCATCTAATAATTTTTTTATAAATCAAAATTTTGTATTATAATTTTTTTCAAAAATCTAATGTACATTTTGGGATGCATAACACATAAATCAACATCAGAAAATTGGGGCAATCTATATATAATATAAAATTGATTTGATTTGGCATGAATCTTGAGACCATGGTCAAATTAAAAACTTCTAAAATTAAATTTATGATAATCTAAACTCTGATGTCATATAATCAAATTGATATTCTTAACAAAATGAACCCAACAACATTATCATTGATACATCATTCTTATAAATTGTTGGGTCTACTATGATGACATATGACAACAAGGATCAAAGCTTATATTATACCACCTTAATAAATTGACAAGCTAGCATGGAAAAAGGAATTCGGGCCCCACAAGTATCTCATTGAACCCTAAAATCAAATATTGCTTGACAACAACATTACAATAGAGACAATGACAACATACCAACAAATCATCATATTGAAGAATAAAGATATCAAGATTATCTTGGTGAGTAGGGGTGTCAACTTTTGACACGACCCGAAAACTCGACCAGGATCCGACCCGGAAAATCCGGGTTGGACCCGACCCGTTTGATAAACGGGTCGGGTTCGGGTTCACAAATTCGACCCGTTTAAAAAACGGGTAGGGTTCGGGTTGACTCGGCAACCCGGCGGGTTGCCGGGTCAACCCGCGAACCCGTTTAATTCAAAAAAATTTGAATTTTTGCATTTCCCGCGCCTGCCCGAGCTGCCGCCCGCGCCTGCCCGCCTCGCAGCCCGCGCTGCCCAGCTCGTGCCGCCACCAAGCGCTGCAGCCCGCTCTCGCCCGCCGCGTCGCCGTCCGCCAGCAGCAGGTTCGACCCAAACCGGGTCGGGTTGGGTCAACCCGGCAACCCGCCGGGTCGGGTCCGAGTTCGGATTTCCGACCCGTTTGCCTTCCCGGGTCGGGTTAGGGTCGACCCGTTTGAACCCGGGTCAGTTCCGGGTTCGACCCGAACCCGACCCGTGACCCGAAATTGACACCCCTATTGGTGAGCATGGTACATTATTAAAAAACAGTTCAAGAATAATTTTATAGGCATTTCAATTATAAGAAAATATAGTTAGGAGGACAATTACCTTGGGGATATTTTGATAGTATAGGAGCGGTGTTAAGTGCATTTTAGAAGCTTATAAATAATGAAGTTACAATCTTTAAGGTTTCTTTTGAGACAGCTTTTTTACTATTTCAAAATTTAATTTTTAGTACAAAAATTTTTAAAATATTTTTTTATACTTAAAAGTTGATTAGAAAGCAAAAAGAAAAGCTATTCCAAACAAAACCTAAGAGAGAGCAAAAAAAAAAATCTTAATTTTAAAGAGTTTAAATATTTTATAATATAGATTCTCTAGCTTAAGGGTGATTTGCTGATGCAGGAAGTGTGTCGAGGAGAGATTATTCTGTGCGGCGTCCAAACACGTCCAGAGATCAATCCGGACATGTCACGTCACCAAATGCATTGTGCATTGAGTGGCATGGCGTGACCGGATTGACCTTCGGATGCGTCCGGAAGCCGCTCCTAATAACAGGCATCGATCTTAGTCTTTTGTCAAACAGCATGAAGGTTTCTCATATGGCTGCAAGCCTGCAATAGTCCACTTTTCAATAGAGAAGAAGGAATATGTGCAATAAACTAAGGAATAAGGTAGAGAGGAAAGACTTTGGATTAGCCAGAGAATTTCCACATAGAAGAATCTTGAATGAGGAGTGATGAGAGAGTAAAAGCTACAGAAGGACAGCTTCCCTAGGTTGAAGTGGTAGCGAGCTGATTAACTTATATTATTGCAGGTAATATTTTTCTTATTCTGGATTCAAACCAGAATGTTTGTTAATTTAACAATGAAAAACATTATCGTTTCTTAATCAAAATGAAGTAAAATAAAATTAAAATATTTGTAAATTAATGTAACATCTTTTTTAGAGTATAAATGCGAAGATTTTAGTTCTCATAGTGATGACTCATTGTATAGCAACGACGGTTTGATAATTCGCACTTCATTGTTGTGTAGCTGTAGCCTGTAGGATAAGAGAAAACTGTCTAGCTGCAATATTTTGACAGGAGAAAATAAGAGGAATTACAGACATATCTCAAAATTATTATTGATACGTCATCACAAAATCATTTTGATCGGGCACGAATCTCGAGACAAAAACTAGTTGGAAACTTCAAAAATTAATTTCGGGAGCATATGAACTCCGATTTCAGCGAGCTTACAGTCAAACTGAGCGTCTCGGAAATACAAACCCAACGAAACCAAGATCAACCCAATCCGAGCCCAAATGAGTCCGAATCAAGGGTTCAAAGCGCTGTTGGAAGATTCAAACCGCAATTTGAGTAACCAAACGGTCTTCGATTTTGACGAACTTATATTCGAATCGAACGGCTCGACGAGACGAATCCAACGAGCCTAAGATCATCGAATTCCGACATCATTAAGGCCTTCAAATGACCAACGAACGGTGCATGATCAAAGGATTCGATATCGGCCGTCCATTCAAACCACTCCCAATTCGCCCTTGATCTCACGCCTATTTACGGGCTATGCCACTCCAGAAAAACTATAAATAGAGCCCTCATTCTACACCAAAGGGACTCAAGTGAAGAGAGAGAAGAAGAAGAGGAGGAGAAGGAGAAAGGGGAATAGGAGATTCCTCACCTCCTCGACCACCGCCGCCGGATTTTTTCCTGCCGCCTAGAGACGCCGGAACTCTGCCGGATTTTCAAGAAACGCCAGGAATTCGCAGAATTTTGTAAACTTCCTGGGAGAAACAAATTGTATTCTGATTATCCCAACTTGTGAGACGAATCAGCCATCTGTAATCTGCTAAATCACTAGTGAAACTTTACAACTGGGCGAGGCCCCGTGGTTTTTTCCCTTTTTGGGGTTTTCCACGTAAAAACCTTGGTGTTCACTTTCTCTTTTCTGTTTGTGTGTGAAATACTCGTGCAATGCTAGGACGCGAATTTACAAACTCTACCGCCGCGTATATTCTCGCACGCAACAATTTGGCGCCGTCTGTGGGAAACACAATCCCACTACTTCGAGTACTGCTACGATGGTGAATAGGCGCAGCAGTCGTTTAGTTGGAGCTTCTCGCTCCAACTCTCATCAGTCCAGAAATCCGTCTATTAACCATAGACGACTAATGTCAGCAACTTTTCACCCTGGGGGGGCAGAATGCTGCCGGAGAAGGGACTTTGGGACATTCTTTAGAAGAAAGAAACCGGAAGATGGAAGAATCGCAAAACGAGATCCTCCAACTCCTACGAGATGATCGACAGCCGACGTTGGAGGAGATCCTTCCCTCTCGGGATCCACCAAGAGTTGAAGATATTCAATTCGAGCGTCGACAAGAAGAAATTCGTCTTCCTCCACATCCTCAATCACAACAGGAAGATGAACTTGCCGATACAGCGAGTTCAACACATCCTCGTATTTTTTCGGATCTCCCCGAAGGCTCTCCCCAACCACACATCGCGGGATTCCCTCATAATGTCCTACGTCGCGAACTGCAAAAATTGGTACGGGAAGAGTTCCCCCGAGGAGATGTGAGGCATGCTCTCCGACAGAGAAATTTCCAGGAATCATCACCTCTAACGGAAGCCATTCTTCAGCACCCCATTCCAGTAGGATTCAAAGTGCCAAATGTTGAGTCCTACGACGGGACGACCGACCCATATGAGCATATCGACTACTACAGAACCATCATGCATATTCAACGAGCATCAGACGCACTCCTCTGCCAGGTCTTTCCCGCCACCCTTAAAGGACAGGCCCGAACATGGTTCTACTCGCTTCCACCTGGAACGATCCCCTCTTTTGTCAAATTGGCAAAAGTATTCGTCGAACAATTTGTGGCCAATCGAAGAATTGCTAAGAATTCTTCCCACCTCTCCGGGACTCGCCAAAATGAGGGAGAATCGTTGAAGGAGTATTTTCAACGATTTTCCACTGAAGCACGACAGATTCCAGGAGTAGACTCTGAATTACTCAGAGGGGTCTTTCTTGGAGGTCTTCGTCCTGGCCCCTTCTATTCGGCCCTTATGCAAGACACCGTCCATTCGTACGCTGACTTGATCCATCGCGTGGAGGCACAAATCTCTGTGGATGAAGCTATAAATGCTCACAGGAAACAGTTTGAGCAAATCAGCGGGAAGCGCAAAGGTGCACCTGGGATGGATAATTCTTTCTCACAGCAGAAAAAACATGAGAAGAATAATCTACCTCATAGGTCTCCGTCACCACGACGAGGACCTCGCCAAGAAAAGGAGTACACCCCACTCAATACATTCCAAGCAAATGTATTAATGGCCATCCGGGATCAGGAGAACGTGAAATGGCCACACCCTTTGAAGCCCAACGTCGGAAACCAGGAGCAATATTGCCACTTCCACCGTAGCCGTGGGCACACTACTGAAGCATGTTGGCAGCTCAAGGAAGAAGTTGAGAGACTGATCCGACAAGGATATCTCCAACAATTCATCAAGAATACACCAACCCGAGATGAAGTTGGTCCGACTGGGGGGCAGAATCAACAACAAAGACAACCATTGAATAATGTTCAAATGGTTGGAGAGATTGAATGATCACGCACTTCGTGTATTTGTATTAACAAATATTACTTGTCTTGTTCTCACTTTTATGTTGAGTTGAGTGTCACTTTGATATCTCTAATATCTTCTTTCAAGTTGAATGTTGTCGTATTGTCACCGTGCGAAGATCTTGTGTGTTGAGTACTTTGTAATTTGTAAGTCGTACCAGGGAACTATTGTACTATGCTTACGTAATGCAGTAATAGAATGTTCATGTTATTGTGATATGATTTTTCCTCTTATGAAAGATAAGAAAAAAACTTCTCAAACTCTTTCTCCGTGATTCGAGGAATACACAATTCATATTGTATCTCAATCACCGGACGATCAATCCCAGGGGGATTTGATCCTGACCTCATCCACACAGGTTAACGTCGTCGAGCAGGGCTCCGACATACAACCTCGGATAGGTCTTACATCCTTGGTGGATCCTCTCGACCTCTTCCACACAGGTTAACGTCGTCGAGCAGGGCTCCGACATACAACCTCGGATAGGTCTTACATCCTTGGTGGATTCTCTCGACCTCTTCCCCACATGTTAATGTCATCGAACAAATGTTCTGACATACAACATCGGATAGGTCTCACATTCTTGGTGGATTCTCCTGACCTCATCCGCACAGGTTAACGTCGTCGAGCAGGGCTCCGACATACAACCTCGGATAGGTCTTACATCCTTGGTGGATTCTCTCGATCTCTTCCATACAGGTTAATGTCATCAAACAAATGTTCTGACATACAACCTCGGATAGGTCTTACATCCTTGGTGGATTCTCCTGACCTCACCCACACAGGTTGATGTCATCGAACAAATGTTCTGACATACAACCTCGGATAGGTCTTACATCCTTGGTGGATTCTCCTGACCTCACCCACACAGGTTAACGTCGTCGAGCAGGGCTCCGACATACAACCTCGGATAGATCCTACATCCTTGGTGGATTCTCTCGACCTCTTCCTCACAGGTTAATGTCATCGAACAAATGTTTTGACATATAACCCCGGATTGAACTTCTACCCGACGTCGGACTCCTCCCTGTCGTCAGACTTCTGCTCGTAGGAAGACTCCTACGCGTCGTCAGACTTCTGCTCGCCAGCAGACTTCTGCTCGTCAGCGGACTCCTACCCGACGTCGGACTTCTGCTCGTCAGCGGACTTCTACTCGTCGTCGGACTCCTCCCTGTCGTCAGACTCCTGCTCGTAGGAAGACTCCTACGCATCGTCGGACTTCTGCTCGCCAGCAGACTTCTACTCATCGTCGGACTTCTGCTCGTCGACGAATCTTCGTCGGTCTTCTACCCGAAGTCAACTTCTACCTGACGTCAGACTTCTCCTTGTCATCGAATTTCTGCTCGTCAGCGGACTCCTACCCGACGTCGGACTTCTGCTCGTCAGCGGACTCCTACCCGACGTCGGACTTTTGCTCGTCAGCGGACTTCTACTCGTCGTCGGACTTCTGCTCGTCGACGAATCTTCGTCGGTCTTCTACCCGAAGTTGAACTTCTACTCGTCGTCGGACTCCTCCTTGTCGTCAGACTCCTGCTCGTAGGAAGACTCCTACGCATCGTCGGACTTCTGCTCGCCAGCAAACTTCTACTCATCGTCGGACTTCTGCTCGTCGACGAATCTTCGTCGGTCTTCTACCTGAAGTCAACTTCTACCTGACGTCAGACTTCTCCTTGTCATCGAATTTCTGCTCGTCAGCGGACTTCTACTCGTCGTCAGACTTCTGCTCGTCGACGAATCTTCGTCGGTCTTCTACCCGAAGTTGAACTTCTACCCGACGTCGGACTCCTCCCTGACATCAGACTTCTCCCTGTCATCGAGTTTCTGCTCGTCAGCGGACTTCTACGCGTCGTCGGACTTCTGCTCGTCGACGAATCTTCGTCGGTCTTCTACCCGAAGTTGAACTTCTACCCGACGTCGGACTCCTCCCTGTCGTCAGACTTCTGCTCGTAGGAAGACTCCTACGCGTCGTCAGACTTCTGCTCGCCAGCAGACTTCTACTCGTCGTCGGACTCCTCCCTGACGTCAGACTTCTCCTTGTCATTGAATTTCTGCTCGTCAGCAGACTTCTACTCGTCGTCGGACTTCTGCTCGTCGACGAATCTTCGTCGGTCTTCTACCCGAAGTTGAACTTCTACTCGTCGTCGGACTCCTCCTTGTCGTCATACTCCTGCTCGTAGGAAGACTCCTACGCATCGTCGGACTTCTGCTCGCCAGCAGACTTCTACTCATCGTCAGACTTATGCTCGTCGACGAATCTTCGTCGGTCTTCTACCCGAAGTTGAACTTCTACCCGACGTCGGACTCCTCCCTGTCGTCAGACTTATGCTCGTTAGAAGACTCCTACGCATCGTCGGACTTCTGCTCGCCAGCATACTTCTCCTTGTCGTCGGACTTCTCCTCGTCGGCGGACTACTAATCGCCAGCAAACTTCCGCCCAAATGACATTCAAATCCCGTAGGCTTCTGCACGCGACGAGGGGCGCTATTTGAGTAAGGAAAATTCCAAACTCGCAAATAACGGAAGCCTCAGCCGTCAGTAAGCCGGAGGGAGAAATCCCGTAGGCTTCTGCACGCGACGAAGGGCGCTATTTGAGTAGGAAAAAATTCCGAACTCGCAACTAACAGAAGCCTCAAATGTCAGTAAACTGGAGGGGGAGGAAGAAATCCCGTAGGTTTCTATCGCCAGTAAACCGGAGGGGGAGGAAGAAATCCCGTAGGTTTCTATCGCCAGTAAACCTGAGGGAGAAAGAAAGAGAATGTGCAAAATTTCTAAAGGCCTAGGAGGCCTATTTATAGGTTTTAGAGAGAAAGATGAGGAGTTTCTAGAGTTCTACAGCAATTTCTAAATTTTCGAATTTTTCTGAATTTTTCTGAATTTTTTCGTAATTTTTAAGATTTTTTATGAATTTTTTGGACCCAAAAAGGACAAAAAGGGGCAAAATACGCGCTTGTGGGGCCCACATAGGCGGTGCGCCAACCGGCCGCACCGTTTCGCGCGGCCAGCTCACCAATCCGCGGCCAGAAGGCGCGGATTGCGGCCGGCCGCGGCAGCCAGCGCTGCAGGCCAGGCGCGGCAGGTTCAGCGCGAGTGCGGCCTGGAACCGGGTCCGGTTCAGCTCACGCGATCGCTGCGCGCGCGATCGCTGTCCCGCGCGCAGAACAGCGCGCGGTCAAAGACCGCGCTGTCCGCACGGTTCCCTCCGCCGCGCGGTTTTTCGGGAGCAGCCGCCGGCGAGTGGCGGCCGGCCGGCCGGCCGGCCGGCCGGTTCGGCCGCCTATTCGTGTCCGGGCCTAATTTTGGCCCGGACGGACTGATTCGGACATTTTTGGGTCCCCGGACACGTTATTCGACGTTCCGGACTCGATTACGACACTTTCGGAACTCAACGGGGCCTCTATGGTGAAGTTCGAGCAAGATATTAATTTTTAGAACATAATTTTTTGGTGTTTAGACCAATGCAAATTGTCGACACATGTATTTTCGGACTCCTGGTGCTTTGACGTCCGAAAATAGGGGGGTAACTGATACGTCATCACAAAATCATCTTGATCGGGCACGAATCTCGAGACAAAAACTAGTTGGAAACTTCAAAAATTAATTTCGGGAGCATATGAACTCCGATTTCAGCGAGCTTACAGTCAAACTGAGCGTCTCGGAAATACGAACCCAACGAAACCAAGATCAACCCAATCCGAGCCCAAATGAGTCCGAATCAAGGGTTTAAAGCGCTGTTGGAAGATTCAAACCGCAATTTGAGTAACCAAACGGTCTTCGATTTTGAAGAACTTATACTCGAATCGAACGGCTCGACGAGACGAATCCAACGAGCCCAAGATCATCGAATTCCGACATCATTAAGGCCTTCAAATGACCAACGAACGGTGCATGATCAAAGGATTCGATATCGACCGTCCATTCAAACCACTCCCAATTCGCCCTTGATCTCACGCCTATTTACGGGCTATGCCACTCCAGAAAAACTATAAATAGAGCCCTCATTCTACACCAAAGGGACTCAAGTGAAGAGAGAGAAGAAGAAGAGGAGGAGAAGGAGAAAGGGGAATAGGAGATTCCTCACCTCCTCGACCACCGCCGCCGGATTTTTTCCTGCCGCCTAGAGACGCCGGAATTCTGCCGGATTTTCAGGAAACGCCAGGAATTCGTAGAATTTTGTAAACTTCCTGGGAGAAACAAATTGTATTCTGATTATCCCAACTTGTGGGACGAATCAGCCATCTGTAATCTGCTAAATCACTAGTGAAACTTTACAACTGGGCGAGGCCCCGTGGTTTTTTCCCTTTTTGGGGTTTTCCACGTAAAAACCTTGGTGTTCACTTTCTCTTTTCTGTTTGTGTGTGAAATACTCGTGCAACGCTAGGACGCGAATTTACAAACTCTACCGCCGTGTATATTCTCGCACGCAACAATTATATATTTAGATATCTATTACTTAAATATTTATATTAATTTATATAACACTCAAATCCATAAATCACATACAAAAATCACTGATATTGACTTATTTAAAATAAATTATATTTTTTCACGGTTATACTTTGTGTGATTTAACCACTAAATAGTATATAAATACAACTACATCAAGCCTTTATCCCATTATATATGTGGGGTCGGTTGCCTGAATTTTTTTTCTCCATTATGTCTTTTCAAGGATCAAAATATCAAAAATATTATATAAATAAATATAAAATTTTAATATTATATATGCAAATATATAACATTTCATAGTATATATGTAAATCTCCAATATATAAATAAATATAAAAATTTTAATATTAGATATGCAAACATTTCGCAATATATATGTATATATATATTCCATCTATTAATTCAAATTATATTAGTTCCCAATCTAAAACAAATTTGCTACAAATCTCTACTGGCTATTATTTCTTACGCATATAAATATCATCAAGCTGTCAATTTCTTTGAAAATTTTGCTTTAATATCCAAATATATTTGATGCCATCAGAACTATTCATGACAGTAACAATTCAAAAAAAAGTTAAAAATGGGTAATTTTCTGGCATTATGAACTTCATGGGAAACTTGAGACATAGGTCTTTGTTAGGGAACCTCAAGGCAGGTTGCATTAATGACATGAAGATGATATATAATTAATAAAGATATTTGTATAGCCTTAGTTTGAGAGCTACAACTTATACATTTACGAACATAGGTGAGGCACATGCCCCATCTAAAAAAAAAAATTACAGACTTTTTCCGTTTAAGTCTTCAATCCTTCTATCCTAACTATGCAATGTTTTAGTTGTAGGGAGAAAAAGACTAATGAGTAAAATATTGAAAGAGAAAGGGAGGAATGACTTTCTATTATGGATGAGAGATCTCCTCTAAAGTATTGGCTAAAAGCTAAAACTGAAAGTTAAAAGGGGCTTCAAGCTTATTGTTTTAGTGGCTTAACAAATAAATAAGTTTGCCAACGAGGAAATCTGCAATAATTTTTGTAATTTTTTTCTTTTAAAGTTATTTATTAATTGAGAGAAGCCACTGACTTCTTTTTCTGGGCACCTGAAAAACATCAATGGTTCGTTTTCCCCTTTGCTCCTCTCTCGTGAATCGTGACTCACGACATTGATAATGCTTTCATTTTCCATGCCGCTCCTCTCTCACCCCAAATGAAGACCACCCGTTCTAGATGTTTATGTCTTCTAGGCTCTAAGCATTGGAGGATCCACCTTAAAGCCTAGAGGCAATTGGCACCACCCAAATATATATATAACTCGAATATATACATCAATCGATCACATATATAAGACTCGAATCCAAGACCTCTTGATTGATAGTCAAAACTTTCAACCAACATATCAAGATAAACTACGTACAATAACAGATTAAGATCCATTGATGCATGCAATCCTTCACGGTTGGGATCACAAAGGCTTTTAATTTATTGTTATTGTTCAAAGCATGGTTTTAATATTGACGAAATTGGATTCTAAAATCTCTTTGATAATCTTTAAAAATCGTTAGGTTCGGTCAAGAATGACACTTACAATTTGTTTAATTCTATACGGAGCCGACCTAACCCCTTTAACACATGTACCCATGTGGCCTTTCCCCGCGCAAGAATGCCATCCATCGTACGTGATGTCCCCACCGACACCATTTTCAATATTCATTTGGTTGCGGACGAGATATAATACATAATTCGCATTTATTTAATCACTTAGATTAAAGAAGAAATGAATGGTTTGTTTAAAAAGTCGATCGTACAAACGGGAAAGTTCTTAGAAACGCGGGTGAAATTTCGCCGAATGAGTGTGGCTTTGTTCTCCGGGTGGGTTCAGTGGGAACAGTACTGGCTAATGATGGTAGGCTAAATAAATATTTAGTCATGATGAGTATTTTAATATAGAAATAATATATAAATAATTAATTAAAATTAATATTCTACATTTCTACTCATTATAAAACAAACTCTAAGAACTTAAGCAGACCTTTTTTTTTAAATAAAAATAAAAAAATAAATAAAAGTATGACATTCTTCTGTTGTAAAATGAGTAGCTTTTTTGCTTTTTTTTTTTAAATAAAAATAAAAAAATAAAAAAATAAATAAAAGTATGAGATTCTACTGTTGTAAAATGAGTAGCTTTTTTGCTATTCATTTTTTAAAGCTACCTTATTTCCATATTAAAAGATAAAACAATCAATTATAGGTTTTTGCAACATAAGATTGGTCATAAATTTTAATTATGCAGAGAGGGATTGTCTAGTTAGTTGAAAAACATGCAGATAAAAAGAATATATAAAAATAATATTTTATTTAAAATGATTTGAGTTATTTGGATGGATATAAAATAAAATGTTAGTGGTTGTTTTTTTTTTTTTTTGCATGAAGAAAAAAATGAAGCATGGCGGTGATTGGTGGCCGACAATGACAGTGGTGGTCGGTGGTCGATGGAGGCGACCAAAGGAAACCGTGCTGGGCTGTTGGCCTGTATCAACGGGTGGCAACGGTCAACATTTGTTGGAAACAGCCACGACGAGCTGCAATGGCCGACAATAACAATGCAGCTTGCTTGTAATGAAAAATGAATTCACTCAAGATTAGCCAAGTGCAATTCATCAAAAATAAACTACAAAGTGAAAAAAAAAAATCACTAAAAATTTCTATTGTATTCCTTTTTCATCCAACCAAACATCATTATTTTCAAAATATTTACATTTAAAATACTTTACACTCAATTTATTTTAAACCAAACAGCCCCTAAGAAAAATCTTTTATACCACAAATATCAAATATGGGACTCAAGATTAAAGTCCTAAATGAATCAATACATTTTTGTATTCTCCAAAGAATAATATAATGCCGAATGAAATTAGAAAAAAAAAAAAGCTTGAAAATAAAAATTTAATCATTCTGCTGAAATTTTGGATGAAACTCCCTCACATTGTAGCATCATACACACTCCACTGTTTTCATTAACAAAAATATTTTCAAATCTAGTAGCAATTCATGATAATATAACTTATATTGCTAAAGTAGGAGCCTCAAGGCATTTAATTTTTCAAGAGAACATCGGCGATATGATAGGCCCTCCCCTCCTTATTGTAGGGAGACCAACAACTTAAGGCTTCATTTGGTTATCCCTTAACTTTTGTAAAAGATAGTTTTAAAAATAATGGTGGAGCAAATGGAGTTCTCAAATGGAGAAACATATATCAAAAAAACTTTTCAAAACAAGAAAAAATAATGAAGTTATGCAAAAAGCATTTCCACATAAACGGCATATTCAAATAGCGACAAATACCGCATCAAACGGGCCTAAGAAAAGGAGCATTAACCTTGATAGAGATGGCAAGCACACAAGATGGTGGCGTATTACAATTGAAATTATTTCACTAGCATAAAACCCATAAGTATTTCCATAAATTATAGCTACAATATATATTATCACTTTATAATAACTATTTCAGTTGATATTTATTTCATTACTCCAAATAGAGTTTTATGGCTTTTAACTACAAAATATATTATTTAGCATTTCAAAACCCAATTTAATTCAAATTAGGCTTCATCTAGGACAATTTTCTTATTATTCTTGAAACGACGACTACATGTCTATTTGATAACAATGTTTAAAAAAAATTCTACTAAAATTTACTTTTTCCAACAATTGTAATAAATTATTTTCTCCACAATAATTTTTTTAAAAAAAAATTATCTCAAACAAAACCTTAATTTTGAGATGTGTGTCACCATAGTAATCGGATTGATGACCCGTCTTTATTCAAATTTTGGTAATGTTCTCTCTCTCTCTCTCTCTCTCTCTCTCTCTCTCTCTCTCTCTCTCTCTCTCTCTCTCTCTCTCTCTCTCTCTCTCTCTCCATCTTTTTATTTCATTCTAAAACCCTAAAGGTACATTGGAATCCTCTATTTTCACTTATCTCCATAACTAAAATAGTCCCTCTGTGTATCGGGTAGCGTGACATATTCTAATTAGTCTCTGAACCGTCAGGTGTCCACACAAAATAATTTCTCGCCTTATTGAGTATAAGCTTAACACCAAACAGCTTATGCAAATAACACAATATTTCGGCAGTGTTATCAATGAATCAGTGACAAGGTCTCTATTTTTCACTGATTTTAATAATTATCTTTATACACCATTGATGCATTATTATATATTAACAATATCATTTAAACGACAGAAGATTGCTTAAAATACTTCTAAAAACCTATTATTATAATTATTTATTGAAAAAAAAAAAAGTTATATCACAATATCCTGATCAGCAGTTTCTATGTATATTTAAAGCTGTGTTAATTCCAATACCTATAACAAGAAACAATGGTAAACATATCAATCACTATCAAATATTCAAATATCAGTTTTGCAAACTTGTAGGAGAAAATTTACTTTGAAATACACAAAACTCTTGAACACATCTCAGCCTTGCGATCTATTTTAGATGACTGAGATTGAATTCACTGTGATTTTTCTAAATTAATATGATTTTTATGAATTCAGCCTCAACAATCCAAAAAAAAATGCCAATACATGTAAGATCATCAACTTCTTGATAAACTGTTTGTAAGTAATGGAGCACCTTTTAATGAACACAGGTTGGATCTTGCCTGGAAATATCGTATGATCATTTGATGGTTGCATTAGTAATGGAAGATGTGCAAGGCCCAGAAGAAGTCATGAAAGGTATCCCTTTGTATGTTGCCACACCCTTCTCATCAGTGTATAAATGCTGAATCCACCAAAATGTTTTTTGAGAATGGGCACAGTAACAATTCAAAATATCCATAACGGTTTAGGAAAACGGTCAAAAGATTCTTTCAAAAGAATAAAAACGCAGCAAGAAGTAAATCATGATTTTTGTTTTCTTTTATTAAAGAATCAACAATCATATTGGAAGATGTGCAACATAAACGGGAACAATCAAGGAAACACAAGGGAAGAGTTTACATACCGGGGTAATCTTTTCCAACTGTTTCTTCTTTGGGTTTAGAACATCTTCTGGCTTCCCATCAAATCTATCAAAATAAATACCATATATAAAGCAAAATATAGTGACAATAACAAGCATGCATAGGAGGGAAGACTATCATAAACTTGTTTGATCGAGCCACTACAACTAATGAAGCAGTTGCAACCAAATCAAAAATAGATTGGTAATATAGATAATCCCAGAAGGCCATTCGGAGTTTTGTCTACAACTTTATGATTATGGTAATTAGATGTTAGACCGGTCCAGCCGGTCCCGGCATAACAGGCGGAAGAGTTCTGCCTCTCCTGTACGTGCCGATCGAACTGCCCTCTCCAAACGGAGCTGTTTAGGAAGGATTTTTGAGGGAGTTAGGAGAGAAATTTGAATGTAGGGACTATTTAGAGATTTCCTTCTGGATTGTATGCATTATTATTTTTATTTTTAAAGGATTGTATGAATTAAATAATTTGTTTTCCTAGGGTTATGGCATCTTGAATTTGGCTGAAATTTAAGATCTCTTAGGTTTTTTTGGGCTCTAGCGGCATCTAGAGATTTGGGAGAGATAGATCCTCCTCTCGAATAGAAGATAAATTCTATCTTGTTAATTTCCTTCCGTTAGTTTGATTATTCCAATGAAAACTACCGTTTTTCCGGTTTTTCTTTTGATTTGGATCGTTCTCGCTGTTTTTGTCGATATTATTAGGTTTCACTTGAGATCTTCAAGTTTTTCTAACATTAGATCAACGGTAAATTACACAGGTTCTAAAATTTGGCTCGATGTGACAACTGAATCCGTAAGTTTCCAAAAATGTGGAAGTTCATTTCAGTCTAGGTGTATTTAAAACTAAGGTCATTGATGCGGACATCAGCAGCGATTTCGACACATTTACCTTCAGGAGATGCCGGAGATCGACGGCCATGATCATGATTTGTATTTTCATCATTTTATGTAGTAGTTTATTTTTATTTTATGTTTTTCCGTTTTTACCCTTATGGGTATTTGGTAGCTATTGTAGCCCAAGGGACATTTTAGTACTTTACTTTCTTTGTCATTTTGAGGCCTATTTATATGGCCCTATTCTCTTGTAAGAGTTAGTTTTGATGAAATGAAAAAATTACTTTGTGTTCTCTTTGTGAGTGCCTCCACCCTCCTCGATCTCTCAGTGAGTTCGTAGGAGAAGCTAGATCTCTTTGTGAGTTCTAGATCTTATTGTTCTACCATTTTTCTTCCTTTATTTCTTGTGATCGATTCGTCGTTGTGGAGATCCGGTTGAAGCCTTTGTGAGAAATTGGAATTCATTCCTTGATTCCTTGGAAATTTCCCTATTTTCCTCCCCTTGGTCTTGCCGCCGCCTACCCCTCCCCACCTCCCCACCGGCGGCAGCATACCCTCCACCACCGGCCTCCCTTGGCCGGCCCAGTTACCCACGGCCCTCCCAGCCATCAAGCCGGCAGCATTCCTTCCACCGTTTCCATAGCCTTCCCCACGCTAGTCTGCCGACCACCTTGCTCCCAGAAATTGAAATCCAATTTCAAAACGCCTCAAATACCTTCCTAAGTTGCATCCTGATTACTTTGGAAAGTGCATGTTTTAATTTATTCTTTTACCTGTTGACATGCAACGGATCCAAAGGCTCAAGGCCAATTCTGGAAACTTTCTTAGCAAAGCAAATCTGAAAATCAAATTTCAGATTTACTTCCACCGTGAGTTAATGCCTAGCGGGCCCACCTAATTAACACTAATGGCTCTCTCTCAACTATTCATGGCCGGTCCCCTAATTAGCTCTTCTCTCTCTCTCCAATTATAATAAATTTCCCCATTAAAATCCCTTACTCCACATAACTGCTGCCACGCCTCCTTTGGAATTGTTTTGAAAATTTTCTCAATTTCCCCTCTCCACGTCTCCCCATTATTTCAATATCAGAAAACTGAAATTATTGGTTTCCTGAAGCTTTTCTCTTCTACTGAGCTGAAATAAACTTCAAATTTAGTTTCTTTCCCCATAACCTCACCTGCCCCTCTCCCCTCTCCAGCCCGTGACCACCTCCTTCCCTTCAACGGATCAGCCAAAATGGATTTCCCCTGAACTGGGTTGCTGTCCAGCACTCTGGAAGACCACACTTTGCTGTCCCAAGTTCCCAGCAGCTTAGAAGAGCATTCCAACCTTTCTTGCACCTGAAAGGTTGCTGTCCAAGATCTGTCCAAGACCAAACTGCAGCTGTCCAGAGAAATTCTGCATCTCTTCTTCCTGCTGTCCAGCCAGTCAGGAGAGCTTCGGATGCTGTCCTAAAGTTTCCGATTGCTGTCCACCACATCAAGTAGGGTTTTGGTTGCCGTCTACTTCATCTCAAGCATTCAAACAGCCACTAAAGCTTCAAGTCTTCTATTTCTTTGGGTAAACTCATCATCCGACCCTTTTATCTTTGTAGTTACTTCTCTATTGTTGTGATATCTTGATTCATGAAAATCATGCTAATCTTCTCCGCTAAAACCTAGTAATTGGATGAGTTGTGAGGGATCTTCTCAGAACAACTAATCTTATTGTTAGTCTAGGGATATTTGTGGAAAACCATTCATGTACGCAACGTTAGATTGACTTGATTGTTATATGATCTTAACTCTTACCCGTGTGATTCAACCGTAAGCTCGTTTTTCCGTTCTTAATGTTTTATCTCGTCGTTCAAATTATTATAAAGATATAATTATTTGTTCTATCTAAAATTAAGCGTGCAAGCTTTCATTACGAAACCCATCATCGCATGTACGTTCCACATCATCTTGGTATCAGAGCATGGCTAGCATGCTTGACTTGTGCTAGATGCATCCTAGGGTCTAGCTTTTTATTGTAGTTTAAAAATTGGCATGCATATCATTGCTTAGATAGCAAATTTTCACTGTTTTTATCACTGTTTTTGCATTTCCTGCCAATCATCTAGTTGAGTTGGCTCATTTTAACTAGTGTTTTAGTGCTGGCCTTTTGCTTGTAAAGTTTCTAAGTGATCAGGGCAACTACCCCGGGAGAGTTAACTGCTGTCCTCCATGTTCCTACAGCTGTTAGACATTGTTTAGTGGACTTATAACCCGTGTCTAGCTGTTGTCTTTTAATTCCTGCAGTGATTAGAGGTCTTTGGGGGTCTCTAACTTAAGTCCTAGGTGCTGTCCGCACCTTAGGAGTCTCTCTGAACCCTTAGGATAGTATTCCTAGCTGTTTAGTTTTGCTGTCCACTCACAAAGAGCAGTTGTTAGAGACAATTAGGTGACCTGAAAGCTGTCCTAGTTGCTGTCCACGCTTTACATCCGACCCTAAATAGTTTAGACAACGTGCCACCTTGTGTTAGGTTGCTGTCCCTAGTATTCCAGCATTATTTAGGAGCTTAGAAGCCTCCTAACATAGCGTGTAGGTGCTGTCCACCAACCTAACAATCTTCCTAAGTGCCTAGGTTACTTAACCCACTAGTGTAGCCTATTGTCCGAACATTTTCGGCATCTTGTAGTAAGTATAAGTGGGCCTAACTTAGTGTCTAGATGACGTCCCTTACACCCACTCATCTTTGAGCTTTACTTGGCACTTTTCAATGGATCCGATAAGACTCCAAAAGAGTTTAGATGACATCGTTAACCTAGTGGGCAATATGACTAGAATTATGACAGAGAAACCCGTTGACTATCCCCACTCCAATTACATGCCCCACTCAACTTATCAACCGAGACCTGAACCTAGGTCTCTTCAACCTCACCTAGCGTCACCATATCGTCTGCCTACCTTTAATGGTTCTTCGGACCCTCACTACCTTAGAGAATGGGTTAGACAACTAGAGGAATATTTTGAATCATGTCATGTCCCTGAGTCCCACCAGATCAGCATCGCTAAGTCTCAACTTAAAGGTCGAGCTCTTCAATTTTGGATGAAATTAGAAGATCATAGAGAGTCTCGCGGTGAGTACCTTACTTGGAAAGACATGAGACGAGAACTTAATTTGAAATACCGACCCTCTACTAGTGACTGTCACCCTACATCTCTTGCTGGAACAACCCGTGGACCTTACTGTGGTCAAGACCACCCACCAATTAATAACCTCCGGTTTGCTGCCCCACCCTTTAGGTCTTCACTTAACCTAAATAGACGAACCTCTACTGGGTCTTGTGTTGAACAAATCTCTTATGACTCCCCACATGGAATAACTTCTGGCCAACTTAGTAAACCTTTAGCCTCCCCAGCCGTTGACCCTACACGTGTCATCTTAGTAAAGAACTGCAGTAAAAAGAAGAAATCTGCTGAAGCCGAGACTGACTACACCCATTTCGTGGATACTATCGATAACGAAGAATTCTTTGAGGATAAAACTAAAGAGATAAAATCAGACTCCCTGGATGACTTAAACCCTGAGTTAGGAAAGCAAGAACCTTTAAATATTGACCCCTTAACCCACCCCGATCCTAGTCTCCTCGAGGATAAGTCTATGGACAAAGTATGCTTGGATGATAGTAGTGTGATCTCGGAAGAAACCAACCAGACTTCGAACACTTTGGAATTAAATTTGGAAAATCTTGATTTAGTTTTAACACCTACTGAGATGACTCCGGATAATTCTGTTAATTCTGATTTAATTTTGGATAATTCTGACTTAATTCTGGAAAATTCTGATGGCGACTTAGATAATCTCGAGTTGGAAGTAAGTCAATCAAATTTATCACCTGATATAAGTGAAACTGAACCCATGGATCTTAGGGTTGCAACCAAACCTGAGTCTATTTCAGAAAACAGTACTTTGAGTCTAAAAAATTTTGAGCCTAATTTGAGCAATGAGCCCCCTCTTGTTTCATTAGAGTCTAATTTTAGAGCTGCTCAATTGGATTTATATTTGGCCGAATGTGTCATTCCTGATTCTTACATTTTGCCTGTTATAGCCTCGTCCTACCAGAATAAGGACCACTTCTATCCTAGTCGGATGAACTTGTTCGATTACACTACCCTCACTAGGAGACTGTTGTCGACCCTTACTGAAAACCCCTATAGAAGTGCCCTGGTAGCTAAGAGTGTTTTTATTTCTCCCCCGACACCAGTTCCCTTAGGTCGAACACTTTAAAACCCCTCTTTTTGTGACTCGTCCACTTTGTCTAGCTATATGTTCGTGTGAGTTAGTATGTTGTTGCGTGTGTTTTGTAGTCTGTTGTCTTCCAAAATCTTCTTTGTTTAAAATGTATGTGTGATTCCATATTTCATTCATCTTGCATATCAAATCTCTTGCACCACCTCATGTTCATCTTGTTGAGTCTTGAATTTTAAACATGAATTTTACATAGCACATGCCGCATCTACATCGCATCAGCATGACCTACTTATGGAAATTGCACGCCTAATTAAACAGAATGATAATAATTATAGACTTTATGCTACATTCAAAACGACAATTTAAAACTTTTGAGATTGGTAATTCAGCGACGGCGCGGATTCGTCCGGCGCAGCTCCCACAAGGAACTGTAAGGAGTCACATGCTAGGAGTGTGGGACCAATTAAAACAGTCAAGAAAATCATTGATAGCGCTTACATGATGGCTCTGCTTGCAGAGTTCAACATTTATCCCTCTATTAACATAGAAGATTTAGTAACCTATGAGGGTCCAGAGTTTAACCCACCACCTCCACTTCAAATTAAGCCTTGTGTGAACCACCTTGTGAGAACCCCGAAGCCTACCTCCACTTCCAAAATTATTACCAAAATTCCTATAGCGGAGAAGGTTGACATGATTCATAGTGATGATATTATTGCCACAAAAGAGGGTGGGCGAAGAAGATACTTGACTAGGTGAAGAGGTGAACCAAAGTCAGAGGATACGAGGTTAGAGTGCGAGAAGCTACATATGATAGACCCAAATCTCCTAGAGCTGTACGAGGGCTCCATAGATATTTACTCGACGGGGTCGAGTTTTCTCCCACCTGGGGAGAATGATGCGGACATCAGCAGCGATTTCGACACATTTACCTTCAGGAGATGCCGGAGATCGACGGCCATGATCATGATTTGTATTTTCATCATTTTATGTAGTAGTTTATTTTTATTTTATGTTTTTCCGTTTTTACCCTTATGGGTATTTGGTAGCTATTGTAGCCCAAGGGACATTTTAGTACTTTACTTTCTTTGTCATTTTGAGGCCTATTTATATGGCCCTATTCTCTTGTAAGAGTTAGTTTTGATGAAATGAAAAAATTACTTTGTGTTCTCTTTGTGAGTGCCTCCACCCTCCTCGATCTCTCAGTGAGTTCGTAGGAGAAGCTAGATCTCTTTGTGAGTTCTAGATCTTATTGTTCTACCATTTTTCTTCCTTTATTTCTTGTGATCGATTCGTCGTTGTGGAGATCCGGTTGAAGCCTTTGTGAGAAATTGGAATTCATTCCTTGATTCCTTGGAAATTTCCCTATTTTCCCTCCCCTTGGTCTTGCCGCCGCCTACCCCTCCCCACCTCCCCCCACCGGCGGCAGCATACCCTCCACCACCGGCCTCCCTTGGCCGGCCCAGTTACCCACGGCCCTCCCAGCCATCAAGCCGGCAGCATTCCTTCCACCGTTTCCATAGCCTTCCCCACGCTAGTCTGCCGACCACCTTGCTCCCAGAAATTGAAATCCAATTTCAAAACGCCTCAAATACCTTCCTAAGTTGCATCCTGATTACTTTGGAAAGTGCATGTTTTAATTTATTCTTTTACCTGTTGACATGCAACGGATCCAAAGGCTCAAGGCCAATTCTGGAAACTTTCTTAGCAAAGCAAATCTGAAAATCAAATTTCAGATTTACTTCCACCGTGAGTTAATGCCTAGCGGGCCCACCTAATTAACACTAATGGCTCTCTCTCAACTATTCATGGCCGGTCCCCTAATTAGCTCTTCTCTCTCTCTCCAATTATAATAAATTTCCCCATTAAAATCCCTTACTCCACACATAACTGCTGCCACGCCTCCTTTGGAATTGTTTTGAAAATTTTCTCAATTTCCCCCTCTCCACGTCTCCCCATTATTTCAATATCAGAAAACTGAAATTATTGGTTTCCTGAAGCTTTTCTCTTCTACTGAGCTGAAATAAACTTCAAATTTAGTTTCTTTCCCCATAACCTCACCTGCCCCTCTCCCCTCTCCAGCCCGTGACCACCTCCTTCCCTTCAACGGATCAGCCAAAATGGATTTCCCCTGAACTGGGTTGCTGTCCAGCACTCTGGAAGACCACACTTTGCTGTCCCAAGTTCCCAGCAGCTTAGAAGAGCATTCCAACCTTTCTTGCACCTGAAAGGTTGCTGTCCAAGATCTGTCCAAGACCAAACTGCAGCTGTCCAGAGAAATTCTGCATCTCTTCTTCCTGCTGTCCAGCCAGTCAGGAGAGCTTCGGATGCTGTCCTAAAGTTTCCGATTGCTGTCCACCACATCAAGTAGGGTTTTGGTTGCCGTCTACTTCATCTCAAGCATTCAAACAGCCACTAAAGCTTCAAGTCTTCTATTTCTTTGGGTAAACTCATCATCCGACCCTTTTATCTTTGTAGTTACTTCTCTATTGTTGTGATATCTTGATTCATGAAAATCATGCTAATCTTCTCCGCTAAAAACCTAGTAATTGGATGAGTTGTGAGGGATCTTCTCAGAACAACTAATCTTATTGTTAGTCTAGGGATATTTGTGGAAAACCATTCATGTACGCAACGTTAGATTGACTTGATTGTTATATGATCTTAACTCTTACCCGTGTGATTCAACCGTAAGCTCGTTTTTCCGTTCTTAATGTTTTATCTCGTCGTTCAAATTATTATAAAGATATAATTATTTGTTCTATCTAAAATTAAGCGTGCAAGCTTTCATTACGAAACCCATCATCGCATGTACGTTCCACATCAGTCATCCTACTAGCCATTCATTTAGTCCGTCTATTGAGCCACAGACAACCAAATAAAATATAAAGGCTGCTACAGAAATTTCGCAAAATTTTCCATAACGATCAAGGGGAAGTTTAGTAAAGAAGTAATATGATTTTAACAGGAAAATTCCTATATGGACCTGACTACTACATAAAACAAACTTTTGAGACATCCAAATACTTTCTCAGTACCCACTGGTCACACTAGGAAGTCCATTCAATCACCAATAGCAATACCACAATCAAATCTACATAAACAAGTCGCACAATAACAAAAAATGCAAATCTAAAACAATTAAACAATTGTATTTCCACCAGAAGTAACATATTGTCACCATTATCCTCCAACAAGAAATTGGTATACATGAATAATGGTTGCTTCATCGATTTAGCTTACAATAGTAAAACTGACAGTGAGGTTGGTAGAAGAATCCCACTTCCACGTTGCACTATAATATCAAGTAAACAACACGTGCATGCCTAGGACACAAGAGGCTAAGTTCAGAAGACAAAAGAAATGTTAACTCTCGATTTTATAAAGCATTTTTTTTTCATACGACTAACTATTTAGCCCAAGTCCATAATAGTCACATAAAAATCTTCCACAAAAACAAATGTAGGAAAGGGTTCACAGTTATAGCTCACAGGACACAGATTTGGCGAACATAATAGACAATTATGGTGAAAAGATAAAGGAGGTGTACACTTACAGCAGAGGAAGAAATATAAAGGCTAAACAGTGTGCTTGAAAGTAATGCTAAATGATTAAATAATGTACTTACCCTGAAAAAGAAACACGTTCCCCAATTTTGGCTCCTTCTGGGGGAATTAAGGGCTCTACAGCTGTATTTTCTTGATTTGAAGCACAAAGAACCTGCGAAATAAATTACTTTGTTAACAAAAACTCCCAACTTAATCTAACAAAAGGAACTTTACTTAAGCCAAAAGTCTCAACAAGAGGTAAATGGTTCACGGACAAATAGAAGGAACTTCCAATAACTTCGACACTTATAAATGCAATGGAGTTTGCAATTTCAATATAAAAGGAAGAAAAGGAGATAACACAGAAAATACTGCTGTCTGCTTTTACCAGAAGACAATGTAATTTAAAAAAAAAGGAACGAAGTTTCCGTCCCTTCAACAAACATAATAATAAGGAGAGGAGAGCTGCAAGCGAAAAATTGGTTAACATAAAAAACCCTGAGTTTCTGATGTAAACAGGTAACAAATAACTGAGGTTAAAGGAAAAGAAGAATTAATTAGAGAAGGAAAAAAAATAGAAAGAGACAGCAGAGAAGTAGGTAGAAAGAAGAGAAAGGAGGAAATCAGTATTCAATTCAATATCTAAAATCAGCCCTCTCCGATACAATATTAGAACCCTTATATGTAGGCTCAGGGTTCCTAAAACTTACCGAAACTACTTAGCCATTACATGAAAGGTATTATTTGCTTTATTGCCTATTAAAAAAAATAGTGAACTCCATCGGCTTGGACTCACCTCAAACATATTGACAATCAATATAGAAGGTTTGAGCTCTTAATCTAGTCTGGTTTTAATCACATAATCAACTTCAGTTTGATATTAAGGATCTTTATAATCCATCACATTTTTTATTGTTTTTATCTTAATCGATCCAGAGCATCTTGAATAAATCGAGCATGCTTCTTGTGGGCTTCTTTGAAACTTCTAAGGCTTGTCATGTGTTTGAAAATTGAGATTGGGTATCGACCATATCTTGCTGAATTTGTTGATGATAATGATAAAGATGTTCGAGTGACTTGTAATATTATTCAAAATTGGTGGAAAGAGAAAAAACATGATACTTTGGTATACTAGGATTAATGATCAGTATAATAAAAAAATGCCCATAAGTCTGATGTGAACATACATGTTGATGAGACCTAATGCACGATATCTAATAAGATGAGTTTGTCAGCATGTGATTTTAACATTCATCATACAATAACAACAACAACAACAACAACAAGCCTTTATCCAGCTATGTGGGATCGGCTACATGAATCCTTTTTCTCCATTGTGTCCTATTAAAAGTCAAATTCTCATTTAAATCTAACAAAGAAATGTCATTTCTAATATTTTAACATTCATCATAATCATACTTTTTTTGAAACTTCATAATTATATTATTGATACTATGATAATAAGCACTTTTGTACATGTATATGTTAGACCGGTCCAGCCGGTCCGCATGGGACTGGCAATTCGTGAACAGGCAGAATCTCCGCCTCCTGCGAAGATCGGGCGTCCGTTCAATTAGAGCATTTTAGGAAGGATTTTTGGGGGGCTTAAGAGAGAAATTTGAATGTAGGGACTGTTTAGGGAATTCCTTTTGATTTGTATGCATTAAATAGTTGGCTTTCCTAGGGTTTGGGTATCTTGAATTTGACGGAAATTTGAGATCTCTTAGATTTAGGTTTTTTTTGGGCTCAAGTGGCGTCTAGAGATTTGGGAGAGATCGATCCTCCTCTCGAATTGAGGATCAATTGTATCTTTTCTATTTTGTTGCATCTTCTAGTGGAATACAAGTCTTGCATCGATTCTTCTCACGGTTTTCCCTGGTCTGTGCTGATTGTCTGCTGTAGACAGCAGGTTTTTGCTGTTTTTCCTGCTACAAGCAGCCGTTTCACTGCTGTTTGCATATCGATTTGGGTTAGAATTGCTTGCGAACTCAAGTATTACCTTAGGGCTACTTGCGAACTCAAGTATTTCCTATCAAATTGCTATCAGAGCATCGATTTGGGACGATTGGCGGCTGGATTTCTGTAATTTCAGCGGATTTTATTGTTCCAGAGGAAATTTTCTTGTGATTCTTGAGAAGAGAGATGGCTGGGAAGAAGGTGAAAGTCTTGGAAGGCGAGATCGGGCAACTAAAATCAGATTTGGAGGGAAAATTCTTTGATTTTCAAAATCAAATCACCTCCAATAATGAAAGGATGGAAGGGAAGTTTGTCGTGATGGAAGAGATGCTAAAGAAATTGCTTGAAATGAAGACCAATCCGGCGATATCTGAAGTACGAGAGACCACCGATGGCCATGGCATGGGAGGAAACCCGAACCCATTACGGGGGAGGAGGAATTCAGAGGTGGATATTCTGGAGGAGGAGAATGACATGCCCCCTCTAGAACCTCTTTCTAGAGAAGAGATGAGTAGGGGATACGACCTATGGAAGGCTGATTTGGTCGGAAGGAGGGACGAATTCAATCGTCGAGGTACTGAATTTGAAAGAATCCAGCGTCGAGGTGTTGATTTTGAAGGGGGAAGGGAAGAATATCATCGCCGAGGTGCTGAATTCGAAAGAATTCAGCGTCGAGGGGCTGTTTTTGATGAAAGAAGGGAGGAACATCATCGTCGAGGTGCTGAATTTGAAGGAATTCAGCGTCGAGGTAATGATTTTGAAGGGAGAAGAGGAGAGTATGAAGAGGGATTCGAGTATAATCGTCGGAGGGTTGATCGAGACACTTGGGAAACTCTTCCCCTTCGAGGAATGGGAGGTTATGGAGGATACCGGGGAAACTGGGGAGACCCACGAGTGAGGAAGCTGAAGATGCCCGTCTTTGAGGGTGAAGACGGCCATGGCTGGATCTATAAGGTGGAGCGTTACTTTGCTGTCAACGGGTTGACAGAGGAAGAGAAGCTGACAACGGTGGGATTGTGTTTGGAAGGAAAATCCATGGCATGGTACCAGTGGCGTGACAGGAGGGAGCCTATCCGGAGCTGGAGAGAGTTCAAAGATTGCTTATTGGAGCATTTCCGAGCCGATGGGGGAGGAGGCTTCTATGAGCAATTCTTTGCCTTGACTCAGGAGGGGACTGTGGCAGATTACCGCGACAGATTTGAGTACTTAGCTAGCAGATTGGATCACATTTCAGAGTCAGCCCTGGAAGGGAACTTCATGAAGGGGCTTAAACCGAATATACGAACAACGGTCAGGGTGCTAAAGCCGAGGAACCTAGGGAAGGTTATGGAGCTGGCGAAGTTGGTAGAAGATCAGAAGAAAGCAGAAAGAGGGGCTCGAGGAAACTGCTCAGGAGGCTCTTACAGGACAACGACCACTCTTCTAGCACCCAAGGGGCCTGCATCAGGCAACAGTAATGAGACCACCCGGGAGAAGCCAGTAGGAGGAGGGAAGGAGTGGGGAAAATTTCAAAAGGCTGACAGAGAAGGAGATGCAGGATAAGAGGACAAAGGGGTTGTGCTTCAGATGTGATGAGAAGTACATGCCAGGGCATAGGTGCAAGGACCAAACTCTTCAGGTTTCCCTTGTCTGTGAAGACGAGGAAGACGAGGAGGGAGGTGGGAGCAGATCTGGATAAGAGGAGGAGAAGTTGCACCTGGATGTGGCAGAAATATCTCTGAACTCTGTAGTGGGATTCACTCCAAGTCATACTATGAAAGTGAAAGGAGAGATTGTTGGTCGTGAGTTGGTGGTGCTAATTAATAGTGGGGCTACCCACAATTTCATTTCCACTCAGGTCGTCAACCAACTGGGAGTGAAATTGGTGGACACCGGTTGTTATGGGGTGATGATGGGTACAGGGAATATGGAGAAAGGTCAGGGAATCTGTAAAGGAGTGGTGTTGACCATCCAGGGGATTCAAGGGAAGACTTTCTCCCACTAGAATTAGGAAGCACTGATGTCATCCTGGGGATGAAGTGGTTGCAAACCTTGGGGGAAACCAAGGACAATTGGGGAGCACTCACGATGGAATTAATGGTGGATGGGAGAAGGGTGGTCATAAGGAGAGATGCAGGGCTATCCAAAGCCATCACATCACTTCAGACCATGGTTAGGGACGTACAAGAGGTGGGGGAAGATTATCTGGTGGGACTACACAGATTGGATGCAATCAGATTGGAAGAGCGAGGGGATGTTTCTCTATCAGTGCAGCCCTTGATTCAGCAATACAGTAAGGATTTCAGTCACCTCAAGGATTGATGAAATCAAGAATTCTGTACTTTTTATTTTGTTTGAACATTACTATATTCTGTTTTCTATTTTATTTTCTTTTCTTTTTTAGCTATCCAATGATGGGAAAGCATCCAATGATCATGGTAGGTAGTGCATATGGCTTGGTAGACCTTTGGTTTGCTGGCTCGATTGGTCCCTGGCTACTGATGGTTCTCGGGTTGGCTGTTTTAGAGCATTTGGTTTTGAGCTGATTCTCTAAGTTGCTTGAGCTGAAGTTTAGTAGCTCATTAATATCCAAAAAGGTACCTCATTATGAAGCTTACTTTTGGAGTGGCCTTGTCCCTTCCCCTTCCCCTTTTCTTCTTGTCTCTTGGAAAACCGTGGCTTGTATTTATTGGGGCTGAATGCTATGCTTTGAATTCATGAGGGAAGTTAATGATTTTAATACAGCTGGCTGATATTTCCATGCATGGGCCTATTTTCGAAACATTGCCTCTTTGTTTCCGTGAACTTTTTGGCTCCAGTGAATAAAAAGCTTTGATTTATGGCAGGCTGTTTGCTTACCTTGACATGGACTCCTTGGTTCCATGAATTTGCCCCTTAATTCCTGTTCTGGTTTTTAGAGGGGTTGAATTCCAAAGTGGGATGTATTATTCCATGGCTTGCTCTTAAATGTTGGCTGATTTCAAAGAACCGTGGCTTGGTGGCTGAATTCAATACAAAATATTAATGGGGAAGTTACTGATTTTTATATTTTACCTTTGGGAATTCAGCCAGCCTTTGGGCTGCTTTTACCGAAGCTGTGCTGCTTTGAATTTTTCGGTCTGCTTGCTGGCTCCTTGGTTCCGTGAGATGCTGGGCTGTTTTTTTTCCAAAATGACTCTTGGAAATCCTTTGAAAAAATAAAAGCTTGGGATGTTGTGAACATTAACTATGGTGGCTTTTGACATTCCTCTTCTTTGCCTATAAATATGAGAAAATGTTGTGAAGGAAGGGAGTTGATATTTGTGAGCATATTTGCTATTAATCTGCGGGTTTATTCGGAAATCCTACGGGCTCTTTCCAACCTTCGTTTCTCATCCCCTCCGGAAATCCTGCGGGCTCTTTCCACCCTTTCTTCTCGGGCTTCTAACCTCTTTCGTCTCTCCGCAAGTGCCACTCCATCTGTATCCTTCTTCTCAAAGTAAAGCAACTTTAGGGTGTCGTATCAGAGTTGATTTGAAGCATCTATTGAAGAAATTGGCCAATCTTGCAGTGGTGGACCATCGATTTGCTAGTTTTATGCACTTTACTTATTTAACCTACAAATTCGATGCATGTGAGGAACCCGCTCTGACGGTTGTCTGAGGATAGCGTCTTTTTTAATTTCTTTATTTCTTTCTCCTAGCATCTTTTGTTGTGTTTGTCAAGTTTTGGGTCGTTTAAGTTTATTTAACAAAGTTTGTTTTAATTTCTACTCATTTTGTCAGTTTTCTTCTCGTGTGTCTTTTGTGTTCAAGAAATATAGGGTCCCCTATATTCCTTGTCTACATCAATTTGGTATCAGAGCAAGTTCGTCTTTTTTTTTTAGGAGTATTTCTCTTTAGTGTCAAAAAAGATTTTTTAAAAAAAAATGGCTAATGAACAAGGGAATTGGCAACAAGTGATGCAACAATTAAATGATTTGCAACATCAAATTAATACGGTAGCTGAGGTCATTGCTAATCTAAATGTCAATCAAGCTAATTCTAATCCTAGCATTATATCTTCTGGGAGTGAAGAGGAAGAACCTAGAAATCGAAATAGGCGACAAAGAAATTGGGATCACGGAATTAAAATCGACGTTCATAATTTTGAAGGAAAATTGCAACCTGAACAATTCCTAAAATGGGTAGAAAAAATGGATCAGTTTTTTGAATGGAAAGAAATTCCGGAAAATCGAAAAGTTAAATTTGCAAGTTTGAAACTAATGGGACATGCATTAACGTGGTGGAAAAATTTACAAAACAACAGATTAAGAAGAGGCAAAGAAAAAATTCAAACCTGGGATAGAATGAAAGAAAAGATGAAAGGAAAATTTTTACCTTCTGATCACTCGAGAACTATCTTTCAGGAGTTTAACAATTTGCGTCAAGGTAATCAAACTGTAGAGGAATACACTGAAAACTTTTATAAGTTGCAAGCTAGAAATGATTTAGATGAGTCTGAAGAGAAAACTGTAACAAGATATCTCAATGGGCTAAAATGGACAATTCAAGATCAACTCAATTTACATCATGTGGTTAAATTAGATGAAGCTTATCGAATGTCTTTGAAAATTGAAAAACAACATTTGAGGGGAAGCGGTAAAATCACTGAAACATATAAACGAAGGCAAACGAGTGGGTCTAAAACTCAAACTTCTGTGGGGACTTCGAGTGCAAAAGTAAAAACTGTTGAAAGTCAAAATCAAGAAAAAGGAAAAGGGGTAGTAGGAAATAAACCATCTGAACAATCTAAGCAAATTGGTCATTGTTATAAATGTGGGTTATATGGTCACTTGTCAGCTACTTGCAGAAAGAATAATCCTCCACGAGCTAATTTCATAGAAGATGAAAATGAAATAGAAGGAGACGAAGAAGATGAAACAGAATCTGAAAATGAGGCTGAGTTAGAAAAATTTAACTTAGAAGGTGATGAAGGAGAACCACTGTTAGTAATTCGACAAGTCTTAACTACTCAAACTGAAAAGGAAGATAAATGGCTTAGAAGGAACATTTTTAGAACTACTTGTACTGTTGAAGGAAAAGTTTGCACTTTAATGATTGATAGTGGAAGTTCAGGAAACTTTGTTTCACAACATATGGTGAAGAAACTAAAGCTGAAAACGAAACCTCTTGATAAGTCGTATAAAATATCTTGGTTCAAAGAGGGAAGTGAGGTTCCTATAAATAAACAATGCACTGTGAACTTAACGATTGGAGGAACTTATAAGGGTCAAATTGTTTCTGATGTTGTGCCTTTGGAAGTATGTCACATCCTTTTAGGTCGTCCATGGCAGTATGATCATAAAACCATCCACAATGGAGAATACATATTCTTTCATTAAGGATAACAAAGAATTCACACTCTTTCCACAAAAAAACATTCCCGATCCGATAACAAAGAACAAGAAACCTGTCAAGTCTTTCACTTCTGAATTGCTTTTAAACACAAACGAGTTAACAAAATCTAATGTGATATATCTATTATTTAGAAAAGAGACTGATTTAGATTTTGAGATTCCTAAGGAAATACAACCATTGCTTGATGAATTTTCTGATTTAATACTTGATGAATTAACAGCTGGATTACCCCCGATGAGAAACATTCAACATCAAATTGATTTGATTCTTGGAGCTACATTACCTAATCGTTCACATTATAGAATGAGTCCAAATGAACATCAAGAACTTTCTAAACAAGTATCTGAACTGTTGGAAAAAGGTTTAATCCAAGAAAGTCTGAGTCCTTGTGCTGTGCCTGCTTTACTTACTCCTAAGAAAGATGGAACTTGGAGAATGTGTGTAGATAGCCGAGCTATAAACAAAATAACCATCAAATACCGATTTCCAATTCCTAGACTGGATGATATGCTGGATATGTTAAGTGGTGCTAAAATTTTCTCGAAAATTGATTTGAAAAGTGGGTATCATCAGATAAGAATTAGACCTGGAGATGAATGGAAAACTGCTTTTAAAACCAAAGAGGGCTTATATGAATGGCTTGTTATGCCTTTTGGTTTGTCTAACGCTCCGAGTACTTTCATGCGAACAATGAATCATGTTTTACGATCTTTTATTGGAAAATTTGTGGTTGTATATTTTGATGACATTCTGATTTATAGCATTCGTCCATCTGAACACCTTTTTCATGTTAAAGAAATTCTGAAAACTTTGAGAGAACAGAAGCTGTACATCAATTTAAAGAAATGCTCTTTTATGACTTCGAGTTAGACATTTTTGGGTTACATTATATCTGCTAATGGAATCAAAGTAGATCCTGTGAAAATCAAAGCAATAAAAAGTTGGCCTGTTCCTAAGAATATCAGAGAGGTAAGAGGGTTTCATGGGTTAGCATCTTTTTATCGTCGATTCGTTAAAAATTTCAGTACTATTATAGCTCCCATCACTGATTGTTTGAAAAAAGGAACTTTTAAATGGACCCCCGAGGCTGACGCTACTTTTCAATTGATCAAATAAAAAATGAGTCAAACTCCTATTCTTAGCTTACCAAATTTCGAAAAAGTTTTTGAAGTTGATTGCGATGCTTCACATGTTGGTATTGGTGCTGTTTTAAGTCAAGAAGGAAAGCCTATTGCATATTTTAGTGAAAAGCTAAATGATGTTCGATCTCGATATTCTACTTATGATTTGGAATTCTATGCCATTGTTCAAGCTTTGAAATTCTGGATATGCTATCTGATTCAACGAGAATTTATTTTGAATACTGATCACGAGGCTTTACGATTTTTGGGGTCACAACAAAATCTGAACAGAAGACACGCCAAATGAGTTTCTTTTTTGCAAGAATACACTTTTCATATCAAACATAAAACTGGAGTTTTGAATAAAGTTGCTGATGCTTTAAGCCGAAGATTTCATTTGTTAATAACTGTTTTTTCCGACTGTTACTTCTTTTGATTTTTTGAAAGACACTTATGCAAATGATTCTGATTTTGAAAATATTTGGAATGCTTGTTGTGCTTCTGGGGCTGATCCTTCTGCTCAATTTGTTATACACCAAGGTTTCTTATTTAAAGGAACTAGACTTTGCATATCAAAAAGCTCTTTGAGAGAACAACTTGTGAAAGAATTGCATAGTGGAGGTTTGGGAGGACATTTTGGGCAAGGAAAAACAATTGCTTTAGTTGAAGAGAAGTATTTCTGGCCCCACATGAGAAAAGACATTGCTAAACTGGTTAAACAATGTAAGGTATGTCAAGCTTTTAAAGGAACTACACAAAATTCTGATTTGTATACTCCTCTGTCTATTCCAAACAAACCTTGGGAAGATATTTCTATGGATTTTGTTTTAGGCTTACCAGTTACTTTTCGAAAATATGACTCTGTTTTTGTGGTAGTTGATCGATTCAATAAAATGGCACATTTTATTCCTTGCAAGAAAACTTCTGACGCTTCTCATATTGCTGATTTGTTTTTTAAAGAAGTTGTTCGTTTGCATGGTATTCCTCGAACTTTTACTTCTGATCGTGACACTAGATTTTTAAGTCATTTTTGGAGAACTCTGTGGGCAAAACTTGGAACTACTCTTCAATTTAGCAGTGCCTATCATCCTCAAACCGATGGGAAGACTGAGGTAGTAAATCGAAGCTTGGGAAATTTATTAAGATGCCTTGCTGGAGAAAAACCATCTCAATGGGATTTAGTGTTGCCTCAAGCTGAGTTTGCATATAATAATTCTGTTAATCGTTCTACTGGCAAAACTCCTTTTGAAATTATTTATGGGCAATCTATTCCTCACATTCTGGATATAAATTCTTTATCTCTTCCTAAAAAAACTAGTGCTGAGGCTTTTGAAACATTTGATCATATAAAAACTGTTCAACAACAGGTTTTTGAAAAACTTAAGAAGGTTACTGCTAAATATAAGACTGAGGCTGATAAACATCGAAAAGAAGCAAATTTCAATGAAGGTGATTTAGTGATGGCTTACTTTTGTCGCCAAAGGTTTCCTGTTGGCACTTTTAAAAAGTTAAGCAGAAAGAAATTTGGTCCATTTCGTGTGATTAAAAAATTAGGTGCTAATGCCTATTTGCTAGATTTACCATATACTGTTGGCACTTCACCTGTTTTTAATATTTCTGACCTGTCTTTGTATGAAGGAGATTCTGACGATTTTGTAGATATTGAAACTTTACCACTCTCTGCTCCTTTGGTAAAGTCTGAAGATCAAATCGAAGATGTTATTGATGTGAAGGCTATTCAAACAAGACATGGAGAACACAAAAAGTTTTTGGTCAAATGGAGCAATCGGCCATTGACTGACTGTACCTGGATTAATGCTGCTGATCTAAAGAAGAAAAATTTGGAGCTTTATGAACGAGTTGCTGATACGTTCTCATCAGGAGCTGAGAATTTTCCACCAGGGGAGAATTGATGAAATCAAGAATTATGTACTTTTTATTTTGTTTGAACATTACTATATTCTATTTTCTATTTTATTTTCTTTTCTTTTTTAGCTATCCAATAATGGGAAAGCATCCAATGATCATGGTAGGTAGTGCATATGGCTTGGTAGACCTTTGGTTTGCTGGCTCGATTGGTCCCTGGCTACTGATGGTTCTCGGGTTGGCTGTTTTAGAGCATTTGGTTTTGAGCTGATTCTCTAAGTTGCTTGAGCTGAAGTTTAGTAGCTCATTAATATCCAAAAAGGTACCTCATTATGAAGCTTACTTTTGGAGTGGCCTTGTCCCTTCCCCTTCCCCTTTTCTTCTTGTCTCTTGGAAAACCGTGGCTTGTATTTATTGGGGCTGAATGCTATGCTTTGAATTCATGAGGGAAGTTAATGATTTTAATACAGCTGGCTGATATTTCCATGCATGGGCCTATTTTCGAAACATTGCCTCTTTGTTTCCGTGAACTTTTTGGCTCCAGTGAATAAAAAGCTTTGATTTATGGCAGGCTGTTTGCTTACCTTGACATGGACTCCTTGGTTCCATGAATTTGCCCCTTGATTCCTGTTCTAGTTTTTAGAGGGGTTGAATTCCAAAGTGGGATGTATTATTCCATGGCTTGCTCTTTAATGTTGGCTGATTTCAAAGAACCGTGGCTTGGTGGCTGAATTCAATACAAAATATTAATGGGGAAGTTACTGATTTTTATATTTTACCTTTGGGAATTCAGCCAGCCTTTGGGCTGCTTTTACCGAAGCTGTGCTGCTTTGAATTTTTCGGTCTGCTTGCTGGCTCCTTGGTTCCGTGAGATGCTGGGCTGTTTTTTTTCCAAAATGACTCTTGGAAATCCTTTGAAAAAATAAAAGTTTGGGATGTTGTGAACATTAACTATGGTGGCTTTTGGCATTCCTCTTCTTTGCCTATAAATATGAGAAAATGTTGTGAAGGAAGGGAGTTGATATTTGTGAGCATATTTGCTATTAACCTGCGGGTTTATTCGGAAATCCTGCGGGCTCTTTCCAACCTTCGTTTCTCATCCCCTCCGGAAATCCTGCGGGCTCTTTCCACCCTTTCTTCTCGGGCTTCTAACCTCTTTCGTCTCTCCGCAAGTGCCACTCCATCTGTATCATTCTTCTCAAAGTAAAGCAACTTTAGGGTGTCGTATCAGAGTTGATTTGAAGCATCTATTGAATAAATTGGCCAATCTTGCAGTGGTGGACCATCGGTTTGCTAGTTTTATGCACTTTACTTATTTAACCTATAAATTCGATGCATGTGAGGAACCCGCTCTGACGGTTGTCTGAGGATAGCGTCTTTTTTAGTTTCTTTATTTCTTTCTCCTAGCATCTTTTGTTGTGTTTGTCAAGTTTTGGGTCGTTTAAGTTTATTTAACAAAGTTTGTTTTAATTTCTACTCATTTTGTCAGTTTTCTTCTCGTGTGTCTTTTGTGTTCAAGAAATATAGGGTCCCCTATATTCCTTGTCTACATCAAGGATGGTCACCTCCACCGGAACACGAGCATATCTCCACCTTGAGGACAAGGTGGATTTTTGGGAGGGAAGTATTGTTAGACCGGTCCACTGGACCGGTCCAGCCGATCCGCACGGGACCGGCAATTCGCGAACAGGCGGAATCTCCGCCTCCTGCGGAGATTGGGCGGGCCGTCCGCTCAAACAGAGCATTTTAGGAAGGATTTTTGGGGGTTTTAAGAGAGAAATTTGAATGTAGGGACTGTTTAGGGAATTCCTTTTGATTTGTATGCATTAAATAGTTGGTTTTCCTAGGGTTTGGGTATCTTGAATTTGACAGAAATTTGAGATCTCTTAGATTTAAGTTTTCTTTGGGCTCTAGCGGCGTCTAGAGATTTGAGAGAGATCGATCCTCCTCTCGAATTGAGGATCAATTGTATCTTTTCTATTTTGTTGCATCTTCTAGTGGAATACAAGTCTTGCATCGATTCTTCTCACGGTTTTCCCTGGTTTGTGCAGGTTTTTGCTGTTTTTCCTGCTACAAACAGCCATTTCACTGCTGTTTGCATATCGATTTGGGTTAGGATTGCTTGCGAACTCAAGTATTACCTTAGGGTTACTTGCGAACTCAAGTATTTCCTATCAGTATACTTCTCAAATACATAATGAGCCGTGCATTTAGACATTTTATAGCATAATGTGATTAAAAAAACCACTAGAATGAAATTGAATGTGACTCATTCAAAGATTGATTGCCTTAGATATCATGCTGATAGTGGCAATGGCCTACTATTTGTGCCTTGTTGATGCAAGACACAAATCAACTTAAGAGTGAACGCCTCACAACACATCAATAATGATAATTGAACTGAAACTAAGAGAGATGTATTCATCAATATCAAGGCATCTTTTTTTTTTTTTTTTTTGACAATTAGAGAATGGGTTGAGAAGGCATGGAGACAACATACAAAGCGGCACAATTGTGTGACACTTTACATAATGATGAATGTTGATTTGAAGTTGAAAAATAATGAGAAAATAGTGGCTACATCATGGGTGTAGATTATGCGAAGTTATTTGTCACAAATAAGCATGCAAGTAAATGAGTGTGAGGGAAATGATCGCTTTAAATGGTGTAGGAAGTTGCGAAATCTCTGGATCCATGGCAAGAATGATATAGATTAAAAAGTGAAGGTAAATGTAACTAAAGTGCATATGGCTTGCAGGTGGCAAAAGCAGGCATATGAGATAGGGGAGATTTTTCCTTGTGTTGGCGCAAATGGGGTCTGACAAACAGGAAAACTAGATGATCAAACAAACATGATTGACAAACACAAATTTTAGAAAAGGGGCATCACGGATTTCTCTTCATACAAAATTGGAGATAGTGATAAGAGTGATTACTTTAACAATATTAATGACTCAGAGGAAACGTAACCACCTAATATCATTAGTTCATTCAATAAAATAGTCTATGATATAATAAGAGCACAAACTTAATGATGCAATAAGTTTATACAAGCAAAGTGTTGGACAAGAAAGGTTTCACAAGGAGTGTAGTTAAAATAATAATGTTCAAGTGAAAATGTGAAAAAATAAGAGAATAGAGTGTAAAATGGAAAATACTAAAGGGATGGTAGGGTTAAACCTATTGAAGATGGTGAAAAATAAATTTATGAGGTTTGAGCAAGTACAATGGATGATAGAAAATGTACCAATAAAGAGAGTAAATAGAATTAATAAGAATGAATGAGAAAAAAGAGTAAAGCATAACTGATCAGAAGTTATACAAAAATAATTGCAAAAAATTGGGCTATCACGTTATATAGGGCTTAATAAGAAAATAATGGAGGATTAACACGGTCCACCCAAAATAGTTGAGAAGAGGCTAATATAGGTGATGATGATGCACATGCCCTGTTAACATTTTGCATACAAGTCGTAATAGCAACTTAGTAACGGATTTGTTCATTGCATGAAAAATATAACACGAAGTTCAATTATGAACAAAGAAAAGAAAACCACCAAAATCATTAAAACAACTAAACATACCAATCCAGAGGACATCACCTCTCGCAATTTCCCGGGCTTCACATTTGTGATTAAAACCACACGGCGGTTCTGTGTAAGAAAATCAAATCAAATTTATTTTAAGATCTTGATCAACAGTGCATAAAACGTTTGTTTTTTAGTCAGAAAAGGCATAAATGTATCAATACTTATGACAGCTTCCGCTTACAATTAGGTCATCTGGACTATAATACTTGGCAAGTCCGCTAACTACTTGGCGTTGGTTATTATCTCCCAAATCTATCTCTTCAACAAGCAAACTGTGGTAGTTTGACAAATATCACTTGCTTGATAATATGTGAATAAACAAAAAAGTTAAAGCAACTATACCTGTCTGCAGACGGATGCTTCCATGCCTTGCGAATAAGACCTACCTGTACATTAAGAATAGTAATAGAGCATTCTATATCCTTTTCAGAGTACTCCTTCTCTGAAGGCTTCTTTTTCTCCTCTGTGTTTTTCTTAGTTGATTCTGTAGCAGCTTTCACAACAGCGGCTTTAATGACCTTATTTGCATCAATTGAGGCTTTATCATCAACAGGTGCTTTTTTCTTGAAAATGGCGGCCATCAAGGAATTTTGTCAATAATTACCCATTTGAATAATGTGATGTAAAGGAAAGAAACTAATAAGGGATGAAGAAATAACATAACTTGCATAAAAGAAAATATCGTATTCTCTCATCAAAATAACATATACATAAAGAGGAATGGGATAAAGCAAGCTCTGCTCATTCTTCATCCTTGAAAAGTAAGCTATCATATTGAGGATTTAACTTTTAATTGTGCAGTGCTCTGCTGCACATCATTGAGATCGCTAGTAATCACAGAAAAGCTCATTTAAAGACGTCACTTCTTCTAATAGCACCAATAAGAAAAACAAAGGTGGAGGGAAAGAGATTGAGGAGGAGTGAGCAAATAGGAAAACCAGCTCCAAAATAAACCATCAATGCTTTCAACTTAAAGCCGCGTCATCACCATCACCAACATCAATGCTAAATTTCCCGAATAGCATGACCCGTGGGAACAAAAGTACAGATGGTTGTGCAACTTGGAAGTACAAACAACCCACATAACATAATCTAGTAAAAATGATCATATTAGTCATCGGTTACATCCATCAATGCCCTGAAGCACTTTATAGTTTCTTGAAGATGCGGGAGGTGAGATGGGGCTTCGTACAAGTGGTAACTCAGGAAGTGCTGACCATTTATGGATCTCAAGAAGTGCCATTGAGCTTCTTACAAGTGATAACTCAGAGAAGTGCCGACCATTTAAGAATCTCAAGACTAGCGTACCCAACCAAAAAAATATAAAAAAGAACTTGATAAGTTGACTGCATTAATGTCTAATATTCCTATAACAGACAAAAAATACCCACAGAACAACTTTCCCATTGACAGTGATCTAATCCTACAAGTACAGGATACCAAAGTACCAGTCTAGGAATAATACAAATACAAAAACTAGCACAGAAAACTCTTGATTTCAGCCAACAGACAGAAATATATGCAAAGGAGGAAATTTTGTGAAGGACAAAAATGTCATGCTAATAGAGGGTATTGTGGAGTACGGAATAAACAATAAACAAGTTCAATGCAAGTAAATTTCAAACAGCATAGTACCTCTGGAAGATCTTTCTTCAAATTCATGTTTCCTTCTGACTTCTCCACAGATTTTGTGGTCTGAGACATTTTTTTGGCGGTCTGGTTGGCATCTAATGTGTCTATTGAGCACTGCAAAAGAGACCCAAAGAGGGAAAAAATCATGCTAATCCGTTATTTGGGATACAATGAGATTCACTGTACCTATATGCATCACATTATGCATATTTAAAGGCTCGTATAATATTTTCTTAGATTTAAATTTGAGAAAAGTTAGCTAGAAAGCTTTATAAATTCACTGGCATGGAAACCTTTAACCTGGAAAAAAAAAATGAAAAAGCTTTCATCCAACCTACAGAAAGGAAACCCTGATTGAATGATGTAGCACATAACAAATACAGGTTTAAGAGGAAGAAAAGGAGAATAATGCAGTGCAGTGCAAAAGCGAGGCACCATTAGAAGATAGTAATTTCTCAGAAAATACATTGAATTAAAAAATAACACTTTTTCATTTTTAATCAAGATAACCAAAACTTAAATGCAATGAATGGAACCGCAAAGTTCAACAACGAAAAACCACTTACAAAATGTTCAAATGGGGCTTTGTTGACCACAATCATATCAAAAACTCCACCAAAATCTTCATTGTTCTGTATCCACAAATCACATGGAAATAATTGGTGAAATTGGTTACAGAATGAATAAAAAAATAATTGGTTAGAAAATATTAGAAATGACCTTTCTTTATTAGATTTAAATGATAATTTAACTTTTAACAAGGCATAATGGAGAAAAAGGATTCATGTAGCCGACCACATATAGTGGGATAAAGGCTTGATGTTATTGTTGTTGTTGTACTGAATAAAAAAATCATGCTAATGGTGAAAAGAAAAATTTTCAACAAGAACGCACTTTAATCTCTAAAATGTATAAATCAGAAGAAAGAATATTTCCACTTCCTGAGAAGGAAATGAAAGCTATAAGCTCATCCCATAACATGATTTCATCCACTAACACATTGAATGCAGCAGTTGAACAGGTCATAGCAAAATATTGCTTTAACAATGACTTTAGAACCTTAAGTTTACAATGGACTAGGGTAAACAGATAAATGAAAGCAACAACTGAGAAATGCAGAGAACGAACTTCAAACGTGTCCTATAATTATGCAAAACTGTGAAATGAGCATTGATACAAAACAAAAAAAAAAAAAAAAAAAAAAAAAAAAAAAGCATTGATACAAAACAATAACAGATTTCAGACAAGTGAGCTTATGAAATGCACCAAGCATTCTTCAATCCTTGTTGACCAAAGAAAGTCTACATTGGAAAGAAAAAAGGTAGGCATAGAAGTGAATTTTAACAAAAAAAAATGGATAAAGACTTTGTATTTCAAGTGACATTGAAAAAAAAAAGTTACTTTCTTGCGTGGATGACATCAGTTTACTATTACTAAATTTTTGCACTGTCTAATATGAAGAAATGAGATAATTTTAGTTTATCCCTGTGCCGAGATAGAATCTTGTATGTTACTAACAACTGTGTAGCCCTCCAAGGAAGTGCACAGTACAGGTAAGAATGAGATAAACAAAAGAGGATTTCCAAATATTACCTGGATATAGTCCATCCATCTGATCACGTGTGGGTAGTTTTGTGCTTCTTTATTAGAAATGTGACTCTACCATGAAGCAACACAAAAAGATAATCAGAAAAAAAGGCCTGAAGGACTGAGATGTAGTGTCCCTACATACATAATAGTGATAGCAATACCAAAAAAGTAAACGCAATTAAAAATCTAATAAAAAGATGGATAAATGCATGTTTTATTAGCAATCTAAACCAAACAGAAATGCATGAAAATAAAAAGCACAAGGAAAACAAGTTATTAAGTTGAAAAGGAACCGGCCAAATGGCTCAACACAGATATGCTTTCCTTAGATAAAATTCCGTGAAAATGATTACAAAAATTCCCTTACAGATGAGACTGGTTCCCTAATTAGCCAAAACAGAAGACTAAATGGACAAACATAAATTCATAAGAAACTAACATCATTTAAAAGCAGCAATGCTTACGAATTTGAAAAATAATATTTTTCTGATTAAGTTTAACATGCTTTGCTGCTGAATGACTTGTTCAGTTCATGATAAGCTCATAGAAATGGCTCATTGGCTTTTAGTTCATCTCCAAATATCAAGGAATGCCATCTCCATTTATATTGAAGTATATGAGAATTGCCAAATTGCCCACAAACAAACCATGTGAATGACAAAGCAATAAAGCTGACTGATAAAAGACTCACATCCATAAGATGGCAGAGCTTGATTTCGTTTTTGTAAGATGGATAACAGAGAAAAGTAGCAAAAAAAAAAATGCAACCTATCTTTCTATGCTTTGACTCTGAAATATTCTGTAAGTTTTTTTCATGCATCCAAATCACTAGTGTTCTGTGGACCTCCGAAGGAGCACCGCTCGCGGGGGTTCGAACGCAGAGGGTACGGCCGCACTATCCCTGTGGGACAAAACGATCGTAGGCCTCTACACTCGACACGAACGGGTCGATGGGAGGGCAGATTGGATCGCGCATACGACTGACCATTGGGGATAGATGCTGTCGCCAGCACACCCCGATGGGTAGCAATATACACGACCTAGTCACGGGTTTCCCCCACCCGATACGAGAGATCGAGTGGGGTAAAGTAGATTGCGGGGCCAAGTTTCCCACGGGCGCAAGCCCCCGTGGTTAATTACATCCCGGGCCGGAGCCCGAGAAAACTCTCGATTAAGGATCATACATTATCTTTTCCAAATTGGGATTAGCACAAGGGTATAGACTAGGAAATCCTACTCAAAGGAAAGAAAGGTCTCGAAAAGGCTCAGTCAACATGCGTGGCTCATACCAGCATTCGGAGGCTCTAGGGTACTAGAGAGAAACTGGAGAAAGAAAGACAAGCAATCAATCACATGCGTGAGAGAAAGATGGAGGTGGCGTCATCCTGTGACGCGGATAAGTAGGATTTATGGTCCCTGAAAAGAAGGGACCTACCTACTATTTAAGGCATACTACGAGACCGAGTGTAGTAGCCTCGGACCCTTAAATCTAGATTGGACTTAGTGTTCGACACACACTAAGACCAGTGTCCTAGCTAATGCTATGCAAAACCTGGACTTACCCCGGCCTGGATTGGGGGAGCCAGCTAACTACCTAATCGATTTAAAACCATGCTGTCAAGCCAGTTATGAAAGATGGGTGGGTGGTACAGTTCTTTGGAAATAGGACCGACATCTAGAGAATTTCCTAAGTAGTCCTAGACTTATGTGGGTCAGATGCTCCTAGCTAATGCAATTAAATTTTAATTAAATTGATTTCTAATGCAATGCATGCTAGTTGAAATGTCAGCTCATGAATGCTATAGAACTTTAAAAACAGGCTTATAGAAAATATTTTTTTTTTGAAAAGACTGGGTCTCCCTAGGTCCGGCACTTCATCCTCATAGGCCAGATTATCCGGACTCAACCCGCAGGCAGGGAGATGTCTTATAAGAAGGAGAGAAGAATGCAGTAATATGCATGCGACCCCGGACGATTCCGGCAATTCCCTAGGTTCGTTAAATTTCTATATTATTTAAAATCCTAAAATTTTAAATATTAATTACGAGTAGAAAAATTTTATAATCCTTAATGAGCCTAATACGATCCAGGCGAAAACAAAAGCGGCATGCAAGAAACAAACCTAGAAAAAGCAGGCAATTTCTACTGCGCAATCAGGTAAACACATCAATATAAATCAAACTAATCAAGTAAATGTCCATAGGCCAACTGCCCTTTAATTACAACCCAGGGTATGCATAAAAGTAAAGTGGCCGGGCACCACTGCCAACAACCCGGATTTCTAAACCTATGACAGACGCCAACAACTTTGAGTGGGATATTGGGTCTTCAATCTTTAGCTTTCTGGATGTCTTCTCCTTGGACTCCTTGGAACTCTCCTCCTTGGACTCCTTGGGTCTCCTCCTTGGACTTCTTGGAAATCTCCTCCTTGGACTCCTTGGATCCGTCGTGGCTTGAATATCCAAACGAAGAGACAATTCCCCCTTGATAGGGAGCATTGCCTTTTCTCTTTGGATACCTAAAGCCATCCAACTCAGTCTTCCAAATGGAAGAAGACTCTCCCCTTTAGGGATGTCTTCTTCTTTTGGAATCCAAGTTGGATAAGAATATCCCAACTCAAGATTGTTTTCACAACTCTTAACAATTATTACAGAATTTTACATTAATTGAAAAGCAGAAAAATTCTAAAGTCCCTGCAAGGTTATCCTAATAATCATCCCAAGCAGTTTATATGAAAATAAAAGTGCTAACACCATTGACCCTGTGTCAAGCCATGCTCTTAATTTTGAGGGCTAAGTAGCTCCACCTGTGCAATTATAATTATTAATTTAGCCCTCATTTATTTAGGGGGGCTGAGCAAGCACCTGCACAAGACAATATTAGAAAAATAAATGGTGCCCCCCCTTTTATTAGCATTGAGCATGGCCACCTGCACGGAAGAACAGTGTATATATGGCGCTCCTAACCTATGGGTAAGTCTAGCGTTCACATCCAGAGTGCAGAAAAAGTAAGCAAACATACCAATCAATTTTCAAACAGCATGCAGTGAAAACTACGAAAAGCTCCGGCACACAGCAGAAAAATAAAACCCAGCGGCCTAACCTAGGTCTAGAAGTAATGCCCTAGCAAACAATTCTATGTGTGTGTAAGGCTGGTGTGGTTTGGATAGACCCTAAATGGGATAATTAATTAAAGTAATCTAGAGTTCAGGTTTGTTGGGGGTCTAAAAAGGATGTTTTAGTTGGAATTCAAGTATTAGTGAATTAGAGTTTATTTTAATTATTTCAGTTTGTTGATCAATTTTAGAAGCTTAGAGTACTGATATTTAAAGTTTAAGTGATATTAGTCAATTTTAGAAAGTTCTAGGGTCCTCCTAGGAACTAAGCTAAGGGTCCAAAAGTCACTATGGGAAAAAGGCTAAGTCTGAGATTTCTAACATCTTAGGAAAATACTAGACCTTAATGCGAGTAGTTAGACAGGTAGTAGGCTGAAATCGGAGTTTTCTAGGCAAAGTTATGAATTTTCTAAGTTTAGGGCCCTAAATGAACTACGGTTGACCAAAATGTTAACTTTCTAATCTAAGCCAGTTTCTGGGAACCTAAAATTTTTAATAAATACTAGGCCCTAATTGGAGTCTAATGCAAGTGAGTTTACCTAATTCGGAGTTTTCTACAATTAGTTATGGATTTCTAAAGGTCGGGGTATTTATTGGAATTTTCTAAATTTCCTACTAAATAGCCTTTTTTATTGTTTTGCTCCAAATCAGCTCCAAACTGATTGGAATCACTCCCAAAGGTCAGGGATGACCAGAAAAAGTGTTCCCAAGTATTTGGAGAAGATTTGGGATTTTTATTAATTTTTAATGATTTATTAGGGGCAAAACGGTAATTTCCACCTATGGTCAAATTAGGGGTCAACCTGAGGTCAAACTAGGGAACCCTATTTATCTAAGGTCAGGGATCAGATTCTGGTCAGTTTGAGGTATCATGGGTAATTTTCTGACCTAAGGTGTATTTATTGTAATTTTCGGAAGGTCTCGGGGCCTTAATTAGCGGGTTAATCAGGGTTAGTTAGCTAAGGGCTCTAAAAGCTCCTAAAAATTCCTAGAAAATTCAGTGATGTTTTAGATGTCACTAAGTTTAAGTGTTGTAGTTTTCATGTCGTTCTGGGGTCTATCCTAGTTCCTAGAAAACTTCTAAGTTCGCTAGACGAGTCCTTAATTATTGTCCTTAGGGTGTCACTACGTTATATGGGTTTGAATCGAAGTTTTAGCTAACCCTCAAGGTAATAAATACATGGGAGTACAAAAATGAAATAAACACACCATGTCCTTAGATCTAGGAGAGCCTAGGCTAAGTGCTCGTGGTGCAATCCTATACATGCATTCTACGAAAAATAAAAAAAAGACAGACACCTAAAGAAAGGATTAGTGAATGATTGGGACTCAACCATTCACTAACCCACTCCCCCATGATTGCTCTTCACACATAAGATCCATGTCTAAAATTTCATGAAGTAGCGGGTCTCCCAGAATTAGAATTTAGTTATAAGTAATTTTAAAATAGTTTTAAAATACTCATAAATATAAATATACAATTTTGAAAAATAAAATAATTAAAAATAATTCAATTCCTAATACATAAGTATAGGGAGACCCACTGATCACCCAATCGAGGTTTCAAACGGTTTGAAAATAGGTTTGTATCCTGAAAATAATTATTATATTAATTAAATAATAATTTAATAATCAAATATTGCTCCAAGATAGAAAACTATCAAAACAGCCAAAATCCGGGGCTGGAAACAGTTTCAAAACATAAAGCTCGCTCTTCTGAAAAGAACGAGGGGTTATACGCAAAAATCGGATTTAAAACGGCGAAGATAAGAATTTCCGAAGTTTTAAATATAATAAAATAGTATTTTAAAATAGTGTCAATTTACTGTTTTTATAATAACAGCAAATATGGACAAACTTTTTATCTGAAAATAGTTTCAAAATGTGCAGAATTCAGTGTACATACAAAACAAGGTGCTGTGCGTCGACAGCGGACTTAAAACGACAAAGTTATGTAATTTCAAAATTTAAACATAATAAAAAAAAAATTTGAAAATAATACAGTTTACTGTTTTTCAAAATAAGTACAGAAATACTAAAAATATTTGTGCAATGCAGACTCCAGGATGTGCAGAATCAAAATACGATCGGAACAAGGCGTTGTGCGTTAAAAACGGAGCGAAAACGAGAGAGATATTAATTTTCGAAGTTTAAAGGACATTAAAGGTAATTTAAGAAAATAATTTTTTTTTTTAAAAGAAATAAAGAAAGTAATAATAATAATAATAATAATAATAAAATGTAATGATAGGATAGTAATTTCAAAATAACAGTAATTATAATAAATAAGTATAACTAAATAATTTAAATAATAATATAATATTAATTATATTAAAATAATAATTTAAATAATACTAAAAATAGGTTTTTTTTTTACTGTTTAATAAATAATTAAAAATATAATTATTATTTTTATAAAAAAAAATTTTTGTAGTGTAGAGGACGACGATACGAATCCAACGAGGTATTGTACGTCAAAATCGGATGAAAAACGAATTTTTGGCGATTTTTTGAAGAAAAATAGGCTTAAAAAAAACAAAAAAAAAATAAATATATTATTTTAAACCCGGCGGCGGCTCGGTGCGCCACGTGGCGGCGTCCCGTTGGATCCGCGGTTTCATCACGCGTTTTCCAATGATTGCGCCGCCGGCGCAATCATTGCCGCATGATTGACGGCGGCGGTCAGTCTTTAACCACGTCGGCACGGCTCGGGAGCCGTTGGATCCGCGTGGTTTAAACGGGCGGTGGAGATCTCTCCACGTGGCGAGCGGAGCCGCGGAGCGAAGGCGCGCGGTCGATCCAGACCGCGGAAGGAACAGATCTCGACCGTTGATCGCGAGATCAACGGTCCGGATCCGAGGGACGGTAAACCCGAGCCCTAGAATGCTATTCTGGTTCGCCCTCTCGATTCACTCAATGAAACAACACGAAATTTTGAACACTGGTAGTATGCATGAAGAGCATCAATGGGGGACCAAAATCGCGTTCTAAAACGCAGTGTGTGCGTGGCTATTTAACCCTAAGTGTCCTAAACTAGGGTTAGGGTTATACCTCAATCCACGCGGTGGATTCAGAAGATCTTGGTCTTGTTGGACTCGTGGGATCCTCTAGAACAAGTCTTCTTTTGAACTCCAACGCCAAAACAGCCTGTATCAGACGGGATTTGCGTCGAAAGGGTTTCACGTTCGGGTTCGCCGGACTTCTCGTCGCCGGCGACTCGAACAGGTCGGGATCCGGTCGGGAAAGGTGGAGGGAAGGTGCAGGAGCTCTCACCGAAAATTTTGAGGCCTGAGGAGGTCTCTCCAAAAAGCCAGAGCAAAAAGGTCCCTCAAAACCTAATTTTCTACCTATTTAAACTCCTAAACGACCAAGGGACGGCTAGGATCTAATCTAGATGAATTTAGGAGGGAAATTAGAGGGATTAGGTCGTGGTTTCAATTTCAAAACGGAGGGCTTTGATTAGAGCATTGAATGGGCCTTTAATTTTAATTAAATGAGCGATTAAGGCCCATTTAGAGCCATGGTTGACCAAGTCCACGTTTGACTTGGTCAAACCAGTCAAGGGGGTCCATGGGGATGAGGGATTGAGCCAAGCCAAGGTCCAAGTGCATCCAAACTTGATTTGGGCTCTAAAAGGGCTAAGTGGTCAACCTTGGTTGACTTGGTCAACCAGGTTGACCCCGGGTCCAAGCTCGGGCTCGACGGACTCGACTCGACCCACTGAGTCTATTGGAGAGGGTCTTGGGGTCTGACTTGGTCAATTTTGACCAAGTCAACCCTTTGACCAAGGGTCGGGGCAAAATCGAGGTCAACATGTTCACCACTTGATACTTCTCAATACAGTCCACTGATGATGAGTGCGCGCAAGAAAATTTTATACACCACACCATTTGACCAACAAACTTAATGCAGATTAGATGCACAGATTATTCCCCTTTTGTAAAATATTTTACATGTACAAACTTATTGTATTATTAAATTTGCGCTCATATGATAATGGAGACTATTTCACTGAATTGGCTAAAAATAGTATAGATAGTGCTCAAACTATGCATAATTACAACTATTTCTATTATATAGCATTCATATAGCAGAAGAAGCCGCAGACTGCGTGTTAGCAGAGAGATAATCTGAGCTTATATAAACAGAATCCAGTACATCATTCTCCAAATCTATATTTCAAGAAAAAGTAAGTACCACAAAATCATGCAGAGCTGAAAAAACAATAATATCAGCCACTGAGGGTTTTAATCCTCCCAAAAGAACCGATTTCTGGACTAAATCTTCATTCAAATCTTTAAGAGCAGCGTGATAAGCATCTTTTTTATCAGGTACATTATTAGCAAAGGTTGCCCACTTCATCACCTAGCCAATAATTCAAAATGTTAAGTAAGAAAATCCAATATCAGTTGAAAACTGAAATGCCCCCAAAACATCTAGCATTCCACCACAAATACCAAACAAGAAATAACCTCATCTTGATTCTTTGAGAAAGAAGTATCATTTGCTGATGACTGGAAAATGTTTGAGATAAAGTGTGGAATGTCACAAGTCCCAGCACTCTCGCTAAATAAATTCTCCTGTGACATTAGATAGAGAAGGAATCAGACAATAGTGCACAAAAGTATGATGTGCAATAAAAAAAACAATGTCGCATCTCAATAAAAAACAAGGAAAAATAAAGAGTTAACAAAGATATGCCAACCGCATAGCAGCATTAGACATAGCTTGGGAAGTGCTTTGAATCAGTCTAACTTGAACAGAACGAGTCTGAAAGCTAGTACAACCTCCATGAATGTTGATGGGACAAATTATGAATTTTCATTTGATTATGAATATATGGGTTATTTTATATCTTTAGATTTCATTATTTTGTTAGGATTGCTATATCCAATGTCATAAATGTTTTAATAATTTGATAACAAATTATTAACAATTTCTTATCAATTTGTTCATGATTCGCTAATACTTTATTATTTGTCCTATCTATCAATTAGGCAATTTAGAGTCATGTAAGATAGTTTATGGCATAAACAAAATTATTCTTGTGAAAAAATAGGCCCTATTTCTTCTTTTATTCTGAGATTTAAATCATTGATCAAACATGAGACCTGAAATTCTTCCATGAGGCAGTCTCCTTATTTATATGTAAGGCTTGCTTAGCTTGTTGCTTTTCTTAATCTTTTCATTTTATCTAATATACTTTCATGGCCATGATCCAATTGATATCAGAGCTAGCAATTTTGAATGATTTCATAGGCAAGGTCAATTTAAAATTAAGTTACATTAAATATTTTTGTCAATTTTTCCAAAACTAGAACACTTACTCCCACATTCCAGTGATTCCTCCCTTTCACACTTACATATACGACAATAAAATTCTTTTCATGTGAAAGATAATCCCACTCACCGTAAGCCATTTTTCCCTCATATGGCTCTCCTCTTTCTATGCCAAAACTCTCCACAAAACCTAACAGATTCTTGTTTAGTCTCCCAAAATTTCTCCCCACTCCACTTCAAATTTAAATCCCAAAATCATAATAAACTGAAACCAGCCCTCCAATTTCTCCCAATCCAAGTCAACAACCTTTCTACACCTCATACAACTCACAAAAAAATTCAAAACTCAAATGGTATTGAACACTCAATCATCTCCATTTGTTCCCCATGCTACATCTGGAGTACACATTACTTATCACCTGAATGGACCCTAACATAACCTTATGCCATTTGGTAAATCTCATATCATGCATAGTAATGCTTTAGAAACCTCTGCTAAAATAATTTGAATCTTACTACATGTTTTTACCATCCTTTTTATTCTCCCCAAAATGAAATTATTTTCAAAGAATTATACAAACAACTGCATAATATACTTAGATGTAAGCTTGATACTGGCATTAACTTAATTGATTGTTAAAAATACTTGAATTGCTCATACGAGTAAATTTTATTGTCAACTTAATAAATTGGCATACCCCTCCACATAGCCACAATATTGTTGTAGATCTTGTAGATGTCCAGCTGACATATCTACATACCATTGTCATTACAAATAGGTAAAAAAATAATATTATCATGATGATGTAAATATTTAATTAAAAGATTAATAACTCAGTTATGATTTTACTAGAAATATTGAAAGATGTCAAGAACTTATTCAATTACTTGTAGATAATAGCAATAAAGATACTCTCATGATTTACATTATGATAATATCTACATTCACATGACTAGTGTCCCGCTTATAATGTTCAACAAAAATACATTATTATATTGGTTAGATGGTTTAGATAATATTTTGAAAAATTTTGTATGACTAACAAAAGATGCATTATATTTTTATGTCAATTTGGTGGGTTATGCTCGATTGTTTTTGCATAAGGTTTAGAATGATGATAGTGAAGAAATTCTGATCCCAAGCTGATTCGGAAACATATAATTGCCGGTTGCTCTATTTGCCAACATATTTCATAATTTAATTCTCATGAAATGGCATATTTATGCACATCTTATAGGCAGCCAGTTGCAACTGTTTATTTCTAGGAATGGTGCAAATGATTGGAGAGATTTCATTAATATATGGGGGGCAGCTAGCTTATTGTTGATGTTATCATGAATTGGTCCTCTCATTACTTTATTTCCATTTATTTTAATCCCTAACACACTCACAATTTTGCAGTTTAAATTCTGATATATTGTATTAGTGAGATTCCTGTATTAGGTATACTTGATGCATTTTCTTGTTGCTTTTCCGAACTTAATTTATGAAAAGAATGAAGAATTACTTTCTCCCCTCTCACCATGCCTTAATTTTCCCTCCATGGACTAAGTTTCTATTTTTCTCTTGGTATCAAAACTAGTTTTGCTCAAGCCTTCATTATAACCATTCTTATGACCAAATCCAAAATGGCAGTTGGAAGGCAAAACTCCATGTTTACAGTCCCCTCTAATATAGACATTCTCATCAATCGGCCCTCTAATGGAGCTAGAAATAACTTGATCTCAATAGCCGGTCACAACTAAAATGGCCACAATAATCTCCAATGGTCACAATAAATGGTGTTCATATGCAGCAGAGGCAAATATGACTACTACACGAGATCAAGACCAACCCCAAGAAGAATAGATCCAGCCTAAAAATCCAGAAATCCAAAAATACTATGGTAAGGGCATAGCTTATGAACTCCATGGTATCAAAATAGGAGAAAATTTCTTACTCTACTATACTGTCATCGAGATTTGGAAATTGCTAAAGAAACTTACTCAAATTCTGTGAGCATATTAGAACTCCTATCGGTTGAAAGAAGCTTCCACAAACTACGACAAGGTAATATCTCTGCCACTCAATACTTCAATTCTCTCAAAGTCAATAGTAAAGACTCAATGCATTTGAACAACATGATTGGAATCACCCTGATGATGAAACACTGTATAAATCAATCATCAAGAAAAACTTGGTGTTTAAGTTCCTCAGGGACTAAGCAACGATCTTGATGAAGCTTGAGGGAGAATTATTGGCGCAAAATCTCTATATAATATCAGTCCTTATCTAAGGTCCAATTGGTGGAAACTCAAGCGATGATGGTATCATAGATCTTATCAACTGGAGAATGATACACTCTCATGACTGGTGATTTCTAAAAATCTTAATCAACTGACTTTAGACAAAAGAAAGAAATGTCAAAGTGTGGTTGTTCTTGTAAATTAGGTCACACAAAAGAAACCTGTTGGGAGATTTAGGAAAAATCTCAAAATTGGATGTCAAATCAGGACTCTCATACTAAAGAAAGTTAAGGAAAGCATGTATCTACTAACGCCAAATACTTGAATTCCCTTGAACCAAGCAAATTCAGCAAGGAACAAAAAGTTGCTCTCACAAATTTACTTCTTCAGTTCTTCAGAATCCAAAATCTACTTCTTTAGACTCCAATCCAAGAATAACACATCCTTCAACCAACTCTTCATGCCATTAAACTATTAAAGCATGTTCTGAGAATAATCAAATAAGATTATTTCTGCCCGTAATGTAAAAAAAGGTTCAACAAGGTATGTGGGTTGTTGATTCTAGAGTCTCTAATCAGGTGACATTTCTCTCTTTAAAATCCTTGAAAAGTGTAAAAAAAATATCTATCTATGAAATTGTTGATAGAATTACAGCCGATGTTGTAGAAATAGGAATTGTTGCAATCTCTAACCTCTTAAAACTCGTCTCAGCCATGCTTTTATATAACCTAGACTGCAACTGGTTATATGTCAATAAACTTACCTGTGATCATCACTGGATTGCTAAATTCTCACCAAACATACGTTTGTTTAAGGACTTGAATTCAGGGAAGACAATTGATATTGTTGAAGTAGGCTCAAAATTCTACCTCCTAAAACCTAATAACCCTTCAAGCTCTAAAGACCACACCATCCATCAATCTAAATTTCAATAAAGAAATTGAGTTTATGTTATATTATTGCCTTCTCCGCAACCCAAATTTAATGTAACTTAGAAAATTGTTTCCTCCACTTGTCAACAATATCTCCAAAGATTTATAATGTAAAATTTGACAATTTTCAAAACATATTCAGAAACATTATCTCAGCCTACCTCATAAATATTCACATATATTTTCACTCAACCACTATGATATCTAACTAACCACTAAAGTAAAAAATATAAACATTATCAAGATAGTTCATCCCCTTCATATATGACTACGCTTGAGCTACATGGGTATTCTTGATGAAAATTCTTGAAGTTGGATAAATTTTTGTGCACTTCAGTACCACGATCCAAACCCAATCACAAACAAAAATCTAATTATTAAAACTGATACTACTAAAGAATATTTTGCATTAGTCTTGGGTGGTTGTTTATCAAAATAAAGAATTATTCATCAAAGCTCGTGTGTTCACACTGCTCAACAAAATGGAGTCATTGAAATGAATAACATCTGTATCTTGGATGTAGCCAAACCTCTTACGTTCACCAGCCTTATCTCAAAATATTTTCAAGGTGAAAGTGTTAACTGCAGCCTAAGTCATAAATTGAATGCTCTATCTCATATTCTCAAATTCAAAACCCCCATTTTTAGCCTCATGAAGCTTATCACAACAGAAGAATCATCTTCATTCTTCCTATAACAAAAATTTTGGATGCTAGTCTATGTCCACATCATCCCCACAATAGAAGCAAGATAAATAAAAAGCTATCACATGTATTTATATCAAGTAATCCACCAACCAAAAGAGATAAAAAATGTCTACTACCAAACGGTTCTAAAACTCCATAAATGTGAGCTTCCTTGAAACACGATCATTCTTTCTCAAATCAGATATTTAGGAGGAGACTTTACCAAAGAATATCAATTGTAAAATCTTATTCTTGTAATTCCTATCACTAATCATACTCACAATTCAAAAGAAGCCATTGAAAATTCTGCAATCAACTTGTCTCCCCTTTTGATGCAGTCAAAGGTAGGTGCTGATTTGGAGGGGTTTTTGGTGGTTGTTTGGTCTTCCAATGTGGTTGTTTTGTCTTCCCATGGTGGCTGTTTGGTTTCTATCTTGTTGTTTTCCTATACTAAGTGTATTAACTCCCCATTAAATGGGCTAGCCTGAGAGACTTCTATTGGTTGATTTGGATGGCTCATTAAAGAGAGCATTTAATACATTTTTCTCCATTTTCTCCATTTTCTCCTATATAAGGTGGTTGATTTCCTTTGAAAAAAAGAAGAAAGTGAATTGTGAAAAATGTTTCAAACAAAAACTTGCGCGTTTATATAGCTTGCAAGCTATTGTCTTCTACCTCCCTATCTCCTAAAACATTCGTCTCGGACTTCTACTTACTTCTCTCAATGGTTCTCATTCAACTTGTATCTTTCTTCTCAAGTTTTTATAAGTTGTAGTGTCTTTGTTTTAATAATATTATTATCATGTTTATGTTTGTCTATGTTTTAAGGAAGAATAGTTATCTTTTAGTTTGCAATATGGTCGGTGTTTTTTTATTGCATCAATTTGGTACCAGAGCCTTAGGTTGTCGTGTGTGTGTCTTCATTTCTATTAAAAAAAAAGAATTACCAAAACAATCAACAAGCCGAAGTTCCAATTCAAGAGAAAGATCTCCCATTAGAAATAGTGCATTCGGAACATCATGGAAGTTCTGAGGCATTCTCATCAGCGGATGAGATTCTTCCACCATGGGAGAATTGTTGCAGTCAAGGTAGGTGCTGATTTGGAGAGGTTTTTTGTGGTTGTTTGGTCTTCCAATATGGCTATTTTTTCTTTCCATTGTGGCTGTTCGATTTCCACCTTGCTGATTTCCTATACTAAGTGCATTAACTTTTTATTAAATGGGCTAGCTTCATAGACTTTTATTGGTTAATTTGGGTGGCTCATTAAGGAGAGCATTTAGTACATTTTTCTCCTTTTTCTCCTATATAAGGTAGCTAATTTCCTTTGAAAAAAAGAAGAGAGTGAATTGTAAAGAATGTTTTGAACAAAAACCTACAGGTTTATATAGCTTGTGAGCTATTGTCTTCTACCTCCCTATCTTCTAAAAAATTCATCTCGGACTTCTACCTACTTCTTCTCTCCACAGTTCTCATGCCACTTGTATCTTTCTTCTCAAGTTTTTATTAGTTGTAATATGTCTTTATTTTAATAATATTGTTATCTTGTTTATGTTTGTCTATGTTTTAAGAAAAAAAAAATTGTCTTTTTGTTTGCAATCTGGTCAGTGTTTTTTTTTTATTGCATCACCTTCCTTCCACTCAAAATAATAAAAAAAAAATTAATGACATAATGTAGAAGGAAGCAGCCACAGGTTGATCCTGCATGCAAAAAGCTAGACCATAAGTTTGTACATGATTCAATATTTACATGAACAACACAAGATAATAAGGATATTAAAGACCTCAATAGTCTTCTATAATAACCTTGAAAAACATATTGCCGAAAGAAAAGGTTTAAAAACTTACATCAATTATCATATCCATAACTTTATCTCTTATACTAATCCTCTAATCCATGTTTTAGCTTTTTATTAGCAATCTTACTCAAGAACAAGTTCTTAAATACATCCACAATGCTATCAATATTTCTAATTGGAAAGTTATCGCTTTAAAAAAAAAAAGCAAGATTTAGAAAAAAAATGGGAGATCTCGGATTTACATCTAGGGAAGAAAAATGTTGGATGCAAATTGCAATTTACAACTAAATATAAAGGTGTTGGGAATATAAAAAATATTCAAAGCCCACCTAGTTGTACACTGAATCATATGGTATAGACTACTTAGAGATCTTTGCACATGTTGCTAAACTCAAAACCATTCAAATCCTCCTATCCCTAAAAAGTGAAGTTGATGAACCAATACATCATCTTGATGTTAAAAAAGCCTTTCTTAATAGGGACCTTGAAGATGAGATGTATACATGAAAATTTCTCTTGGATTCTATTCACAATTCCTAACAAATAAAGTGTGCATAACTTGAAATCAAAGAAGGAATGCATATTTTGAAATCACAGATTTCCCTTGCGTTCTATTCACAACTTTAAGCCAAGAACTTTGAAATCAAGGATGTGGGAAATCTAACATATTTCTTAAAAGTTGAGGTTATTGTATCCTACACTAGAATGTTGAAAGGATATATTTTTTTACCAGACAGGGCTGAAATAAATCAGATAGAGAACAACAAGATGCCGATTTTACCAAGCAAATAAGATATTGGGATAACGATTTTTGTGATTTGAACGCCTACCGGATCGAGGAGAAGCCGCTTGCAAAGAGCGTGCACGATGGCCTTGTTCCTCCTGGAAGTGAATCCTTCAGAGCTATTGACCTCCATGTCCGATGTCTTTTCTCACTTCACACAAACAATGGCGGATGGAACCAACAGGATCATAGGCCTTGGCCTCGGAATCGCCCTAGAGGAACAGAACAAGTATACGGTCGTTTTAGCAAGGTTAGATTTCGATAAATGATTCATAATTTCATTTTAACCAAAATTCGCTAGCATAAATTAATGTATACGATCAATTTTGAGTGTATACATATATGTGATTTAAGAAAATTATAATTATAATTTTTATTTTAATTGCATGTATGATGTGCTTGTAACTTGTAAGTATTAATTAAAATCATTATTTTAAAATAATGATTTTATGATGGTTAGGTTCTAATTGTATTTAAATTCAATTTAAAAACTTTAAACTTTAAATTAATACTTTTAGGCAGTCTCAAGATAATCTCAATAACATAATTTTAATACAAATAATTTTTTTTTAATGTGTTAGAGCTCAATGTAGAGTTTTATTCTATGAGTTCGAACCCCAGCTGATCAATCGGCTCGTTTTTATGAAATAGAATACAATGATAAAATAATGAAAAATATAAAAATAATAATAATAAAGAATCACTTAATATAAAAATGCTAAATATATATTTTAAACAATTTTTATAATTTTGTACTCATAATCTTGATTGTTATTATATTTTAAATGTATTTTATATTAATATTTTTAAACGGGTATGTTCACGAACTAATGAGCGGAGTGGGCTAGCTCAAGCTTCTCTTTTTAGTGCATCGAGTTCAGCTGAAAAGTCATTTTTCTAGCCAAGCTTAGGCTTTGTTTGGGACGGCTTTCTTGCTGCTTCTTAAAGCAGCTTTTTAGTTCAATAATTAAAATTTTTGTACTAAAAAGATGCTTTAAGAAGCAACAAAAAAACTGTCTCAAACGAAACCTTAAACTGACTCACAAATCAGCTTGATTTATCTACTCTCCTATCCGGGTTATGATTATGGGCCGTGGCATAGCTAAATCGTAGCTTTTCCTACTTTCCCAACTTTGCTCGGATTTGGAAGGAAACAACTGATATTTTAATCAATATATCAAGTAATATGAAATCATATGGAAAAAAAATTACTCAATAAATCCAATAGAATAAGAATTAAACTCAAATTCGCTAAATATAATATAATTGCTTATTAACTTTAATTATTATATAAATTTAATTTTTTTTTTAAATTAGTCAATCGAAAAACCTAATTTCTCCTTTTTTTATAAATATAAATGTGCTAATAAGCTTTCTTATATAAAATTTTCAAATGAAAAAGAAAATTGTAATCCTACTGAAAATTTTATGAAATCTAAACTAATTTTCTGTAATAATATATTTTAATGTGATTGGCTTATAATGAAAAATTTAGGCTTTGTTTGGGACGGCTTTTTTTACTGCTTCTTGAAGCAGCATTCTAGTACAAAAAATTTAATTTTTATACTAAAAAAACTGCTTCAAGAAACAAGGAAAAAAGCTGTCCCAAAAGAAACCTTAATGATATAATTGATTATAAGACTTAAGCTCACATAAATAAATCAATAATATTAATAATTCATTTCAATGTGAAAAAAGTTTCATTACATGATTTGTCGGTTATTATATTAATTTAAATAATAAATACCTGTAAATTAAATAAATAAAAATTAATGTGATAGAGAGCTTTTAATAAGTTAGGCTATGACTTGATACAATCTATTACATAATTGATTAACATAATAAATAGACAAATTTATATATTTAAAAATTTTCTAGATTATGAACCAAATTTAAGTATAATAAGGGGTAGGGGTGGGGGGTCATATTTGGCTCAATTTCAGTTCAGCTCATTTAGAACACAATCTTGTATACTTGCATCCACTCTTCGTTTTTTATGCATCTTTGTCATTACTAGTAAGGATTAGTAAAGAACTTAAGCTTCTGTTAAATAATCTTACCTATTAGTCACATTAGCTTCTATAACTCTTTTTTTTTTTTTTCTCTTTGAAATTTTATTCTATGAAAGTTTTCTTATAAAATTTATTATTATTGAAAATTCTTGTAAGTTATGTAATGATAAACTTTCTTGGAAAAACTAGTTTGGTCTTATTTATTTTGTGTATACATAGTAGTTGTTGTGAGCTGGTAGATTCGTTGCGATAGAGTGAGAGAATTATTCGTCTTAACAATGCTCGAGTATCCAGCACAAAAAATAGATTAATGAGAGCTTGAAAACACAAGAATTTTTTTTATGTAGAAAACCCGAAAAGGGAAAAACCGCAGAGCCTTCGCCAGGTGAAAAGATTTTAATAGGTATAAGTTACAAATGTTGATGTTGAAGAGCCACATTATTCTACTATAAACATACTATATTCGGAGATCATATGATCACCTAATTTATGCTTTTAACTTTCCAATTATGTTTCAGATCATTGCTTTTAGCTGAGTTGGGTTTGGATTGGAGCAATTTTGGTGTCGTTGGATTTGTCTCATCGAGACTTTCATTTTAGTTATGAATTTGCTGAAATCAAAATCCAAATTTTTCATGAATTTAATTTCAAAAGTTTTCCATTTAAATGTGCATTGAGATTCATGCTGGATCATTGTAATTTTTTGATGGTTTATCGATGATTATATTATGATTAGTCAATAAATTTGTATCTATTTAAGTTATTTACTTTTTTCATAGGATTTTATGTTGATTGTTTAATGTATCAAGATAATCATGTTGATGTGTGATGAGTTGTTTCTCATGCTCCATTAGGACCATTCACATGCATTGAAAAATCCAATTTTTTGTCTTGTCAATCTTTCACTTTGAGATAGATTAGATTCAAATCAATCCTTAAAGAAGGTTAGCATATGAGAAAATGAATTAGAGAAGCACTAATATTTTGGATTCCTTAGTTGATAATATCTAAATTGATGCTATATATGAGTGATATATTTGATAAAAAAGAAGAAAAAACATATCTAAATTGATGCCTTGCTCCTTCTAATCATATCAACATAACTATTTCGAGCCTCGTTGAAAAGAGCAAATCAATCACTTTCATCTATAATAATTTTCCTTAACAAACTAATTAGAATTCTCCATATGCACCTAAGGTTCATCTTTTTATCTATTGTATGCCATCAACCATCACTTTCGAGTTCAGCCATCAATGAGACAACATTTCGCCACTTCTCTATAGGGAAACTACAATATTAGAGAATATCATATCATATAACAATTGTTCATCATCACTTTCTCAATTCAAGAGGTCCATGATGCCTACTCCTACTCATGTCATGCTCAATTTCTCATTTGTTAATCTTTATTCGATCAACCATCAACCAACAATTGACATATATATGATGTCCTCCTAGCTCAACATGTGTTCCATGATCTCCATTAAGCCTCTAACATTGATAAATAGCTGCTAGTAGAAGTTCCATTCAAGCCTTCTTAATATTAGGAGGTCCAAAGATTATGATGCTTGAGCTTCTAAATGACTTTCTATAAGTGATGAAACTTTGTTTTGACCAAGATTCCAAAAATTGATATTATATGGTCAAAAAATGTTAGCTTCATATCGAGGTTCAAGAGGATTGGGAAATACTTTAAGAATAATAAAATCACAAAGGCTGAGTTTTAAAGTGGCTTAGTCCAAGTGATCTATGTCCACTGTAGTAGTATTGCTACTATGCTTTATTTATTTCCAAAGTATTAAGAGGTTTATGGCCAGTAATTAGTGACACATTAAAAATTCCTTTCATGTAAGAAAACATATCAATAGTTAGGTAAATATTTAGTCGCATATCAAAATGATAAAATAGTTCATTTAATTACCTTGAGAGTGGAAGATTATAGATGCTGGGGTGATTGTTGATATTATTGAATTGAAGACGAATGATTTTATATTTTAAAGGATTAAGCTTGAATTAATGGGTTGTGGATCATTGATTGCATAAATTTCAAAATACTTCATATTCCGTAATCAATGGGCAATATGATAATTAAGACAATGCTCTGAATGATGCTTCAGATGCTAGTTCAAATATGATAAATCTTGTAATTCTCAAGCTATAATATATTGATGCGAGATGAAAACTCTAGAGATGATTTAACCTCAAGACCAATATGTCAAGCTTGACAAGCTCTATATTTCCTAAGAAAGGGTAATAATTAATTCAATTATCTAGTTTGATAAGATTTGTGTATGGATGAGACATGATCATGTTAAAGGATGAATTTGAATGATTACATCGTCTTGCCACTCTTCACTGCACATCACCTATATAAGGGTATTTAGGTTAGTAAAGAGAGCTCTTCATACACCATAGATATTTTGAGCTTCCTCTCTCTCTTTCTTCTGTAACTTGGATTCCATCATCTTCTTCAACAGCATCATCCTCTTCACTTCCTACTGATCCTACTACAATGGGTGCTTTTAAGCCCAACCCAGTGATGAAATATCCTTCAAAAATAACTCTTTCACCAACTCTATATTATGATCCTTGATAGATACATTACTAGCGTAGCATCCACTTCTCGTACGAATAACCATCCAATTATTCTATTTTATTGAGCCCAAAAAGTCCCTAACCAATCTAGGTTTGTTCTTCTACCCATCGCAGTTTAATCACATGTTAATTCAATTCCCTTTGGAGATGTTGAGATTATTTAAGGATTGTAATCTTATTCTCATACTCAACTATCCTACAATGAAAGAAGACTTAATGTAAAGATTATAAGTTGACATTTTCATAATCAAAGTTGTCATACTTCTCTGTCTTTATTGTTGATTGAAAACTTGTTGTTTCTTATTCTATGCCATCAACAATTGTAGAAGACTCAAGAGTTGGTAGATTTGGTAAAGAAATAAATAAATAGTTACTTAATCATCTCCAATAAGGCAGGGTGGCTTGCAATCTCCTTAAGGAAACCAAAGGTAGATATCTAATCATTATATGAAACTTTGAAAGAATTCACCGTCCAAATCTATAGAAGGGTCTATATCCCTCCTATCCATGATGAGGGTCTATATTCCACCAATGATGGAAAAATTAAAATTGGGCCATAAGCTTCTCCTCGTAGAAGAATCCAAGAAAAGGAAAAATACCTCTCCTTAGGAGAACATAACTTGCAGGAGGCCATTGATCTAACCCTCATCATGGATAGGAGGAGGTTTGAGATCATGTATGACACATCCAACCAAGAAGAGTTAGAAGAAGAAGAAGTAAAAATAACAAATCAAATATGAAGATCAATCTCAATTTAAGGTGGTTAATTAGGCTCTTAAAAAATTAAGCTTGGGTCCAAATGCAAATTCATTAACACATAAATCATCAGCCAAATTATTATAACTCACTTTAGAAATTCTCCATAAATGTACATACTATCAAGTTAAAAAAACACCAAAAATAAATAAATAAATAAATAAATAGATATCATGTCAACAACAAAGCTAGAAAGGGCTTACAGAAATAGATCCCTTAGGAGACTTACATTATTATTTGCTTTCAATGGTCAAGTTCAAGTCAATCAACATAGGAACATTGGATGAACTTATAATCTGATCATGCTTTTTGAAATCATTTTCATCTTTGTAAGTCTCAGTTTGCTTATTATGTAGAGTATTGCCTGGCGCAAAGCTAATAATTGGGGCACTCTGTGTTGTAGATTCAAGAAAAAGAGAGTAAATGGGCACCATTGACTTGCAAGTATGATGCATTTTGTAAGTTACAATATACTTGGGCGGCTCATCATTGCCTTCTTTTTGCTGAATTGTCTTTGTTGCATGGCATCCTTGCTCTTTAAAATGGCTGCATCTGTAATAGTTCCTATACATATATGACCACAAAAATTGATTTTTTATCATTCTGAAACATTCGAAAGGTAAGAAGAAGAAGAAGAAGAAAAGTTTTTATGGTATAAGGATGATACTCGCCTTGGAAATTCACTATTGCTGATATGCTTCTCACCATATTTCCTCCATTGATGGCCATCAAAATGAGGAGCGGGTGTGACTATGGTCCATGACTTCTGTTCTTCTCTACAATGAGATTTTCTTTCTTTCAGATAGAAGCATAGAAGCCACGAGACAATATTTGGTGGAAATCTAAAACTAGTTGTATTGTATATTTGCATGTACTATGTTTGAGGGTGATTGATTAAATGCATTATTAGAAGGCCACTAGTGAAAAGTGGAAAGAAAAGAAACAATAAAAACTATCAATAATGAATAAGACATTATATGAAATTGATTGCACGATGGAAGTTGATAACAACATTTAAGGAGAATTAATCAATTAATGCATGAATCCTGAATAGAGGTTTTCTTGATGGAATAAGACCTCCTCCCTAAGCAAGTTAAAATCCTACGAGAACTTTACGTCTATACAAAACTAATACAAATCAAATGTAACTTCACATTGTAACTAAAAGAATTCTTAAGTAGGTGATTAGAAGCATAAGAAGAAAAAAGAGAGGAGGAAAGATAGGAGGAGAGGGAAAGAAACTCACCATAAAAGAAGAGGAGATTGAGGAACATTCGTTGGCGGTTGTTGTTGTGAGAAGGAACAAAGGGGAAAGAGAAATGAGGTTTCGACAGTTGCTGCAATAAAGGAGGAAGGGAATATGATGCCCTAGGTCTCCTTTCATTGTAAATGGGAGGAAGACCCACGGGCAGGAGAATCATGAGAGGAGGTGGGAGAATAGCCTAATTGTTGTGATTGGAGAGAGAGGTCGCGTGTGAGGGTGTTCAATCGAGTTGCATGCGAAAAGGGGAGCTGCTTGCAAGTGGCATTTACCATAACACTATCTAAAATGAGGTATGATTTGTTGGTATCCACTACATGAGCAAGATACCCAACACACCCATGATAAATCATTTTACAAGCCTTAATTGTTGATATAAGACAAGATACGACTCCTCCTACACCATTAATTAACGTTAAAGACTGACCCACCAGGTATATGAAAGCTTATGTTTCTCTTATAACAATCTATTACGACATGATATTTAGATGGTCAGTCCATTCCTAATTTTGCATCAAATTCAGCTAGTGGAAAAATGATGAGTGTTGCAGCCATATACACATTAATTATTAATAATGATATCACATTCATTCATATCAGATAAATTTACATCAATGTCTCAATTGCAATCTCATTTGTTTATTAATATCATCTGGTGCATCTATGATAGTTACACATTATATTCATGAAGGTGACATATGGATCAAAAAACAAATCAAAAGATTTAGAAAAAACTAAAATGATGAAAAGAAAGAAAAAAAATGCAGCAAGAATGTCCTTAAGATTTAAAGAAAAATTTTATGAAATTATAAATTGGAGACCATAAATTATTCATAGAAACTGAGCGTACTGAAAATTAACATGTTCAAATAAATCAAAAGTGAAAAAGATAGATTGAGAAATGATTGGAATAACTTTTTTTTTCAATACGTAAAGAGAGCAAATATATATAGATGGCTTAGGCATTTACACAAAAGAGTAGAGATGCTCCAATAAGATTAATGTGAAAGGATTTAAAAGAGGAGGTGAACTTATATTTAATTAAGAAGTGATGCTGCCCATTTTAGCCTATTAGTTGAGAGCTTAGGCCCCAATCATGAGGTGATGTGTTTGAGAGCTTGCATGTGTATGTGAGTTTGTGATTAAATTCACTCAAAACCCCCCTACCTCACCCTCTTTTCCCACACCCAAAAAAAAAAAAAAAAAAACTTAGCAACATTGTAAAAAGACGAATAAAGGCATAGCCAATTGATTAGGAGCTTTCACTCGTTATTGCCTTGGATTTGAACACCCTAATAAACTAATTTTTAATAAATTGCATTTTGATAGTCATCACTCGAAATAGAAAAATAAATGAATAAATGCATAACTTTTGCAACAATAGTTAGATACATGACCACGTAGTTGGAAAGTTTTTCCTCTCCACCGCAAATTCAAATTTGAGCATAATATCTTATACTATCCTTGCTAACATTTGCACTTCAGTATAGATGAATGGAGAAGACTTCCAACACATATTTACCTTGGAATGTCGCCATTGCTGGTCTTTTTTTTACCAGACATTCTCCACTGATGGCCATCGAGATGCAGGGCAGTCGTGGTTGAAGCCGTTGAGAGTGGCTCTTTCCTGCGGCGATATTTCATTTATTGTAGGTGAAGGTATTTAAGAAATTTGATTATATTTGTCTAAAACAAAATGAAAATTTCATAGCAAATGTAAATTATGTAATGAATACGACGTTTTCCAGCTATAGCCCAAGTAGTGGAAAAGTTTGGATACATCGTCATTATCATGTTAATCATGGATATTACCCTGTTAATTAAATTGGTAACATCTTAATAAATGATGCCAACAAGTTACAATAATTAATATCATGTTAATAAATTACCATCCTAAAGCAGATTATATATTGTATTAGCTGCTAACACATCAAAAACATAAATTTTCTTGGCAATAAAATCAATTTTAGCTTATCCTATCATCATGGGCCAGGGGGCAATTGCCCCCCTTGAAAAAATAAAAAAAATTTTATTATATGATTCTTTAGATAATTTATCTCCCTTCGTGTATTTTTTAATCTTTATTATAAAGATTTTTAGGCAATTGCTCCTTATGCTATCTTTTTATATACTTGAGAAGAGTTTTAATTATTTATTTTGTTGTCTCGGTTAAAAAAATTCATTGGCGCCATTAGAAAACGCTTAGTTTTCCTACTTGGGAAATGGGACTCTAATGCTCTTCTTCTATTCTTATTCTGATATTGTTTCTTTCTTATATTTTTTGTATTCTTATTGATATTAATGTTTCTGATCAACTCATTTCAAAGGCTCGAAAGTTGCTAAGTTTAATCTGAAATATGTTTGGAATTCTTTAAGGAAAAAACAGCCCATTTCTATTTATAAATTCATTTGGCATAATAACATTCCTTCAAATCTCGCTCACTCTCAATGAATCTGTCAACATAGATTCCCATCTCGGCTTACTTCTCCTATCTCCTTTTCTACGCTTGCACAATTCTGCTCAGCATATAAGGCTGCCCATATTTTTTCCACCAGCCCTAATGTTCCATGCTATAGGTTAAAATATTTTTTTGTTAAGAAATTTATTTGTTTAAAAATCTTGCATAGAATTTTTTTTCTATACTCGTCCATGCTAAAATTCGCATCATAAGCTACCTTCTAGAAACAAACCACATTTAGTACATTCTATGTTTAATTAATTATCATTGGTCAAGTAAATTTAATTAGAAAATAATAATAATAAATACATTAATGCCCATTATTAATCCATAATAGATACTATAGTTATAATTTATTTAATTCAAATTAATTTACTGAAATTTTACTTTATATGCCTAGTAACAACGTGAATTGTAAAAATATATGATGTTTATTTTCTTGGGAAAATATGACCAAAAATTGTTTATTTTCTTGAGAAAATATGACCAAAATTTTTATTTCAAATAAAGATGTACTATATGTATATCTTATTGTATAGGAAGAACGGCGTACCACTCTTCTCCACTTTGGCTTTCTTCATTATTGTCATCTTCAAACATTTGTTCGAGATTTCTTCATTCAAAAGGACTGCACTAATGAAGTTCAATGTTTCTTTTTTCATTAGAGACTTCAGCATATGTGAGTATAATTTTTTTAACATTTCTACCGTGGATCATAGATTATGACATGTTAACATAACTCCATCTTATAGTTAAATAAAGTATCAAAGAACATATTTGATTCTTGTTTGAGCATGTATGCAAACTATATCAAGATCTTATTCGAATCATAATTGAAAATGACTTAAAAATATTAGTACCTTATTTAAACCATGTTATTGGATAATTATTCAAACATTGTTCGAAATATATTTAGTCATAATTTGAACAAGGTCAATACATAACTCCCACACATATATAAACAACGTGCTCTAAATAAGATGGCATGCAATATGTATTTGAACTATATCCGATCAACACTAAAATTATATGCTAATGAATTATTTTCTAAAGGTAAATCGATTTAACTTGATGACAACTAATATTTCATTGAGGATCGATGATATTACAAAGAGTCGTGTTCTTATCTAATAACTACACTATTAAATTTTTTTAGACATAATATAAAAATGCTGATTCGATAGATGTAATATTATAGTGAACAACAAAAAAATATTTTAACAAAAGAAATAGAAAAAGCATTGAGAAGCTCCTAAATAAGGCCAAAAGCTTGATTGTCCATCCCATTAAATCAAATATTATTAACTTCTAAATTTCATATTAATTAACCTCGATAAATTAATCACCTCATAAATTTGATTTAAATCTCAAATATCCTAAAAAAAACAGCCAACCAACGCTTGGGAAACGGGAGGCAAGACGGTAAGTTATACCTTGAAACATGGGCATAACCGATGTCCATCCTTTCTTGTTGATCCTCAGCGTTCATCGTCCCCTCTTCCACTGCCAAGCTTCCTTTAGAGCAGTTCACTTCGGAAGCCTCAGCAAAGCAACTACAAGGACGGAGAAGCATGGAGACCGACACCTTATAAGATTCCAACACCTCTTCAAAGAGATTATTCGCGAGCTCCGGCCGCCACTCAGACGTCGGCGGTGAAGTCAGCACTAGTGATCGCAGCTTAGCGACAAGCTGGTGGCTTCTGGTGATCTCTCCAATCACCATTTTGTGATGGCAGGGCAGTTGATCTGAGCCACCCATCATCATCTTCTTCTCTCTTCTAAGAGGTGGAAGCAATGAAGAGTTTAGTTATTGCAGGATCTCTCTTCTGTTTCTGTGTAGACCTCCTATCCGTGGTTGATTAAGTAAAAACTAAGTCGCTTGATTTATATTTGTTTAGAAAAGTATGTGGTGTTCAAATTAACATAGGCTTAAAAATAAAATCAGATTAACTATTAATATTTTATGTTATAAAAAGAGAACCAAACGAGCACTCTTCTTTTGTCTGTGATTTTTTTTTTCTTTTTGGGCAATCATAGAGTTCGTTAATATAAATAATCTTATTTATTTGCTTCTTTTTTTTTTTGTAAAAACAGGCAGCTTAATTATTCAGATATAGAATTTATGTAAATAAAATTTTATTTAAATATTTAGTTATTTAAATTATACCATTTTTTTCTCATTTGTATAGCAGACTGGTTAGAAGTTTGAATTATTGGTATATTTTTTTAATAATTTTGGCTAAATACTATATTATTGGTTGCATTTTTAGGGCATTTTATTAAAATAAAGTTTAGTCATATTTTCATAAAACTGTGACTATCGCATGCAAGATTAAAAATATTCAAGATTAAAGATAGTTATTTAGTCAATTATTTTAGAATTAATATAGCTTTTAGTAGCACAATCAATACTCTCGGTGTTAGTATATGTGGAATATATGGTTGTGTCGATCAATCAGATTGTATTATTGCCTCGGATCTCAAGTCAAATTTTCATGCTCGTGAGGAGGGTGCAAGTGGTCCTTTCCCTTGCACCTGAATTTTTTTTCCACACAACACCCGTTGTTGTGTACTTAAGCGCTCCACGTTGTGTATCCGAGCTCCTTGACGCTATAGAGTTTGTAGAGAGAGACGACAGAGAGCAAAGGGTTATAGCGCTCACTCTGCAATGCCGCAACGCCGTGGTTTGAGCGTCATAGCATCATCAAACTGATCAGAATCAGAGGCTTAATTAAGCGCCGCAACTCTTCGAGGCGGACTGAACAGTTTTCTGTCTCATTTTTCTTAAGGATGGCGTACTTTGGTGTTATTAGCTTGACTTGCTCTTTTATTTTGAGTGTGAGAACGGTGCAACATAAGAGAAAAGCAAGGAGATAGTGAGAGAGAAGAGAGATCTATACTTAATTCTCCCAATTATCATAATGAATTTTTTAATGTGATGTAACTTTTTTTTTTTCATATTAAATCTTAGTGTCATTTATTTTCTATTGCATTTCTATTTTTTTTTTATTTCGTTGAGCAACATATATAACTAAAATAAAAAATCATTAAGGACATTGCTTTGATCATAATGTCAAAAGAATTTATAAAAAAAAATATTGATTAACTTGAGCACAAAATTATAGTGATGAGTTATGCATTACGCTAATTAACATATTGACTAATTTTGCATATGATCGTGTTAGCTGTTTTATAAGCAATATTCATTTCAAATATAACTTATTCAAATATTAGAATATAATATATTTATTTATCTACCAAGAGGAGAAAAGTCCTGTGAACCACAGCGATTCGTACGATGTTTTATATTAGCTTCGGTTTTTGTAAACGTGGATTTTTATGTGTGAAATTACCGTATAGGGTATGGCTCATCGGCTGGAAACAGAAAGAGTCGGAGGTTGAGATCTAAGCTGGGAAACTGCGAGGAAGGAGAGCAAATATGTGTTTTTGAAACGGAATCTCATTAATATAATTTTTATTGACTATTGAATGCTTTGCGTTTGGCTCATGGTGTTATAAAAATGGCCACCAACGGGCTGCTCATTTAAAGAATGACCACGTGGAGTTAAGTATCGAATGAAATTATTTTTCAAGCAAAAAGTAGTCTATGAAAAAGGATTTTTATCTGGCGCATGTTTACTCAGGATTCTTTAATTTAGCTCTTGATTTAGAATCTAAGTATTTTTCTCCCTGGAAGCATCCGCCGGTTAAAGCTTCAAAATTATGGAAAAACATTTGTGTCACTGCCCATAAAATTAAGAACCAATTGTCTTATCCAGATTACTTCTTCTTCTAATTTTTCCTTATATTGGAATCCTTGGTTAAAAGGGAGAGCACTTTCAGATATTTGACCTGCTGTCAATTGGCTCTCTGGTGTCACTGTCCATACTTGGGTTCTTCCTGATACATTTCCCGACTATGTTTGTGAATAAATTTACTTAGTGGATATTAAGGAGCAACCGGCTTTAGCCAGGGATGGCTCCTTTAACCCTAAGTTTAAGGATTTTATGACTTCGTATTACTCTCATTTGGTGGAAGTTACTAGGCATAAGTTTATTTGGCACAAGAATTATTCTCTTAGATATTCTATATTTACTTGGATGGCTCTTATGCATAAATTGAAGGTTGATGATTTGCTGATTAGAAGATCAATCCAATTGAGCCCGGAATGTTGCCTTTGTCACAATGCACATGAAGATCATTCACATCTTTTCTTTAATTGCGACTATACTTTTTATGTGATAAATAATCTGCTACCAGCTTTAAATTCCTTTTTACTAAGACCGAATTTGATACATATCTTCAATTACTTGGACAATTCCCTTCAGCTTTCCAAGTGGGAGAAGTGCTTCGGTTTTATCACCGTCTGCTGTACTGTTTATCATATTTGAAGAGAAAGAAATAACCGACTATTTTGTCCGAACATAATCATTAGCATCATTAAGAATGCTATCCGTATCAAAGCATATTGAAAAGATTAAGGAACGATTTCCGGAATGTTTTGCTGAAGGAAGTTTTTGATATGCCCTTCAACGGAGCCTGATGTGAAGATTTGAAGTTGATTATTCAGCAGACCTGATTTGTTATTGGGTTTGGGAAGTTTTTTATATTTTGTTTGTTTGTTATTCTATTTTCCTGAATATTCGGTAGGGGGTTTTATTTTAATTTATTTTCTGTTGTAGTTGTAAGTCTGTTTTCTGAAGGCTTGTCTCAGTGTAACTGTTTTATTTTGATCTTAATAAATGGGCTCTGCCCCTAATTACCCAAAAAAAAAAAAAGATTTTTAAAACGCAAAAATAGTTAGAGAGAGAGAGATTATGTTTTTAGACAAACAATGATCTATGAAATATGACATTGAGGAAGAAAGTTTGAATTTAGAAAATAATCCTATCATAAAAATCAGATTTTTAAATTTTATTATATAATTCAAATTTATTTAATTTCAAAAAGTTCAATGAGAAAAGAAGGTTTTATATCTCACATCATTGGTAGATCTACTTCCTGTTCAATGTGATCCTCCGACCTCTATTGCCCGTTGACAATGATTCTATGACCATCTTTTCTTGACAATCCTTCTAACCTTTGTCACCCACCGACTACAGTCTCCAACATCTATCACCCATTTATCACGACCCCAGATCTAATTGGAATAATAATTATTTATTTCAATATATCCCATCAATAATCAGCATCCAAAGCTAACTATAAACATCAAATTATAGCAAACATTAACATATATTATATCACTTTATTTCTTTTATATAATAAAAAATTATGTTTTTGGAAATATGGAGGATAACATTTTTGTAAGGAGGGGAGAATTTAATATCCATCATCAACTCTAGGTAATTTTAAGTTATTAATCATCAATAATAAGTTGGTTTTACATACATATCATTTTATTTTATATTATTTATATATCTAACACCCAAAACATTAATATTACATGACTACCACCCATAGAACAAATTTGGGTGCATGAAATGAAATATTAAAGTTTATAGGATTGTATGAATGATATAAATGAATTATAGGAGTGATATATTTGATATTAAAGTTGTATATGGGTGGTAGACATGTAATATTAATGTTTTGGGTGTTAGATATGTAAATAGCATAAAATAAAGTGGTATGTATGTAAATTTCCCTTCAAAAAATTGGTATGCAAGCACCGTGACGTCGGGGTTTTACGAGGTTTTTACTCTTAAAGCTCTGTCTTTGATTTTAATTTTAGTAATTCTATCAAAAAGTATGAAGAAAAATATATATTTGCTTGAGTTTTATGAGGTTTTTACAATGTGATTTTTAGTATGTTATTGCACTCTCTCTTATGAACATTTTGATTATATGAAATCAAAATTTTGATGATCGATTTTTCCCATATAAAATTTTGAAATTATTAAATTATGGCTTTTCTGGCAAAGATAATAGTTATATATAAGTCTTAAAATATTCATGTGAATGCTTTTTGAAGTTAAAAATAATAAAAAGAAAAGTTTAGTGAGTATCATATTTTATAAGTTATGTGGCATTTTAGCGGCAAGTCGTGCATCATTTGAATAATATATTAGATGGTTAATTTAATTATTATTACATTGTAATTGTTTTTTGCATTACATGGCATTAGAGATGTTCTGTGCTGATGTCGACAAAAGTGCACTCTCTGTTTTGTATAAGGGTCATAAAAATATTCTTTTGGCCTCATCTGCATGATGCCGATGTGAGAGGGATTCTGACCCCACTTGTTGAAAGTAAGTGTGTGAGGTTATGTTACACTATAGGTACTCTTGTGACCCCATTTGCATGATGCAGATATGGGAAGAATTCTGATCCTACTTGTTATATGCAGGTGTGTGAGATTAAGGGAGATATAAGTGGAAGTGAAGATATATGCAGACATCATGACATGTGCATTATAATCATTATAATTCATGTGCTAGTGTTTGAATGGATTGAATTAAAGAAATTTAATGAATAATACATAACAAATTTGGAATCTCTGAATGAGTTCTGATGACAATTGGAAGTGAACTTCTAAGACTGCGTATTATATATTATATCCAAGAAAATTATGTGGACGTGACATTATAATAACAAGTGATAACTTTGTAAGTTTTATGTGTTGAAATTCAACTAATTCTTATTTTATTTATTTAAATTCTTGAATGCTTATGCTATCTTTCTTAATTAAATTTTATTTAAATATTTGATGCTTGTAAGGGGCAAGCGAAGGAATCTACTAAGCTAGTTGAGCTTACTTTTTTTTTTTTTGAAGTTTAGGAAAGAGTAAAAGGTTTATCGAGTAGATCAGGTAAAGAGGTAGGGTTTTAGATTAGGATTCTTGAGATATGATTTTGCAATCCAATGTTAATTGTTTAAGATATAGACCTATGTAATCTGAATTATTGGAAGAACATTTTTAATAAAATGAATTTTTATTTTCCAACTTCTATATGTAAAAAATTAGTATCTATGGTTGAATAATTATGGTGGATGAGCTATTTAAATTATAAGTTTAAGTAAGTCCAATCTTTACATTAGATCCTAGGGCGTTACATGAATGTATTGTTTCTTTTTAGAAGACTATCTCAAGGGTCCGTGTTAAAAATAACAAATTTGGAAATTCTTTTGGGAGAGAATCACAATGTTGGGGTCAGCACCGAGCTTTCTATCTTTTTGGTATTTAATTAGGATGTTACGACACTAGTTTTGATTTGGGGTCTCGGCGCTATGACATCATGCTCTCTATTTGGCTAAGTTTATAAAGAGAACACCGCGATGTTGGGTCTCATAGTGTTATAATGTTGAGACAAATTATTTTATAAATATTAAAATTCGCTCATTTTATCATAACCTAAAAATCCTTTCCCCTAGAGAGAGAGAGATTTTAATGAGGGAAAGACAATTTTGGATGACTTTGGATCATTTTTGTCCGTTAGTGCAATTTAGAATATTACCCGAACCGAGGTATGTTACATTTTAACTATCTCTATTTTTTATAAATATGAATTTTCAAGATTTTTTTATATTTTATTTAAAATTTTAATGCAAAAAGTGAGTATATACAACCACTCGATAAATTTCCACCAGGTGACTTTTGAAATATTGTAGTCATTAATATTTTGCACATTTTTGATATTTTATTAGCATATTTCCATTAGGTAGCAATAGCATTGAAAATTAGTCATTTTAATGATCTAGAAAAATATTTTTAACACCTATAAATAATACTGCAGTACAATAAAAGCTTTGTCATATAACTCTGAGTAAAATGTGCTAATTTGATAAATTTCAAAACCATTTAAAATTTTATGCGTATGTTTCCTCATATTTCTATCTTTCTTTGTTACCATTAGGACACTTTGTTATAATTATGATATTGTGTACCATATGTGAAAATGCATTTATTTCTATGCTGACATACTAAAAGGTATGAATTTAGAAAAGTTTTAATGATTGGCAATGATTTTGAGGTATTGTCTGTTGAGAGTTAGAGGGCCTGAAATATTTGATATGCTAATACAATGTGTTATAAGGGTTTAAATTTTGAATTGCGATATCTATTAGGAGGTATAAGGGCCTAAGAGAAATATTCTCTTTTGAGAAAGGATGGGATAAGTTTACTGTTCAGCTACTTTATTAGTCTTCTACCTTACAATTGTGACAGAATGTTCCATTTTATAGATATCTGCTATTTGTTGTTTTGAATCGTTTATTCACAGTTGTCTGAATGAATTTAGTTTATACCATATATTTTCTTAATGTTAATTATTATTAAAAACTTGGGCATGTTAAATGTGACCTTCAGAGCTATGATTGCTCATGCATGCTTTCTACGGCTTCGTTTGGGACAGCTTTTTTATTGCTTTCTAAAACGGAGTTTTAGTTAAAAAATAAAAAAATTTGTACTAAAACTCCGTTTTAGAAAGCAATAAGAAAGCCGTCCCAAACGAAGCCTACATCTATTTTAGGTTCATATAAGGATAAGAGGCATACAGAGTATAGAAAAAATGCGGATTTGAGACCTTAGTCTATATAGATATGTCTCGCTAGATTTAATTAGTCATAGTTTTTTATATTATGCTATGATGTATGTGTCATTTATTGTTTGTAGATTATTGTTTTGATGTTAAATTTGCATGAGATGAATGCATTTTTTTTTTATGATAAGTACTTATGTGTTTTTTTTTTTGAAGTTTTAATATCTCTGTAGTTTGTAATATAAATTACTTTGAAATTTTACAATCCTCTCCGATCTGGTCTTGATATTTTTATTCTGTCACGATCTGAGATAAAATGAGCTGTTCTGTTTGGGGATTATATGAGACCGGGTTATTATATATTTGCAATAATTCCACTCGGTGAGTGTTGATTATAAAGAATTGCCATCCCGAAGTTGGAGAAGGTGAGATTATAAGAGTATAAATTGCTAGTGAAAAATATTACAATGTTTGTGGGGGAGGGAATGATATATGTTTGGATGGTTGTGGTTGAGCTACAATAGATTGACTATGGTGATCAGAAGATGATGGTTTGTCGGTAAAGGTTGGGCAATGACGATTTGGCGATATGGTGATTCAATGATGGAGGTTCGATAATGGCGGTCCAATTAAAATGGTCTAAATATGGTGATCTTACAATGATGGTGTCTCTAATGTTTCGATGAAGGTGATCCAACAACAACGGTTCAATGATGGTGGTTGGACAATTTTCTAATGATTATGATCCAATAACGATTATCTAATGTAAAATATTGTGTGGTAATTTGATAGTGGTAGTTGTGGTGATTTGATGGTCACGATTAGGAGATGGACTAATGTCTAGTGGTGTTAAATCAATAATGGTTATTTGATAGTAGGGATCCAACAATGATTGTCAGGGGGAGATTTAATGATAGGGGTAGAACACTTATTTGACAATGGTGGATAGTGGAAGTCTGGCGGTGGTGCTTGTTTGGGGCTATAAGATTATTCAAATTTATGTACCCTCTTGAATCTCAAGCTAATGAATCTATTTATACAGAAGCTGGTAAACTGTTTGTAAATATTGAGATTGACATGCCCTACAAATATTATCAAAATTTAAAACACTCTATCTAATGATTCATATTAATTCCTTTAATAATATATTGTTCTTTCAGCATTTAGGTGCTTTGATGACGTCGAAATTGAGTGATATTGAACTTGTTAAATTTGTGTCATTGATACACTCAATTTAATCATACACGTATAAAATTTAGTGATCATTTATATTTCAATTAATATCCTAAAGATTATAACTAGACTTCATTGGATTTTTCTCGCTACCTATCAAATTTTATTATTGCAATGAAAATTTAGAAAGTCTTGAGATGAATTTTAAAAATTTGACGGATCACTATGTTTTATTTTATTAGATAGTTTTCTGCTTTAAAAAAAGTTACCCGCTTTACCTGCTTCCGAACCAGCCAAGTGGCTCGCCTTAGCTCACTCATCGGACGTAATTTATAAACCAGGGCGACCCCCACACGCAGTCTGGTAGACCTGCAGGTTCAAGGGCAGTCCCGCCATGGCTATCACAGCCCCCCTTCTCCTAAATGACCCCAAGGTCTGTACCCCCCCTCTCTTCTCAATGTATTTGCGTGTGATGTGTTATAGCGGAATTTCTTCAAACACTTTATGATCGTATTGCATAAAACCATCCGTACCAGTTGTTCGGCATCGGCAATTATATGTTCGCAGCTAATTCGATGATTGTTCAAAAAGGTTTTTTCTAGTTAGGCGTGCAGTGTTATTGAGGCGATTTTCTGTTTTTATTGGTAGAATTTCTCGTTGTTCTTGTGGTTCTTTCGAAGGATTTTGGGAAATTATTAGACGTTTTATCAATGCATGACTTGCCGCATACCACTTTCCCACCCGTTTTGTTTTTCTGTTTTCTGTTGGCAGCTTCCTCCCATGTCCACTTCCTCGCGTTTAAGAAAGCTTAATCGTCGGTTTGGCTCACCATCCATTTTCGTTAGATATTCTCAAGCTCAAGACATCTCTACCCGCCTCCAAGGTATCTTTCATTTTATTTAGAAATGGACAGTTATCTTTAGTTGAAACCATATGACTGTTTATGTCAGTACATAATTATTGCTTGGTGGAAATTATCTGCAGTGCCGGTGGAGTTTGGGTGAACACTCATCTTGAGCTTGATATTATGTATCGCATACAATTAGCTGAAATGAAAAGTCAATAGGCCAACTCAAAAAATTTATTTTCAAAAGATTTTCCTACTTCAAGTTATTGAGTAAACTTGAAAGTAAATAAGAGTCGAAAGTACTTATTAGAATTGTTACTCCGGAATTAGAAAGTGACAAAACTCCTTGCCTTGCCCTCATGGGGGCAATTTATAGGTTTTTGGATGAAGGCATTTTGGTATTTTAGCAAAGTGCATGTAGGATATTTGAGTCATATTTTCATCAAGATCCATTCTAGGCAAATTAAGGGCATTTTCTGATGCAAAAAAAAAAAAAAAAAAAAAAAAAAAAAGAAAAAAAAAAAAAAAACAAGATTTCAAAGGACTCAGGTCTTCCTTCTTAAAACATAAATATAACAACAAAGATTACAACTTAAAGACGCTTTTCATTGACAAACGCTAGACTTGACAAATTGACACAACTACTCCCTTAAAGCTTACAAAATTTTTTGAGAAGAAAGATACGGATGGGGTGGGAATCTTGGATAGAGAAGAAGGAGGTAGAAGATCGAGACAAGTTTAGAGGGGAAGGGGAAGGAGGCTAGCTCGCAAGCCAGTGAAAACTCGCAGGTTTTACATTCCAAAAATCATTCAAACTCTTACTCTAACTGCATAAAAACAACCACTATATATAGGGAAGAAAGGAAAAAATAAAAACATTTAATGCAAGGTAATAAATACACCATCCAAACAACCATTAGGATTTTCTCAAAAACTGTATCAATTCTCCCCAAAAGTTTGCCTACATCAATTCTCCCCCGATGGAGAGATCTCATCCCCTGATGAGATAGCTTCATCCTGATTTTGGACCTCGGCTTGTTGATGAATGTCCATTTTTTTTAAAAGAAAGAAGGAAGACTTGAAAAAACCTAAAACTTTGATACCAAAATGATGCAAAAAAAAGGACTCAGGTCCAGTTTTTTTAATTATTTAATAAAATGTTTAGGATACATGGTTGGACACGTTTGTCTAGTTTTTTTTTTAAAATATTATTTTAATTGGGCACAAGCCCCATAAAATGCGTGTTTGTGTTTGACACATGCCAAACACGACATACGTCCTTAAAGAGGAGTGTTGGTACATCATAGGCTGAGACTAGATGAGGAGAATTCAATGAGTGGAGTTCTTGGCTAGCTAGGAAGTTCTTGACCAGCGAGGCAACCTCTTACAAAATCAAGGCAAGCTTGACAAGGCTTGAACAAACCCTCACAGTATGTGAGTAAGGGAATATGAATCATGCTTTGATACTATGTCTAAATTAAGTTATCTTTAAATAATTTATATTTCCCTAGTTATCTTATAAGTGCCGGTACTCATAACTTCTATCAATTTTTAATGCTATGATTGTCCTTAACTCTCAAACTACTGCCAAAAAGCTTTAAACAACTCATATATTGCAAGAACCAATGTAACTATTGCCAACAACCATGCTACAGTGAGTTGTCACCATCAATTGATGGTGTTAATCACTAAATGTGGGGCAGGTGGTGAGTGACACCGTTAGAGAAGTGCACGCAGTGAAGCTTTGTTGATAGCATTGGTATACATTATGTTCTCTTGGCAGGACCGTGTTTTTAATCTTTCCACCAGTTGATATTATATTTGTGGAGTTGAATTTTAAATAAGACGTCATATTTTGATGAACTGTACCTTTTCTAACCCACTGATGCATTTTATTTCATTGCATTTCACTTTTGCTTTAATAAATTCCATGAAGATGGGGGGGCAGCTTCCAACTTGTACCAAGTCTGTAGCTTGTACATTGTTTTAATGTTCATTTATTTGGTTTATTTATCATCTATGGATGTCCTTAGCAACGGCCTTAGCATTTCAATAGCCCATTAATTGTAACTGATACAGGTTGGTAATTGTGCTTACCCAAGATAAAAAGGCAGCATATCGATTTTTTAAACCTTATTTCTATATCTTGATCTTATTCCAGACGGCGTTAATAACTTGCCCAAGCTGGTGGAAGACATTGTCCGAGCATCAATTAACACAGGGCCTAGGGGAGCATTGAGGCTAGCTCAAGGTGTACAAGCCGTTATTGGGGTTGGTGGAGAGTGGTTGAATGACCTCTCAAAGGTAGCTATTATCTTAATGTGGCAACAAATTTTTTCTGTAATTCGGAAGTTCCTTAAGTCAATTGATTTCTATAATTTTTTTTGGACTCCTCTAATTTAATTTTTTTCCAAAGCAGCCTTCTAGCCGTGCTTCTGCAAATTTGATTTTTTAATTGTAATAGAACCTTCAATTTATCAACCTTTGAAATCCTCTGCAACAATATTCAAAAGAATAAAAAAAAAAGAAATCCTCTGCAACCGAACTAATGTGCTTCATTTGTTAGCTTGGGCACAACTCTTCCTTATCATGAGCCCGTGTCATAAGGAATCAACACTCGAACTTCAGGACACTCGACTTTATTGAATAAATTCTGAGACATTTTGTGCTAAGATGTTTTCGAGTGTAATAGGAGAACCTTTCTTGTGAACTATGACAATCTAACCCTCATCATGATGTAGAATGTTTATGGATTTATAGTTCCTAATGTAACTAGATTGAAGCAATGAGTGTAAATCATGTCAAGAGGAATAAGATTTTTGTTTGTTTTCAGTAGGAGTATCTCCAATTTATAATTGAGAAAAAAATGCAATGTCCTGAAGGATCATTAAGTTAACAAGGACCACAAGCCATAATAAGACGACTTTCCTGATATAAATTTAACACTAACACTCCTCAAGTTGATATATATAGATATCAGTCGACTCTAGGTTGTTACATAGTTTTGAAAGTTGAAGAGGGCCCAAAGTTTTGGTGAATATATTTATGAACTAATTTATGAACTAGAAACAAAAGGAGTAATAATTTTCTTTGATAACCCATTCCAAATGAAGTGTTACTCAACCTCGATGTGTTAAATTCTTTCATGAATATTTGATTACTAGCATTGTAGATAGCTATATGATTATCACAATATAAGACCATTGGATATGTAGTAAAAAAAAAAATCAAATTCCTCTAAAGGTATTTTAACCCACATCATCTTGCAAGTGGAGTTTGCCATGGCTCTATATTTTGCCTCCACATGAGATCTAGCCATAGCTAATTCTTTCTTACTTGTCCATGTGCCAAGTTAGCTCCCAAAAATATGTAATACTCATACGTGAATTTTTTTTCTCATTAGTTGATCCAATATAGTCCAATTTAAAGAAAGCTTTCAGATTGAGTTGCCTGCTCTGGGTGTAAAGAAAAACTTTCCTTGGGGATCTCTTGATGTACACGATGATACAAAGTGTAGTTTCCCTTTAAAATTATGGGAGAGTTTTTGAGCATATGTTACATTGTGATACTAATGTTTCTTAAAATCAATTTGGATTCATGCCGGATAGGTCTATTATGAAAGCTATATATTTATTGAGAGGTTTTATAGAGAGGTATAGAGAGAATAAGGAGATCTACATATGATATTTATTAATTTAGAGAAATCATACGATAAAGTTCAAAGAGAAGTACTCTGGAGAGTTCTAGAAAAGAAAGGGATTGATTAAGCTTATATTCAAGTCATTAAGGATATGTTTGCAAAAGCTATTACTTGTGCTCAATTACAAGGTTTTTTGACAAAGTATTTTCCTATTTTAGTTGTATTGCATCAAGGACCAGCTTTAAGCCCATATCTTTTTTGCTTTAGTCATGGATGCTCTTGTTAGACATTTGCAAGCAGATGTACTCTGGTGTATGCTTTTTGTTGATAATATTCTTCTAGTTGATAAGCTAGAGGAAGTTGAAGGAAAACTTGAATTTTGTAGGTCAATCTTAGAGTCTAAATATTTTTGTTTGAGTAAATCTAAAACCGAATACATGGAGTATAATTTTAGTAGTAATAGATCTAGTGGGAGTCGGGTCTTTGGACGATCAAATCATTAATAAGAGTACATGTTTTAGATATCTCGGGTTTATTATTCAAAGTGATAGTGAAATAGATGGGATATTATTAGTAGAATTCAAGATGGATGGTTGAAGTGGAGAAATGCATAAGGCCTTTTGTGTGATAGAAAAGTACCCCTCGAACTTAAGAGAAAATTCTATAAGATGGTGGTGAGACCTGCAATGCTTTATGATGCAGAATGTTGACTATTAAAAGAGAAGCATTATATTAAGTTAAGTGTTGTAGAGATGATGATGCTCAGGTGGATGAGTGACTTTACTCTTAGAGATATGATATGAAATGAGCATATACGTGAAAAGGTTGGAGTAGCTTCGGTGGAAGATAAGATTAGAGATAGTCGCCTTAGATGGGTTGGACACATAGAATGTCGACCTTCTGATAACCTGATTAGGAAAATAGATGTGTTAGATTTGACTTATATTAAGAAAGGTAGAGGTAGACCTAAATAGACTTTGCTAGAAGGTATTAAAAATGATATTTTTTATTAAATTTAAATGAGAATTTATCTCTTAATAAGGACACAATGGAGATAAAGGATTCATGTAGCCAACCCCACAGTGGGATAAAAGCTTGATGTTGTTGCTAAAGCACTATTTATTCATGAATATGTATGAATCCTCTTTATTTGTTGGTATGCTTGTCGCTTTGGGTAGTTGTGCATCCTATGAGGTGCTACAGGTTGGACCATTTTGCTTTGTTTGAAGTTATTCATGTGAACACATGGCTGTTTGAGTTATGTAATGTGTCTAATGTGTCAATTGTTTACATGAATTCATTGTCATTAAAGTGTGTATGTGGCTTTCATTTTGAGTTCATTCTTGCTCTCTTTTTATACGCTTCTATGTATGTTGCAAATCCAGTTGGTAGCATCACGAGTTTTTTTCTTGTGTTTTCAAAGGGATACAACTTATATGTATATGGCTAACTCGGGGGGCTGTTCCACCCTAGTTCGTGTTCAGTCTAAGTTTAATTCATTGAGTTTTTCTTAAGGGTTACAAGCATTCAAGTGAGTTTTTAATAGTGGTGGGGAGGTATTATCCTCACAAGTGCGCTCTCAAGTTCATTGTAAGTTCTCTTTCTCATTTATGAACTTCCAAATTCATTGCAAATTATTCCTTGTATGTTCCGGTCAACTTCTCATTTAGTGTTATGTTTTGATTTTTTTTTTTTAAAACTTTTGACAAGGCTTTAATATTATTTTTGGGTGTTCGTTTAATGTCATGTTGTTTTTTTTTTTTATTTTTAGATGTAGTTGTATTTTTGAGGTCCATAAAGCCATTTAAGCTCATTCTATTTTGAGACTTGACACTGAAAATTTCAACATCATTCTTGTAAAACCTTCTGCGTAGGGAGCACGAGGGGGAATGCTTGGCCTGCCCACCATATCAAAAAAGGCATGTATAGGTGGTGTAAATATTGTGGCATTCTCTTGGACTCATTTGCTAAGATATACAAGTATGGGTGTTCAAACTTGCATGAAAATTTTGCAAACCAAATTTTCCTTCTGCGTTAAGAAAGATTAGCATGAGTGCTTATATTTTTTGACAGCACGAGTTTATTTTTTGTTTCACCAAGTAAAGAACATATGGATCTCCTCTTCACCATGCTAAGAAATACGTATATGGGTTGCCTGCATGAGAACTATACAACCTACACGAGATTTCCTCGCCACATCAAGAAAGATGCGTATGAGTACTTTACGAAGATGTGAGCTTGTTTTGCATTTTACCTTGCCTGCGGAATGATGTTGAGGCGACAAACATGCTAATTTACAGCAAGTCGATGGGGCAAGTTCACACTGTCTTTTTGTTAGGCCGGTTTAGGGTGAACCGGCCCAACCGGCTGTGCAGGTCTACAGGAGGCGGAAGATCCCGCCTCCCTCTTCTAAATCCCGCCCCCCACTGCTCAAAAGGATTTTAAATTTCAAATGGAGGGGGCGGCAGGGGCTATTTTGTCTTTTTATGTATTTTAATTAATTGTTTGCTTTAAGTATGGGAGGGAGATTAGGGAGAGGCATCTTTTGAATTATTGAGAAAATTCTCTTGTTGTTCTTTTGGGTGCGAGGGCTCTAGATCTTCATTCTAGAGAATTGGGAGAGTGTGATCCTCCTCTCGAATAGAGGATCTTTGTATCTTTGCTGATTTTCTTTCATCTACTAGTATAATACAAGTATTTGGGTGATTTTCTCCACTATTCTCTCAGATTTCTCCCTGTTTTGTCCGCTGTTTGGCTGTGTTTTATCACAATTTGCTTTAAATTTGGCTAAGAAATACTTGAAACCAAGTATTTCCTATCAAATTGGTATCACAGCAAGTCTTGGGACCAATCATGAGCTATTTTTGACAAATTTCAGCGGCTGAAATTTGCGCCGGCGAAGAGGAAATTGCTGAATTTTTTTTTTTTCAGATCTAGAGATCTTCTCAAAAATTTCAAGCCGTAGGGATGGCGGCTAAGAAGGTGGATGTTTTGGAAGAGAGGCTTGAAGGAGAGATGAATGAAATCAAGGAGACCGTGGAGGAAAGAATTTCGTCCATAGAAGGGCAAGTGGCCAATCTACGGGATATGATGAAGAAGATGTTGGAGCTTCAAACTCAATCGGCAGCGTCGGATGCACTCTGAAATCCATCGGGAGGAAGAGGAAGTGGAAATCATGGAAGGGAGTAGGGGAAGACCTCATCTGGAGCCTTTCCAGAGGGAGAAGAGAGGAGGAAGATACGGGGAAAGGCAAGGGTATCGAGGCGTGGAGCCAAGAGGTATTGGTTGGGAGCACCGGGGGGTTATTATGGACGCCGAGGGGATGTTTTTGAAGATTGGAGAGGGGATCTTGAAGGGGGATGGGGGCATGGTAGAGTAAGGGAAGATCGGGAGACATGGGGAGGCCCAGGCACATGGGAGAGGGGAAACTACGGAGGAATAAAGGGAAATGACGGAGATCAGAAGGTGAGGAAATTAAAATGCCCATTTTTGAAGGGGAGGATGCCTATGGGTGGATCTACAAGGTGGAAAAGGTACTTTGCTGTTAACGGCTTAACGGAGGAGGATAAATTATCGGCAGCGGGCTTGTGTCTGGAAGGGAAGGCACTCTCTTGGTACCAGTGGAGAGATCAGAGAAGACCTATCCGGAGCTGGGAAGAATTCAAGGATAGTTTGATAGAGTGTTTCCAAACCGACCGGGGAGGAGACTTCTATGAGCAGTTCTTTGCCCTAGTGCAGGAAGGGTTTGTGGCGGACTACCAAGAGAGATTTGAGCATCTGGCCAGCAGGGTTGAGCTCTTGTCCGATACTGTGTTGGAGGGGAACTTCATGAAGGGATTAAAGACAGAGATTAGATCAGCAGTGAAGGTCCTGATGCCCAAGGACCTGGGAGGCCATGAAGCTTGCATAATTGGTCGAAAATCAAAAGAATATGGAGAAGGGAGCTAGGAGTAGCAGCTCAGGAGGCAGTTACAGGTGGACGACTACCCACCTAGCCTCCAAGGGGAGCGTCCACAGGAGGGGTGAAAGAAGTTCCGAAGAAAAAAGCAACAGGGGGAGGAAAATGGGGGCAAATTAAAGAAGCTTACTGAGAAGGAAATGCAAGAGAAGAGAACAAAGGGGCTGTGTTTCCAATGTGACGAAAAATACATGCCAGGGCATAAATGCAAGGATCGAACTCTTCAAGTTCTCCTCGTCTGTGAAGACGAGGGAAGGGGAAGCAGTTCTGAGGTGGAGGAAAAGCTGCATCTAGATGTGGCAGAAGTCTCTCTTAACTCCGTAGTGGAATTCACTCCGAGTCACACTATGAAGGTGAAAGGAGAGATAGCTGACAGTAAAGTTGTGGTGTTGATCGATAGTGGGGCAACCCACAATTTCATTTCCACCCAGATGGTGGAGCTGCTGGGGTTGGAGTTAGTAGATACATGAGGCTATGGGGTGATGATGGGCACGGGAAAGGTGGAAATAGGAAGAGGAGTCTGTAGAGGGGTGGTGCTGAAGATCCAAGGTATCACAGTGAAGGAAGACTTCCTTCCCCTACAATTGGGGAGTACGGATGTCATCCTAGGGATGAAGTTGTTGCAGACCTTGGGAGAAACTAAGATCAATTGGGGTACTCTGAGGATGGAGTTGATGAAAGGAGGAAGGAAGAGGGCGATTCAAGGGGATGCGGGGCTGACCAAGGCAGGGGTTTCTCTCAAATCCCTAATCAAGACAATTCAGGAGGAGGGGGAAGGCTATTTGGTGGAATTACATAGATTTGAGGGAGTGAGTTTGGAGGAAGGGGGAGACATACCTCTCTTTGTGCAACCTTTTATCCAGGAATTTGATAAGATTTTTCAACCTTTCAAGGGTTGCCACCACCCAGGGAGCAAGAGCATTCCATCACATTGAAGGAGGGAGTGTCACCTGTCAGCGTGCGACCTTATCGTTACCCTCAGCTTCAGAAGGACAAAATAGAAAATTTGATCAGAGAAATGCTGGATGCAGGGATCATCAGGCCCAGCACCAGCCCGTTCTCTAGTCCTTTTCTATTGGTGAAGAAAAAAGATGGTAGTTGCGGTTCTATGTAGACTATCACGCACTCAACAAGAAAACTATACTTGATAAGTTTCCTATACCAGTGATTGGCGAATTGTTAGATGAATTGAGTGGAACAGTGATCGATTCAAATCAAGATCATCGACTCGAATGAAGAAATCAGATGGATATCATCAGATTCGAATGAGGGAAGAAAGAAGATGTGCTCTTCACCACGAATACCTGAAACCAGAAGTTCCGAGTCGATTCAAGAAGACCGACCGAGGCGCTAGTGAAAAGAACTCATGAGGGCCACTATGAGTTCCTAGTGATGCCCTTTGGCCTCACCAATGCCCTAGCCACATTCGAAGCACTCATGAATAAGATCTTCAAACAGTATCTCAAACGATTTGTTTTTGTATTCTTCGATGACATCCTAGTGTATAGCAGAACAGAGGAGAAACATTGGGGGCATTTGAAGAAGGTGTTACAAGTTCTCCAGGAGCACCAGTTGAGAGCTAACTTGAAAAAGTGCTGCTTCGCACAAGCCAGTGTGGAATACTTAGGGCACGTGGTATCCAAGGAAGGGGTAGCAGCAGATCAGTCTAAGATTGAAGCCATGTTAAAGTGGCATCTACCTAAAAATCTGAAGGAGTTAAGGAGATTCCTAGGACTTATAGGGTACTACAGAAGATTTGTGAAGGGATAAAACACTATAACATGGACACTCACTGAACAGTTCAAGAAAGATGGTTTCCTACGGGGGGAGGCAGCCACGACAACATTTGAGAAGTTGAAGAAAGCTATGAACACAGTACCGATTTTAGCTTTGTCAGATTTCACTCAGGTCTTCATAGTAGAGACAAATGCATCTGGGTATGGATTAGAGGCAGTGTTGATGTAGAATCACAGGCCCATTGCTTACTTCAGTCAGGTGTTGACTGCAAGAGCCCGATTGAAATCTGTCTATGAAAGGGAATTAATGGCAATCGTTTTGGCCATCCAAAAGTGGTGCTCCTACTTACTCGAGAGACATTTCATAGTTAGGACCGACCAACGGAGCCTGAAATATTTGTTGGAACAACGCATGGTGACAGAGGAGCATCAGAGGTGGCTATACAAACTGCTGGGATATGATTTTGAGATTCAGTACAGGCCAGGGGTAGAAAATAAGGCAGCATATGCCTTGTTCAGATGCATGGGGGAGCTGCAGACGATAGCTGTATCAGTCCCAATGATGCTAGATTGGGAAACCATCAAGGAAGAGAGTGCCAAGGATGAAGAACTAGGCAGGATCAGGACTGATTTACTGAAGGGAGAGGGCAACCATCCAGGGTACTCATTAGAGGGGGAGATATTGTTGTACTAGGGGATATTTTTGTTACCCAGAACATCCATTCACATTCCACAGTTGCTCCAGGAGTTCCATGGGACTGTAGTAGGAGGACATTCAGGAGTGTTAAAGACCTACAGGAGACTGGCGGCAGAACTGTACTGAAAAGGAATGCACAAGGATGTGGAAGAGATGGTGTCCAGATGCGACGTCTGCCAAAGGAATAAGTACCTAGCTATGTCACCCGGGGGGCTACTGCAGCCCTTGGCTTCACCAAGCCGAGTCTAGGAGGAGGTATCTATGGACTTCATTGATGGGCTTCCCCGTTTTGAGGGATTCACGGTGATACTGGTGGTAGTGGATAGATTGAGCAAATACGCTCATTTTATTCCTCTACGCCATCCCTACACTGTGGTGACAGTAGCGTCAGCTTTCATCAGGGAGATAGTCAGATTACACGGGGTACCAGAAGCGTTAGTCTCTGACAGGGATAAAGTATTCCTCAGCCATTTTTGGAGAGAGTTGTTCAGATTGCAAGGGACATTGTTGAAAAGGAGTACAGCTTACCACCCACAGACGGATGGCCAAACAGAAGTAGTCAACCAGAACCTGGAGACTTATCTGAGATGCTTTGCGTCGGAGACATCTATGCTATGGGCCAAATGGCTATCATGGGCCGAGTATTGGTACAACACATCTTTTCATTCTGCTTCTCAAATTACCCCGTTCAAGGTGTTGTACGGAAGGGATCCACCCCACTTGGTGCATTTTGGAAGTTGCAGTACTTCAGTTTTCTCAATAGAGGAGTACTTGGAGGGGAGGGATAAGATACTGTAAGAGTTGAAAAGAAATTTGTTGAGAGCTCAACAGATTATGAAGAAACAGGCTGATGGGCATCGGAGGGACATCCAGTTTGAAGTAGGCGAGAGGGTGTTTTTAAAGCTCCGGCCATATCGACAGAGAACAGTCGCCAACATGAGGAATGAGAAACTTGTTCCACGGTACTTCGGTCCTTATGAAGTACTAGAGAAGATTGGAGCAACGACATATCGTTTTAAGCTACCACCTACTACGACAATCTATCCCGTTTTCCATGTATCTCAATTGAGGAGAGCCATCGGAGATTATGCTACCAGTTCGGAGTTACTAGTTACTAGGGACACTAACTGATGAGATGGAAAATGATATTGTAACCGTTTGAGCTTATGGAGGTTTGCCAGAAAGTAGATGGAGATATAGAAGTCCTGATCAAATGGAAGAACATCCCTAACTACGAAGCCACGTGGGAGCCATACGAGCGGATAAAAAGACAGTTTCCTAATTTCCACCTTGAGGACAAGGTGGTTCTTTGGGAGGGCGGTATTGTTAGGCCGGTTCAGGGTGAACCAGCCCAGCCAGCCAAGAGGCCGGCTCTACAGGTATACAGGAGGCGGAAGATCCCGCCTCCCTCTCTAAATCCCGCCCAGTGGGCGGGCCCCCCTGCTCTCAAAAGGATTTTAAATTTCAAATGGAGGGGGCGGCAGGGGTATTTTGTCTTTTTATGTATTTTAATTAATTGTTTGCTTTAAGTTTGGGAGGGAGATTAGGTAGAAGGCATGCTTTTGAATTATTGAGAAAATTCTCTTGTTGTTCTTTGGGTGCGAGGGCTCTAGATCTTCATTCTAGAGAATTGGGAGAGTGTGATCCTCCTCTTCGAATAGAGTATCTTTGTATCTTTGCTGATTTTATTTCATCTACTAGTCTAATACAAGTATTTGGGTGATTTTCTCCACTATTCTCTGATGTAGACAAAGGGGGGGTCAACACAAGTCCAAAATAAATCAAATTTTGGCTTCCCTTGAGTCTAGTAGTTCATCATATTTGAGCTAAACTTTTAGTTCATTTATGAGCTGGACTTTAGTTCATTTATTGAACTAAGGGTTAGCTCATTATGAGCTAACATTTTAGTTCATTTATTATCTTTTAATTAAATGTTTTTAGGCTTTTTATGTTATAGTCTTTTGGGTTTCCAATGGGACTTTTGGAATCCCAAGTGTGGTGTTTAGTATTCCTATGTATGACCCCTTGGTTTCCACCAAGGTTTTAAGATTTTTATGTTTGCCTCTTGGGATCTCACGGCTGGACTCCTTCTCCCCCGTGGCCGTGGCTCTTTGGTCCGTGCGGTTCCTTCGTTTCCCGTGGCCGTGGCTCTTTGGTCCGTGCGGTTCCTTCGTCTCCCGTGGCTGTCTCCTTGGTTCCTGGTTTGGGTGTTAAACCGTGAGCTTGAGGGGGAGATTCCCATGCTTTAATGCTTAGAAATATGTGTTAGAATTAAATGTATGTGTCCTTTTGTATTCCCCTTTCATACCTATAAATATGAGGGGTTATGTATTGTTTAAAGAAGTTGAATGATATTTGATTTTTGGAAAAAAATCTGTTAACCTGCGGGTTGCTTGGAAATCCTGCGGGCTCTTTCCACCCTTCTTTCTCATCCCCTCCGGAAATCCTGCGAGCTCTTTCCACCCTTTCTTCTCGGGCTTCTAATCTCTTTCGTCTCTCCGCAAGTGCCACTCCACCTGTATCCTTCTTCTCTAAGTGAAGCAACTTTAGGGTGTCGTCATTTTGTTTGCAAGAGTCGTTTGTATTGTTGTAAGTTTTCTTTTGTTTAGTTTAATTTGAAATGTAAGAGTTTGTTCGTCCATTTTCTCGTCTTTAGTCATTTTTGTCGGTAGAAGTCCAGTCTTCTTTATTTGTGGGCGAAGGGTATAGGCACCCCTATATCTTTTGCCCGCATCATTTGGTATCAGAGCAAGTTAGGAAATCCTAGGTTGGTTTGTCGAGTTTTGTTTTCAAATCAGTATTTGTCAAAGTTGTGTCGAGTTAAGTCAGAGTTTGTGAGTTTAGTCAAGTCGTTAGTCTTGTCTTAAGTTTTTAGATTGAGTCTTGTAATTTTTTTTTATTGAGTAAAAAAAAATTGAAAATACTAAAAATATGGCTACATTCCAGGAAGAAAGCGAGCAACATGATCCTAAATGTCCCACTCCCGTTGGACAGGTGGATACCTACAGAAGGAGACTCAACGGATCCACTTCAAGATCGACTCTACAAACTGCAATATCACATGTTCCTATGTGATCAAAAATTCGAGAAATACAAAAGGTATATGCAACAGCAATTTGAAAAAGAACAGGAAGAAATTCTGAAAAGGTTTGGTGAAAAACTCAAGGAGATCGATGAACTGTATGCACCGCCTCAAGAGAATCAACAACAGATAATTCATCAGGACCTGAATTCGCAAGAAGGGGAGTCTGATGTAGACAAAGGGGGGGTCAACACAAGTCCAAAATAAATCAAATTTTGGCTTCCCTTGAGTCTAGTAGTTCATCATATTTGAGCTAAACTTTTAGTTCATTTATGAGCTGGACTTTAGTTCATTTATTGAACTAAGGGTTAGCTCATTATGAGCTAACATTTTAGTTCATTTATTATCTTTTAATTAAATGTTTTTAGGCTTTTTATGTTATAGTCTTTTGGGTTTCTGATACACCTTAGGTTTCACAAATTAGGTTTTGCCCTAATTTCCCCTCCAAGAGAGTGGACTTTCTCCACCAACACCAAATGAGAAAGTAATCACAAAAAGAGTAGAGAAGAACAATGAGAACCTTTGCATTAGCAAGCCAAGAGAAAACAAGATAAGTTTGTCCACTTCGAGAAGGACAAGATCTCCCAAAAGAAAACCCTAGAAAAGCACAAGAGAAGACTAGAGGAAGAAAACTAGAAAGAGAATACACTTTTTCATAATGCCAAAACTAAACCCTAATAGCTCCCTTCATACCCTTTCAAAAAGACCCTCCCATCCCCAAAATACCCCCACTTAAGTGGGGGGTCCCTCCTTTGGTCCAGCCGGGTCACCGCCCCCCCCCCCCCCCCCTTCTTCCGCCTGTAGACCCGCACGGGTCCAGGCGGGGCCGGTTCGCCCGGCCCATTAGTTTCCAATGGGACTTTTGGGTTTCCAATGGGACTTTTGGAATCCCAAGTGTGGTGTTTAGTATTCCTATGTATGACCCCTTGGTTTCCACCAAGGTTTTAAGATTTTTATGTTTGCCTCTTGGGATCTCATGGCTGGACTCCTTCTCCCATGGCCGTGGCTCTTTGGTCCGTGCGGTTCCTTCGTTTCCCGTGGCCGTGGCTCTTTGGTCCGTGCGGTTCCTTCGTCTCCCGTGGCTGTCTCCTTGGTTCCTGGTTTGGGTGTTAAACCGTGAGCTTGAGGGGAAGATTCCCATGTTTTAATGCTTAGAAATATGTGTTAGAATTAAATGTATGTGTCCTTTTGTATTCCCCTTTCATACCTATAAATATGAGGGGTTATGTATTGTTTAAAGAAGTTGAATGATATTTGATTTTTGGAAAAAAATCTGTTAACCTGCGGGTTGCTTGGAAATCCTGCGGGCTCTTTCCACCCTTCTTTCTCATCCCCTCCGGAAATCCTGCGGGCTCTTTCCACCCTTTCTTCTCGGGCTTCTAATCTCTTTCGTCTCTCCGCAAGTGCCACTCCACCTGTATCCTTCTTCTCTAAGTGAAGCAACTTTAGGGTGTCGTCATTTTGTTTGCAAGAGTCGTTTGTATTGTTGTAAGTTTTCTTTTGTTTAGTTTAATTTGAAATGTAAGAGTTTGTTCGTCCATTTTCTCGTCTTTAGTCATTTTTGTCGGTAGAAGTCCAGTCTTCTTTATTTGTGGGCGAAGGGTATAGGCGCTCTTTTGCCCGCATCATTCTCCCAGATTTCTCCCTGTTTTGTCCACAGTTTGGCTGTTTTTTCTGCTGTTTACAGCAGGTTTTATCACAATTTGCTTTAGATTTGGCTAAGAAATAGTTGAAACCAAGTATTTCCTATCACTTTTTTGTTCTATTTTTCCTTTATTTAGAGAGAGAGAGAGAGAGAGAGAGAGAGAGAGAGAGAGAGAGAGAGAGAGAGAGAGAGAGAGAGAGAGAGAGAGAGAGAAACAAAGTGACATAGAAAAAAAGAGAAAAAAAGTGACATAGAGAGAAATATAAAGAAAGTGAGAAAGAGAGAAAATTAGAGAAGGAATGAAAAAAAAAGAGGGAGAATTAGAGTGTGAGAATGAAAGAATGGGATAATTAGAGAGAGAAAGAGAGAAAAATAATGAGGGAAGGAGAGAGGGGGGATTAGAGATGGAAGAGACTTTTTGTGAGATTAGCATTGATGGAGAAGGTTTTGATGTGGATTTTGCTAGAGAGGATGATGTTAGAAGAGGCATCTTGTAGCAAGATGCAGGCAAGATTCAACTTCAATTTGCAAGTCTCTCGAACACTATGCCCCATTAGTCTTGCTGATGCCTTCTATAACGAGCTTTTATTGCGACTTCCTCGCTTCTTAGTTCTTGATCCCATCGATGCCTTCTTCTCGCGAATTTGCGTTGGCGACTCTGTCTCCACATGCTGTAGGTTTCGTCGATGTCTTCTCCCTTTGAAATCCACACTTGACTTCCTTGCTTCTCCTCTAGGGGTTTTGGGAATAGAGTTAGGGAGAGAGAGAGAGAGAGAGGGTAGGGTGATGTGCATGTGTACGGGGATGTGGATTAGGCATGGGCAGGAGAATGAGATTGGGAATGGGAGAGATGCTTAGGTGGTTGCTTTGGTAGAGGAGAGAATTTTTTTTTAATATTATTAATGTTATATATATATATATATATATATATATGTGTGTGTGTGTGTGTGTGTATACATGTGCAGGCAATTTCTTCAGTTTTCCTTCGTCTGGTGACCCAAGCAATATGAGTGTCTATCTTAACTGCTTCTAATGTTTCGGACTTACCGATAATGTACGTTTTCCAAAGGGTGTTGGAAACTTTCAATTTTTGGTCGAGCTATTTTGAGGTGTTTTCGTATGACATCCTGTTTGTCATTTACCTTTTTGTTGTAATTGGTTAGCTTCAGAATATTTATCTACGTGAAGAGGCTTATAGGGTTGCTCAGTTCATGGTGGGCAAACAAACAAAAAATTAAAATTTTTTGATGGGATGTTGATAGAAAGAATTGCAAAATAACTTGAAGTTCATGAGTCAAACAGGTAAAATTAGATTTTGCTTAGGATATGGTTATAATCTCAAGTAGATAATGCAAAATAGTAACTTTAGTGCCGAATAGATAAGGCCAACAACAAGCGGATACAGAACTGCCAAAGAAGCTGCACACAGATCTATCATAACAGCCTCTAAGGGAACCACCCTCAGATTTTAGGAAAAATTAAAAAGAACTTCCACGCAAAGGCAGCCCAATTATAGTTCCGCACCATTTCAGCATATGCTGGATTCGAATAAAACGTAAATCAATTGGCAAATGCTTTTCCTATGTTGTGTCGAAACACGCAAAGAAGTGTTAGGCTTAGGGTGCATAACAACATTCTTTATGATTTTCGATGGAGAGGCAAGTTGATTATTCTAAAATTTTGAAGTAATATATGCAATTCTTGTATTTTTATGTTTTGTAGAACTTAGGCGTTCTAATGTTTCGAGTAAAATTTATTCATATAAATCATATCAACAAGATAATATTCAAGCCATGTCAAATTCTTGTTCTGAAAAATCTTAATGTTGAGCCTTTCATAATTTTTTTCATTATGTTCCACTTCTTGATTTTTTTTCCTTTATTATTATATTGCTGCTTTATGCATCTTTTGCTGTCATGAGGCACGGTAACTTCTGGGTGCACAAGTGTTTATTTTTAAATTAATCATTCTGGGAGAATTCATCTCTGCTTATGTCAAACATTGGTTTGAATTTATAATCCTCTATGATTCTAGGATTTTGTTCTCTATATGGATCTTCTCCAACATTATGCTAATGGTAAAAACCATTTCTTGATTTATCGCAGACTGCAAACAGTTCAGCTGGAGTGCCAACTCAGTTGCAGCTTGGATTAATTTCCCCTCTTTATTTACGAAAACTGTTTGAAAGGATGGGAGCAACTTACATAAAATTAGGGCAGGTGTGAACTGGCGGATTTATTGATGTTGTTTGTATTGATTTCTTTCATTTCTTTGAAGTTGGATATTCTATTTCCTTTAGAATTTCATAGCAGAAATCTAAATATGGCCTTTGTTTTTTTTTCATCTCACTACATAAGCAAATTTAATATGCATATTTCTAAGATTATTAATGTAGCCTCTTTGTCTTCCAAAATTTGCTTGGAAATGTAATCACATGCTAATCCACAGAATTGACTTGTAATATTAGTTTCAACTGGGAGTAAGATTACAACAACAACAACATCAAGCCTTTATCCCACTACATGGGGTCGGCTACATGAATCTTTTTCTCCATTGTGTCATATTAAAGGTCAAATTCTCGTTTAAATCTAATAAAGAAAGGTCATTCCTAATATTTTCTAACCATGTCTTTTTAGGTCTTCCTCTATCTTTATTAACATAAGTCAAATCTAATATTTCTCTACTCTCCTAACCGGGTCATTGGAACTGGGAGTAAGATTGCAAAATGAATATACTTTTGTGCTGCTTGGCAATTTTATTCTTCTTGTTTCCCCTCTTCTATCTTTTGAGCTATCCACTGCATAAGATTCTACCATTTAATTCCGGCTTCTTGGCTACATACGGATTGTTCAGATTCTGGTTGCATCTTTTCTGTTAGTTTGGAGGTTTATCATCACCTTTACTTAAACTAAAATGGTTACTATTTTGGATTCTACAATTTGAGAAATAGTTTAGATGTTGATTTGCATCTGATATTTCAATGGTGCAGTTTATTGCATCTGCACCTACAATCTTTCCAGCAGAATATGTTGAGGAGTTCAAGAGTTGCTTTGATCGTGCCCCAGCAGTTCCGTTTAATGTGATTGAATCTATATTGCGAGAAGAATTAGGAAGGCCATTGGATAGCATATATGAATATGTTGATCCAGTTCCAATAGCCTCTGCTTCGATTGCTCAGGTATGTACATTGTATGGTATGTTGTAAACAATTATGGCTTATGGGAGATGAGATTTTTCTACTTATCCTGCATAACTGTTAAGGTTCATGGTGCGAGACTTAGAACTTCACGAGAAGAGGTGGTAATAAAGGTTTTAAAACCAGGAATAGAGGACATATTGGTTGCTGATCTGAACTTTGTGTACATTACTGCACGTATTTTTGAGTTCCTGAACCCTGAGCTTCGACGGATATCATTGGTATGGAATTATTGTTTTTATGATCTTTATATTAAATATTTTTTGCCATTAAACGTATTCATGACTTGCATATTATCTGGATACGCTTTCCTCTATTAGCCGTATGTTGTAGCAATATATAATCAACTGTCAATTTTTTCTCATCATTACTGTGATTGAAGGTCCAATCTACATTCTCCTACTGGTAAAATAGAACTCCTTTTCTCAATTTTACTTGGAAATTTCAATCAATTATGATGCAACAGAATACTACGGAGAACCTGCGGATCAGCACAACCCAATTGCTAACGGCCTGATACGTTCCTTTTATCTCATTTGCTCTTTTAGTTAAAAGTACCGCACTACGTATTTTCAGCCAATCCCTGTTTTCTCTATTTTTAGCATTTCTTTTGAGTAGTTTATTATATAGGAGAAATGGTCACAGAGAAAAGGTAGCTTTTGTTATCATCCATCTTTACGAATACAGAAATCAAGAGCACTGGAGTTCAGTGTCTCTCTATTGTTCCATTGCTTGTGTGCCTTCTTTGTCTCCAGGTTTGCTGTTAGATCCATTGGCATCAGAAGTGGTATCAGAGCCTAGTTACCGGAGAGAAGAATGGCAGATCGGGGCAAGGAACCGATATCGGAGGAATCGAGAAGTCTCGATTCGTTATGGGCAAACCAGGAAAATGTCAATCAGAGGATTGACGAGCTGACCGTCGAAGTATGGCAGCTAGCAGTGGAATTTCGCCGTGAGTTCAATCTCGGAAGGGCGAGACCACCACCACCTCGGATTCACAGAGAGATACAACCAGCATTGCGTCCCCAAAGGCGGAGGGGAATGGAGGCGGACCGGCAGTGGAGGACGCCGCAGGCAGGCATCCAGGTATCTAGGCATCGTCCGATTCCGATGAAGAGGTACATCTGCATCAGGGAGCAATGGAAGTAGATTCACAAGAAGAGGATACAGGGCATCCTTATCAACCAGCGGTATATGGGCAACAACGACCAATGGCCGTTCACCACAATAAATTTAAGGTTAAATAAGACATCCCTTTCTTTGATGGCCACTTACACATCGAGGACTACCTCGATTGGGAGAAAGCAGTGGAAAATTTCTTCGACTACATGGAAATCGAGCCGGGCAAACACGTGAAGTATGTAGCGTGTAGACTGAAGGGAGGAGCCAATGCGTGGTGGGCACAAGTCTTGCAAATGAGACTGAGGGAAGGCAAAGGCCCGGTGAGAAGCTGGAGCTGAATGAAGCAACTGCTTCGTTCTCAGTTCTTGCCAACCGACTTTGAACAAATTCTTTATATGAGATACCAACATTGCACGTAAGGATTAAGATCGGTCAGTGAATACACTGAAGAATTTAATCGGTTGAGCGCAAGGAATAATTTAAATGAATCAAACAATCAGTTGGTCGCCAGGTATATTGGAGGTCTTAAGGACAGTATTCAAGATAAACTGGAATTAAACTCAGTTTGTTCCATAGCTCAAGCGGTTAATTTCGCCATGAAGGCAGAAATGCAGCAAAGCCATCCTTACAAGACTCCATATAATCGCAGACACTGGCAGGAATCACAGTTGGGGCCTAGCAAGACCGCATCCCCTGCAGCCAAGCAAGCCACAAACTCCAGGTCGCATGCTGCCAGTTCGACTGCACCCAACAACTCTCCAGAAATCAAGAGTCAGCCGAAATTAAGGATTCAAGGTAGAGATAATCCTTACGCTAAACCCTCTACGATTAAATGCTTTCGTTGTTTTCAGCAAGGCCACAAATCGAATGAATGCCCCCAAAGACAACAAGCGCATTAGGCGAAAGCGGAGAAGGCAAGCGGCTCACGAGCGGCTGAATCAAAAGACGAAGAGGACACCGAGGACGTCTATGCTGACGAAGGGCAACCAGTAATTGCTGTACTGGAAAGGCTGCTCTTGGCTCCAAGACAAAATTTAAATTCTCAAAGGCACGCCCTATTTTGTACACGTTGCACGATCAATGGGAAGATGTGTGATCTTCTAGTGGACAGCGGATGCACGGAGAACGTGATTTCCCGCTCAGTTGTTCAAAATTTACAATTAAAAACCTTCAAGAATCCAAATCCGTACAAGATCAACTGGGTCAAACGGGGCATTGAAATCTCAGTTTCCGATTCGTGTCGAGTTACATTCTCTATAGGGAAACAATATATGTGCGAGGTGGTATGTGATGTTGTTGAGATGGACTGTGCCACTCATACTGGGAAGGAAGTGGCAGTTCGATGCCGGGGCAATGTATGACTGCCGAGCCAACTGTTATTCGCTCGAATGGAAGGGTCGACGGTTGAGACTACTACCTAGTTCGATTGAGAGGAATTCTACTAAGAGTGACACTTCCAACTCTGCTGCAATGCACGTGGTCAGTGGATCCAAACTTCTACAGTTGTGGCGGCAAGCAGAACCATCGTTCGCGTTGGTTATGGCAGAGCGCAACTGTGGAGCCAAGCAGGGAAGTATACACGAGGAGATAGTGAAATTACTGGAGCATTATAAGGCAATTTCCCCAGATTATTTACCGGCTGAACTTCCGCCACTTAAAAATATACAACAAAATAGATTTGGTGCCTGGAGCTAGCTTACTGAGCCTGCCTCACTATCGCCTCAACCCAAGAGAACAACAAGTTCTGCAAGAACTGGTAGACCAGCTGCTAGCAAAACAGTTAATTCAGCCTAGCGTCAGCCCGTGTGTCGGACCTGCATTATTAGTCCCAAAGAAGGACGGGAGCTGGCGGATGTGCGTAGACAGTAGAGCCATCAACAAGATAACCATAAAGTATAGATTCCTGGTACCATGCATTGAGGAGCTAATAGACTAACTGACCGGAGCATCAATTTTTTCCAAACTGGACTTGAGGAGTGGATATCATCAGATTTGAATTCGCCCCGGAGATGAATGGAAGACGGCGTTTAAAACACCTCAAGGCCTCTACGAATGGAAGGTTATGCCCTTCGGGCTCTGTAATGCTCTGTCAACCTTTATGCGCATGATGAATGAGGTGTTAAAACCATTTCTGGGGAAGTTCTGCATCGTGTATTTCGATGATATTTTGGTATTTAGTTTGTCATGGCAGCTGCATTTGCAACATCTAACTACACTCTTTGAAACCTTGCAAGACCAGAAATTGTTTATCAATTGGTCCAAGTGCGAACTGGGGGTTCCGAGAGTCTGTTTTCTCGGGTTTGTCATCTTGGTAGAAGGAGTGTCCATGGATCCCACGAAGATTGATGCGATCATCGAATGGCCAACGCCACAATCTTTCTTTGAAGTTCGTAGTTTTCACGGATTGGCTAACTTCTACCGTAAATTCATCAGAAACTTTAAGCATGATTATGGCTCCTGTCACGGAGGGTCTAAAGGCCAAGGTATTCGGTTGGTCCGAGGAACAACAACACAGTTTCGAAGCTATCAAGGAAGCCATATGCTCGGCACCGGTCCTAGCTCTTTCTGACTTTGATAAATTATTTGAGGTAGATACAGATGCTTCGTCGGTCGGTGTGGGGGCTGTGTTATCTCAAGGCAACATGCCTATAGCTTTCTTTAGTGAAAAGCTTTGCTCTTCGCGACAGAAATGGACTGCCTATGAACAAGAGCTATACGCCATTGTCTGTGCTTTGAAACAATGGGAACAATACGTGTTACATCAAGAATTTATTCTCTGCAGTGATAACAAAGCGTTGCAGTTCATAAATAGCTGAAAGACCATCAACCAGATGCACCCTCGATGGATAATGTTCCTCCAAAGGTTTGTGTCACGATTAAACACAAGCCCGGCGCCGAGAATCGAGTGGCTGATGCACTAAGTCGAAGCGAACTCTCCTGATTACTTTGAAAACTGAAATAACAGGATTGGTCTGTTTAAAGGATCTGTACGAGGAGGATCCAAACTTTGGCAATGTATGGAAACAATGCAAAACACAACCCATGGTAGAAGATTATTTAAGCAAAATTTGCTATGTATTCCCGTATCTTCTTGGCGGCAATATTTGATTAGAGAAACTTATGGAGGTGCGTTGGCGGGACATGTAGGCAGAGAAAACACTCTCTGCCAACTCCAGGCACAGTTCTACTGGCCGAGACTTCGGCGAGATGTATTCCGAATGGTTGACAGCTGCCCTGTCTGCCAAAGCTATAAGGGAGAATCTCAGAATACCGGATTGTATCTACCTCTTCCTGTGCCAGATTCGATTTGGGAAGATCTTAGTCTGGACTTCGTATTGGGATTACCACGGACTAAGCGAGGCAACGACTCCATCATGGTGGTCGTCGACAGGTTCTCCAAGATGGCGCATTTTGTTTCATGTAAGAAAACTGCTAATGCCGTGGTTATTGCTCACCATTTCTTTGATGAAATTGTTCGCCTACATGGCGTACCTAGAAGTTTGACTTCAGACCGAGACGTGAAATTCATAAATCACTTCTGGCGCGAGTTATGGAAGCGTTTGGGCACCGACATCCATCTCAGCTCCGCGTACCACCCACAAACTGACGGCCAGACCGAAGTTGTCAACAGAACTCTGGGAAGCTTTTGCTTCAGGTGCTTAGTACAGGAGCACCCACGTCAATGGGAGGAAGTTCTAAGCACGGCCGAATTCGCATATAATGCCATGACCAATAGATCCACATGTAAAACACCTTTCAGCATTGTGTATACTAAACATCCTAACACTGCACTCGAAGTCTCTGTTTTACCTAAGTGCAAGTCAAATGCGGCAGCTACATTCACTATTCACTGACACCTTTAAGGAGATGCTATCTAATGTGTGACAACAACTGATCCAAGCAAATAAAAAGTATAAGGCAGCTGCGGATGTTCATCGTTGACAACGTCTCTTCAACGTTGGCGATCTGGTTATGGTGCGATTGCGTCGTGAGCGATTCCCACCTGAAGCTTACTCTAAACTCGCTCGCCGCAAAATTGGACCACTGCCCATTACAACTAAGATCAATGACAATGCTTACACAGTCGCACTCCCTGCTGATTGTAACACTTCTCCGACCTTTAACGTGTCGGATATTTGGCCTTATGTTCCACCGGATGATGGCATTCTCCAATTTAGCTCGTCGGAGTCGAGCTCTTCTGAAGCCGGGGAGGACTGATGCAATAGAATACTACGGAGAACCTGCGGATCAGCACAACCCAATTGCTAACGGTTTGATATGTTCCTTTTATCTCATTTGCTCTTTTAGTCAAATAGTACCGCACTAATTATTTTCAGCCAATCCCTATTTTCTCTATTTTTAGCATTTCTTTTGAGTAGTTTATTATATAAGAGAAATGGTCACAGAGAAAAGGTAGCTTTTGTTATCATCATCTTTACGAATACAGAAATCAAGAGCACTGGAGTTCAATGTCTCTCTACTGTTCCATTGCTTGTGTGCTTTCTTTGTCTCCAGGTTTGCTGTTAGATCTATTGGCATCAAATTATATATATATATATATATATATATATATATAGATGGAAAAGAGAGAGAATTATAAAGGACTATATCTTTATCAAATAGTCATTTTATACAAGTACATATGTGCTTATATAGGCAAGAGAAGAGAACAATTAAGGAAATCACAATGAAGAAGAATATCATCTATAATGTGAAAATATACTATAATTGTGATCCAGTTATGGCGCCATATTGGCAATCTAAAGCACTTGCAACCTTGCAAGTAGGGGTGTCAATTTCGGGGTCGGGTTCGGGTCAAAATCGAAACTGACTCGATACTATTCGGGTCAACCCGAACCCGACCCGTTTTTAAAAACGGGTCAGTTTTCCTGACCCGAACCCGACCCGCTTCGGGTACGGGTCGACCCACTTCGGGTACGGGTCAACCCGCACGACCCAAATGACCTGTTTTCAACAAAAAATTGCTAGTTTTTGGGTCAAAACGGGTCTATCTCCTCTTTTTCGGGTAAAAAACGGGTCAATCTCGGGTTGCCGGGTCAACATCTGGTTTTCGGGTCAAAATAGGGTCAATTTCGGGTCAAAAGGTTAACCCGAAGCCGACCCGATTTTTGAAACTGGTAGAAATGTTGAACCTGAACCCGACCTGTTTCGGGTTCGGGTTCACCCTAACCCGAAATTTTCGGGTCGAGTTCGAGTCTGTTTTTCGGGTCGTGTCAAATATTGACACCACTACTTGCAAGCACCTCCTCCACTGGATGTAATGCTCGTCAGCCATGTGATCAACCATCTTTGCAATTTGCCATCTTCCTGCCTTTAATGAGTAATTTGCCAATCACTATTTTGTTGTGTAATGACTTTTAAATATAAAATGGATTGTAATTAATTAATTAATTTACTTTCCTATTTTTTTTCCTTCTTTATGGGCTATGTTTCTATTATAAGTATTGTATCTAATTCAAAGAAAATTGCATGCTCACAAAATAATCTTCGTTGTGATTTCTAAAACATATATGAACTTGAACACCTTCAATTCTAAAAGTATTTTCAGTTTTATGTACATTTTTATTCTCTTTTTGGTTTGGACATAGGTGGAATGGATAATGAGCTGCTCAGACCTGCAGCTGTTGTGCAAGTCCCTACAAAGTGATGCTTCTGATAGGAAACACTTGAGTTCCCAAGTGTTTCTCACCAAAACTGAAGTTGATCCGATGGAAAACAGCTGTCCACAGCAGAAATACAGCAGAAATCTGCTGTTTACAGCAGAAAAAACAGCAGATTTTAATGCATACAAATCAAAGAAAAGCTTGTATTCCACTAGTCGATGAATAAAATAACAAGATACAATTGATCCTCAATTCGAGAGGAGGATCGTTCTCTCCCAAATCTCTGGCAACGCCAAGAGCCCAAAGAAAACCTAAATCTAAGAGATCTCAAATTTCAGCCCTAATTCAAGATGATCAAACCCTAGGAAAATCTACTATTTAATGCATACAAATCAAAAGGAATTCCTAAACAGTCACTACGTTCAAATTTCCCTCTCAAAACGCTAAAAAAAACTTCCTAAACGGCTCTACGGGGGCGGACGGGCCGCTCGTTCTCCGCCAGATCCGCCTGTTCGCGATTTCCACCCGTGAACCGGTCCCGCCTGGACCGGCTGGACCGGTCTAGTGGACCGGTCTAACAATACTCCCCTCCCAAAGATCCACCTTGTCCTCAAGGTGGAAATATGCTCGTGTTCCCGCGGAGGTGGCCATCCTTGAGGTGACTGAAAATCCTCACTGTATTGCTGAACCAAGGGCTGCATGGAAAGAGAAACATCCCCTTCCTCATCCATCCTGATCACATCCAGCTTGTGTAGTCCCACCAAATAATCTTCCCCCACCTCTTGTATGTCCCTAACCATGGTCTTAAGTGATTTCGTGGCTTTGGATAGCCCTGCATCTCCCCTTATAACCATCTTTCTCCCATCCACCATTAATTCCATCGTGAGTGCTCCCCAATTGTCCTTGGTTTCCCCCAAGGTTTGTAACCACTTCATCCCCAGGATGACATCAGTGCTTCCCAACTCTAGTGGGAGAAAGTCCTCCCTTACTTGAATCCCCTGGATGGTCAACACCACTCCTTTACAGATTCCCTGGCCTTTCTCCACCTTCCCTGTACCCATCATCACCCCATAACAACCGGTGTCCACCAATTTCACTCCTAGTTGGTTGACGACCTGAGTGGAAATGAAATTGTGGGTAGCCCCACTATCAATTAGCACCACCACCTCACGGTCAGCTATCTCTCCTTTCACTTTTATAGTGTGACTCGGAGTGAATTCCACTACAGAGTTCAGAGAGACTTCTGCCACATCCAGGTGCAACTTTTCCTCCGTTTCAGATCTGCTCCCACCTCCCTCCTCGTCTTCCTTGTCTTCACAGACAAGGAGAACCTGAAGAGTTCGGTCCTTGCACTTATGCCCCGGCATGTACTTCTCATCACATCTGAAGCACAACCCCTTTGCCCTCTTCTCCTGCATCTCCTTCTCTGTCAGCCTCTTGAAATTTTCCCCACTCCCTCCTACTGGCTTCTCCCGGGTGGTCTCATTAATGTTGCTTGATGCAGACCCCTTGGGTGCTAGAAGAGTGGTCGTCGTCCTGTAAGAGCCTCCTGAATGGTTTCCCCGATTCCCTCTTTCAGACTTCTTCTGGTCCTCCACCAACTGGGCCAACTCCATGGCCTTTCCGAGACTCCTTGGCTCCAACACTCTGACTGCTGTTCTTATCTCTGGTTTCAGCCCCTTCATGAAATTTCCTTCCAGGGCTGACTCCGAGATATGATCCAGCCTACTAGCTAGATACTCTAACCTGTCCCGGTAACCTGCCACTGTGCCTTCCTGGGTAAGGGCAAAGAATTGCTCATAGAAGTCTCCTTCCCCATCGGCTCTGAAACGCTCTAGTAAGCATTCTTTGAACTCTCGCCAACTCCGGATGGGCTCCCGTCTGTCACGCCATTGATACCAGGCTAAGGCTTTCCCTTCCAAGCACATTCCCGCCGCTGTCAATTTCTCATCCTCTGTCAACCCGTTGACAGCGAAGTAACGCTCCACTTTGTAGATCCAGCCATGACCATCTTCACCCTCAAAGATGGGCATCTTCAACTTCCTCACCTTCGGATCCCTTCTGTTACCCCGGTACTCTCCATAACCTCCCATTCCTCGAAGAGGAAGTGCTCCCCAAGTGTCCCGGTCCTCCCTCCGATGCTGGTATCCGAGTTCGTCGTCATAATCCCCCCTTCCTCTTTCAAAATCAGCACCTCGACGCTGAAATTCAGCACCTCGACGCTGATACTCATCTCTCCTTTCTCCAAAATCTGCACTACCTTCATATTCCCCCCGCCTGCCTCCAAAATCAACACCTCGACGCTGAAAATCAGCACCTCGACGCTGAAAATCAGCACATCGACGCTGAAAATCAGCACCTCGACGGTCATTTCCCATGCTCATCTCCTCTCTAGAGAGTGGCTCTAGAGGTGGCATGTCGTCGTCCCCTTCAAGAATCTCCACCTCCGGATTCCTCCTCCCCCGGATTGGGTTTGGATTTCCTCCTACGCCATGGCCGTCAGTAGTCTCTCTCACTTCCGATGTCTCCGGATTGGTCTTCATCTCCAATAGTTTCTTCATTATTTCTTCCATAGCCGCGAATCTCCCTTCAAACCTGTCATTGTTGGTGGAGATTTCCAGGAACTTTCCCTCCATATCTGTCTTCAGTGGTCCGAACTCGCCTTCTAATATTTCGACCTTCTTTCCGGCCATTTTTCTTCTAACGGATCCCAAAAAATCTTCTTCCGGAAGAGATAAACTTGCTGAAATTTCAGAATTTCAGCCGCCGGTGGTCCCGAATCGATGCTCTGATACCAATTTGATAGGAAACACTTGAGTTCCCAAGTGTTTCTCACCAAAACTGAAGTTGATCCGATGGAAAACTGCTGTCCACAGCAGAAATACAGCAGAAATCTGCTGTTTACAGCAGAAAAACAGCAGATTTTAGTGCATACAAATCAAAGAAAAGCTTGTATTCCACTAGTCGATGAATAAAATTGCAAGATGCAATTGATCCTCAATTCGAGAGGAGGATCGTTCTCTCCCAAATCTCTGGCAACGCCAAGAGCCCAAAGAAAACCTAAATCTAAGAGATCTCAAATTTCTGCCCAAATTCAAGATGATCAAACCCTAGAAAAATCTACTATTTAATGCATACAAATCAAAAGGAATTCCCTAAACAGTCCCTACATTCAAATTTCCCTCTCAAAACGCTCAAAAAAGCTTCCTAAATGGCTCTACGGGGGCGGACGGGCCGCTCGTTCTCCGCCAGATCCGCCTGTTCGCGATTTCCGCCCGTGAACCGGTCCCGCCTTGACCGGTCTAACAGCTTCCTTTTTGTTTAATGAGTTATTGAGAATCCTATTAGCATTAAGGCCATGTATTTTTCTGCTTATAGTGGTTCCAAGAAATCTTACATATTCTACACACTATATTAACCTTTTTTGGTTCTTGTGTGTCCTACGCCCGAAGTACCTACCTGACAGCATATCTCATTTTGTGGCTGGTCAAAAGTTTTGGTTAAACATGCCCAAGATTTTCTCCATGGTTCTGAATGTCGCTTAAGGCAATGGTGCTTGAAATAAGTTTTCACTTCCAAGCTGATAACGATCCATTGTGTATAAATCCCATATAGATAGATTTAGTATTGAGTGGCAAGGCAAACATAGAGATGCGAAATCATGAATTAAAGAGCAAGGAAATCAACTATAAAATTTATATGATTTATCTTCTTTCTTTTGCTTCCAGTTCATTGTTACCTGTTCTGATTCTAGCCCAGTATATACTTGCGCATAATGTGATTGCCTCTTACTCTGATCAGCTTTTACGCTAGGTCGGTATTGTTGAAGACATAAAAGCATCAATGCTTGAAGAGGTCGACTTCCAAAAAGAAGCTATTAATATAGAGACTTTCAGGAGATATTTAGAAACCATGGGACTTGAGAGACAGGCCAAAGCTCCAAAAGTTTATCAGCACTGTAGTACCAGGCGTGTGCTGACAATGGAAAGACTCTATGGAGTTCCTCTCACTGATCTTGATTCTATAAATTCACTTGTCCCTGACCCAGAGATGACTCTTGTAACTGCGCTTAATGTGTGGTAAAATGCTTATCATTTCTTGCATTTCTTATTGCAGTTTGTAATTCTTCTGTAACATTTTCTTCAAATCATATGTCAATTATTCTTGACGGTTTTACCACTGTCGAGCCTAATTTTTTGCATGCATGCATGAATAAAGTTATATTGACGTTTACGCCCAATTGGGACGTTATTATGTAGGTTTGGAAGCTTAATTGCATGTGAGACTTTCCATGCAGATGTACATGCTGGAAACTTGTGGTTGCTTCGTGATGGTCGCATTGGATTTCTTGATTTTGGTCTGCTCTTTTCTAACCCAACTCATCTTCGTTAATTTGTTACTAGGACTATAAATGTTTTAAAGCTTATTTTTTAAACATTTTCATTAATGGTATTAACAAAGTTGAAAGATGCATTGGAGTATTAAGACAGTACTTATTCATTCTATTGCTGTATACTTTGACCTACAGTTCTTAAAGCAATACATTTGTGCACATGTGAGTTTGGAGGTTGACACTTATCGTGTTGTTCCATGTGCTTTGTCAGTGAGCGGTCATTGGAGATGATTATGACAATTTACATGTGTTTCAAATATTATGGGAATTGTTCTATGTTCTATATGGAAACCAATACCTTGTTTATTTATGGTGTGTATTAAATAGGTGGATTTATAGCAGATGACCTTTTTGAATTTTAGAACTGAATTTTTGGCCTGTATCAACACACTTTAGCCCTATTCTTCAAAGAAATTAAAAGAATATGCTATAAGTTTATGCTAGCATTTATAAGTATATGTAATTGATTCCAACTTGAGCCCTCTTATCTCGTGCATGTAAGTTCTTACAAAATATATTGAGTGGAGGATTTGAGTTGAGGTGCTTTGCATCAGGACCAACTGGCTTGATCACAAAATATGCATAATGTTGACATTGATTTGAAATACAGGTTGCTTTTGTCAAATGGGAAGAAACATGTGTATTGTTGTGTGCTATTCCTAACTAAAAATAATAATTCAAAATTTACATCAATACTTAACGTTAACTAAAATTTACCCACTTTTTGGCGGTTGTGGTTGCAACATGTTTGGCTAATGTGGTTATTGCTGGAATTAGAAATTGAACTGACTAATTGTTGGGAGGAAAAAATTTTGTTGTCTTATAGTTGCCTATTTATATGGTGTATAGGAAAAATACAATAGAAAATATATAAAGGGGAGAATAATCACAATTAAGAGGGAATAAATGCTGATTTCTCCAAATCAAATCCTCTCCATTATAAAACTTTTCCAATATTATTTTCCTAAACATGAATCATATGCGAACGTCCCTTTTCAAGTTGGAGCATATCTATTTATAGTTATAGCATGTTACATAGTGGCTTATGTAACATGGTGATGACCCATAGCTTTGGTAAAAAATATACGCAGTTTGTTATGTATTGGAAACTTGAGTAGTGACTGTCTTTTTGGAAAGTATAGCATCATATATGAAATGAGGATTAGCTTTAATATTTTTAAGTTCATTCATAAAAAAGGGAATTGATGCTAATATAAATGGAAGTATGATTGTCATAATATAGTGGCCGCAAAGAGGCTGGGGCATGAATTTTTAGGAGCCCACATGGCTCCCATGACAGATAAGATTAGAAAGAGTCGCCTTAGACGGTTTGGTCACATAAAACGTTGGCCTTTCGATGATTCGGTTAGGAGAGTAGATGTATTAAATTTGACCTATATTAAGAAAGGTAGAGGTAGACCTAAAAGACTTGATTAGAAAATATTAGAAATGATATATTTTTTTTTATTAGATTTAAATGAGAATTTGACTCTTAACATGGCACAATGGAGAAAAATGATTCATGTAGCTGACCTACGTAATGGGATAAAGGTTTGATGTTGTTGTTGTGCTATTAGAGGAGAAGGTCAAGGCCGTTGTAGTGGGGTAGATGAGGAAGAGGAATTTTTGGAGGTAGATGATGGGCCGAGCGAACCGGCCCCGCCTGGACCCGTGCGGGTCTACAGGCGGAAGAAGGGGGGGGGGGGGGGGGGGGGGGGCGGTGACCCGGCTGGACCAAAGGAGGGACCCCCCACTTAAGTGGGGGTATTTTGGGGATGGGAGGGTCTTTTTGAAAGGGTATGAAGGGAGCTATTAGGGTTTAGTTTTGGCATTATGAAAAAGTGTATTCTCTTTCTAGTTTTCTTCCTCTAGTCTTCTCTTGTGCTTTTCTAGGGTTTTCTTTTGGGAGATCTTGTCCTTCTCGAAGTGGACAAACTTATCTTGTTTTCTCTTGGCTTGCTAATGCAAAGGTTCTCATTGTTCTTCTCTACTCTTTTTGTGATTACTTTCTCATTTGGTGTTGGTGGAGAAAGTCCACTCTCTTGGAGGGGAAATTAGGGCAAAACCTAATTTGTGAAACCTAAGGTGTATCAATTTGGTATCAGAGCTCTTGATCCTAGAAGGCATGGCGTCAAAGAAAGTAGAAGTTTTGGAGGGAGAGATGGGCCAATTGAAAGAGGAGGTGGGTGAGAAAACTCTCATCGATGGAGGGAAAATTTTCATCCTTAGAAGAAAGATTTGGGGGAATGGAAGAGATGATCCGGAAATTGTTAGAAGCTCAAAGTTGTTCCATCAAACCCTAAAGAAAAAGGGAAATCTCCGGTGACAAACCAAAACCCTAACCCTAATTTTCCAATTAGGGAAGAAGGAGTAAATCAAAGCGAAGAGGGCATACAAGGGCAATGGCCAAGGGAAGGAGGAGAAGGGTCGGGAGTAGGTGGTGCCCTTGGGGAATGACCGGTGGTCAAGGGGGCCGGCCATACATGGGCTCGGGAGGGGGCCACGGCACACGTGAAGGGTGGCCGAATCAGATGGGGGGGTTTCCGGAAGGAAATCGTGCCACATGGGAGCAAGGAGGAAGAAGGGAAGACTACGGCATGGGCTACGGAGAGCCAAGAGAAACCCCCATGGAGTGGGCTTCAAAATCCTTACCCGGTGGAGAGAAGGGGAAGGCCACAAGGAGAGGGCTTTACTCAGGGGACTTGGGGAGATGGAAGAACCTTCCACCGAGCTGACAACCGCATGAGGAAATTGAAGATCCCTATTTTTGAAGGGGAGGATGCATTATATGGATGGATCTACAGGGTGGAGCGCTACTTTGCAGTGAATGGTGTCACAGAAGAGGAGAAGTTGATGGCAATCCCGGTATGTTTGGAGGGGAAGGCATTGGCCTGGTTTCAATGGCTTGAAGGGAGACAACATGTTAGAAGTTGGGAGGAGTTCAAAGACCTCCTACTGCACAGATTCAGGGTGTCCAGCGAGGGCACACACTATGAGCAGTTGGTGGCTCTAGTGCAGGAGGGCACAGTGGCAGAGTATAGAGAGCACTTTGAGCTACTATCAGGCAGATTGAGAGAGAATTCCAGATGACCTTCTAGAGGGGAGTTTCATGAAGGGGCTGAAGCCTCACATCAGAGCAGCCATCAGAGTAGTGGCTCCACATGGGTTAGTAAGGATCATGGAGACGGCACAGCTTGTAGAGGACAAGCTGAAGGTGGAGCCACCGAGGAGATCAGGGGTGTCTTCTTACCCCACTTACCGACCACCACTCATGGTTGGAGGCCCAAGGGCGACGACCATTCTTCCTCCTAGAGAGATAGCCAAAGAGAAACCCACTACGGCAGTGAACCAAGGAGGGTTCAAAAGGTTGACTGATTCGGAGCTGAAGGAAAAAAGGGCCAAGGGCCTTTGCTATCGATGTGATGAGAAGTTTACACCAGGGCATAGGTGTAAGGAGAAGACCCTACATGTGATCCTAGTGGGGGATTCAGAGGAGGAGGAAGGGGATGCAGGAGCAACTGAGGAGGAGGGCGAGGAGGAAGAGCATCCTCATTTGGCTATGGTGGAGGTTTCACTCAACTCCATAGCCGGATTGACATCACATTCCACCATGAAGCTAGAAGGAGAGGTTGCAGGTTGCAAGGTGATGGTGCTGATTGATAGTGGGGCCACTCACAACTTCATAGCTTGCAGATTGGTGGATAGGGTGGGGCTACTGGTGACCCAAGGGAGAGGTGTCGGAGTCATGTTGGGCACGGGGAAGAAGGAGCGCTGTAGCGGGCAGTGTAAGGGAGTGACCCTTACATTGCAAGGGGAGGAAATAGTACAGGACTTTCTACTGTTAGATTTGGGAAGCACTGACGTGATACTGGGGATGCAGTGGCTCCAATCCTTGGGAGAGATGAAGGTAAACTGGAAGAAGTTAAACATGGAGTATGGAAAGGGGAGCAGGAGGGTGACACTACAGGGAGACCCCAGCTTATGCAGAACCAGAGTGGCCTTAAAGTCCATCTTCAGGACTTTGAGAGATGAAGGGGAGGGCTATCTGATAGAGCTACAACAAGTAGACAGGGGGACCGAAGAGGAATCAGAAGTCATACCGGAGGCGGTTCAGGATCTTCTACAGCAGCACTCCACAGTGTTCCAGATGCCTAAAGGGCTACCCCCTGTCAGATCTAGAGAGCATGGTATTGTGTTGAAGGCAGGGGTGGCACCCATCAGTGTGCGACCCTACAGATATCCTCATGCTCAGAAAGAAGAGATAGAGAGGTTAGTAGCAGAGATGTTGGAGGCTCAGGTGATCCAGCCTAGTGTGAGCCCGTTTTCCAGCCCGGTACTCTTAGTGAAGAAGAAAGATGGTAGTTGGAGATTCTGTGTAGACTACCGCGCCCTCAACAAGGAAACTGTGTTGGACAAGTTTCCTATTCCTGTAGTAGACGAGCTTCTGGATGAACTTGGGGGAGCCACCATCTTCTCCAAGGTGGACTTGAAATCTGGTTATCACCAGATTAGGATGAGGACTGAAGACATTCAGAAGACGGCATTTCGGACACACGAAGGTCACTATGAGTTTTTAGTGATGCCGTTCGGGCTCACTAACGCTCCCTCCACCTTTCAGGCCCTGATGAATCAGGTCTTCCAGCCCTACTTGAGGAGGTTTGTTTTAGTTTTTTTTGATGATATCTTGGTGTATAGCAAGTCTCTGCAGGACCATCTCGCTCACCTTGGGTTGGTACTCACTACCTTAAGGGAGCATCAGTTATATGCCAACCACAAGAAGTGTTCTCTTTCGCTCAGAAGGAGGTGGAGTATCTGGGACACATCATTTCCGAGAGTGGGGTAGCTGCTGACCCCACCAAGATAGAGGCCATGGTGAAGTGGCCTACACCAAAATCCCTTAAAGGCCTACGGGGATTTTTGGGGCTTACTGGCTACTACAGGAGGTTTATCAAGGGCTATGGTTCCATAGCAGGCCCTTTGACTGATCAGCTGAAGAAGGACAACTTTCAGTGGGGGGAGAAGGCAGAGGAAGCCATGAAGACTCTGAAGGAAGCCATGACTAGTGCCCCAGTTTTGGCTCTTCCAGATTTCACCCAGCAATTTGTGGTTGAGACTGACGCTTCAGGAGTGGGCTTGGGAGCAGTGCTCATGCAGAATCATAGGCCGATTGCTTTTTTCAGCAGGATCTTATCACCTAGAGCGAGGTTGAAGTCAGTTTATGAGCGGGAACTGATGGCCATTGTGTTGGCCATTCAAAAATGGCGGCCTTACCTATTGGGGCAACGATTCATAGTTCGTACTGATCAGAGGAGCCTCAAGTACTTACTAGAGCAGAGGTTGGTGGCAGAGGAGCATCAGAGGTGGCTGGCAAAACTCTTGGGGTATGAGTTTGAGATTCAGTATAAGCCCGGAGCTCAAAACAAGGCGGCAGATGCTCTTTCCCGTGTGGAGTGCTCACAGCTGATGGCACTATCTGTTCCACGATTGGTTGATTGGGGTGAACTGGTGAAGGAAAATCAACATACCGAGGAGTTAGAGAGAATCCGGGCGGCTATCCAGCAGGGGGAAGGGGGGTTCAAAGGGTATCACCTAGAGAACTCTCTCTTTTATTATACAAAGGGAGGTTACTACTACACCGTGACTCAGCATTTGTCCCCATTCTTTTACGGGAGTATCACGATAGCCGTATTGGTGGACATTCGGGGGTGGAGAAGACCTATCGGCGGGTGAAAGCCGAATTCTTCTGGAAAGGGTTAAGAGGAGATGTCGAAGACATGGTGAGCAAATGTGATATTTGTCAACGGAACAAGTATCAAGCTTGTGCCCCTAGTGGTTTGCTGCAGCCCTTGGTGCTTCCAAACAAGATTTGGGAGGAAGTCACCATGGATTTCATTGAGGGGTTACCCAAGTCGGAAGGATATACGGTCATCATGGTGGTAGTTGACCGTCTGAGCAAGTATAGCCATTTCATTCCACTACGACATCCTTTTTCAGCTCCTACTGTAGCATCTACTTTCATCAGAGAGGTGGTTCGATTGCATGGGGTCCCCACTTCTATTGTCTCGGATAGGGACAAAGTCTTCTTGAGTTCATTTTGGAAAGAGATCTTCAAGATGCAGGGCACATTCTTGAAGCGGAGTACAGCATACCACCCACAGACAGACGGACAGTCCGAGGTGGTGAACCGGAGCGTGGAAACTTACTTGAGATGCTTCGTTGGGGAGAGGCCTAAGCAGTGGGTCAAATGGCTGCCATGGGCAGAATATTGGTACAACAACCTGTTACCATACCGCCTCTCAGTTCACACCTTTCAAGATTCTTTATGGAAGAGATCCACCACCGTTGGTGAATTATCAGAAGGGGACGACCCCGGTATATTTAGTGGATCAATACTTGGAGGAGAGGGATAGGGTGTTGGGAGAGTTGAGGGAACACCTATTGAGGGCCCAACAGATCATGAAGACCAAGGCGGATGCTCACCGCAAGGATGTGACATTTGAGGTTGGAGAGATGGTATACTTGAAGCTAAGGCCTTACAGACAGAAGACCTTAGCTAGCAGAAGGAGTGAAAAGCTCTCTCCACGATACTATGGGCCTTTCGAGATCGAAAGGAAAGTTGGGATGGTGGCCTACCGTCTCAAGTTACCCCCTCATTCCTCCATTCACCCTGTATTCCACGCATCGCTATTGAAGAAGAGCATAGGGGATCATACTGTGGCCATTCCTACTATACCCCAGGGCCTCACAGAAGATATGCAATTCTTACTAGAGCCACTACATGTGAAGGAAGTGAGGAAGAATGATCAAGGCAAAAGGGAGATTCTCATCGAGTGGAAGGACTTACCGACACATGAGGCTACTTGGGAGATATACGAAACCATGCAGGCGCAGTTTCCAGACTTCAACCTTGAGGACAAGGTTGATCTTCTAGAGGGCGGTATTGATGGGCCGGGCGAACCGGCCCCGCCTGGACCCGTGCGGGTCTACAGGCGGAAGAAGGGGGGGGGGGGGGGGGGGGGGGGGGGGGGGGGGGGGGGGGGGGGGGGTGACCCGGCTGGACCAAAGGAGGGACCCCCCACTTAAGTGGGGGTATTTTGGGGATGGGAGGGTCTTTTTGAAAGGGTATGAAGGGAGCTATTAGGGTTTAGTTTTGGCATTATGAAAAAGTGTATTTTCTTTCTAGTTTTCTTCCTCTAGTCTTCTCTTGTGCTTTTCTAGGGTTTTCTTTTGGGAGATCTTGTCCTTCTCGAAGTGGACAAACTTATCTTGTTTTCTCTTGGCTTGCTAATGCAAAGGTTCTCATTGTTCTTCTCTACTCTTTTTGTGATTACTTTCTCATTTGGTGTTGGTGGAGAAAGTCCACTCTCTTGGAGGGGAAATTAGGGTAAAACCTAATTTGTGAAACCTAAGGTGTATCAGTAGATTAATAAGAGGTCAAGAGGACTCGAATGAGGACGCTGTTCGATATAACAGTTTTCTAAGTTCTTACCGCTTTAGGCTAAACTTCTATTTGTAATAACTCTTCAATACCAAGTATTTCCTCCACTTTGTTCATGTTTGACAGGCCGCCCTCACCATTATTATGTTTTGATTGTTTCTCTATAACTCTTAAAGATAGATTTTTTTTTAAAACTGATAGTAACTATATATGTCATGATTCAGTTTTACCTTGAGGAATTTCAAGGAAGACATTCTACCATTTTACCTTTTCAAAGAGGGAATGTATGGGAAAAATGATAAATTCGGCATGCAGGCTGAGAAAGCCTAGCTACATAAATAGTGCGCTCAAGTATCATTTGTTGGCCTTCGAAATCTAATTCAATCAAATGATCTGTTTGAACTTTAAATATTATTGCATCCAGTTTCTCAAAGAAGAGAATGTTTTACTATAATTTTAAACTGAGGTTTAGTAACTTCCTATCCTGGTGTCTCTGATGGGTTATGCTTTGATTTCAAAAGAAAGTTAGTTTAGCTGTTAAGTTGTGTTAGATGCAAGAGTGAAATTAATTTAAAGCAATATCTGAATAGAATCTTGGAACGCATCTGAAGTTTATTTTGGTTCAGGAATTGTTGGTCGGATATCTCCAAAGACATGGGCAGCTATAGAAATATTTTTGTCATCATTTGCAAGCGAAGATTATGAGGAGATGGCTTCTGCATTAATTGAAATGGGTGCTACGGAGCAAAATGTTGATGTTAAAGCCTTTGCAAGAGACCTTGAGAAGATTTTTGCAACAATACAGGTATAGTAATAAGATTTTATTTTGGATCATTCTTTTTTTTTTTTACATTAAAATATATATTTCTACATTTGTGTGTGTGTGTGTATATATATATATATATATATTTTCTGTTGACCTATTTCTTTTGATGAACTTGTTACTATAAATTATCTAAGTGAAGCATGGTAAAACTGAGGTTAGGATTCTGAAGGAAAACCGCCTTGTGACACTGTACTTTTAATTGATTTACCCATTAAAATCACAATACAGTAAACAATCAAAGAATTACACAGTATAAACAAGACTATAATGTGACATGTTGAAGACTTGTAAGAAAGAAGTTCATAATTTTATAAGCTATAAAAAGAAAAGGAAAAAAATAAAAAAGATTCCAAGGATTTTTTGTAAATTTAGGGTAATGTTGATCATTTTCTATCGGTGAAGCTAACAATGTTTACCTTCCAAGGCTACAAACTGCAAAATGTTGGATCCGATGTAATACTGGAGCTATTACTAACTTTAATAACAACTTTGATCTAACTTTTCTTCAAGAAATATGTCCTGGATAGTATTAGGCACCTCATAATCAACATCTGCAGGGGACTCTACTAAAGGAGCCTTGCAAGGCATAAAAGTAGGTTTAGTGTAGGATTATCTAGTCTCTCTTGGCCTACTTCTTCAAGCTAGAAATCCTGTATAAAATAATGTGAATACTTGTAAATTTCATACCATCTACAATACCTGAGCAATGCTCTTCATTCTGCATCGACTCAATGAATTTTGAGGCTTTTGTGAGATGGCATGCTGTAAGAAATACAAAACTTTGTTCAATACCTTACATTTCGAGGACATATGGTCGAGTCTACTTTGCTCATTCAATGCAAAATGCAAGTGCTGCTGTTAGATTACCATTTTTTTAGTAAATTAGCATGTTCCATGGACTGATGCAAGGCAATTCAGAAAACTTTATCCTTAAATGGAAGAAAGGCTGCTGGAGATATGCGTAAATTCCACCATACTTCACTAGAGCACGTTCTTCTAAGAACAAACTGATGCGGGCCACCACCGACCACCGCCGACGCCGACCGGCAGAGGGAGGGCCGGCGACCCCGCGGCGCGCGGAAGCAGACGGAACGGGCGCCGCGCCGTTCGACCCGCCGAAGCAGGGACGCGGAGCGGGACGTGCCGATCGGCTTGAGCGGAACCGGTCCATTTTTGGACCGGTTTGGCTCAGGTCTAGCCTGAGCCGGGCGGTTCAGCTTGGGCAGCCCACTAGTGGGTTTGGTTGGGTCTTTTGCTTGCTATATGTAGGGATTAAGGGGGGATTTCTAGGGTTATGCAAGATTGAAGTTTTCTCTTAGCCTCCTTAGTTTCTTTCTCTTGTTTTTTCTAGGGTTTGTAGTGGGAGATCTTGTCCTTCTCGAAGTGGACAAATTGTATCTTGTTTCTCTTGGATTTTGAATACAAAGGTTCTTGTTCTTCCTCTCATCCCTCTTGTGTTGATTTTTTCTTGGATTTGAAGGAGAAATTTCATCTTTGGAAGAGCATTAGGGCAAACCCATACTTGGGAACCCTAGGGCGTATCACAAACATGCAAATTCCATTGGTCAGATTTTAATGCTTTTAATGAGAATGTGAATCCTTGAAAGTAATTTAGAACATTGCCCTATACTTAATACATCTGATATTTCTAGAAGATATTATTAACGTTCTCTTAAGCCCAATCTCTTTGACTAACTCGGATACGATTATACTACTCTCTCTTGATAGATGGTCATGATTCAAGGCAAGCTAAATAAAGCATTCAATCTTCAAAGGAATAGGGAAATTCAAAAAAATGCTTATCACATGGGTTAAATAGGTATCCATAATCTATGAACTTACATGTGTTGGCAGCCCTTGGATTTTTATCGCATCATCTATATACCAAGATCTTCACTATTAGCATTGGATTCTAGATGTTGGGATTGTATACAATTCTAAAGGTTGTTTTTTAAATCTCCACTTTTACTTAGTACTCACTTCCTGTAGAGTAGGGCTAGAATTTTGCAACCAGTTAATGGGATATAAATCGAGAATAGGAGGAATCTGATAGAAAATACTTGAGTTCGCAAGTAACCCTAATGGGAATACTTGAGTTCGCAAGCAAACCTAACAATATTCGGTAAAATCAGCGGGGAAAATAGAAGAATTAGGGTGGAAGCAATAAAAAATCAGTAGATAATTTTATAGAAATCAAAGTGAAGCAAGAACGAAACAAAGATACAATCGATCCTCAATTCAAGAGGAGAATCGTTCTCTCCCAATCTCTAGACGAGAAGCCTAGAGCCTATGATGCATAGACACGGACACGGCGACATGGATTTGACACGACACAGACACGGGACACGTCAGTTATTGAAAATATGAGACACGGACACGGGTTGGACACGGTATTATAGTTTTTATATTTAAAAAATAGTGTATAAAAATTAAATAAGTATAATTTTAAAAATAATATGAAAATAATAAGTCATTTAACTAGAATTTGTGTTTAAAATGATTAGTATTAGGATGTCGAGAGTCAGACGTCGATGTCGTTTATCAGTCACCAAGAGAGGAGATGAAAATACCTTCACTGCCAAAAAGAAATGAAAATGAGAATATTCGATGATTGAGTATTAAGTACGGACGTTGATTTGGTGTTGTGAATAGGAAATAAGAAATTTAGTTTAAATCCCGCCAAATATAAGAAATTATATTTAAAAAAATTCATAAAATATTTAAGATACGCGTGTCGGACACGCGTGTCCAACTTGTATTTAATATTTTTAATCGGACATGTTTTCGGCGTGTCCAACAAGTGTCGAAGGAGTGTCGGACGAGTGTCGTGTCGGATACGGTGTCAGACACTGCACGCCTCTTTGAGGAGAAGTGTCGGTGCATCATAGCCTAGAGCCCAAGACACCAAAGAAAACTTCAAGAGAAATATAGTCATGCATGCCCTAACCCTAGCCTCCCTCTTCCTTTTAATACATACTTCCTAATACAAAGCCAATAAAAACTTTCCCTAGAATAAATCAAATTCAAATCCAGTTCAAAAGGATTTCTCTAATTGCTGCCCGCCCCCTTTCCCTCTCTCTAAATCCTGCCCAAAGTGGGCCCCCACGGAAGGAGGCGGCTTAGTCCGCCTCCTGTATACGCGAACCGGCCCAGGCGGGGCCTGTTTGGGCAGTTCAGGCAGAACCTTATCAGAATCAGGTGTTGTGATTTTCTCCTAGACTTGAAATCCTATGATATAAATCAGGTGTTATGATTTTATCTTGGACTTGAAATCCTTGTAGGAATCAGGTTTGTGATTTTCTCCTGGATCCAAAATCCTAAGATCAAAAAGAAGTTCTAGAATTTTTCCCCTTGCAAAATCATAGGATAGAGGAACGAGATGTTTTGATTTCTCTAGGACATGAAGAAAAGGGCTGTGGCTCTTTTTGGTTACGAAAAAGAAAGGATCGACAACTCTTTGAAAAAGAAAAGGATGGATGACTTTCAAAGAAGAAAAGGACTAAACGACTATTGAAAAAGTAAAGATCTGGTTGTTACTGCTTAGGAATAAGAAAGAGGGCGAATTATTGCTTTTGTTTTTTGGAGTTTTGATGAGGGAGGAATTTCTATAACTTTCTCTTAGCATTTCTCTTGAGAATCTTCGTTCCAAGTTTTTTGTTGAAATTTACTCATCTACTTTTGAGATATGGATGATATTCTTCTTATTTATACTTCTCCAATTTTTTTTTTTCATCTTTGCCCCATCTATGTAAGTTTTTCTTAGTTGAACTATGTTAATTTTTTATTCTATTATCTTTGTGCTAATTTTAGTTGCTCCTCATATATTTTATATGTTATTATCACATGATTTCTCTTAGTTGATGACAGCAGGTAGTTTGAACCTCTGACATAAGAATATGGTATCAGAGCTATTGGTACCTAGGCGCATGCCATTTTCCAGGCTGTTGTCGTCAATTAGCATTACTAAATATGAATTTAAGAAGCTTATCCAGAGTAATACTCTTAAGTTTGGAAAATGAAGATGAGAGCATCTTTATTAAAATATTTTTACTTAAAGATTTAAATGAGAATGAACTGCTAACTAAAACAAATGAATATGAGTTCATCTAAGTCCTTTGATTCAATTATTCTTTTATTTGGGAGATGTGATTCTTTGGAATATGATAGATTTTTATACTACAAGGTTATGTAGGATAAGTTGGAAGCTCTGTATATGATGAAATTGCTTAAGAATTGTATATTTGAAGCACTAGTAGTTTTTTGTATTAACAAAGCTACAATACTTCATGAGCATTTGGATGCCTATAATAAGCTTATTTAGGATTTGACCATCTCAAAATTGTAGAGAAAAAACCATTGATTTTGTTTGTGCTCTCTATCAATCTTTTATGAATATAATAACACCTTGTTTATGTAAAATACACTAAATAAGTAAATGTATTTCTTATTGTAAATGATGTTCGAAAAAGAGTGCAAGGAGAAAGATTTCTATTGGGTTTATTGGTTAGGATAGGTAAATATGGAAAAGGCAAGTGAGGGAGTAAGAGAATGATTAAAATCCAAGCCTAAGGTGAAGGGCTAGTGTCACATTTGTAAGAAACTTAAATATTGAAAATGTCATGCTTTAAAATCTAAAGTGAAAGATTTTTTTTTCTTATCCCCTTTATTATCTTTTTAACTTATTCTATTTATTTGTCTTTTAGTTAACAATCAATGTTCATTCAATTACAACCAGATCAATTTGACATTCAAAACCAATTAATTACATTAAAGAAAATAAATAACAATAGGAAAAACATCATTATATTTTCATAGTCAATATTCACATTCTATAATTAGATTACAAAATAACATATACAATAGTTGCTACAAGTTACAAAAGAATACATCTAACCAAAAAACTTAACTAACCAAAATATCAACACTGTTAAGCCTCAAACCGCATGGTTCTTTACTTTTTCTTGAAATCATGTAAAACCACATAAAAAACTTACAAGGCCCACAAGTAAACAAAACTCATTGTTGCCTTCAATGCAAGACAAAATAATCAATATGTTCCAATTCTAACCAATATTATTCAATAAGCAATATAATCCAATATGATTAGTAAAAAGTTTATATAAATCTATAATAGGGGTTGCAGTGAAACAACATCAATTTTCTATCAGTTTCATCTTGATGGTTCTACTATGTGTTTCTATCTATCAAGCACTTTAATGCATTATCATGTGAATGCAAAATCATAACCTCCATTTTAATCGGTGAAATTTAATAATATTATAGTCAAAATGTCTATAAAGTCCATGACTATTATATATAAAAAAGGCACAAGATACAACTGCAATAAATTAGTAGAAAATGCATTTTTATTGATGTAGGAAATATTAAATTCATCAAATTTAAAATCATTGAAAATCAGAGTGAGGTTCAAGTCTTATAACATTCAAAAAACTTTTCCTAGCCGAAGAAACACACGAAAATGACCAAAAAATCAACTTCCCTTTCATCCCTCTCTCCTCTTCATCTCCCTTCTCCCTTTCCTTCTCGAGCAAGATACTACCAAAATGGGGTGGTGGAGGCATTGGGGGTACTTTAGCGCTTAGAATTTAGAATAGTATATATATATATAAACTATTAGTGGCCTAGTGCCACTGCACTCTGACTCAAAGCTGCAGTGCTCTGACCCAGCGTCGCAACAACGCATGTTGAATCCAGAATAACTATAGAACAAAGGCTTCAATGTCGCAGTGGAGATTTTTGGCGCTGCTGCTCTCAAAGGCTAGCGCCTCAGCACTCACAATCTCAGCGTTGCAACGCTCTAAATCAAATATTTCATTTTAAAATATATTATCATAGTTTGGATTGTTATATTCTCCCAATCTTAAAAACACCGTTATCGATATTTCTTTATGAGTAAATTAGAGAGAGAACATTCTTAAAATAAAATTGATTCTATAATATCCAAATTAGAATTGATTTAAAAATAAAAAAATCAATGTTGGATATAAATCACTTAGGAAATCATTGAAAAACTCAACATATAAGAAGAAGATAAATCAAGCCAGTCGTATCATCGAGCACTTCAGGTACCCCATTCACGAACTCCAACCGTCTACTTCCACTCTGAGCATATCCCCTATCCATGTCCAAGCAATAGGCATTTTGTCATTCGGTGCCCATAATTACCGCACCTGAAATATTGTCCTGTCATCCTATAGCAGGGTCCTATGTGTCTTCTCCCACACTAGATACATTGCAGAGTGGTGGGTGCTTTGACAATCTTGCTAGCCCTTTTCTTACTACTTTCACCTATTTTCTTATAATTTTGACCAAATTATTTTGTCAGCTTATTACTCATCATTTGAGTGATCATATCAGCAAACTTTTTATATTTTCATATGTCACTGAAAATGCTTTAATATTAGATTCATATTTCATTCTTTGTGGGTTCATTTGTCTGATGAAATAAATCTTAACTCCAAAACAAATCCTTCAAGCAAAATCAACAAATATAAAACAAATTCTTCAAAACAAAAAATTTTTGTAAACACATTTAATCAATAATTAATGCAATCATTAATGCAGCTTTGGTTACAATCTAACTCGGGTTTGGGGCTAGGCGGGTCGGGTCCGGGTTCAAATTTCTGACATGTTTGTGTAATCGGGTCAGGTTATGGTTGGATCGGTCGAGGATGAGTTAGTTTCAGGTTGGACCCGAACTCGAACTGAAAACTCATTTTGACACCCCTATGCTCAAGCTCTAGTGCAGTAGCTAGTCACCGGAATGAATGCATGCGTGGAGTGGTAATATAATAAGTTTTATGCAATTATGTATTAGTAGTAGTATAATACACAAGTTTTTTAATCCTATTTTGAATAAGACGCCTCAAAGTGCCTCGGGGCATAAAGCCGTGTGAGGCATATGCCTCATTTAAAAAAGCACAAGCCTCACTGAAATCTGTGAGGCTTACGCCTCGAGAAACTCCTTGTGAAATGCAATTCGAGGTGCACTTGGAGGCATGCGCCTTGAACACTTTTTAATTCATGATATATGCATATATAAATATAAATATAAATCTATGAATATACAATAACAACAACAACAAGCCTTTATCCCACTACATGACATCGGCTAAGTGAATCTTTTTTCTCCATTGTGTCATGTTAAGTGATTTCTCATTTAAATCTAATAAAAAATGGCATTTCTAATATTTTCTAACCCAATCTTTTTAGGTCCATATCTCTCTTTATTTTTTTTTAAATAGGTCAAATCTAATACATCTACTCTCCAAATTGAGTCATTAGAAGGCCGACATTTTATTTAACTAGACCATCTAGGGTGACTCTCTAACACGACCCACCATCTTATAGAATATTTCCTGAAGATTGAGGGTAGGGGCGTCAATTAACACGAACCAAAAATCCGATCCGAACCCAACCCAGAAAATTCAGTTCGGGTCCTAATTCTTGACAGGTTTTAAAAATTGAGTCATGTTTGAGTCAACTCGCTAACCAGAAATCACCTGAGTTTTGCCCGCATCCCTCGTCCCGCAGCCTGCATCCCATTTCGCTCGCTCGCTCGTGCAGTCGTGCTCGCCTATCTCGCTCGTGCAGTCGTGCTCGCCTATCTCGCTCACTCGCTCCCTCTTGTGCACTCAGTCGGGTAGGCGGGTCAGGTTCGGGCCCAAGTTCGTAACCCGTTTACTTAATCGGGTCGGGTTTGGGTTAGACGAGCTGAAATCGGGTCAATCCCAAGTTGGACCTGAACTCGACCTGAAAACCCATTTGACACCCCTATTTCAGAGATATTGTTCTATCATACAACAAGTCCGATGCATTCCTCCACTTTAACCATCCAACTTGAATTTTACTAATATATCACCATCACTTTGAACTATAGACCCTAGATATCTAAAATGTGTACTCTTATTAATGACTTGATCGCCCAAAGTCACAATATCCAAACTAGATCTATTTTTACTAAAATTACATTCCAAGTATTCGATTTTAGATCTATTCAAATAAAAAATTACACCAAACTTCTCAATAAATGTATAGCTTCCATAGTAGAACTACTCGATATGAATCCAAATTGATTTTGAGAAATATTAGTATCACGTCGTAACTTATGCTTGATAACTCTCCCATAGTTTTAAGGTACGACGCATTAACTTAATTTATCTATAATTTGCACACTCTTGTGCATAACTTTTATTATTATTAATATGAATCAACACACCTTTTCCACTCATCTAACATATTTTTAATCTTCAAAATAATATTAAAAGATTTTATAAGCTATGAAATTCCTTTATCTCCTAAACATTTTCACACTTCTATTGGAATATCATCAGGTCAATCAACTTTTCTATTCTTCATTTTTTTAAATCATCTCTAACTTCAATTTTACTAATACGTCAATAAAAATAAAAATCTCTATTTTCATTTTGGGTGATAAGGTCACTACGGCCAATCATATTCTCACAATGTTTATTGAAAAACTTATCAAAATATCTCATCTACCTTTGTTGAATATCATCTTTTAATAAAAGCACTTTTTGATTTTCATCCTTAATGCACTTGACTTGAAATAAATCCTTACTTCTCTCATCTCTTTGTTTAGCTAATTTATACATATATCTTTCGTCCTCCTTGGTATTTAATCTATCTTATAAATCATTAAAAGCTATATTCTTTGCATTGCATATTATTTTATTAGACTTCTTACGGGTCTCTTTTTATGTTTTTCAATTTTCCTATCTTTTACACTTATACCAATTTTTATAACAAAGCTTTTTATTTTTCATCTTTTCTTGCACATTTTTATTCCACCACTAAACATTTTTATTATTTAGAAATTTTCCTTTTGATACTCCAAGAATATCCTTTGCAACGTTCTTAATATCACTAACAATGTTTTCCCACATAACATTAATTTAGCTTCTTCATGCATATTTAAAACCTTAAGATCTTGAATCCTACTTTTACAAATATTTTTGTTAGTATTCTTTAAATGTTATCTAAATGTCATCTAATTCTAAGATAATATTTTACTTTTTTTAATATTTCATCCATTCATCTTAAAGTTCAAAACTAATAAGCGATGATGGGTACATAAACTTTCACTTGAAATAGCTTTATAATCTTTACCATCTTTCTTTTCTTAAATAAAGTATTAACAATTACGAAATTTGAAATGGACTAGCTAGAGCAAAATCATAATTCTTGTTTCATGGACTAATTTCTTTGTCCACATTCATCCATGATATGAGAACCTTTGCTTATTTAACACTGCATCCGGGCGTCAGTGCAGTGACCTTTGCACACTTCTCGTTATATTCAGGTCATACAATGTGTCATTTTCAGGGAACTCCCTAACATTAATATAATGTAGAAAGTTTCTTCTATTAGGTCAGTTTTAAATGTGTATAATCAACAACACTCATATTTAATCACTTTATTTAGTCGTTTTAAAGAAGTTTGTTTGTCCATATAGGCATATCATAGTTGTATGGTTTGTTTACTTGCAATTTTATCAGCATATGGAGCAACTATAATAAAACTCCCATGAAACAGATTTCCAGAAGTAAGATTTATAAATCTATCACACTTTATCAGCATTTCAAAACATCTATCCAAGTGTCCATATAGGCATATCATAGTTGTAAACATTTATTTTAATTGTTTAGTTTTAACTCTAAAACATCTATCCTCACTTCTTTTTCCTCTGGATGGGCCCAAGATTTATAAATCTATCACACTTTCACACTTTATCAACTATTAAATTTTAATTTTTGATTTTTGATATTGCACTGAACTCAAATTACATTTCATTTACTTAAATCTTTTTTAAAATTTTAAGCTCTTTATATTTTAAATATTTTTTTTCGTTATTCTAATTTCTAATTGTTGTAGCAGATGTCTCACTTATCATAATTATGTAATCTGTAAAATTTTACTCGTTGAGATACGCTGAAATACCCAGCCTTAGACAAATCTCATCTTTATAAGTTGCCCTTTTCACCTATAGCAACCTCTAATTCAGGCGATGACACTTTAGAGGTGAAACGCTGGGAAATAATTTAGAGAAGATTTCTCATTGTACATTCTGGTTTCTACATGGCAGTCTTACAAAATAGTCCATCCTAAGGACTACCTAACAAAGAATCTACAGTAATGTAGTATGTGCTACAAGTCTGATAGAAATATGAAAAAGAAATAAAAGATAAAAGAATACTGTTAGGATTATTACCTGTCCGACCTTCCATTAGTTACTTAGCAATGTTTCAAATATGCTGAATTATCTAGATTTGACTGCCAGTTCTTTTTGTGGAAGAGATGAACGAATATTTTTTTTTGGTGAAGAGGAACCGTCCGCTGTGACGCTCGGCTTCGCCGAACGCGCTTGGTGGTCTGTAAACCTCGGCCGACCTACCGGGCCACCCACGCCACTGTACCCGCATCCGGCACTTTAAGTCCCTCACTGAAGGGGTGACTGCCACTCGAGGGAATCGAACTCGGGATAGGAGGTTCCCAACCGAGCACGCCCCCACCGGTTGGTGAGAGATGAACAAATAAATGGTTGTCAATCTCCTTCCTATATTTTGGATACAAAGAAGAAAAAAAAGGAATAAATCAATTGTGTTGAACAGTATTGATTTGTATTCTTATTCCACAAATTAATTTCTTAACTTAGCTTACTTTCACATCTGCGTGAAATTATTTCTTGATTTTGACAGGACCTGGATACAGAAATTATTGTTGCGACTTCTAGGGGACCAAATTCACGAGCAGCTGTTGCTGCCAATGTAGTAGTTGATGAGAGGCAGATGAATGTCTTATTTCTTGATGTGGTAAGTTGATTTAGGCTTCGTTTGAGACGACTTTTTTATTGCTCTTAAATCAATATTTTAGTATAAAAATTACAAAGTTTGTACTAAAAAACTACTTTAAGAAACAATAATAAAGTCGTCTCAAACAAAGCCTTAGACTTCAATGTTTTTCAGAACTTTTGTCATTAATTGAACCATCAGTTGAGATCTCCACCACCCCATTCTTTCCAATCTACTGAAAATTTGCAGGTCCGAGTAAGTGAATCTTATGGTCTGAGATTTCCAAGGGAGTTTGCTCTGCTTCTGAAACAACTTCTTTACTTTGATCGCTATACTCGATTGCTGGCTCCTAATATGAACATGCTTCAGGACCAGAGGATCACTATCCTGTCTAACCGAAGGATCGGAAATAATTAGCTGATTGTTGCAAATATTTGTTGTCTTCTTCATAAAAAAAGTAGATTGTATAGAAAAATAAGGAATGTATATGACAATAAGTGTATGTTTTAAAAAATATATTTGATTAGTCGATCATACCGTTGAATTTTGAATTTGGATAACTGTATTATTGTACATCCATAAATCTATAAGTGCACCTACACTAATATTTTAAAATACGTTGTGTTTTGAGTCAGAGAAATAGAAATCTCTACACTAATATATATCAAATGCTTAAACCTGCATTTTTTTTTTAAAAAAAAATTTGGAATAAAATTTACATAGGGTCTCCTACACGTTAATTAGGAAATAGAGATAACAACTCCTTAAAGGATCGATAACTCCCTAAAAATACAATATTCAAAGAAAAATTTACGAGCCATCAATTCAAGCTATTACAATAGTTAATCAAAAGAAAAATATATGCCAATACAGCACAACTGACAGATCCTAAGAAAAATAAGGATAAAACAAAACCAGAAAAGTCGTGCAATCACCAAAGATGTAAGATAAATAAGACAAAGACAACAACAAATTAATCCGCAATCAAAAGAATTGCAAAGAAAGAGAACTCCAACAGAAGGAGATGAGACCAAAAGCGAGGTAAAAATTAAAATTACTCAACAGAAGGTAAAATTAATGACTCAAGGCTATTACGTCCTCCGACCGGACGTAGTGGAACGTCCAGTCGGAGGCAAATTCCCGCAAAAAAATGAGAAATACCGAGCAATACCATACAATAACGAGGAATACCATCATCTAAAGACCCAATACTGAGTTATACCAAGCTATATCGAGCAAATACCGAGTTATACAAAAGTTGTACCCAGTTTTTCTAGAAAAAACTCGGTACAACTCGGTATTTCTCAGTACATCTCAGTATAACTCGGTATTGGTCTTCACAGAGCGGTATTCCTCATTATTATCAAATAATACATAGCAATACCGAGCAAATACCGAGTTTTTTTATGGGATTTTTGCCTCCGACCGAACGTTCCTCTACGTCTTTACACCGGACGTAATAAAAGTTCCCCGTCTTGAGTCATTCATGCTCCTATTTTTGACTTCATCCTCTTTTTTTTACAACTCTTGATTGTCACTAGATTCCTCCGCGCAACTCTAGCACTCAACTCTTTGTATCTCTCCTCTACTCAGGTGTTATGCCTATAGCATTTGTCTTCTCCAATTCTAATTTCACTTTTTATTTTTCTTGAACTTTTAATCATTTTCTTACCAAAGTAGAAGTTATTTTGTCATTGAGATTTTATTATGATATTTTTTTCGCTTTTTCAAAAAAGATTTTGATTTGTAATATTAAAATTTAAAAAAATTATTAATTGTCGAGCTACTAAGCTTATGTTCTTTTTATTATATAATAAGAGATCGAACGACTTCATAAATAGTCTTTGGTGTAGCTGATAATAATCTCATAGAGCATACTAAAAAACCTTTGTGGAATTGTGTTATAAAACTTAACAAAATAAGATCATTATAAATCATATCAAAGAGTGATTATAGTGATTCGTTCGCATTTTGCATTGATGTGCAAAGCAACATGAATAATAATTTAGGCCCAATAACCTCTTAATTTGGTCTCCTTGTTTTATTATACATTAAAGCTTCATTTGGGACGTCCTTCTTTCTGTTTCTTAAAGCTTCTTTCCAGCACAAAAATTAAAAATTTTTGTACTTAAAAAACTGCTTAAAGAAGCAGAAAGAAAGACGTCCCCAACGATTAAATCTTACACAATATGACTTTGATGTGGTTATACATCCGATTGGCTACATCTGCACATAATACTAATCCATATTAGATTTTCACTACATCACATTTAAGGCTTCATTTGGGACAGCTTTTTTATTACTTTCTAAAATGAATTTTTATTTTAAAAATTTATAATTCAAGCAATTATACTATAAAGTTGCTGTACAAAGCAACAAAAAAACTGTCTCAAATGAAACCGAAATCTCACGTGCAACTCCTAAATTTACTCCTTGAGAAAGTGAAGAAATATTCACATAATCTCGATTCAAGGTCATGAGCTCCTACTTCTTGATCACAAATGCCATTGAAGTTCACAAAGCATCACCAAATCCTACACGATACAAAATTATTCTATGGTAAATTATTTAATCTCAAAAAATTTAATGAAAATTGCTTAATTTTATGTATGGTAAATTAATTAGCAGAAACGGACATAATATTAACCTTAATTTGACAAAAAAAATTTCTCTTTTAAACTTCACATTATATCTTACAAATTATATCAAAATATTCTCATATAATTCACATTAGAATAAAAAAATAAAACATTCAGAATAATAATACCAATACTCACAATTAGAAAATATTTAAAATCTTCATTATAATAAAATTAATTCATGATATTATTTCTATTTCTATTTAAATATTGTCTAATTTTGAATATTTATCTTATAACTTCAAATTTGTTATGACTATCTTAATATAAATTATATCATAATATCTCCATATAATTTTCTTTTATTATTATTATGTGATATTGTTCTTATAACTAAAATTTAAAATCTAGACTGATTACCTGGCCTTGCATTAATATATGAGAGGCCAGATGTATTGTTCCTATAAAGGGAATACTTTTCGGGTAAACCGTGGACGAACAGCAACCCGTCCATCATTTTAGTACTCGAATCGTGGATAAGCTCGTGATGTTGATACAAAGCTACTTAGGCTTCGTTTGAGACGATTTTTTTTTTTGCTTTTTAAAGCAGTTTTTTAGTATAAAAATTTTAATTTTTTTACTAAAAATTTGTTTTATGAAGCAGTAAGAAATCCGTCCCAAACGAAGCCTTACTCTTGATCTGTTCATTAGAAGTTTTGGCTTCAAAATTTATATTTATAACGTGCGTGTGAGTTTATTTTAATTGATCTAAGGCTTTATTTGAGACGACTTTCTTATTATGTTCTAAGACAATTTTTTAATACAAATTTTTAGTTCAAAAAATTTTGTACTAAAAAGCTGCTTTAGCAAAAAATAAGAAAGTTGTCACAAATAAAGTTAGGGACGACTTTCTTACTGCTTCTTAAAGCAGTTTTTTAATACAAATTTTTAATGTTTATACTAAAATGATGTTTTAAGAAGCAGTAAAATAGTCAAACAAAACTTAAATGTCCCAAAAAAAGTACAGTGGATCAAATTGGACATTAATTTTTAGTGGTTGATCTTCATTTAATGTTTCTTTTAATGATTGAAAATAATGTGAATGCGAGCTAATTATGATTCTCGTTACTCGTTAGTACTTCTAAGGTATCAAAAGTCAAAGTTTATTTACTGTGATCTACTACTGAAGCAGCATAGCTTCTATGATGAGATAATTAGATTTTTTCATATAATTCACAGCATAAATCATGATATGTGCTCTTTAATGTCTTTGATATATTACTATATTTTACACATTTATATGATATTTTCTAACTTAGAGGAGGTAATCGTGCGCTGATAGAAAAATCTTATATTTCATTCTAAGTCATGAATTGATCAATGCTTACAAGCTTTTCAACATATTTGTTATTTTTTTTTATAATATTGTATCACTTAAAACCGGCGGCAATTACGCTGGTGATGGTGTCGAACTTATCACATACCGGCGAAATTTCTAGCAGTTACAAAACTGCTGGAAATTTTGACTGTTAAACCGCCGGATATTGCCTGCGTTTAATTCTCCGGCTTAACCACATCAAATTTCGCCGGTATATATTAGATAATTTTCTTGTAGTGATAAATAATTAGAAATTCCTAATCAGATATCTATATATAATATAAACATTAATATGAAATGAGTTGAACAAAAAAAAAGATTTAAAAAAAGAGTGAGAAATTATGAATAATTTTTGATAAATCATTAATGTTAGAACCAAATCAATTGTCCTACCTCAACCAACACCGGTAAGTTTTAACCTTAATTTTTGTTACTTCTTTATCAATTACTTATTATGGTCTCTCTTTTTTTTTAAGGGGTTGTCATAGTTTCTTAAAACAATTTTTTAGTGCAAAAATTATAATTTTTATACTAAAAAATTATTATAAGAAACAATTAAAAATTCGTCCTAAATGAAACCAATGTCGCTTATTCGAAAGCATTAAGCCTCAAGAAACTATTCTGTGCGCATACGAGACATAGAAAACTGTTCGATTTTCTGAGCTGCGCTTTTACTGTAGAAAGAACACCGGATGATTCTCCGGTCCGATCTCCGCACAGAATAATTCATCTTAAACCTCAACTTTTCTGTCCGAATCACCACGCGATGCTCTCTTAAAACTTAAAAGAGAAAAAACGGATGAAAAAGCTATGATTCACAGTAAAAATAAAGAGACCTTTTTCAAAAAAAAAAAAAAAAAAAAAAAGAAAGTAAAGAGACCTTCTCCGATTTCTTTATAAAATAAAGTATCCTTTAAACAATTTTACAAAAAAAAAAAAAAAAAAAAAAAAGACACAGAAATTAAATTTGGCTGATTAGCTGTAAGTCAGGAACAATTATTACGTCCTCTGACCGGACGTAGAGCTACGTTCGGCCCCCAATAACATGTCGCCACGTGCTATTACTCTTTACCGCGCGGCCCGACGACTTGACTCGGACCGGAACCCGGGAATGCTATGTTCGTGATTTTCTCAGTATTGCTCGGTATTGCTTTGCAAAAATGAGAAATTCCGCTATGTGAAGAGTGAAGACCAATACCATGCAAATACCGAGTTGTACCGAGTTTTTCTACAACTCGGTAAAACTCGGTACAACTCAGTATTTGCTCAGGATTTGCTCGGTATTGCTAGGGATTTGCTCGGTATTGCTAGGTATTTGCTCGGTATTGTTAGAAAAAACTAGGTACAACTCGGTACAACTTGGTATTTGCTTGGTATTGCTAGGTATTTGCTCGGTATTGCTTGGTATTGGTTATTGCCGAGCAAAATCGATTAATACCTAGCAATACTGAGCAATACTGAGCAATTTTGGGTCCGTTTCGGGTCGGGTTGTCGGGCGCGCGGTAAATAATGAAAATGCGTGGCGCGTTTCTACTGGCTGCCGAACGTAAAGTTGCGTACGTTCACCGGACCAAATAAAAGTTCGTAAGTCAGCTTCTTCAATTTTTCATTCAACTACGGAGTTGCAATTTTCTCATTAACTCTATCTTACAATATAATCTTCGATGGGAATTTTTGAAAAAAAAAAAAAAATTATCACGTACAGATTTAACGTAAGATGGTTACAAAAAAAAAAATAAAGTTGGAAGGACTAAAACAGGTGGTTGGATGTTGGAAGTTAGAAGTTGGAAGGAAAGTAATAGAGCCTTCCATCTCAATCCGTGAGGCTGTGCGCGAGAAAGGCTAATTAAAACCCTAATGATAAGGTAACGGAAAAGTATTCGGAACCGTCGGCGACTAAAATAATAATATAAAAATATTGACTAACAGCATTGTCAATAATTATTTCTTTAATAAATTATTGAATTGAGTTTGAGATAAATTGAGAAAACAAGTAAAATTAGGGTGGTCAAAAATGGGTTTCGGGCTAGGTTTGAGTCGAACCCGAATTTGACACAACACTTTTTTTTGCAAACAGATCGGCTTTTCAGTCCTGGACCTGACCCGTTTCTTTTACATTTTACTTCAATATTTTTATTTAATTAGATTTATTTAAATCCAAATTGAATTAAGGTAAGATTTACTTCAATCAATTTAAAATAAACCAAGCTTAATTCAGTAACAGGTCAATTCAGATTGATTTCGGGTTTCCGGGTCAACCCGATCCCGATCCGGTTTTACAAATGGGTCTAAATCCCTACCGAACCCGACGAAATTTTCGGGTCGGATTTTTCGAGTCATGTAAAATATTGAAACCCCTAATTAAAATGATCTAAAACTATATTAAATATCATTTTAATTAATTTCTCAAGTCTTTCAATACTATTTTGATTTCTCTTTAAAGTGTTGAGAGACTAAAATGATGTTTCAACATAATTGGGAGTCATTTTAGTCTTTCATAAAGAGTTAAGTACTGATCATTTTAATCATTTGTTCGAGATAAATATAATATTAAATTTTAATTGATTAAATTCAATGATTATAATAATCACTTTAATTAGAGTTTTATCAACCAACTAATTTTTTATTAAAAATTAGAACCCTCCTTGACTTTTTGGAGAGGCAGAAGAAATCTTACTATAAGATAGGAGTAGGATGATAAATACAAGCTGATTGATTAGTACTACTCAGGCTAACTAGGCCATAATAAATATGAGAACGTGGACATCCAACTAAACAACGATGAACTTGATGATGAATAGGTGTGATGAATATGAATCTAAACTAAAAGAATTACATATATTTCCATCTTTTAAATATCAAACAGAGCTCGCAACTCAATGTAAGTGAAAAACATAGTTACATTATTGCTCATTGAATATTTATAGATCTGACAAGTGCCGAAAAAGTATTTAATAGTTAGCAACATGCTACAAAATAATATATAAGATCGAACAAGGATGAATATTAAAACATAAACAATCACTCGCTGACTTGCCTCACTCTGCAGGCTTCTTACCCTTACTTGAAATCATATAAAAATCACATAATGAGCACATATCCGAACAAGTAACTAAAACTACTTACTTTAGAGATTAATTTATCGCTCCCGGCTCTGCTAGGGTTTCGCCTATCCGTGTCGGCGGTGGCTGCTGATGCTCAGCGGCGTGGTCTTCCGTCTGGTTTCTGCAGGGGAGTTTTCTCTTCTCTGTTTTCATACATTTTGCTTTCTTCTCGATGCTTTTTGACCCGGGCATCTCCTCCGGCCCTTTGCGGCTGGATGGTTGTTCGTCGGGTTGAGGACCCTGGTTTTTTGGATAACTCGTTTAAATCTAGGTCTTTTGTTGAGGCTCTCTCTGGTTCTTCCTCTTCGGAGCTTTTTCCTGATCTTCGTCATGGACCGTTCCGAGGTTTACCTTCTTTGTGGATTTCTGAGGCTGAAATTTGTGCGCTTTCTGTGCCTTTCCAATTCGCCTTAGTTGGTTTTTTCCCCATGCGACGCCCGTCGCTGGATGCCATTCGGAAATTTTTCTTTGCTCTCAAACTCAAAGCCGAATTTTCTGTCACGGTTCTGGATCAGACGCATGTTTTGATTAAATTGTCTAATGACCTTGATTACAGCCGTGTGTTTTGCCATCGATCTTATATCGTGAACAACTGTTTTATGAAAATTACGAAGTGGTCGCCTCTTTTGGATATTGGCTGTGAATCGCCGGTCATTCCAATTTGGGTATCTTTTCCTAAATTGAGACCTCACCTCTTTACTCCCCGCATCCTTCACGCTTTAGGTTCTATGTTCGGTAAACCCTTGAAGGTGGATTCGGCAACTTCTGTAGGATCGAGACCCTCTCTTGCGCGTGTTTTAGTCGAGCTGGATGTTACTAAAATCTATCTGACACAAATTTGGCTAGGTCCTGAGGAGTCTGGGTATATCCAAAAAGTGCAATTAGAAAGTTTTCCTGAATTTTGTGAGTCTTGCAAGTGTCTTGGCCATATTAAGGGTCATTGTGCCTCCTCTGTTTTGCCTATTTTTAACTCTAATCCACCCCCCGCTGAAAATATTAAACCTCTTGTTGATGGTGTTGTTGCTGAGAACCAAAACATGGCTGAGAATGAGTTGATTAGGAATCCTGTAAGTGTGGTGCCTCCTCTGGCGTCGGTCTCTTTGCAGGTAAATGAGGTTATGTCAACTGTTGAGCTAGTTGTTTCGTCTCCTGCTATGGAGGCTCCTGCTGTTCATGAGGAGGTATTGGCTGAGCCTCCCCTTATTCATGTTTTGTTGCCTCTGGAGTGTGAGAATATATCGAATGTTGAGGTGAATCCTAATAATGAGGAGGGTGTTGTTGTGGCTGTGGCTGAAGGTTCAGTTTCTCCTCTACCTGGCGTCGAGGCTTTGTCTCTTCCGATTGTGACTGTGGTGAATGATGAGAAATGTGTGAGAGTGGATAATATGCAGAATAATTCCGTGTGCACTAATACTTTAGTTGATGTTCCTATCAATTTGGTCGATACGTTTTCTATGGTCAATCGGTTGGGGGACAATTCTGGATTTGATATTAGGAACCATATGGATTGGTTGCATGGCTCATCTGAATTTGAATCTGAGTCCGATTTTTCGGAGTGTGATGTGTCCTCTCCGGATATTTGTGGTGGTTCAGACCCTGGAAACGATTTTAATCTTGTTCGTGATAGGCCGATTATTTCGGTAGCATCTCGTGGTAGATTTCGTGGAAGGGGACGGAGGAGAAGATAATTTTATGGATGGCATTTTTGCTGATATTTCTTTGTGGAATTTGGCTATGTTCTCTGTGCTTTCTGGATGTGGAGTTTTGGTTGGAAGTATGGAATTTATTGCTGGAGAGTTCATATTGTGTTGGCATTTATTGGGTCCCTTCGTCCCTTCGTTTTGCCTGCTAGCCTGAATTGGACGATGATGATGCTCCCATTTGCAGGCCCCTTGGACGGTCTTCGGGCAACCAGGGTTCCTCCATTTTTTCGTGCGAAATTTAATACATGAGTCCAATTCTTATGGCTTGGGAGCTGGGTATTTTATCGCTGCAGGTCTTGGAACTTTTGGTGCTGACTCTTATCCAAGCTTTCCTTCAGTTCGGTCAGCCGCTGCTTGCTTTCAAGACCTTTTGGAGCTTCTTTCCACAGTTTTGGTTACTTTTACTGCTATTCAATTGTATTGGGTGATTTAGTTGGGGTCTTTTGACCCTCATTAGGTTTTGTTTTTTGCTTATGGTGGGTAGCTTTTTGCTTGTAATTTATTCTCTTTTTTTTTATTAATATATGGGCTTAGGCCCCAATTTTCCAAAAAAAAAAAAAAAAAAAAAAAACTAAACTACTTACAATTGCATTTAATGCAAGGCACAAAAATCAATATGCTTTCTCTAGTTCCCATTAGCATCAATCAATAGCAAAACCAGTATGATTAGTGCGGTCATATTATTCAATAAGTAAAAGAAGTCTATAAATCTATAAACAAATCAATAAAAATGCTATCAATAAATAATAAGTGTTGTACAGTGAAACAAGTATAAATTTTCTATCAATTATACTTATGATGATGATTTCATCGCATGCTTCTATCAATCATGCATTATGCCATATATAGTTGTTTATCAATATTTCATGTTAATATGTTATATCAATACAATATGCTTATCAATGTACTGTATCAATATCCCTATCGCATACTATGCCATATGATATTAGTATTAATGCAAGTTTTATTTGATCAATCAATTCATATGTTATCATGTAAATATAATCAAGGATGTAATTATGAATAGCGAGGCAGAACATCTAATTTTAATGTGATATTTTTAACATATGCAACCTCAACTATCAGCTAGTTGGCCATTAGCTTTTAATTTAGTTTCAACTATCAACCAGTTGGTCATTAATTTTTATCTTATCATTATTATTAATAAATCCTAAATCAAACTACAGGTGGATTTCAATAAATCATTAAGAGCTATCGCCCTCTTCCCTTTAATATAATTCAAACAATTAATTATAGGCTACAATAGGGATTATACCACAAATCTTTCTTTTAAGAAAATCTTGTCAGCCCACCCTCCTACATACGGTATTAATATTTTAAGAGCAAACCTGTATTAAATATACTGTTGGCAGTTAGTCATCCTTGTTTACATATAAATATCACTTTTATCTTATATCAGTTGTATTATTTACTATGTTAAGTCAATATTAGATATGAAGTATATTAATCTATGAAATGCAAGAAAATCTATGCACTATACATTTACTTTATAAAATTATAATAATCAATCTATCGGGTGAAATTTAATAAAATTATAGTTGAAATATTTATAATAATCATATCAATCATACATAAAAAGTTACACGATGAAAGTTTGATAAATTAGGAGAAAATATATTTATATCAATTGGGAGGGTGATAAAAATTGTAGAAATCAAACCCATCAAAAATAGGATTAAGAGTTTAGCCACTTACATCAACTAGAACAAAATCCATAATAAAAGTGAAAGATAAAAATATCCTAAATCACTTTCTCTCTCTTCACTAGCTACTCCTCTATCTCCCTTCTTTTCTTCTCCTCCTTTCTTTCCTTCCCAATAAAACAAAATGTGAGTGAGGGAGGGGTGGTGGGTGGCAAGGGATATTTAAATGGAAAAAAATATGTTTAGTGTCTGGAACCATGACTTGCAAGATCCAATGTTGCTCTACTGCATACTACCTTCAAAGTTATTGTAGAATAGAGCTCAACATTGCAGTAGTGCTTTCCCTGCATTGATGTGCTTACTAGTCTAGTACGACAGTGCTGCCTGCTAGATTAGAGTTTCATATTCTCCATGTTTAAAAGCCTTTATGCCACTTCTTCTGAGTATCTTAATAGACCTTATATAAAATAAGAAATTGATGTTTTTAGCTATAAAGTGGGTGGAAGAAATTGTACTTGCTCATCTCCAACAACTAATTAAGGCAGTGATCAACTTTTCTCTAGTCATAGAAATTTAGCTTACCATTAACTAGCATCACTAATAACATACCTTAATTCTTTGAAAAGAAGATTGTTTGCTAATTTTTATACCAATAATGAGGTCAATATGAAATTCACCTATGTTGCACCATTCTCAATCTAATGGCCAAGAAGAGGCAACCAAAAAATCATCATCAACCTAGATAAAAAGGTCATTGACAACCAGGGGAGTTGGGTAGACAGTTTATCATCCATCCTCTCGACCTATCATACAATTAATACTAGCAAGATGACATGATATCTAACCTTTAGTTATGTGGTAATGACCCCTAACAAGATCTAGCACTTCATAGCTTTGAACTCAAATAACTAGATGAGTTCAAAACAATAGATATGCTTAACAAATCAACTTAGAACTAATAAAATAAATAAAAATTCTAGATAATTTTTTTAGTGAAAGCACCAAAAGCTAGCATTAGCTTTATTACTCATGCTCAATAATAAAAAGGTTTTAGAGTTTAATGTTGAGAATCTCATCCTTAGAAAGGTTATGGTAGCAAGGAGCACTATCTCAAGAGAGTACTCAACCAATTAGGAAGAACCTTACATCATCATCATCATTAAAATAAAAAAATAAAGAAAATAAAGAAAAATAATCATATGAAAGAAACCTATATGTTATAAAGTAAGGAATGCAACATCATCTCGAGAACATGTCATTTCAATGACTTTAAACTATTTTATCCTTGTTAATAAGCTTTTTTTTATTATGTGTAAAAGGGTTATTTAATACGTAATGGGTATAATCTTCCTTATTATATGAGAGCGGAGGTTAGAGAACTAGACAAGAATCATATGATTTGCATATGTTTTTTTTTTTTTTTTTGTTTCTTACTAAGTTTACTTGTATACCTCAATGAAAGAATTTCCTTAGATATCCAGCACACAAACAAAGAGAGAGAGAGAGAGAGAGAGAGAGAGAGAGAGAGAGAGAGAGAGAGAGAGAGAGAGAGAGAGAGAGAGAGAGAGAGAGAAGTAAAACACCTGATCTTTATTACACGAAAAAGCCTAAAGAGGGAAAAACCATTGTGCCTCGCCAATGTGAAGAGATTACATTAAATTTGAGTGAATTACAAAGGTTGACCCATCCCTTAACTTAGATGCGGTCAAATTACAATATTTTGGAGAGTTAGACAAATGTATGGACATAGTTGGACAGAAGTCCAATGGCGTCTGGGTAGAAGTTCAACTGATGGGGAATGATACGACGAAGGTTGGGCGAAAGTCCGACAAATCTCAACGTCATGGTGGATGTCCGAAGGCGATTGGAGATCGGGTGGAAGTCTGGCAGTGGTTGGCGTCGGGTGGTGGTTCGACAAAGGTCAGGCTGAAGTTTGGTTGCAGTCGGTGGCCAGGTGGAAATCCGATGATGATCGGGTTGAAGTTTAGCGATGGTCGATGGCTGGGTGGAAGTCCGGTGGCAGTTTGCGGCCGGGTCGAAGTTCGATGGCTGTTTGTCCCAGGGTCGAAGTCCGACTGTGCTTTGTAGTTGGGTGGTGGTCCGACGACTGTTAGGCTGAAGTTCGGTGGCGGTCGACGGCCGGGTGGAAGTCTGTTGGAGGTAGGCAGCGATAGGGAAGTGGTCCTACGACGGTCGGCCTGAAGCACGGTTGGGGGCCAGGTGGAAGTTTGGTGGCAGTTGATGGCCGGGCGATTATCTGAAGAAGGTCGAGTTAAAGTCCGCAGGTGTAAGCATCCGGGTGGAAGTCTGGCGATGGTTGGCGGTCGAGCGGTGGTCCGACAATGGTCGTGTTGAAGTATGGCAGCAGTCGGCGAACGAGTAGAAGTCTGGCGATTATCGGCTGCATGACTGGCGGTGGTCCAACGACGGTCGGGCTGAAGTCTGGTTGTGGCAAGGCGGAAGTTTGACAGTGATTGACGGCTGAGAGGTGGTTCGATGAGTGGCACACCCTGTAAATATAGAGAAGACATGAGTGGCACATACTGTAAATATAGAGAAGACATGGGGCAGGTTTAGAGTGCTCAATCGGATGGCCCGTATTAATTACCCTGATCATAGAGTGCTATTCAATTATTTAAGTGCCTTAATGAAATCGAAATTCAACGATCTTGAGCACGTTGGATTCGTCTCACCTAGCAGCTCAATTTGACTATAAGCATTCCATATTTGTATATCATTTTGTCATCCAAATAATGCTTTGAATATTTCAAATGTGGTTCTGGCCCCGATTTGGACCTATTTGGGTTTGGGTTGGACTGATTTTGATGTTGTTAGGTTCGTTTTGAGGCATTCAATTTGACTATAAGTTTGCTGAAATTGAAATTCAGATGATCCCGAATTTAATTTTGAAAGTTTCCAAATTGAATACGCCTCAAGATTCGTGCATGATCAAGACCCTTTTTTATGACGAATCAATCATAATTCTTTTTTTTAGTATTGAGTTATCTTAAGGATATCATAATTAAGTGAGCTTATACTTACTAAATTCATCTCATAGAGATATTTGATTTGATTATAATCACGTAAAATTTTAAAATCATTTGATCCTCCTATTCATTTGATCAGAGCTCATTTGGACACAAATACTCATTTTTTATATTAATAGTTTCATCTCATCAAGATATTTAGCTTATCACACTACTGATAATTCTAAATTTAACATTTAAAAATTTTAAATTTTAATACGCATCGATATTTACGCTGAAATGAACGTACGATCATATTTGGGATGAGATCCTCGTTTCATAACTAATACGCATGAATGCATGATGATGCATGCCCCCAGCTTAGCTGTATTGTACCGAGGAGGATTCAGCCTTCATATCAGTACAGTTAAAAACTGTTCGCTACATAATAAGCTACATCACAGCTACACCAACTGTGCCACCCTATCTCGGATCCAAGCTCCCAATCTTCGAGCTTATCAATCGTAATTAAAAATATATGAACTCGTGAGATACAAAAAACACTGATAAAATAATAGATTGACAAGGTAGTCCAGTGCGAGACCTGTTTTATCCTCTTCCAGCTGTGCCAACTCCCAACCCCCCATCGCCACCTCTCGCTATCCAAATTTATTCCATATTTTCCAAACTTTCTTTACTGGCCAAGTCTCTCCGACCCCACCACTGATCCACGGCCTCCGTTAGGTTCAACGCCATTAGAAACAAAAACCCAAGTCAACCCTTCTCTCTTCTCTCTGGCACCCCCCGGAAGCCTCTGGAATGCCCCTCCCTCTTCTTTCTCCCCCACCTGAACAATTTATGTTTCCCGTGATTCCCAACTGAGCAGAAAAGAATTTTCAGCAGAAAAATACAAATCTCAATATTTTTATTCCATTTTTCCCGATTAAAAAAAAATAGAGTATAACGTCCTTTACGTAATACCTTGAATTGTTGACTGACTTTTATTTTATTTGAAATAAAAGAGCCGTGACTCAATTAAATAAATAAATAATAATAATAAATCGATGTAATAATGGGCGGCGAGATGAGCAACTTGCTAAAAATTTAAAGAAGAGATAACAAAGTCTGTAAGAAACAAAGAAGAATAGAAAAGGGTATATAGTGGAGTACACGATGGGTACTGCGGACAGATTCAGAGAAGAAGTATATGACTCCAGAATCAAATTTATCAGGGCTTTATATATCCGTTGCTGAAGCAGTATAGCTCATAGAAGGAGGAGAATGTATTAAACAACTGGGTTAAGCAAATTACATCATTAACCGAAGCCCATTAAGAGACACAAAAGCAGTAATACTGTAATAGTAAATGCAGATGACCCATTCAATACCATCAAAAGAATTATTATCGCTAAAAATTATCTAAAAAAGATACTCCAATCCAACGGTAACATTAAGGAAGGGCAATCTCATAATAAAAGCCTGTCATTATCTCTGCCGATCGTCCAGTACAATTAATATCGTATTGTACGAATAGTTCAATCCAATTAAAATTCATCCAAGATAATCCCCGGGATTACGATTTGACTCATTTAGTTAAATATTAATTTGATTGACTAATGACATGGATTAATTTAGGCATAATTTCAAATATCATACAATACGATTATTTCAAAAATTAAAATTCAAAATACTTGAGTAAATCTGATTAGCGACTGGGACTCGAGCGATTGAGTTAGTACAGTACAATTAGTTTTACAAATTTAATCTCTCAATTACCCACAATTAGTACAATATGTGTGCACAATTGTCAAGCTAGCATATACATTTTATAAAACTTTTGACTCAAGAAAGATAAAAATAAATAAGCAAACATACATACTCTTGCAAATATCAAACTTATTCTACCTAGTCCTAAATCTTGATCATTTATTTATGCATGGTGTACGATGTACCTAAATTGTTAGTGTGCATAAGATAAATATGCAATAATAGTACTAAGAGAATAAAAGTAAAATTCAATAGTATTTATTATCATCAAAATCATAAGCATGAGATCCCGGATTGCATCAATCTTCCCCTTTTTTGTGATGGAAATTATTATTAGTTGAGTTTTTAAGTTTATTTTCTTTTTGCTTAATCTACCCCTTACTAATTGATTTCTTTTAAAAACAGGGAAATTTTATTTTTTTATTTAAAGTATATCAAGGCTCAAAATAAACACATAGCAATCTAAAAATAACTGAACTAAATTAAACAACAAGTACAACCCATAATTTTCCTACTTCCCCTTTTGACATCACCCAAAAAAAGAAAAGAAAAAAAGCTGAGAAAAATAATAAGCAACATAAACTATAACAAAAAAAGAAACTACAACGCATCACACAATACTGGAAGTAGGAAGGTCCCTGATCAGATGGTGATAGTGGTGGTAGCAGAAAGTACTTACATATAACAAAAAACTTGTCACTGAATTAGGCTTGATCTACCTTGTGCTACTGCTGAGCTGCTCGTGCTACGTACTATTGGAGGCAATCCCACTATTGAGTACACTATTGAAAATGTGTATTCAACTGTACATCGAGGAGGTCAAATATCTCTACCATCGTGTCATAGAGCTAGGACTAGTATTTAGGAGTTGGTGCTTGAAGCTCTCCCCCTTCCTCATCAAACTTATGCTCCTCTTCAGTCTCATCCCCCTAGTGTCTACGAAAGAGAACGTGAAATGAACCATTGGTATAGATGATAGGGAATATGTATGTTAGTGTATGCATGATACATAAGCTGGTATTTCTGATCTAAGATATAGGAAACTATGGGTCCTAAAGCTAGATTTTTTTTACATCAGACTCATGTTCATTTAATGGAAGTAAGATTTCGAAAATAACCAATAATCATGTGGGCTTCATCAAATTCTGTGCCAGATATGATCAGATAGGTGATGACGAACTAGTGGGGTGATATTGACTCGATCTCTAGTCTTAGGTAAAATGGAGGTTCAAAGGACATGCTAGATTATATGCATTTTTTTAAATTACTTTTTGAGTATTTTGTATCTAATTATTCAAGTGGTGTTACCCATATAAAAACCATATTTTTAGTATTTTTTTTTTGAGTTATGATTGCTACAACTTTACCCCGTTCATTCCTCGTCTTTGTCGGTTACCCCTTCTCACTGGACGTCTAAAACTAGTCATCGAATCTCCTCATATTCGATGTCTAACTATCAAAGATGAATCAGATGTCATCGTAAAAATTAATTATGACTACAATTATGATACTAATGCACTTAATATAAATTAATTCGATATGAATGAATTTAATAACCTAGAGTCAAATAAACCTCTTACTAGTTGCTTAAAAATAAAAAAAAGATACCTATCAATACATTTGAAGCTTCATGAGCCTGTTATAGCATCATTAAGAATACATAAGATCATATATTTGGGTTGCTCTTGAATATGATGTTGTAGTGTTTCATAATGTGCCATTTATTATTATTATTATTTACTACTATTTCTACTATAAAGCAAGGTGCTATTAATACTACTAACGTGTTAGGAATTATTATGATTGTCATTTGTTAAGATAAAATTTTGTAATATTTTATTGTGCTAAATCCGAGTGAATATGTTTGTTTTTAGTTGATGCTATGCAAGAATTTCTAAGTAAATGAAACAAAATCACAAGTATTGAACTAACAACATAGCACCGGAATCATCAGTGACACAATGTTGTTAACGCCCCGGTGCCGCATCAAGACATTGCAACGCCAGAGTCTAAAAGAAAATGACATTTAATTCAGCACCCCAACAAAACCAAGTTCAGTGTCGCAGCGCTTCACATAGACACAACATTAAAATCAACATTGCATCATTGGAGTCTCAGAAAAATTGCACAATACTTCAATGTCAGAGCGCTAACCAGGGAAGTGCCACAATGCCAAATGACGTAAGAAGGCTCCACAATGCCCAACTTTTTGTTGATCCGCGGCAAAGAAGTTATGGAAAAGAAGCGTCGGGTCTGATCAATCAATCATCGCGCTAGATTAGCAAATAGCTGTGACGGGTCAGCCTAGCATCGCAACGGAGATCATTTAGCAACGGCGAAGTGCTAGTTCATAATATAAGTTCTATCCTTCATATATTTATCATAATGTTTTGTTCAAGTAAGATTTAGTTGGAAAAATGGTTAGATTGATTGAACTTGAGTTTGAGATTAGTTTGCTATGTAACAGTATATTTCATTTTTTAATCTTGTTTTTTTTTATTGATTTATTTTTGAATGAGATTGTTCTTTTTATAATTTTCTTGAGTGTCTTTATTTTTTGTGTGATTATGTGAGGATTATGTAGAATGTTAATTTTTATATATTTTAGAGTATGATTGAATGACTATGTAAAGTGAGACTTTATTTAAAGCCACACCTCATGTTTTTTTTGTTGGTGAATCTCATCTTATGCTTACAATATTTTTTATATGGTGTTTGAAATATGAAATTGATGTGTAGTGGATCACACACCTCATTATCTTTACTTACTCTTCTTGACAATTTTATGCAAATAGTTTCTTACACTTGAATGATAAACATTAAATTATGTTTGACGTTAAGCCCAGTCTTGTAGTAAAATATATACTTTAGACTTTAGACTTATGTATAAGAATTATTTATTATCATTTGTGTGATTAGTTTTAAATTTTGCCTAAAGAGAAGATAAGGTGGATGTAAAAAATTTAAACATCTCCTCATGTGTGAGAGAAGACGAGGTAGATACGAACATCTTCTCAATATGATAGAAAAGACATCCAAGGAATGTGATTTACAACTCGATCCTATGTGATCAAACAAGCTCAGACATCTCCTCGATCAATGTGATAGAAGAGATATCTAAATGAGACTATAACTTGATTGTTTGTAACTAAGAAAGCCTAAATATATTTTAACTGTATTAGATAAGACATTAAATTTGTAATGGAAATTTTGAGGATCCTTCAATATGGCAGAGGAGATACAAAAGGGAGAGAATGACGTGGAATGATGGAAAGATATAGGAGGGATATGACCTATATCTTTAATTGTTTGAAATCAAGCAAGCCCAAATATCTTATCTATGTAGTAGAGAAGATATTAAAAATGAGCTTAAAACTTGGTCAAGCTAATCAAGATTGCTCGGATGTCTTCTCAATATGATAGAGAAGACATTAAAGATGTGATGAAAATAATAAGCATCAAGTATCCCCTAAATGTGATAGAGGAGATGCAAAAGGGAGAGAATAATGGGGAATTATGGAAAAAACATATGGATTATGGGACTTATAGCTTTATTGTAGGAAATCAAGCAATTCTACACTTCTTAATATGAAAATATGTCAAAGAATGAGACTTATAACTTAGTCATGCGTAACCAAGAAGGCCAGAATATCTTCCAATAGGAGTGTCAATTTTTGACACGACACGAAAACCCGACCCGGACCCGACCCGGACCAGCCGGGTTGGACCCGACCCGATTTCAAAACGGGTCGGGTTCGGGTTCCAGAAATCGACCCGTTTCAAAAACGGGTCGGGTTCGGGTTGACCCGGCGGGTTGCCGGGTCAACCCGCCAACCTGTTTAATTCAAAAAATTTTGAAATCCCGCCCTCTGCCCGCTGCCCCCGCCCCCCCCTGCCCGCTGCCCCGCTGCCTCGCTGCTCCACGCGCCGCTGCCCGCCCCGCTATAACCGCGCCGCTGCCCGCCCCGCTGCCCCCCGCTGCCCCGCCCCGCTGCCCTCCCGCTATATATGCCACGCGTGACGCGCCGCTGCCCCGCTGCCCCCGCCGCTTGCCGCGTGCCGCGCGCTGCCCTCGCCGCTGCCACGCTGCCCCGCCGCCGCGTGCCGCGCGTACCGCGCGCCGCCGCATCGAACTGCTGCCGCGCGCTATATGCCGCCGACGCCTGCTGCCATCGCTGCCGCCATCGCGGTATCCGGGTCGTTTCTAGCTTCGGGTCAACCCGGCAAATAATAAACCGGGTCGGGTCCGGGTTCGGATTTTCGACCCGTTTCTCTACCCGGGTCGGGTTAGAGTTGACCCGTTTTCCACCCGGGTCAGTTCGGGTTCGACCCGAACCCGACCCGTGACCCGAAATTGACACCCCTATCTTCCAACATGGTAGAAAAGATAAATGCATGGACTTACATCCTGCCTGAGTTAGGATGCCAATCAATTCACCTAGTTACTTTCAACAACAACAACAACAATAACATCAAGCCTTTATCCCACTACGTGGGGTCGGCTACATGAATCCTTTTTCTCCATTGTGTCCTATTAAAAGCCAAATTCTCGTTTAAAAGCCAAATTCTAGTTACTTTCAAAAAAAAAAAAAAAAATCAATTCACCTAGTCATGTGTGAAAGTTCAAGCTGCACTATTTCCAAGGAGGATGAGATAAAAACATCATAAAAGCTGATTAGATGAAAAGGTGCCTATATGTGTAATCTATCCTATGTTGCATATAACCTAGTATAAAATAATCAGGAGATGAAGGAGGTCAGAAAAATCATAGTAAGGTGACGATGGTCAGGAGGGCCATAGTCGGCTGGTGACGAAGGTCAGAAAGACCGTAGTCGGGCAAAGGTGGTCAAAAAGATCGTAAATGGGCTACGAAGGTTGGAAGGACTGTAGTTGGCGGGCGACGGTGGTCATAAAGATCATAGTTGGGTGAAAGTGATTGGAAAGATCATAATTGGGCTACGGAGGTCGGAAAGATCGTAGTCAGCGGGTGATGATGATCAGAAAGATTGTAATAGAGAAAAAGTGGTCGGAAGGTTCATAATTAGCAGGCGACAGAGGTCGAAAGGATCTTAGTAAGGCGACAAATATCATAAAAATCGTTGTCAGGTGAAGGTGGTCAAAAGGACCGTTCTCAATGGGTGACAGAGGTTGGAAAGACCGTAGTCGGGTGTTAGCTTGTGGCCAGGCAAAAGTCTGGTGACTACTGGTGGTCGGGAAAATGTTCGGCTATGGTCAGTGGCTGGGTGTAAATCTGGTGTCAGTTGGTAGAAGTCTAGTGACAATGGGTGGTCGTGACAATCGGTGGCTAGGCATAAATCTGGTGTTAGTTGCCAAGCGGAAGTTTGAAGATTGCATGCGGTTGGGCGGAAGTCTGAAGACAGTTGATGGTCTACGAAAATCCAGCGAAAGTTCGGCGATGGTCGGTGGCCAAGTAGTGGTCGAGGAAGATTCTGGTGGCAATAGAACACTGTTTTCTTTTCGTTGCCTCTTTTCCTTGTCTTTCTTGCTTCATATGCATCTCCCTCCTTGCTTCCTTCCCCTTAATGTGAAAAATGAGGGGTTATTTAAAGCTTTTTGGGAATAGAATGATCATTAAATAGGGAGGAGATCAATGGCATGTTGGGAGTGTTTTGAATGGATGACCGATATCGACTCTCTTGATCATAGATCGTATATTGAGTATTTGAGTGCCTTAAGGATTTTAGAATTTGACGATTTTAAGCTCGTTGCATTTGTCTCGTCGAACCGCTTGATTTTTCTATAAGCATGTCAAATTTGAAATTGTTTGATCATTTAATTTATAGTTTGAACCTTCTAAGTGCGCTTCTGGTCTTCGATTTGAACCCATTCAGCTTGTACTGGGTCAAATTTGATGTTGTTAGGTTCATCTTTTCGAGAATTCCAGTTCGACTATAAGTTTGCTGAAATCGGGGTTCAAATGATCCCAAATTTAATTTCAGCAATTTTCAACTTAATTATGCCTTGAGATTCATGCCTGATCAAAATAAATCTTTGATGATATATCAATTGTATTATTATTATTCTTAATGCACTGATATTATGTGAATACAACGCGTTAATTGAGATATCATTCTTAACTAATTATTATTATTATTATTATTATTTGAATTGAATTTATTTCTATAATTTATTTGATATCAGAATTAAATTTAAATATTAATTAAATCTTAGAAACTTCAACGCAGAAACATAATTATGTATTTAAAAAAAGTATAATTCATACTAGATTTGTATTTAACTTGATTTCCATTTGAGTAAAACTTTAAGGTTACATAAGAAAACATTTAATTTAAATGCTCATATATTTATGCATAAATTATTCAAGTACAAATGAAATTATATATATATTCTTTTATAATTTAAACATTTAAATAATTAACATAATAAATTTCAATTATAAAATATTAAATATATATTTTAAATGCAAGAATGTAAAGGATTGAGCTTATTATATTTAAACTAAGAAAATATCACATTAATTATTTAATATTAAATATTTAATAAAGTTATTTTCATGTTAAACATAATATAGTTAAAAATTATTAAAAACGAGCTTTTCATCAACTTTAATTTTTTATTTATTTTATTTTTAATATGTCAAGATATTAAGGCTCATATTCGATGCACACTTAAGAGAGATTTGATGTCGACTGCTGAAGCACCTTAATATGAATGGACTTCGAGCAAAATATGTGAGCAACAATAAGGTTAGCTAAAAAGTGGATTTGATGAGATTTTATATTAGCTCTATAGATGTTGCTAAAAAGTGGTGTTTTTGATATGTAGGAGAGTTAAAGGCTACAGTTTGTGTTAAGAAAGCACTAAGTTTTTATTGCTATAGCATGCGTGCTAGGACTTATTAGGCGTGTCAATTTCGGGTCACGGGTTGGGTTCGTGTCGAATCCGGAACTGACCCGGGTTCAAACGGGTCGATCCTAATCCGACCCAGGTAGACAAACGGGTCGGAAATTCGAACCCGGACTCGACCCGGCAGGTTGCCGGCTTGACCCGACCTGACCTGGATTTTGGGTTTTGCCGGCGGCCAGCGGACGAAAGGGGCCGGACGGCATGTCAGGGGGAGAAAGCGAGGGCTTGCTCGGGCGGGGCGGGGGCAGCGCGTGGCCGCATGCGGGCGGACGGCGTGCGAGGGCCAGCGCGTGGTCGCATGCAGGCGCTGGCGTGGCCGCGTGGCGCCATGGGCACAGCGGGCAGCGGGCGGGGCAGCAGTGCGCCAGGGCGTGGGCTAGCAGGCGGGAATCCAGATTTTTTTAATTAAACGGGTTTTCGGGTCGGCCCGTTAACCCGCCGGGTCAACCCAAACCCGACCCGTTTTGAAGTCGGGTCGGGTCCAACCTGGATTTTCCGGGTCAATTTTCGTGTCGTGTCAAATATTGACAGCCCTAACTTATGGATTTTGAAAAGGAATATTTTAGAATAGTTTAGATGGGTTGTGAAATAAATGTATGAGATTATTATTATTATTATTATTATTATTTTGAAATAAATGTGAGCAAGGTAAAGTGCAAAGAGGGTAGTCGATGGTGATTATTTACGGTGGCGGTTGTGGTTGGTGCTGGCTAGAGATGAGGAGTGGCTGGCGAGAGGTTCCAGTGGTGGTGGTATGTAGCAGTGGCAGTGGCGGTGATCGGTAGTTGGAGGCGGGAATTGCTGACGGCGTTGAACGGTGACCAACAACATCGATGGTGGTGGTTGGCTACTACTTGTGGTTGACAGCAACAGTGGTGGCGTTGGTCAACATCAACGGTGAGCTGCGATGAAGGTTGGTGGAGGGTAGCAGCATAGGCGATGAATTTATAATGTTTTTGAAGCTCACCCAAGTACGAAGAAATCCAATACAAAAAAAAATGAATTAAAGAATAAATTTTAAATTCATCAAAATTTTATAATATATTTATTTTACTTCAAATCAACAAAAATTGATATTTTAAAATCTTCAATTATCTTAAATTCATTTTATTTCAAACAAATCAAATTGCTCCTAAATTAATTATATGGGAGTCGCACTTATAGTGGATGGTTCTTTTTTGGATTAAGTCAAACTCATTCACGTACACATTTCATATAAAAGACAAGAACTCAAAACAGTCTAAGTTTTCGACCAAAGACCAAGGTGAGCAGTGTTTTATAGTGGATGGTAAGCGGCAAAAAACTTTACTGACTAGATATGCTAGTACGAGTTGCTTAAAAAAATAATAATTAGTATTACTACATGGGACAAAGAGGACTAGAGAAAGCAGTGAGAGGCGGATAAACGTTCAACAGCATGTAAAGTTTGGAGATGGAGTTGGATGGTAGGAGATCAGCCGCGGCCTGGTTTGGGCGGCTGGGATTCTTTTATATATATATATATATATATATATACACACAGACATTAGATCAATATTAAATTTATCAAAATTTATAAATAGACAATTTCTCTTAAACCGAGTTGAAGGAAACCTGATTGAGCTAGCCAAAACCATCCAAATTGATTGCATAGATGACTATCATGTTGAGATTTGCAATTGAACGAAATTGTGATTGAGGCTAGATGTGCGATAGAACAAAGATAGGGATCACGGCGAGATATGTGTTTGAGAGAAGATTGCAATTGTGTTGAGATGCATGATTGAGCGACTTGAAGCTAACCAAAGATATTACATAAATTAATAATAATAGTTATGTAACCAAGCTTAGGCAAGATAAAAATTCAAGAGTTGTTCAACTTAAAATATTAACTTGAAGTATAGCGTCGTGATTGTTAACATAAGTGTTGATGTTGGATTGCATTATTAACTAAACATTAGGTAGCAAAATCATTTTACGAAAGGTTTTATATATGCATCATTTTTCTAACTGAGAACTACTTTCTACTTACATAAATTAATATTTATATTGTTATGTAACCAAGTTTGATCTTAAGATAAATTTAATTAAGAGTTTTCACTTAAATATTAATCTATATACTATATATATACTTGCATGCATGCATGATGCATCTATTATCGCAAGTCTTTTAGATTTTGGCTAGTTGAATGGATGGGTCCATAAAGTGATGACTATTTTGACAAATTATTGAATTTTCTTGGAATATGTTTCATTTGTTTATGAATTATATATGACTTATTGGTCATTTATGAATACAAAACATTGTTGACCTTGCTTTCTGTCTTAAATCCTTGGGTCAAGGAATTTGATCTGGTCAAATTGACCAAGCCAGACCCTAAGACCATCTCCTTTGTACTAAGTGGGTCAAGCCAAGTTTGCTGAGCCCAGACTAAGGTCCTAGGTCAACTTGGTTGACCCAAATTGACCCATACATTCTCCCTTTAAATTTCAAATCAATTCATACTCCATTGGGTCAAATTCTACCTTATTTGGACTCAGTGGGTCAGACCCAACCCATTGGGCCCAGACTCATGCCTTGGGTCAACCTGGTTGACCCATTAAGTCCTTATGAGCCTAATTCAAATATAAACATATTCAAACCCTTCCTAGGTTCAAATCCCTAACCCCCTTTCAATTGACTATGTTGATTGGGTCAACCTTTGACTTTGTCATCCCAAGTCTTACATGGTCAAATTTGACCTATTTAGGTCAAATTAAAGCTCTTTAGTGCATTAAGCATGTTCCTTTTGCTCCCTTGAGCAAACCACAACTAATTCAAGTGGTTTTCCCTCCTAATCATCCTTAGGGATGATCATAGCCATTCATCTAAAGCCTTGAGCTTTAAATAGGGGTGTTAAGCCATCTAATAGAGGACCTTTGTTCTTTCTCTCTCTAAGCGCTCCCACGACGAGATTTTTTGTTTGTGCGCTCTCCATACCCTCCCCCACCTTTCCCGACCTAGAACCACCGTTAAACACCCATCGGCGGCGAGATCGCAGCAATCTGAGGGCTTAGATGTTCTAAGGCTTCCCTAGCTCGATCCCTAGCATTTTAAGGCTTGAGTTTAACTAGAGGATTATTCATGTGCAGTCTACAAGCTCAACCGTATAGAGATATCCCGAATCCATTCATTGGATTGAGATAAATTCAAAACCCAAGACTAGAACACTTAAATCAATATAACTTTTTATACCATGCATTTTAGAACGTGAAACCTATCCCCCATAAATGCTCTTCATGTCTAGATATAGTGTTTAAAATTTTAACAAATTTGGTCCATTCAATCAAGAGAACAAGGCAAAAAAAAATATTTTAGGGTTTCAGAATACGCATTCTGTCTGCTGGGAAGGGATCCGAGCTGTAGATCTTTCGATCAACGGTCGTGGTCTCGTTGTTCCGTGATTTGGATCGACCGCAAAACTCAATCCCGTGATTACGTTGTTCGTCCGACTCGATCAAATCAGTAGGCTTCAAACCACGAACGATTGGACGGCTTTAAGCCACGTCCGACATGGTTTAAAACAGCGGCACCGATTTTTACGCCGTGGCAATCATTAGTAATGATTGCGCAGCGGTGGCAATCATTGGAAATGATTGCATGAGACTGAAACCACAGAACCAATCCGACGCTGCTGCATGGCCCGTCGCCACAGCTGTAGTTTATTTTTTTAATTGATTTTAATTATTTTTAAGTCTAATTTCTTCAATTATTAATTTAAAATTATTTTGAACTCCAAAAAAAATTAATATAATATATCAATTATTTTAGAAAAATGTCCTCTTTAATTTGAAATTAAAATTACCCTTAAATGTTTTATATAGTCTAAGTTATTTAATTAACTCTATTTTGATTATTTAATTAGTATTTTATTAAGCATTTTCATAAAAATTAAGTATTGTATATTAATCTATTTTAAATAATTAATTAATATTTTTTAAAATATATTAACTAAAATTAGAATTATTGTATGATATATTCATTATTATTTAAATAATTTTAACTATTTAATTCTTAAAATTTTAATAAATGTTTATATTTATTAATTAATTATCTTTAAATATTTAAAATATTTATTCTATATTTTATTATTATTCTTTTTAAATTAGATATTATCTTTCAATTATTTAATTTTAGAATTATGTTTACTATTATCATTTTAAGTAATTTATAATCATTTAAATAATTGAATACTTAAGTTACTTAATCAATGGTTAATTAATTTAAAAAAATTCAACTATTTTCTAAAATCATAAAAAATTTATTTTTCTTGATTATGTTAAAATATCAGAGAAATATTTTTAATTATCTAAATTTAAATTAATAATTATTTTCTTATTTTAAATTTTTTAATTAATTATTTACTTAGATTATCTTTAAGTTAAAAATAATCTTTAATTATATATTTATATATTACCTATATATTATTTATACATTAAAATATAGTAGTTATTTAAAATAAATTTTAAGTTAAAATCTATAAAGCACCCTCTGAGTTTATAAAATATTATTTTGAAATAATATTTAAATTTTACAAAATAAATTTTAATTATATATAGTTAATTAGTAATTAAATATATAGAAAATACTTAGTAATTAATGTAATTTAAAATTTAATTAACATTTTAAACAAACTCTAATTTTGAATGAAAGGTGATATTTGTTTTAAAACAATGATATAAAATACATGAATTTTGGATTAAAAATAAAATTTGGTGATTTATTGAAGTTAAAATAGGTTTAAAAGTAATTTAAAACAAATAAATAGCAAATAAAAACAGCGAGCTGACACTTGGAACCTCCGGAGTGGTTCCACGGTCTGCGACCGATCATTGCTAGCAGCGCAAATAGGTTTAAAGTAATTTAAAGCAAACAAATAACATAAAAAGACAGCGAGCCGACACTTGGCTCCTCCGGATTAGTTCAGCGGTCTGCGGCCAATCATTGTCTGGTGGCGCAATGATTGCGAGCTCTGAAAATGATTGCCGCATCTCAAAACCGCAAAATGCGGTTTCAATTAACTACATCAGCGGGGCTGACAACCGTCCGATCTGACGTGTTTTTGAATCATTGGCCTAGATCACGCCGAACGGAATGCGGGATCGAATCCAAGGTCAAACGAGGCCGCAAAATGACTAGATCTCAACCGTTGATCGCGAAATCAACAGTCCAAATCATCCCCGACAAACAACGGTATAACCCAAAGCCCTAAACACTATTTTGGCTCATTCTCACGATCGGGTGCACTAAATCGCATGAAATTTTAACCCTAGACTATACACATGAAGAGCATTCATGGCGGACTAATCTCGTGTTCCAAAATGCACTGTACATGGAGTTTTATTATTATTATTATTGTACATGAAGTTATTTAACCCTATGTGTCATAATCTAGGGTTTCAATTTTACCTCGATCCAATGAATGGATTCAGAAGATCTCTATATGGTTGAGCTTATAGATTATCCTCGTATAATTTCTTAGATGAAGTCAAGCTTCGAAATGCCTTGGATTGGACGGGAAAAGCCTTAGAAGATTTTAAGCTTCGGGTCATCAAAAACTCACTACTGGTGGCTTTGACTGGTGGTCTTTAGCTTGGGGAAAGTAAAGGGAGGTCATGGGAGCTCTCACCCCAAATCTTAGAGGTTGAAGATGCTTGGAGAGAGACCAAAAGCAAGAGTCCTATATTAGATGCCCTAATAAGCCTATTTATAAGCCTAAGCTCATAATCAATGGCTAGGATCAAAATTAGGGCTAATTAAGAGGGTGTTGAGATGATTTGGATGGGATTTAAATGAGGGGAATATTAATAGTGCTTTAAATGCATTAAAGGGGCCTTAATTTGACCTAAATAGGTCAATTTAACCCAAGTTAGACTTGGGTTGACCAAGTCAAGGTTTGACTTGGTCAACATAGTCAAATAAAGCCTAAGGGATGAGGGTTTGAGCTTAAGATGGCTTGGGATATGTTTGGATTTGAATTAGGCTCAAAAGGATCTAAATGGGTCAACTTGGGTTGACCTGGTCAACCAGGTTGACCCAAAGCAAGGGTTTGGGTCCAATGGGTTGGGTATGACCTATTGGGTCCAATTGGAGGTGAAAATTGAGCCATGGAAGCTTTGAATTTGATTTGAAACTAAATAGAGGGGTTTAGGTCAATATGGTTTAACCTAGGTTGACTTGGTCAACCAAGTTAACCTAGGGCCTGGGTTTGGGCTCATCAAACTTGATTTGACCCACTGAATTTAAGGGAGATGGTCTTGGGTCCTTGCTTGGTCAATTTGACCAAGTCAACCCCTTGACCCAAGGAGTTAAGTGAAAAATATGGTCAACAACGTCATTCAGTAGGATTAGAATCTATGTTGTTGTTGGTTGGGCCTGGTCACTATTACTTTTTTGCATACCCTCTGTTGTACTAATATGACACTTATCCATGGACTTTCTTTCTTTACTCTACTTTGGTGATTTATATTTATATATTTACTTTGTGTGCGTAGTAGAACTTGAATATTTTTTTTAGGTTTCTTTCTTTCATATGTGTGGGCTATTTTTGTTAGGCTCTCTAGGATAAAAATCTTTTCTACTCATAGCCAAATTCAAAATTTTTTAAAATTAAATAACATATAAATCTAACGACCTAGGGAATAGCCAGAATCATCTGGGTCCCATACATATTATTGCATTTTCCTCTCTCCTTCTAGAAGAAACTTCCTCGCCTGCGGATATAGTCCATATAATATGGCCTATGAGGATAAGGTGCTGGACTTGGGGAAACTTAGTCTTTTCTAAAAAAATTATTTTTATAAGTCTTTTTTAAAATATCATGCATACTTGATTTGAAGCCTTTAAATAACACGCATTATATTATAAACTAATTAAATAAAAACTTTAATTATATTAGCTATAGGAGCATCCACCATACATAAGTTCAGAATTAATTAAGAAACTCTCTAGACATCGATCTTACTTAAAAAAACTAAACTACCTACACTTCTTTTATAAAACTGGATAGCATGGATTTTACGAACTTAGGTGGTTAGCTAGCTTTCCTTTTCAGGCATGATGTAAGCCTAGATGCATTAGCTAGGACACGGGTGTTAGTGTTGGGTGTAGAATACTAAATCCACCTTAGATTTAGTGTTCAAGGCTACTACATTCGATGTCTCGTAGAACGCCTCATCGATCAGTGGGTAAGTTCCATTTTCTCCAAAGACTATAAATCATGTCTATATGAGCCACGTGGATGACCCCACTTCCATCTTTTTTCCTATGTATGCTTTGAGTGCATGATTTCTTTTCTCTAGTTTCCTTTCAGTGCCTTAATCCCTCCTGATGCTGAGATGAATGGTGCATATTGATTGAGCCCACTTGAATTCTTTCTTTTCCCTTTAAGTAGGATTTCCTAGTCTTCCCTCTGTGTCAATCCTATTTTTGAAAAGAATAATGTCAAATCATTAATCAAGAATATTCTCAAGCTCCGGCCTGAGATGTAATTAACCACGGGGGCTTGGGCCCGTGGGAAACGGAACTCTACCATCAAATAAATCCCACTCGAGTTGATGTATTAGGTGGGGGAAACCTGTTGTTTCGATCAGGCCGTGCATAATATTACCCATCGGGGTACGTTGGCGAGAGCTGCTATCCTCAACAGTTAATCATATGTGTGATCTTATCTGCCCTTCCATTGACCCGCTTGCGAAGATCGCGGAGGCCTGCGAATGTCTCGTCCATCGGGATGGTGCGGTCATATACCCTCTGCACTCTGTCCCCCACACAGCGAATCCCATTCGGAGGTCACATACATATAATATGAATTTGAAAGGTTAATTTTTCATTTAATTAAAATGATTGTTATTTTTCTTTGCTTTGTAATAAAATAATTTATATAATTAAAATTAATATATTTATAAACTATTTATAATTATTATGATATAATATATACTCATCACTATAGGAAATTCAGCTTTTTAGGGAAGAATAATCCGACACAAAACAAAACAAAACCCTCACAAATAATGGTTTGCAGCGGATTTGCGACGAAATTGATTTTGCTATTTAAGCCCACGTCGCAAAAGTACTTACAATAGAACAGATCCATCGCAAATATTTTGAGAAGGATTTGTCGCTGATATATATACGACAAAAATTTACCCGTAAATTATGGCGAAATATCAGTCGTACATTGTGACGAAAAATTCGTTGTAAAGCTGCCACCATTTGTGATGGATATTTCCATCACAAGCAATGATACTAGATCATCATATCAATGTTTGCGACGAAAATTCCACCACAAATCCGTTGGGAACCTGTATTATGAAAAAAAGTAGCTCATTGAATATGTTGTTAAGCTTTTCCAACAGTTCAAATCCAAACAATTTAAAAGCAATAATTAAATATAGTAATAAAAACAATAACATTTCAATAGCTCAAATAAACAACTATATTCCATAAAATTCTATAATTGTCATAACACTCTTAAAGTTTCAATAGTTCTTATATATCACAAAAAAAAAAGCATCATAAATATTTTTTGCATCATAAATGAATTGGGTTTTGGAATATTAGCAGACCCGATCCCCGTAGGATGTAGTGATCCAACCAACCAAAAAAAACCAACTTTTATTCATACACAAGTAGTCAAAAAATTAAATTGCGTTTTAAAAAAAAATAGCTGAATATTAGCATATGCCGATCCATTAATTTTAGCTATTTATTATATTTGGACTTTTTTTTTGTATTTTTATAGGATGTAGTGCTCCAACCAACCAAAAAAAAAAGACCAAATTTTTTTCATACACAAGTATTTTAAAAAATTAAACAATCTCTAATTAAAAAATAATAATTAGCTGAATATGTTTTGAATAGTTTCTTCTTTTTTAGCTTATGATTGATTTATACCTATGTGAAAGCCATACTTCATTTGAAAACTAACCAAAATGCGCCACGTCACCCGTCACTCAGTATCATAGCTCAATACTGCTGGGTATCACTGACATGGCTGAACCAGATTCACCTCAAGATATAGAGCTGTGTCTGGCATCAACACATAAAAAATTTTCCAATTTTATATAGATATTTTACTATTTTTTGAAATAGTTTTCAGTACAAACTTTTTTAAAGTAGAAAAAAATCAATTGCCAAAAGCTAGCCTAAATGAGGTCTTAGACTTCGTTTGGGACGGCTTTTTTATTGCTTTTAAAACGGAGTTTTAGTTCAAAAATAAAAAAAATTTGTACTTTTAGAAAGCAATAAAAAAGCCGTCCCAAACAAAGCCTTAAGTTTTTTTTTTTTCGCAGATCATTTTTGTTTGTTAATTGAGAATTTTAGCTATCAACTAAGTGCTATTGAATTCAAGTCTAACACACATGTTACATGTTACATGTGAGATTTTTTTTTTTAGATCTAAATGTTATTTTAAAAAAAAAAGTAAAAATAAATAAATAAAACTTATAATGGACGTATACAGCTCCGCTCACGTATATGAATTATAATTTCTTCTTTTCTTGTGTCGCCTTCGCAATTACCTCTTGCTCCGCAAGATCAGAGACGGCCTGGAGGCCCGGGACCCAGCTTCTCATTTAAACCACCATCTACCCCATTCATTGCGCACTAAACCCCCCTTTAAATTCCCTCCCTCCCTCTTTCCCCAATCCATTCTCGCCAAAAGCCACCGGGAGAAAAAAAAAATTCCATTTTTCCCGGCCAAACAAACCACTCATCACCCACATTAATCCAAAAACAAAAATTCAAGCATGCCATCCTCCTCTTCCTCCTCGTCATCCCCCTCCCCTCCCCTTCCAGAGTTCAAAAACTCCGTCAAGCTCAAATACGTCAAACTTGGCTACCAATACCTGGTAAACCATATCCTCACCCTCCTCCTGATACCCATCATCGCCGCCGTCGGTCTCGAAGTGGCCCGAATGGGCCCGTCCGAATTCCTTTCCCTTTGGCGCTCCCTGCACTTGGACCTCCTCGAAATCCTCTGCTCCGCTTTCATCATCGTCTTCGTCGCCACCGTCTACTTCATGTCCCGCCCACGCCCGATCTATCTCCTCGACTACGCTTGCTTCAAACCTCCTATGTCTTGTCGCGTCCCCTTCTCCACCTTCATGGAACACACCCGCCTCATCTGCTCCGACGAGAAGAGCTACCAATTCCAAGCTCGCATCCTCGAACGTTCCGGCCTTGGAGAAGAGACCTGTCTCCCCCCTGCTAATCACTATATCCCCCCAAGCCCCAATATGGAAGCCTCCCGCGCCGAAGCCAAACTTGTCATCTTCTCCGCCGTCGACGACCTCCTCGCCCGCACCGGTATCAAACCCAAAGACATCGACATTCTCGTCGTCAATTGCAGCCTCTTCTCCCCAACACCTTCCCTCTCCGCTATGATAGTCAACCGCTACAAACTCCGCGGCAACATTCACAGCTTTAATCTCTCCGGCATGGGTTGCAGCGCTGGTCTCATCTCTATAGACCTCGCCAGAGATCTACTCCAGGTTCACGCAAACTCCACCGCCCTCGTCGTCTCAACGGAGATCATCACCCCCAATTTCTACGCCGGCAACCAACGCTCCATGCTTCTTCCCAATTGCCTCTTCCGCATGGGCGCCGCCGCAATTCTCCTCTCCAACCGCCGCCGCGACCGTCGCCGCGCCAAATACCGCCTCGTCCACCTAGTCCGAACACATAAGGGCGCTGATGAAAAAGCCTACCGTTGCGTCTACGAGGAAGAGGACAAGGATGGCCATTCCGGAATTTCTCTTTCCAAAGACCTGATGGCCATCGCGGGTGAAGCGCTGAAATCCAACATCACGACCATTGGTCCTTTAGTCCTCCCTGCTTCCGAGCAACTCCTCTTCCTCTTCACACTCATCGGACGAAAAATAATAAACCCGAAATGGAAACCTTATATTCCAGACTTCAAGCAAGCTTTCGAGCACTTCTGTATTCACGCCGGCGGGCGAGCGGTGATCGACGAGCTGCAGAAAAATTTGCAGCTTTCGGCAGAGCACGTGGAGGCTTCGCGGATGACACTGCACCGCTTCGGTAACACGTCGAGCAGCTCGCTCTGGTACGAGCTCAACTACATCGAATCGAAAGGGCGTATGAAGCGCGGCGATCGCGTTTGGCAGATTGGGTTCGGGAGCGGATTCAAGTGCAACAGCGCCGTTTGGAAATGCATGAGGACCGTTAAGATACCGTTGGATGGGCCGTGGGGTGATTCCATTGACCGTTACCCCGTCTTCATACCCGAGGTGGTGAAGCTCTAAACTCGAGCTCGCCAGTGCTAATTACCGCCGGCAAGCGAACACGTACTACTGTGATTCTCTCCGCTCAACAACTCTTCCTACCACCAACCGATCGACGTTGTAAAGTAGATGGCTGTTTGATTTGTTGAAATTTATTGTGTGTGTTTGTGAGATTCTATAGCTGATTCGATTCTATTGGTATTCGCTGCTCGATGTTGCGTATTGTATTTTCTCGTGAGAGGAAATGGATCGAATTAATTCAAGCTGTAAGAATTAATGCAAAAGAGTTATATATACAGCGATGGTTGAAGGTGTATTTAATATTTGTTGGGTTACCAGCTCGAGCTGTGGCGGCCAACGGCGACGAATGTGACCGGCATTAGTTTGTTGCCCGGCTTTGTCCCGGCCTTCTACTACATACGGCAAATTATTACGTCCGTTGTCCCGATTTGATCGTCTTGATATCAATTCCAGACGTACTACGTCACCAAAAAATATACATCGAGATCTAGTGTATTCAGGTGAGGTGACGCGTTTGGATTAGGTGTCCGGACGTTCGGTGACCGAGACGTAATAATTCGCCCGACCTTCTCCTACTAACCACTGTCTCTCTCTCTCTCTTTACATATATGTATAAAGGGAATTGCCGAGCTTGCCACGTTGATATATTTAAAATAAATTTCAAAACTTTCGATCTCATCATTTTTATATAAATTAACTTTAAATGCTGGAGAGTCGTAACTTTTTGAATTAGTAAATAAAAAATGATTTTCTGTCCAACGTGTGTAATAATTATTTTTTAGAATAATTAAATAGGGAATCATAAATTTCGAATGAGCAGCTGTAGCGGTGGACGTAATCGGAAGGAAAACATTACGTTGGCGCCTCATTGATTTCAGTAAATAAAGGTAAAAGAAAATTAAATGGAGTGTACGTACTGAATAATGTATAAACAAGTATGGATGTTTCTAGTAGGAATTATTAGGTGAATATAGTTTACGTCATTTTTATGAGCTGATCGAGTTAGTGTTTTACTTTGTATAATTTTATATTATTTGTAATGTATAATAATATAGACTCTAAAATTCAAAAAAACATAGTAATTAATAGGAAAAACTATTCACCGCATAAGATTAATTAATAATTTTATGCTAAAACTAATGTGTCTTTTGTTGTGCATACGCACGTTAAAGACATCTCTTAATATTTAAGCTTAATTTGGGGTGGCTTTCTTACTAATTCTTAAAGTATTTTTTAATATAAAAATTAATTTTTTTATACTAAAAGACTACTTCTGACACCGGCCAGGTAGGGGCTCGACGAATCCACGTCGAGGATCCGGTGACGGTCGCCGGACACTGCTCCAAGAACTTCTTGGAGGCAAGATCCACCACCTAAGAGTCACTCTTAGGATACAGGAAACACAAATGAGATAAACTCAAATTTTATTCATATCAACCATCTATCCTTATTACAAGACATTGGCTACCTATTTATAGCCAAAAGGAAAGCATCATACTAGGCTACACAAACAAAAGAAAGCATTTCACCTCTATAGCCCTATAACTACTAAATGAACTTAATATAGCCTGAAGTTTAATACAATTGATGACTCAGCTCCGGCGTCATACTACCGGGGTAGGAGGAACTTCAGGCTCATAGGAAGATATCCAGCTGGCCACAAGAAGGAGGCGGATTTGGTTGGCTAAACATGTCTTGATATTTCCATCCGGTGTCAATCTTGCATCTAGTACAAACAAAAATATTGTTCACTATTGTCTCCATTTGCCAACACACATCACAGAACAATATATTTTCCTTTGCTTCGTTAACTACACCCAGATATTGATTGAAAAGTAACATATTCAATCTTTTTTTCCTGAATGTATCAAACTCTTGAGAAAGATGGTTGATCATCCTATTAATCAACGCTTCACATGAATGCTTGATTGAAACAACCTTGAAATTTGTGTGGACATCATATGTATTTTGAAGAGCATTTTCTTTATCCGTGATGACAAGCACATCGATTTCCTTTACAGGAACAATATGCATGCATAACTCCATCGGTGCAACCATCTTGCTCGGATCATCATCGTACACGGGCTTATTAAAATCAAGAACTTCAAAGAACATGTCATTATCGTACACGTCATACATAGGTTCATCCAAGATTGGCAAAGACGATGATTTCGGCAACTTATCTTCAAATTCTTGAAATCTGAACTCGGTCGAGGGTGGAGTGGAAGAGAACCGATCATCTGAAATGTCCTCGTCGTCATAATCCGTTCGTAATGATTGAGTAGGAACGAAGGATTTTGAATTCGTCGTGGCAGCATACTTGCCCCAGACACCATTAAAGTCGAGGCCAAGGGATCTCAAGTTTTCCCTTCGTTCAAGCCTTGACAGCCGTCGTTTAAGTCGAATATGACGCCGGAGCTGAGTCGTCAATTGTATTAAACTTCAGGCTATATTAAATCCATTTAGTAGTTATAGGGCTATAGAGGTGAAATGCTTTCTTTTGTTTGTGTAGCCTAGTATGATGCTTTCCTTTTGGCTATAAATAGGTAGCCAATGTCTTGTAATAAGGATTCAACTTGATATGAATAAAATTTGATTTTATCTCATTTGTGTTTCCTGTATCCTAAGAGTGACTCTTAGGTGGTGGATCTTGCCTCCAAGAAGTTCTTGGAGCAGTGTCTGGCGACCGTCACCGGATCCTCGACGTGGATTCGTCGAGCCCCAACCTGGCCGGTGTCATTTGGTATCAGAGCCAATAGGCTCTTCTTGCTCTGTATCCTGAGAATATCTCAGGTGGTGAAGAGAAGAACCTGGCGGAGAAGCTCTCAAGGCGATCCAACAGTCGTCAAGCATTCAAGAAGTGTGGTGGTCGCAGTTCTTCATCCACAGAACAATTCTTTTCTTCCGAAGATCGTTCTTACCTTTCCCCTGTTCCAGAACGGTGCCATTTATTGCCTTTCAATTGCAAAGATCAACAAGGAGGGTACTTCTTGTTTTGTTGGAGGTTCGTCCAAGGTGAAACAAAAAAAAAAAATGGTATTTCCCTTCAATTGGTATTACGTCCAAGGTGGAGCTTCCCGTTTGAATCCCTACTAGAGATTGTTCTTCATCCAGGAAGAAAGAAACCTCAAGGAAACCATAAGAAGCCATCAAGAACAGCGGTTTCTGCCTCCTAATTTGGTCCGATTGCTGTCCTGTTTTTCACGACCTCCAGAGGTCTTAAAGTCACCAAATAGCAGGATCCTTCATCCACCGCAAATAGCCTTTTCTTGCTGCATTACGTGCCTTCCAGCCAGCTAGCAAGAACCACGAAATAGTGGATTGGAAGGAGTCCGAGTGGTGATTGTTTCTTTGAAAAGATGTCAGCTTATCGAAATGATCGACGACCACTTCAAGAAGTAGAAATCGAAGATCTTCTACAAGAAATCGTCCGACTCAAACTAAGATTGTCAAGGATTGAACGAAGATCCTTACAAACCGACGACGACGACGAGGGCATTTTAGATGGTCAAATCTCATCCACCCCACACTCGATCGAGTTCAGCTTCGAAGAAATTGAAGATCCATTGTTGAAATCGCCGTCTTTGCCTTTCTTTGATGAACCCGTATATGACGTGTATGATGACGACATATTTGGTGGAGTTCTTGATCTTCGTCAACCCATATATGATGATGACGCAAGCGAGTTAGATGCCTCTCTGGAGCCTCAAGTGACACTCCATCATCTGGACATTCCTCAGGTGCTTCAAGATGAGTATGGAGGATGGTTGAGCCCAAAAATCATTGATGATTTCAAAGAACTAGTTGATGCATACTTTAAAGAATTTGGTGAAAAGGTTTCCTATTGGACCACCATGAATGAGCCCAACATTAACTCCTCCTTTGATTATGATTTATTTCCTCCTTGTCGATGTCGCATCCTTATGCGGTTGAGTTGTACAAAAAAAAAATTATCCTAACTGGTTTAGCCAACCACAACCACCTCCTTATGGTGGCCAATCAGACACTTTCCTATGAGCCTGAAGTTCCTCCTACCCCGGTAGTATGACGCCGGAGCTGAGTCGTTATTTGTATTAAACTTCAGGCTATATTAAGTTCATTTGGTAGTTATAGGGCTTTAGAGATGAAATGCTTTCTTTTGTTTGTGTAGCCTAGTATGATGCTTTCCTTTTGGCTATAAATAGGTAGCCAATGCTTGTAATAAGGATAGATTGAGATGAATAATATTTGAGTAGTTTTTACTTTGTTTTTTGGTTTCTGTATCCTGAAGGATTTCAGGTGGTGATCCCTCTCTTCCAAGGAGTTCTTGGAGTTATCCGACGACCGCCACCGGATTGTCGACGTGGATTCGTCGAGACCCCTCCGGTCCGGTGTCAACTTCAAGAAACAGTAAAAGAATTATCCCAAATAAAATTTTAATTTCTCATATCTATATCACACTCAGTTTAAAATAAGATAGTTAAACAAGTTTTTTTTTTTTGAAATATGCTTAATAAAAAATTTCTTAAATTAAAAATTTTATATTAAAAAAATATTTTAAAAAATAATAAAAAAAAATTGTCTCAAATGAAATCTAAATTTGATAAAATAGATAGGCTTAATGAGGATTTTTTAATTTGCTTTTTTTTCAAAAATCTGAAAAAGTATTTATTATAAAATATTATTTAGTAAATTGGCAGATTTTTATGGCAGATCGTACAGACACTTATATGAACCTATTATTTGAGCTTATGTGGCATATATTGCTCATCTCGAGAATTGGTGGTTAGAAAAGTTTGCTATTGTCGTTCAACATGTTCAAGTAGGCGGAATTCAATGTTTATTTTATTTGTGGATTTCTGTAAGTTGGAAAAATGGAAGGTGATGATGTTTTAAAAATTTTTAAATAGAAAGAAAATAATTGTTGATCCTGCACCTGTGAGTCTGATTGTTGGTAGGTTTGATGATGGATTAGTTATGCCGTCAAACGTCTCTTATGATGATAGCAGATGGATATCCACATTCCAAAAAAAAAAATGATGTTTCAAAAGTATTTTCTTAGCATTTATTTTATTATTATAATGAGCTCAATATCATCATAAGCCGCTCTAACTTCAAATAGGCATATTGCATTTGCTCTTTGACTTAAAAAAAAAAAACTATCATAAAGCTTTATAGAAACTCATCTAATTTATAATTGTTGTTTATTAGAATATTCATAGTGATAGAGATAATTTTATTATTTTAACATTACATAAAAATTTCATGCACATACAAGTCAATAAGAGCAGCTTATAAGAAACATTATGTTTTTTATAACAAAAAAATATAGAAAGGAAAAAAAAATTATGGGACATGACCGATCTGTTGAAATGATTTAAATAGCGGGAGTCGTACATTATGAATTGTACATTTATCCATTAAAATATAATGAGTTAATAAAATGTAATATACATAAATTGTGAAAAATATCTTTTATGTTGGAAGTAGAACATATCTTTTATATTCGAAGTAGAAGTAATGAGATATTTGAATTGTCATTAGATAATTATGTGATATCATATCAACCATATAAGCAAGCACCTTATAGGAGGGAAGCATTATGGGATATCATATCAATTATGCACCTCATAAGAAACATTATGTTTTTTATTTATATATTGCCTTTTATATTTGAATTATTTTTCACCTATTTCCCAACATAACATTTGTAGTTGACATAAATCGAAATGAACAAACATCAGATAATTCTGAAGGTTGAACAACAACCAAGGGTTAGTTGTTTACTAAGTCATTCTCCTTTTAGGATGAGAGATTGATGCCTATGAAGATGGGTGTTGTACATTGGTGTTCAGCCACTTTTGACTGCATAGAAATATAATATATTATGATTTTTTGTAGGCAATTTGATCAATTATATTAGAAACACTTGACACTCCACCAAACTTTGAAAATCGAATTCTCTTAACCATTAATATTTGATAATTTTAGCACATCTATGTGATCTTGTGAACTTAAATTTGAATGATCGAACATTAGCTTCATCAAGATGCTCATTTCTATAATAAATGGAAGGAATTCAGAGGTCGTTATGTCCTTCAAAGTAGAAAAAATTAACTAATTTTTTTTAGTAGTACATTTAAACTCATTGGACTACCAAAGTATTATTGAGTATAATTGAGTTTGTTGGAGAGTCACTTATTTTGACTATATGTTTACTGAAAATATAAATTTAATTGATCTCAAAGATGATTACTTGATTCTATATGCTTTAGTTTGAATATTTTATTGATTTGAATTTTGAACATTTTATATCGATATTTATGCTAAATTTGATAAAGTTTTTTTCTCTAACATATTAGTTTCCTCTTATTGTCATCAAAATATAATTTGAAAATAAATTGAGTCCAGAAGAATTTCATAATTTTGGGTAAAATCATTACTAACTTGGCACTTTATTTGCACTATAGCTAGATAATCTGGCTAAAAATATTCCAAAATTGCTTAAAGCTACTCCTTTAGGCTCCATTGGGGTAAAAAATTATCCTAATTGAGTCAAAAAGTTAAAGTAATAGTTTCTAAAATATTTTTAAATGGATGTTCATGATCATCTTTGATCATGTTGGCCTAATGACAAAGTATCCCACACTGGCGCAAGCATAAAACTATAGTGTGAATCTAAATATTGTATTATATTTTAAAAGTTTTTATTTATTTTTATAATTTCATGAAAAGGAAAAAAAAAGAATTTTTAATTTCTAAGAAGTTAAAGTACATGACAGAGTTGCACCAGGGAGTAAGGAAAATGATAAGGCTTGGGGAATTCTCCACCATCTCAAGAAACCCAAAAAAATAAGGGTTTTAGGGGGAGAATGTTGGACAAGCCTTAGTTGCTGTCTTCAAACTGCTCGCTGAGAAGATCCTATGAAAGTGGAGCTTGGCCTTCTAGTCAAGGCAGGGAGAAATTATTCTATGCAGAGGTCGGATGCAGTTTTATGTATTGGAGATGAATCATGTGTAGCCACATCAACGCTACCAAGCAGTACTACCGAGCAGTGCCGAGCCGCAGTACCAAACGAAGGGATGATGTGGCATATTTTAGTAGGCCTTCAAACGATGTTCGACGTTCGCGCACACAAAATAATTTTTCCAAGGACGGAAGAGAATTTGGAGGGAGAAGAGACTTGGCTAGCCATGTTGTGAGATTAATAGGATTTAGAAGAAAAAAGAAGTTGATCATTTTTTTTTTTTTTTTTTTTGAGATATTTAGATAAATTAAGGCAGATTCACATACACATCGCATATACAAGACTCGAATCAAAACTTTTTGGTTGATAGTCAAAGCTCTCAACCAACACAACAAGATGAGCTACCTAGTTAATTGATGTCATGATAAAGAAAAAAGCAAGCACTCTCAGTACTTTGGTTTAGTTATGAGGGATATAGTTTTAGCACTCACTTATCACTAAATATAGAAGTTATTTTTCTTAGGAAGGAATCGAGCCAGTAAATGAAGAACTGACATGCCTCCTACTCTAAATGCTTATATGTTGCTCATATGTACCTTTTCTATTTAATAAATGATAGTTATATTTCTTACTATTTATAAAGAGTTAATAAATGTAACAGTAGATATACGCGTTAAGCCAAAAGATGCATCAATTTGACAAGATGGCAAGGCGAAAGTTCTGTGAGAACTATTCTCCCGTAAGCACTGCAAAAATAGTTAAAAAAAAATATGTAACAAAGTTATCCAACATGTTGGCTTGCAGGTCACATGCAGAAGATAATTTTTCTGTTTAGCAAAATTCCTTCATCTGGTTTATTTTTACTTCTTTCTCATGCAACACTCAAGACGTCGAAAAATTATTCTGAGCGGATCCTGGATGGCATCTGGAGACCAACCAGAATACGCCACGTCACTTTACCGAGCAAAAAGTGATGTGGCGTGTTTTGATTGGTCTCCGGACCGTTCGGTATCCGTACAACATAATTTCTCGAAGATGTCAGGAGATAAGAACACCCGATTTATTTAAAAAAAAAAATGAAAATCTTATTGTAAAGGCCAAATAGTAAAAGTGTTCACCGAACATATGAGATTTTTTTATACATAACTTTAAGCTGTTAAACAAATTTAAGTGTAATAATTTTCATTTCTTGTAATACCCAACTTTGTGACATATACATCATTACATGTATAATAGTTGTTGCAAAGGAATTAATCCTTCTATCTTGTAGCTACAGCTCTTAAATTCATTAACAAATGTTAGTTGAAATTAGGCCCACACCTTAATTAAATTGAGAGGAAAGTAGGAATCATTAATTAATTGAGTAATATTGATGATAATTAAAATCGCACGGATCAAGAGAAATTATTGATTGATGGTTGTATGATTGCTAGTCCAGCTTTATCTTAGTGTCATCATAAATTTAGTTATGTCAATCAATGAAAGAGTTGTCTCTTATGGTGTGCAACAATGGCATAGTATGGTTATGTGTCTCTAGCAATAGTTGATTATCCAAAGAATAAATTTATGCTTTTCAATTTAGTTTATATTTTAATTAACATTTTATTCATGTGAAAACATCAACATTATCACTACCAGAAAATAGGGCTAACGCAGCAGAAAATTTGACATTCCCTAGTGGTTTTAATAGCTACAAAATTCTTTGTAGAGGTTTTAAAACCGCTGCAAGCCCGTTGTGATTACTGTTATCCTGCAGTGCTTTGAAGCGGCAGGAAAACAGTGAAGAAACAGGAAAAGTAAAAATAATTCTTGTATTCATTGCTTTGTCCAGAGGGTATACAAGAGTATATATAGAGTTTTACAGAGGACATCCGTACATATCTTTAACAAAAAATGATAGTTGTAAAAGACTACATACTAAGTATGTATTTCCTTATGCTTATCGGTTAACATACCCTAGCAAATTGATGGCACAATTGTGACAATAAGTTTGTTAGCCATATATTTAAAGTGAGATATGGCTAAGGATTTAGTGAATAGATCAGCTAATTGATCTTTTGGATTTTACATCAAGAAGATATTGCATCATGGATTTGTCACCTTCGACATGTGATGCAATTCGTTCTTTAGCTGAATGATTCGGGATCTCATCGTAGCTTGAAGACGATGCGCGAGAGTCATTCATATGTCATGACAATGCGTTAAGGTGAGGACATATGGTAAAATTGAGGGTGAAATCACTGAATATAACGATGCAACAAGATTTTGATAGGTGAGAGTCCAGATTTCGTGCGTAATCGGGGTAGTCGAGGCAGACGAGTCGTCTGAAGCGGCATGAGGCGAAGGACATGGAGATGTGCCGTCAAGAAAGCCTTTGAAGCCATTAGCGTTGAGAACCTTTTCCACTTGGGATTGCCATAGCGGGTAATTGTCCGCAGCTAGGGAGTTGGGAACCAAATTCTTGATATTATTCATCAAGAACATGAGTTGAGGAGGAATGGTGATCAAAACGAAAGGAGAGTTTGAATCAACCATGGGAGGGGAGGTGAATGAGCGAGTCATGGAAGCGAAAGATCGAAAACATAAAGAAGGAGAAGAATGAGAAAAAAAATACTAATCTTGACAAAATCTCTCTGATACCATGTTAACCTGCAATGCTTTGAAGCGATAGGGAAACAGTGAAGAAACAGAAAGATTAAACATGAAAAAGAAAAATAATTATTGTATTCATTGATTTGTCAAGAGGGTATACATGAGTATATATAGAGTTTTACAGAGAACGTCCATACATATCTTTAACAGAAAATGACAGATGTACAAGACTATATACTAAATATGTATTTCCTTATGCTTATCCGTTAATAATTACAATTCGCTACAACGATATTCTACGACGGTTTTATGACCGTTGGGTAAATAATGCGAAGTGCATGTAATTCTTTCTATTTTATATCAGAAATGTAAGGCTCTAAATACGCAAACATATAAAATCTTTAAAGTTTTGTGAACTTATTGGGGGGTTGCATGATATATAGGACTCTTACCAAGAGAGCTCTTAATTTGCTGATATGATAGATATAAATGTAGACACTAACACTTACTAATATGATAAGATTTGATTGTGAAGAATGACTATAATTAATATGATTTGATATTACAATGAAGAACCATTCTTTGATTAACATTGTGCTAAAAAAATAATTGCTTGACTTTTAGCGACCTTGGCGTGAATGAATTTGAAAATTCATTTTTTGTCTCTTGGCTAGTGGAAATATTTGAGAAAAGATAAATTTCATAAGAACCCTCTTTTTCCTAATTTAACATAAAAAGAGCTTCCTATTTTCTTATAACTTATAAGAATAATATTACACTCTTCAAAAAAATTTACACTTAATCAAAATTAGGGGTGTCAATTTCGGGTCACGGGTTGGGTTCGGGTCGAGCCCGAAACTGACCCAGCACTATTCGGGTCAACCCGAACCCGACACACTTCGGGTCAAGGTCAACCCGACACGACCTGAGTGACCCGTTTCCAACAAAAAATTGTTAGTTTTCGAGTCAAAATGGGTCTATCTCCTCTTTTTCGGGTAAAAAACGGGTCAATCTCGAGTTGCCGGGTCAAAACTGGGTTTTCAAGTCGAAATCGGGTCAATTTCGGGTCAAAGGGTTAACCCGAACCTGACACAATTTTTTAAACGGATAGAAATATTGAACCCGAACCCGAAATTTTCGGGTCAGGTTCGAGTCAGATTTCGGATCGTGTCAAATATTGACACCCCTAATCAAAATGCACCTTCATGGTTTCCTCTAGCAAAGGGTCATACAACGTTGCTTTTATTGGTCTAAATTATACCTAAACAAACTTGAGTTGGCAAGTCGATCTAATTGAGCCGTGAAGCTTTATTTTTTTCCTGTAACTTAAGAATGAAGTCAAATCACCTATCGTTTGGGATAATTTGGCTCTCTTATCAATGCTTTGTTTTTGATAGTCAATCAATGGTGGAAGCAAGATTGTGGGATCAATAGGAGAGATTTTGCTTCTCATAATATTTTTTATGTTTAAATAATAAAATTCTTCATTTTCAAATTTATAATAAAAAAGTTTTTGTCCTATTGAACAGTGAAGCTTTATTTTTTCCTATAACTTAGGAATGAAGCCAAATCACCTATAGTTTGGGGCAATTTGGCTCTCTTATTAATGATTTGCCTTTGATCTAATTGAGCAGTGACCAGTGAAGCTTTATGTTTTCCTATACCTTAGGAATGAAGTCAAATCACCTATCGTTTTGGGGCAATTTGGCTCTCTTATCAATGATTTGTTTTTGATAGTCAATGGAAGGTAGAAGTAAGATTGTCAGAACAATAAGAGTTTTTGCTTCTTATGATATTTTTTTCTTTTTAAATTATAAAATTCTTCATTTTCAAATTTATAATAAAAAAATATTTGTCCTATTCAGCAATGAATCTTTATTTTTTTCCTATAACTTAGGAATGAAGCCAAATGACCTATCGTTTGGGGCAATTTGGCTCCCTTATTAGTGATTTGCTTTTGAACTAATTGAGCACTGAAGCTTTATTTTTTCCTATAACTTAGGAATAAAGCCAAATTACCTATCGTTTGGGGCAATTTAGCTCTCTTATCAATGATTTGCTTTTGATAGTCAATCAATGGTGGAAGCAAGATTGCCGGGTCAATAGGAGATTTTGCTTCTCATAATACATTTTTCTGCTTAAATAATAAAATTCTTCATTTTCAAATTTATAATAAAAATTTTTTTGTCATGTTTTAGCATAGCTAAACTCAGAATTATATATATATATATATTCTATTTTTAAAATGACCAAGGAATATTCCTCATAAATCATTTCAAAAAACTTGTATTCATAATGTTCAAAGTGAGTGTTCTTTATCACTTCGACTCATCGACCATTATAAGAATGAACAAAACGATTGTCCATCCTTGCTTGATTTTTAATATTTATTATTAATGACCACCCAATTTCTACATATGGCATATATCTATCAAACATCAATGTTTGATATTTGTATTTGTTGTCGCCACACCTACTCTCATTTTACCTAGTGGGCCATAATGACTGCTGGCGCCTACTAATTATGGCCATATATCATTGGCTGATGCCTTCAAAAGAATCTTCATATGATGTCGTCAATCACCATTTCAGGCCCATCTTGCTCGTTACTCTCCCCTCCTATGACAGGCATTTTATTATGTGCTGACACCGAACGTTGTCCAAAATCCGATGACATTGCATCACGTCACCCCCTACTCAGTACCATGGCTCGGTACTGCTCGGTACCGAGCTCGTTACTGGATGACGTGGCTGCACTTGATTCGCCTCTGAATGATAAGCTGTGTCCGGTGTCCACACAGAATAATCTCTCCCTATGACTAGTGGAATCTTGCTTTTCTCAGGTACCAGGAGAAAACATATGGATAGAGTTTGTAGAGAGAGAAGAGTAGAGAACTTATTATAATAAGATTGTTGAGAGAACGAAAATGGCAACAGTGACGAGAGGAAGAAGATGATCAACAGTAAAAATGTATTTCGTTAATTCCCCTTAATACAAGGTACACGGTGTATATAAAGACAGAGAGAGCAGTGGAAAAACCAAGAAAGTACATGCTGACGTGGAAAGCAAATGAAATTACAGAAATCCTATTGGCTGTCTTCACAGCGCCCCTCAAGCTAACCGTTGGGTAACCTGATGGTTAGCTTGGATCGTAACGTGTGAAAGCGATTTGTCGGAAGAGCTTTAGTTAGGATATCAGCGATTTGATCCTCGGAGCAGATATGAGCTATGGAGACATGTCCCTTCCGTATGTGATCGCTGATGAAGTGATAATCCAGTTCGATATGCTTCGTTCTCGCGTGAAAAACAGGGTTTTTGGCGAGTGCGATCGTAGAGGTATTATCACAATGGATGACCGTCGGAGTGCTCTGCGGGATGCCGAGTTCCTCTGCCAGCCGACGAATCCACAAGATATCGGATGTGGCGGAGGCGAGAGATCTATACTCGGCTTCTGTAGATGACCGCGCGACGGTTGTTTGTTTCTTAACAGACCACGAGATGAGATTGTGTCCGAGGTACGTGCAATAACCGGATATTGATTTCCGATCAGAGGTATTGGCCGCCCAGTCGGCGTCCGTGTATGAGCTGAGTGTCAATGGTCCGCAGCTGATAGGTAAGCCATAGTTGAGGGAGCCTTTGATGTACCGGAGGAGACGCTTTAAAGCCTGAAAATCACCATTGCGTGGCTGATGCATATGCTGGCATATGCTGTTTGTGGTAAACGCAATGTCCGGACGTGTGATGGATAGATACTGTAGAGATCCAGCTAGCTTTCGAAACATCTGCGGATCGGCGTATGGCTGTTCATCGAAGACTAGTGGCGGTCGTGAAGGAGCAGGGGTATATGCTGGCTTACAGTCCGTGAAACCTGCAGTACAGAGTAGTTCTTTTGCATAGTGAGATTGACTTAGGAAATATCCAGTGGTAGTTTTCATGACCTGAATCCCCAAGAAGAGCGCAATGTCTCCAAGTTGTTTGAGCTTGAAGGCTTGTTGCAAGTGACGCACAACCGTCTGAATTTGATTCGAGTCGTTACCTGTAATTAAAATGTCGTCAACGTATATTAAGACATAAAGATTGACGGAGTTTTTAGAGAAGGTAAGCAGTGATGGATCAGCCCTGCTGAATTCAAAGCCGATGGTTTGAAGAAAAGATGTAAGTTTGTGGAACCATTGCCGCGGTGACTGACGAAGCCCGTATATTGATTTGTGAAGTTTGCAAACGTGGTCCGGGTTTTGAGTGTCAGCGAATCCCTTTGGTTGCCGCATATAGACTTCTTCGATCAAGTCTCCATGTAAAAAGGCGTTTGTAACATCCAGTTGAGTGACGGACCATTGTTTGTTTAAAGCTACGGTTAGAAGCATTCTGATGGTAACCATTTTAGCAACCGGACTAAATGTCTCGGTGAAGTTAATACCCGAACTTTTGAGAGCATCCCTGAGCCACAAGACGAGCCTTATAGCGGTCTATTTGGCCATTGGGAAGTAATTTTGTCTTAAAGGTCCATTTGCTGCCAATGACAGGTTTGCCCGCAGGTAACGGAACAAGAGACCAGGTTCCCTGTTTCTGTAGCTCTTGATATTCGGAGGGACATGGCGGCGCGCCAGTGACTGTGTTTGACAGCTTCTGAGTAGGTAGTAGGAGTGATGTTGTTCGTGTGTGAAAGCCGATAAGTTGAATATTTGTTTGGGCTTGGTAATGCCAGACCTAAGGCGAGTTTTGCATCGGATGTGTTGAGTGAATATGATTTTCTATGTGTGGTGCACGTTCTGGTTCTGGTTCCGAAGGGAGGGATGCAACTGCAGGTGTATTCGAAGTCTGCTGACCCGGTGTTTGAGACGGTTTATGCGAGCTCGAGGTCAGTGAAGCTGGAACCAGAAGGGATGATGGTACATAGGATGATGTTGGTTTAGTGTGTTTAACCGCACTGTCAGACGAGAACGGGAAGATATCTTCGTAGAATACGACATGCCGAGAGATGTAAATGCGATTTTGTTGAACCTGGAGACATCGATATCCTTTGTGATGACTAGAGTAGCCGAGAAATAGACAGGCCTGAGCGCGGGATGCCAACTTGTGCTGAGCATAAGGCTTCGTCCATGGGAAGCATAAACAACCAAATGTACGTAAATGTGAGTATGAGGCGTGATGACCGTGTAGTCTGTAGTATGGTATTTGATCCTGTATAGCGGACGACGGTTGCCTGTTGATGAGATAGTTCGCGGTAGAAACGGCTTCTGCCCAAAATGAAATGGGGAGAGACGCAGCGTGCATAAGGGTCCGGGTAAGGTCCAACAGATGCCGATTCTTTCTTTCGGCAGTTCCGTTCTGTTCCGGGGTATGAGGGCAGCTCATCTGATGAGTTATGCCATGACGTTCCAGGTAAGAGCGAAATAATAAGTTGTTGTATTCTCCGCCGCCGTCAGATCGGAGCGTGCTGATGTTGGTTTTAAATTTGTTCATTACAAGATTAGACAAATGCCGAAACTTATTTAAGCACTTCGTCTTTAGTATGTAACAGATATAACCAAGTAAAACGACTAAAGTCATCAGTGAAAGTAACGAAGTAACGAAAACCATTTAAGGAGCTGATCGGTGCCGGACCCCAGACGTCCGAGTGAAACGAGCTGGAACGGTTTATTACAAACAGAAGTACTCATAGGAAAAGATAGTTTGTGACTCTTAGAGACATTACAGGAAATGCAAACAGATTTAGACGAAGAGTGACTAATATGCGAATCAAGACTAGACAGAATTTGAAGTTTTCGGCCGTGAGGGTGACCAAGCCTAGCGTGCCACAAAGGTGGTACAGACGAGGTGGACACCGCGTTGTTGCAGCTGATCGGAGCTTTAATGTGGTAGAGCCCATTGCGTTTGGGACCCCCGTAGCAGCACCTTGTTGTCCTGTAAATTCTTAATGATGAATTCGTTAGCGGTAAATGAAACAGATATGTTGTTATCTGAGGCCAAACTGGAAACCGACAGAAGATTATGTTTTAGAGAGGGCACATGGTAAATTTGATTTAAATGTAGCTTACGCTGAGAATCAGGAAGCGGTAGCAATCCCTGGCCGGAGTTTTGGATAGACAGATTGCTGCCGTTCGCAATGGAAATTGAGTCGTAGCCATTGTAAGGAACCGAATGTTGCAGGTTGGTAGAGTCGGATGTGAGATGGGAGGACGCTCCAGAGTCGAGAACCCAATCGTTAGTGGCCGCGATCTGTTGATGAGCAGAGAGAGCCCTGTTGTTCGTGGGTGGCGCGTAGTTCAAGTTCTGTCGATGCCAACAATTGCCGGCTGAGTGTCCCAGCTTGCCGCAAATTTGACAGGTCGGACGGCTTTGGGAGGTGCGAGAAGTAGTCGGAGCCTCAGACGAAGGTTGAGATCTATCGTTCTGCTGGGGAACGACTATTTGCAGATTTGCCGCTGTATCTATTTTGACGACCACGGGAGTTGTGTTGCGATTGGTGAAGAGTGCAGTAGAATCAGATGGAAGCTATCTTGACGAAGTTGATGTTGTAGATTAATCTCCTCGCTACTGAGGAGAGAGTAAAGATCGTCGAGGCTTATGGGTTGAAGAGATGCGCGCAAAGCAGATTTAAAGGAATTGTAGCTGGGCGGAAGCCCGTTCAGGGTGTAAAGAACAACGTCCTCGGTATCAACTGTGGATCCTGCGGCCGCTATGCTGTCCACCAGTTTCTTGATTTGATCAAGATACTGCTGCATTGTTCGGTCGGCCATACGGATTTGATGAAGCTCGTTCTTGAGTTGTATAACACGAGCGCGATTTGTGGGTTGGAGACGCCGTTCGAGAGTGATCCAGACCTCATTGGCAGTGTGAAGAGTGATCACATAGGGAAGAATACTAGGAGAGATGGTGGAAAGAAGCGCCGAGACAAGATTACGATCGATCAGACGCCATCGAGTTTGATCAAGAACGGGCGAATCTGTAGGAATGGTGGAATCGCCAGAAAGATGATTTTCGTATCCATTGGCCGCGAAATGTTGATATAGCTGAAGGCGCCAGATAGGGTAGTTTTCAGAGGTTAGAAGAGTGGGGACGAGGTTCTTGGTGGTTGAGACGAGAAATTTCAATTGAGCCGGAATAATCAGCTCTGAATCTTGAGTGGAGAGGGTGGATTGTTGTTGCTGAGAGCCGACGGAGGCTTCGTCGCCCATTGGAGCGGATGCAAGAAATGCGATCGCAAGGAATAGATGGAGAAAGAAAAAAAAAAAACTGAGGAGCACTTATGGCTCTGATACCATGTTGAGAGAACGAAAATGGCAACAGTGACGAGAGGAAGAAGATGATCAACAGTAAAAATGTATTTCGTTAATTCCCCTTAATACAAGGTACACGGTGTATATAAAGACAGAGAGAGCAGTGGAAAAACCAAGAAAGTACATGCTGACGTGGAAAGCAAATGAAATTACAGAAATCCTATTGGCTGTCTTCACAAAGATCACTATATAAGGAGGTAGAGAAAGGAGATTGCATAAAAGAATAGTAGGAATACATAAAGTTTACAATGGTTTGGTTCCAAGCCTTGCAACAATAGCTATAGTGTGCTAAATAAAATATTTATTATGACAACAAATAAAATATAATCGAGATATCCATGGGCAGATCCATCATGGTCTTAGAACCAAACCATGTATTCCCTAAAAATAAAATTTTTATAGGAGATTTTTTGAAATATTTTGAGTATTTTGGGTATTTTGCAACCCCCCCCCCCCCCCCCCCCCCCCCCAAAAAAAAAAAAAAAAAAAAAAAATTGCCCTAATTTTATCTCTCCTAGACATCTTTGCTATCCTCCACAATATTTTTTTTTTCTTCCACCCTGAAAAAGGAAGCTGGATTCGCCCCTGGAGATATCCTATATAATTTAGATGGTGTTCCCATAACTGCTAAGAAATATTGAGAATATAAGAGAAGAGAGTGTTATAACACATAGAAATTACAACAAAGAGCACAAAAATAATTTTGTGTCATTCTACGAGTGAGAAAAAACAGCGAAAAAAGACACTATAAAAGGGTGGGATGGAGAATGTTATTGTGGCCATTAAAGAGAATACTTATACTAAAGTCGCTAATTTCAGAAATTGGGATGAGCACTAACGATAGAAAGCATAGGAGGATAAATGCTTGCTATGCTTGTGAGAAGTTGTGCAAGCGTCATGATGAGAAAGATTTGTGATTTAGAAATAATATATTGGGTGGGAAACTTATTTGTTAGTTTAAGTTGATTTGAACGATTTCTGAGTTTAGCAGAGAGTATCTAAGATGATTCATAATTGGATCTCTCAAAAAGGAACTTTTATTTGGTCCGGTGAAAGAACGTAGAGCTACTTTCGGCCGGCACTAAATCGCGCCACGTAGCAGACACAAAATCACGTATTTGTCGATTTTGCTCGACAATAACGAAAAATACCATTATGTGAAGATAAATACCGAGTAATACTGAGCAACACCGAGCAATACCGACTTTTTTCTAGAAAAACTTGGTATTACTCAGTATTGCTCGGTATTACTCGGTATTGATCTTCACATAGCGGTATTTCTCGTTATTGCCAAGCAATACCGAGCAAATACCGAGCAAATACCGGGTAACTCAATGGTGACCGGACGTAGAGCTACGACCGGTCACCGGACCTAATAATTGTTCCTCAAGAAGACTATCTAAAAGTAATTTACAAGTCTGAGATAAATCTTAGAGAGTGGATCTCAATATGACACTAAGTACACTTTAAATAACTAATTTTCTTACTAAGGTGATTACGTCATACCAATATTCAATATTATCTCATTATTATTTATGTGAACACATGGTCAACGAATATTGCATTAAGTCTTTAAGAAATGATTTGTATTTACACCTCCTATTAGGTGAGCGACCAAGTCAACCACTTATTATTATCTTCTCATGTATATAAAAATTTAATGTTTAATGTCCATTACTTACCAACATTCAATGCTCATATTTTCAATCTATGTCTCCTTTCAGATCTTGAGAATATTTTAGTCAACCTTCTGTTATAATTAACCTATTTTCCAACATTTCTCATTCTGATGATTTTTCTCATGTTCAGCTGCACGTTCTCTTATTGATTCAAGAGAGCAACCAATTGTATTTCTTAACATTACCAAAATTCTAATACTTTTCATCAATTATTTTTCAATACATTGCAACAAGTAATGCTCGTCAACAACTAATGCTTGTTATTCACTAATGTTTGTTTTTATAGCCATCCAAGCATATCTTCTATCAAGAGAATGGTCAAATAGATTGCCCACCATTATCTGAATTTTGATACTTCCCTTCATTTCATATATGTTTTAACCTAATGTATTTTTTGTTATCACATAATACTACATCATATTATAAAAACAAGGAAGTTTATCACCCTCCATTACCTGAATTTTGATTTACCTTATCAACTTTTGTCAAATGTCTATCAATGACAAACATCAGACTTTCATTAGCCACAACATATGATGTCTATCTTTAAGATATCTCTGTCTTCCCTTCTATTAGCATAACGATCCAACCAATTATTTAGTCGTCAAAGAAATTGACTCCCCTTATAATTCATCAACCAACACTAATTCTTGCTTGAATTTCGATACTCCCCCTTTGACAATCACTTAACTACTCCAATATTTGATGTCCCTTAACATATGGTTATACTCGACGCCCCTCCTATCATATAAATGATCAAGCTAATCGTCTACTCTCTTGAGACCTCCGATATTTCCCTTTTGCTTTTACATGATACCTACTAATGGCGCACATTAGTCTTTCATGAATCATTGGTATCTAACATTTGACTTTCCTCTTTCTAGTAGTCCAACCTCCCTTGCTACTAAGAGAATAATCAAGCTAATACCCCTAGATAAAGTTATCGGCAAAAGCAAAAAATGTTGCATCAAGGTAGCACAAAATTTTTAATTTTTTTATTAAAAAACTACTTTAAGAAGCCATAGAAAGCCGCCCCAAACACAGACTTAGAGTTCGTTTGGGACGGTTTTTTTATTGCTTTCTAAAACAGAGTTTTAGTACAATTTTTTTTATTTTTGTACTAAAACTCCGTTTTAGAAAGCAATAAAAAAGCTGTCCCAAACGAAGCCTTAATTTGCCGCTATATCATTACTTTTATTTTTATAGATATTTAGGGGTTGTTTGGGATAATATAAATTATTTTTAATTTTTATTTTTCTTTTATTTATTTATATAAAATAAAAATATATTTGATATCTAGTAAATGTTAATTTATTCTATTTAGTATTATATAAGATGGTGATCACAGCCTAAACCTGAAGTCAAACCTTAATAATCAAAATATGACCTATCTAACCCATTTATTTTTTAGCTTATGAAGTAGATATAGGACCTGAATCTTCCTGACTCTTAGATACTATTTTAACCTCTTTTAAGCTTGACGGCTTTCTTATCACTACTTTAAACGGATTTTTTTTTACATCAAAATTTTTAAACTAAAAAAATTTGAATTAAAAATCTACTTTTATATTTAAAAAGTAGTAAGAAAACTGTTCCAAACATAATTTTAGTGAAATTAGAAATCACTGAAAACAATAAAATTGAATTAAAACTATATATATGAAATAATAGTAAATCAAATATATTATACATGAAAGATAATACCATTATATAAATAATGTATTACAGCTATTACTTGAATATAATTAAATGATTTAAATCATTGAAAAACAAATGTAAACATGTAAGTGCCATTTTGAATTGCTTTTATTTCATATTATTTTGTAAATTTTATTTTATTTTTGGTTTACTTGTGTTATTAACTTATTATGCAAAATAAAATCTCATATTTTTTTCTTTTCAGAAAGATTAAAAATGAAATAACTATGATAAAATCAAGGGGCATTTATATACATAACGAAAAAATCTTAAAAATTTATATATCCAATCAACATCTAAATTATTATATTTATTTATCAAACATCTAATTCATATCAAAATATGTGCATAATTAGAAAATGTATTTCACTTTTGATAAGAGAATGTTAGTGATACTGTTAATAAGATTTAAATTTTGGGAGTTATATATATAAATATAAATATTTAGATGGTGGATATATAAATAATTAAAAAAAATAGCATAAGTGTAAATTCTCTTAAAATTCAATGCATCTAGATATAAATAACTTAAAGCTGGTTTGGGATGGCTGTCTTATTACTTCTGAAAGCAGTTTTTAGTATAAAATTAATCTTTGTTTAGGACAACTTATGGTCATTATTTTATCGTTGTTTTTATTGAATTTTTGTATTAGAAAGTTGCTTTTGAAAGCAATAAGAAAGTCGTCCCAAACTAAGCCTAAGGTTTCATTTGGGACAGACTTTCTTGCTGATTTTTAAAGCAATTTTATTGTATAAAATTTTTATTTTTTAAACTAGAAAGCTATTTTAAACAATAAAAAAAAAATGTCCCAAATGAAGCCTAATTTTTATACTAAAAAGCAGTAAAAATCCCGTCAAAAGAAACTTTAGAAGTTACGGTAGAGAAAGAATAACTCATATTTGCAGCTAAAATTGGCATGCTTTATTTCAATTTCGTTCTCTTTGCTGAAGTTTTCTTGATTTTTATAGCTTCAAGACTTTCGATTAAATACTTGTTATGGGAAAAAAATCATATAAATACTTTGATACGTTTTTCATTGAGGCAGAATTAATTTTAGTATGTGCTATTTATTTTACACATCATACATTATTTCTTAATTCATTAAATTGTTAGATAATAAAATTAAAATAAAAATAAATATAAATAATTTTTTTGTCTAATAATTTATTAATATTTGTCTTTTAAATTTAATTATATTGTCAAATAATTTAATTATATTGAGGGATAACATATTTCTTAAAGTTTTATTTATATAGATGAATTTTAATTTTTATAATTTGTTATTTTGTTTGATGATTATCAATTATCTATATTTTTTTAAATGAGCAATAAATAATAAAATAAGTTATTGTACATAATATTTTCTCAAATAATTGGGCTGTATCTTTTCCAAGGTTGTGAAAATTGGACCGGACAACGAATCGGAAGAAGGAGATGTTTATGGTTCGACCGGTAGAACTGGGGTCGAACCGGATGATGCAATAAATAATAATATTATTAAAAGTAATAAAATTAACATAATGATAATGATAATTTAATCTTAAAAAATTTTATAATTCTAAAAATTTTGAGACTAAAAAATAAATAAAATTCATACATGTAATATATTACATAATTTTAAAATTAAATATAAATAATTATTATATTAATGTTATTACTTATATTTTAAATATAAATATAAATAATTTTGAGTTTTATTTTGTGTTGTTTATATACCTTTCCTTGTAGCCATGGGTTAGAAGCTTACATGATATTATGACATCATATGATCAAGATTATTTATATTTAATTTAATATACAATACAATTAAAATTTTGAAATTGTATTGTTAAATAAAATATATGATATTTAAATTAATTTAATATTTAATTAAACATTTTATATTAAATTAAAATATTTAAATATATTATTAGTTCAATTGACCAGTTCTTAAGAAATGGGACCGGTTCAACGGTCGGCCGGTTGAACAGCGGTTCAAACCGATTTTGGCCGGTTCGTTGCTAGGCCGATTCTTCAAGATGACCAAACCGGCCATAAGACTGGTTCACGATTGAACCGATCGAACCGGCCGGTCCGGTCCGGTTTTCAAAACAATGATCATTTCACAAAATATATTTAAAATTTAAAAAATATTTAATTATGTGTTTAGAATTTTGGAAAAAAACTAAAGTAATTTAATATTAATTTCATAATTCAAAATAAAAAATTTATAAATAGATGGGCCCACAGGTAATTAGTGCGAGCCTATAATTTACCTGAGAAGAACGTGCGGAACACCCGCCCACAAATTCACATAAAGATACAGTTAATTGTTGTTTAGGGTTTTGTTTTAAGTTCGTCAGATGTTGAATATTTTGCTCTAAAAAAATCAATTTTTTTGTAAAATGTAATTAAAAATAATAAATAAACCCGCCGATGCTTATCTTGGCTGGTAGGCGAGTACGGTTGGGAACCCCCAACCTGTGCTGGATTCTTCTCGAGCGACAGCACCTTTAAGTGGGGGCCCAATCAAATGCGGGCCAGGAGATCAAGTGCGGGCTATGAGGTTTTTGAGGGGTGTACCCCTTTTAGGTCAGTCGAGAATTTATCAAACCGCCCTTTCGGGGGTGGCAGCAGGTGAATACCCTGTTCCAAATAATAATAATAATATTATTATTATTAAATATTATTTTTGTTATTTAAATATAAAATAACTTTTAATTAGTTATTCATAAAAGTTAAAATAAATTTAAACTATTTAAACATATTTATTAAAATTAATTACCATATTATAAATGCATTTTAATTGTCAAATTAAAGTAATTAATAAAAAAACCATATATATTATTATCAGGCTTTGAATTTATCGAATTTGTAATTCGGTATTTAGATTTCAAAAAATAAAAACAAAAAATGCAAAAAAAAGATTTTGATTTCTCCCAGGAAATCCACACATAATTGATTCATGGATAAACCCTCTTACCTCCACGCGGCCGAGGACTGGCCTCTCCTGATGCTTTTAACGCTCCTTCCTCTCGAGGATCTCCAAAACCTCGAGCATGGCTTCCATTCTCCGTCCGACGACAACATCGCTTCAGAAAACCCTCTCAGTTCCATGGCTTTCGTGTCCACTTCCCAACTCCTTAACCACCTTCACGCCAACTAGAAGAAGCTCATCGAAGTGCACTGCTTTATTCGGCGAAATCCCCAGAGATTTCTTTCAAAACGCTCTCAATGTAGACGATTCCAATCCCTTGTTTCCTTTTCTCAAGTTTGGTCTCTCCCAGTTCGAGCAAGTCACTTCCGGGTTGCCGGAAAACGGGCGGTGGGCCATCCTTACGGCCACCGGACTTGGTTGGATTTACTTGACCGTGAGGCCGGGAGTACTAATGGGCGCTATTGACGCTTACATTCTGGCGCCCTTGCAGTTAGTTTTCGACAGTTTGATAGGTAGGAGGAACTTGAAGATGAGTGATTTTGTTGTGGGGGAGAGATTGGGGGAAGGATCATTTGGCATAGTCTATTCCGGCGCCATTGTGCCCAAGAATTTTTCTGTGGAAGAAAGAGTGGGGAAGGCTAAGACACGATTGGAGAATGATGACAGGTTCAAGGATAGAGTTATCTTGAAGAAGGCAAGCTCACATTTAAGCTTTGCTATTGCTTTTCATATTTTGCGCCATTTCAACAGCTCTTGTGCATATCTTTCTAGTTACTCGTGATAGTAATTGTGTTTCTTTCTGAATTTAATTTGTTTATTTTTTTAACTTTTCTGATTATCAATTTTTTGCACTTTATGGCTTTCATTTCCGTAATTGCAGCATTTGGAATACCAAAAGATTGTTTCGCTGAAATGATTAGTTTACATGTGCAGTTTAGGGTAGAGAGGAATGCTTATGATCAAAACTTCAAACTGTGGTTTGTTCTTACAGGTGAAGGTGGGAACTAAAGGAGCAGAAGAATTTGGTGACTATGAGGAGTGGTTTAACTACAGGGTCTCTAGAGCAGCCCCCCAATCTTGTGCTGAGTTCCTTGGAAGTTTTGTTGCTGAACAAACTCGTCTAGAGTTTACAAAAGGTGGCAAATGGCTTGTATGGAAATTTGAGGTATGAAGGCCTGTTATACATTAATAACACACCATGTAAATTTCAAGAATAAGACACCATGTCATGTACTATTTTTTCTTGTGGCCTCAAAGTATTTTCCTTTCGCTAGCCTTGACACATGTAATTATGGTTGTAAACAATCTAAGCTGATTACTGCTATGTTCAAGCCATTTTTTTTAGTTATTATTGGGCTTGAGTCAAGCTTGAAGATGAACAGAGTTTTCGAAACAAGTCAATCAAGTTTTAGGTGAGCCTAACTAAATATGTTAGATTCTAATAATTTAACCATATAATCACATTCTCATCACAAAGATGAGCCTATTCACTCCATTCATGAAAATTAATGCGATTATTTTTGTATTTATTTATATTTTGAAATTCAAGCACTAATGACAAAACTAAAATTAAGCTAATTTATTTACCTATTTGCTCAACACAAGCTTTCATCATTTTAATACATCTATTAATAGTTAAGATGCATAAGAAAGAAAATAAATAGCTTGAATACCAAAATATGAAATGAACCCTTTTTATGAAAAAGTTTGGGACTAAAACCTTTCTTGTTAAATTAGTGAAGTTTAAAAAAAAAAAATTTTACAAGAGTTTATTACAGGATAGGAATAGTACACAACGTAGACAACAAAAGAAAGAGTTTACACAGATTTGAAAAAAAGCTCCCAAGGATTATCCGTAAAGTCTAAATTCCTAGTATTTTCTTTAATGATTTCAGACTTTTCCCCCTGAAAATATAAATTCAGAAGTAGGCCAATGAGATGATGTTACACCAAATAACTTTTTCCATATTCCTTGAGAGACCTGCACATGCCCATCTTGCCGAATAGTCTATAGGGCAGAAAGGAAAAATGTATCTCAAGTAGATATAAAGGCAGTAAGAATATGAATACGTCTCGGATAAGTGAAGATGGAAGTAGTCAACAACAATTTTGATGCCAAGAAGCTTATAAAGTGTTGTCTAGAGATTAGCATTGCAATTTGAGATGTAAGATGTTATTTTAGGATATGAATGGCAAATATCGCAGATCAAAGAAGTTGTGTTATTCAACTTATATATGTAAGATTTGCTTGGAATTTGTTTGAGAAAAACAAGCCAAGCCAAAGTCGAAACCTATAAAGGAGAAATTAACTTCTAGATCCATGCATTGCTAGTAGTGATAATTCTACAATTAATAAGGGAATAGTATGAAGAAGGTTAATGATGGGGACATCAGCAGCAATTTCGACACATGTACCTTCAGGAGATGCCGGAGATCGACGACCACGATCATGATCTGTATTTACATCATTTTATATAGTAGTTTATATTTATTTTATGTTTTTCCGTTTTTGCCCTCATGGGTATTTGGTAGCTATTGTAGCCCAAGAGGCATTTTAGTCTTTTGCTTCTTTGTCATTTTGAGGCCTATTTATAAGGCCATTTTCTCATGTAATAGTTAGTTTTTGATGAATGAAAAAATTATCTTCCTTTGTTCTCTTTGTGAGTGCACCTCTCTCTCAAATATCTTAGTGAGTTTTGAGAAGAGCTAGATCTCTTTGTGAGTTCTAGGCCTTCTTCTCCATTATCTTTGTGATCAAGTGGTGTGGGAAATCAAGGTGAAGCCGTGGCATATTAATCCCTAGAAGAATTGCAATTTTCTTCCCTCCCTGGATCCTTGCCCCCGCACCTTCCCCTCCCCTCACCCTGTTGCCGCCGCCCCCCCCCCCCCCCCCCCCCCCCCTGGAACCATCCAGACCGCCGGCTCCCAAGGTCGATCCTGCCGGCCTGCAAGGCTCCTCCCGCCGGCCAATCCTCCACCCATCCGCCGCCGGCAAGCTTCAGCCCGCCGGTCCCCTCCCACCTTGCCGCCGCCTCCTTCTCCTCCTCCTCTTTCGAATTTCAAATCTGAAATTTGGGAGTTTCATTAGCCATTAAATGTTTCCTAAATTGCCTCCTTAATTCATGCAATCAAAATAAATTGAAATTGAATTTGAATTTGAAATTCAAATCCAATCCAATTGATTGTTTTAATTGAGGAACCTCCTATTGCTATTAAAACTGAATTTTTAATTTCAGATTTTGTTTAAATTTTGAAATCAATCTTGTGGTCCCCACTCGCTTAAATTAAACCCCTCCCTCTTCTCTCTCTTGGCCGACCCCTTCATTGGGCCCCTCTCTCTCTCCTAATCACCTTAATAGCTCCACAAAATTAGCCCCAACTCCCTCCTCTCATTACCGCCCCCTCTTCCTTTGGAATTAATTTGATATTTTCAAATTATTCCTTCCCATGTACTACAACATGAAATAATTTTAGTTTGTTGAAATTATTTCCTTAGCCAATCTAGCCTTCATCCACCAACCCGCCACCTTTTTCCTCTCTTTTCCTAATTCTTTTGTGCATCTTCCCGCCCGGCAATAATGTATGGCGGAACCCGAGTGGAACTTTGGGTTTGTGCATGACGACCAAGATCAAGTTGACATCCTCCAATCACCGTTCTTGGATGTGGGCTTCGATTTCGACGACACTGTTGAAGATTACATCGACCGCATCCAGTACACATTAGTTGATGTGATCGACGAGCAAAGATCAAAGGGACGTTGGATCATCCTTGGACGACCGCCATCCTCAACCACTCCGGCCATCAATCCAAGAACGACGATTTTAGGCTCCTTCTTTCTCGGAGTGACCTCGGTTCTAATGTGGAGACTCTTCTTACGCTAAAGCCTTGACTAGTTGAGCGTTTGGGCTTCAAAGGTGAAAGTTCTCATTATTAAATCACGGATTCTTGTTTATCGTCGTAGTTTTACAGTTGATCTTTGCATTTTCTTAAATTGTTTGGTTAATCGACTCGTTTTTAAAATCTTAGCCTAAGCAAGTTAAAAACCACGAATTCCAAGGATCAAACTTTTCCCATAAGTGAAATTTTTTTTTGGATTATTTTGTTTAAATTACTCTCTTTAATTTCTTAAAGTAACTCCATCGCATGTTTTGTTTCATACCAAGATGATGTGATACCAGGAATTGGATTTTAGAAAATTAATAAAATTTGTTAAATAATGATAATACAATCTTAATGATTCGCTTAATTGAAACTTCAAGAAAGATCTCAGAATTTAACCAAATCTAGGCAAGTAATACCGCTAAATTAGCAAGATCTATAGAATAACAACGGCAATAAGTAGTAGTGCAAATGAAAAGCCAACGAGAATCCAACGGTTAACAAAGCGATTATCTCACCTTGAGGCTACGCTCATTTATCTACTTCTAGGGTTGTGTTCATTCAAATCATTCTGCAATGAAATACAAATAATGTTGTGTTCCTGAATTACCTAGCCATTTTTTAGGAACCAATTGGGATTTGACTTTGCATTCAAAATTCCAATCTATCCATAAGTGATCTTTTAAAACAATAAATAAAAGAATGTCTTGAAGCCATTTATCTTTCCAATGTCTAATATAGAGCAATCGTTGTTAACATTCTAGAAAATGTTAACTAAGAAAGGTGGAATGATTCTCCTAACCCCTTTGATGTTGCTTGCACACTCCCAACTCTTCATGTCCCAAAGATTGAGAGGATATTTATCCTTGAAATATTTTGCCTTGATAACTTTACAAGCAAAAGAAGAGTTTTCAATATGGATAGATTTGCGAACCCAATTTGACGATAAAGAAAGATCATAAATTAGGCGCACCAAAATCCCTAGATATCTTTAGTCTACAAATTTTGCTACAACTTGGAAGATGAATACTCCTCTCAACTTCCAAAAGAAATGCTTTTTGATTGAGTCATTTTTACACCCCAGTTTGAAATCCAAATTTAAGAGTGGTAAAGAGGAAAAGCACCGATATATGAATTGATAAGTTTTAACCTTAAACCTCCCAAAAAAAGAAAAAATAGAATTAAGCCTATTGTAAATAGTTTTTGTGAATATTTTGAAGTGAACCATTAATAATGCTACTCAATAGCATTGCATGTTCAAACTCTTATCAAGCTACTTGTTTAACAATAAAAGAATATGGCCATAAATATAAATAAATAATCAGGGTAATATTCATGCTTGTCCATCTATATGTAGAGCTTCATAAATCATGTTTAAATTTGTTCAATTATCCAAGTAAATAAACATACGCAAGTCTTAAAGAAATGAGTATGAACATGTGTATCAAGCATATTAGGTTTGATTATTACACGGCTTTATGTTACTTTATTTAAACAAAATTACACTAAGATATTGTCTTATTGATGATTCTATGTATTGTCATGATTATTCGACAAGTTTTACGCTGATGACTACCTAACTCAACCCTCTACTTTTCTCATCTAGAACTTGGGACCTAGCAACAACAGTGTTAAGAGAAGCATAATATTAAGTTAAGTGTTGCAGAGATTGGGATGCTCAGGTGGATCAGTGGCTTTACTTTTTGAAACAAGATATGAAATGAGCATATACGTGAAGAAGGTTGGAGTAGCTCCGATGGAAGATAAGATTAGAGAGTGTCATCTTACATGGTTTGGTCGCCTAAAACGGCAACCTTCTGATGACTTGGTTAGGAGAGTAGATGTATTAAATTTGGCTTATGTTAAGAGAGAGAGATAGATCTAAAAAGACTTGGTTATAAAATATTAGAAATGACCTTTCTATTTTAGATTTAAATGAGAATTTGACTCTTAACTAGACACAATGGAGAAAAATGATTCATATAGCCGACCCCATGTAGTGGGATAAAGGCTTGATGTTGTTGTTGTGTGGAGGTGACAGTCGTGGTGATTCTATGCATTCTAAATATCCAAGGAAGCTGAGTAGAATTAAGTGAAGCTATGAATGGGGAATTTAAACGAAAATGAGGTTGTTTTGTACCCGTCCATTCTTTGATTGATTTTTAATTTTAGTGCAAAATTGTGGCAATTTTAAAATTTTGAGAGTAGGACAGTAAATTTTGGACAGCCTTGCTACACTATGAAAGATTGAAAGGTGATATAGTAGGAAGGAAAATGCATAATGATAAAAATGACCATAGCTGTGTGACGTAAATAATAGTAATAATGTTTTCATTCTAAGGTCCGTTGATTTAGGGAAACATATCATATGTCAAAGAAAATGTATGATGTCTCAATACTGATTGTTCGTTAACGCCTTGTCAATGCATCGTATGCCTGTTGCAGGAACAGGCACTAAAGACTGCAGCTAAACTTGGTTAAGGGTTGTAGAATCATTTGCCTATTTTCAATCATACAGGCCTTCGGTAATTATTTATGATATCACAATATTTGAGATCTGCTACCATATTCTGGTGGCAAATAAGGATCATCTTGACTAACCCTAATCTTCACAGAATTATAGAAGAAATCATTTTACAGATTTTGTTCTCAAATGTTTTCACCAGTTTATCATCTAGTACTGATGGCCCTCTTTGCTTTTCTTAATGTTTAGTTTCTACCACCTGTTTTTAATTATCTTTTAACAAAGGGTCCATATTAATCAAATGGTCATTAACCTTCATCTGAAAAGCTTTTTTTTTTTTGAAATAGAATCATCCTTCTCAAATGTTTTTTTTTTTTTTTTTTCTCTCCAAGTTGCTCACAAGAAATCACACCATTTAGGGTGACAGAAATCTGGCAAGCTATTTGAACAATCGCAATTTCCCATTCAACCTGGAGTCAATCATGTTCAGACGCATCCTTGAAGGACTCGACCCAATCAAAAGAAGTGCATTGATTATTAAACAGATAATGCGGCAGATTATCACTTCTCTTAAAAGAATCCATAATACTGGAATTGTGCATCGTGATATCAAACCAGCCAATTTGGTGGTGACAAAAAAGGGACAGATCAAACTCATAGATTTTGGCGCTGCAACCGACCTTCGCATTGGCAAGAACTACATACCTGATAGTGGGTTACTTGACCCAGATTATTGTCCTCCTGAATTATTTGTTCTTCCAGAAGAAACTCCAACTCCTCCTCCTGAACCTATTGCAGCCATCTTTTCTCCAGTTCTGTGGCAGGTTTGTTCTAGTTCTGGTTTTTTTCAAGCTCATTTACATCTAAAAGAAAAAAAAAAAAAAAAAAAAAAAATGTCCTCGTCCTGAGAACAACTTTCCCTTGAATAAATAGTTTGTTTTACTTTTTTTTTTTTATTAACATTTCATATGTTTTTATTGCTGCAGCTTAATAGTCCCGATCTTTTTGATATGTACTCAGCTGGTATAATACTTATGCAAATGGCAGTCCCAGGTTTAAGATCTACTGCTGCTCTGAAGAACTTTAATTCAGAACTAAAGGGAGTTGACTATGATTTGAATTCGTGGAGGGAAGTCACTCGTTCAAGGCCGGATCTGCGCATTCTAGATCTAGATTCAGGTAGAGGTTGGGACTTAGCAACCAAGCTTGTTTCAGAGAGAGGCTTTCTTAGAAGAGGCCGGCTCTCTGCAGCTGCTGCCCTAAGGCATCCATACTTCTTGTTGGGTGGAGATCAGGCTGCTGCAGTATTATCCAAATTGAGTTTGAAAAAATAATGAAGTTGTTTATATATCTGGTAAGTTTCCCATACTAGCCATTTTTGTTATGTTTCTGTACTAGTATCAAAATATCATCTAATTTATTGCCTTACTATCTTATTTTTATATAAATATATATAACCAAAAATTTCTTGAAGCGTCCAAACCACTTGTTCACTTATAAAACTAGGTCCTTGAGAGTGCTCTTTTATTCCTATTCAACGCAGGATACGTGTATCCTTTATTGAACTAAACTTGACAGTGAAAGTTTCAACTAAGCTATTTTGCACGATTTTCTCACCTCTGATGCATATTTTTTGGCTGTGGATATATTTATTCTCTTTACAAAACTCCAAATGGACTGGTAGAACAAACTGCAACCTAATTAAAGGTTTTTCATAACTTGAATGATTATATTAGAGATTTCAATGGATAGCTTTATAAAAACCAAAGCTCCACGCATAAACAACTCTTTACAATTGGCTAAAACTCGGTGCTTCACGAGTCATGACGCTACTAATTGGCTTTGTGTCAATTGCTAGTTAGCAAATCTGTGTTCTTATTAAATTAATTTGATTTTTCTTCATGTTTCCATATACCACTATTAACCATGTAGCTGTTGCAGATTAATAACTTATTTTTTCAAGCTCGATAATTGAATTTTTTTCTCTGAATCAGCAACACCTAGAAGAAATGTTTTCCATTGCATGATCTGTTACTTATTGTTTTCAAAAATATTATTCCCTGCAATTCATTTCTTTAAGGGGGAAAAAAAGATTACAAGTCTAGGAGGAGTGGTCTTATCAGGACAATTTTGTTGTTCAATTGCGATGTGTAGGTCATGTAAATTTTGGAAATGGCCGCTCGACTAGGGATGGAGGAGTGAAACTATGTAAAAGTATCTCATCTCTGGCCTTAAGATGTAGGAGCCTCATGCATCTCATAAAATGGTGGAATTATTCTGTGCGGATGTCAAACGTCATTCAGAGACCAATCAGAATGTGCCACGTCACGTTGTACTCGGTACTGCAGCTCGGTACCGCTGACGTGGCGAATTCTGGTTGGTCTCCGAACGGTGTTCTACGTCCGCTCTCCGCACAGAATAATCTCTCCATAAAATGACTCTCAAATTGGAAAAAAACTTATGATTAGGATGTTCTTATGATTTTTTTACAAGGAGAATTTTATACCCATTAGATTTATGTTATGTTATACTCATCTCAAAATAAATTTGATAGATATAAAATCATCCTAACTAAAATTTGTTCATAAATTAGATTCCAAATTACTGGTCTGTATAACCATTATTATAGTTACCCTTCTGATGTACTTTGCCAGGAAGATTGGTTTGCTGAATAAGAGCTTATGATTTGCAATCAACATGAAGACGGAAGGTTATACTCTTAAGATTACTCCAATGGTGATGACTCTCGCTGTCCATATTTGATTATAAAGTCATATGTATTTATGCATGATATAGTAGTTTACTTTTAAATTCTAACGTGATTATGTAAATTATAAAAATTTTGGTTAAGTCATTTCTTTCACTTTTATTTGAAATTATGCTCAAATCCTGCTATCTTCCACGCCATGTGAAACTATCTCTTTGAGTTTAAAAAAATGTCTCGTCGCCGCAAAAATCTTTCAAATTTTGCTTATTCAGGCTTCGTTTGGGATGACTTTTTTGTTGCTTCTTCAAACAATTTTTTTAGCATAAAAAGCTGCTTTAATAAACAGTAAGAAAGCCGTTCGTTTGTCAATAAATCTTGCCCTTATTGAGTCATCCACTTAAGTTGAACTTACAAAGCAATATATATTTATTATGTTAACCGAGCTAACCTTTTGTTTAATTTCCAAGGTACTTTTTTGACTGGTTATCAAGAGCATTTCGTGGCAAGACAAAAAAACTTAACTAGCAATCCAGCTTATGTCAAGTTACCATTTTTTTTTATTTAGATTAATTAAGATAAACTCATATACACATCATATCAGTAAAATTTGAATCAAAATTTTTTAATTGATAATCAAAATTCTCAACCAACAAATCATGATAAACTAAATACATTATCATATGTTAGAATAATACAGAGCAGCATGACTTTCTTAAGCCTTTATCCACAACATCGACAGGGTCGACAAGAGAGAAATTTCTAAGAAAGAACAACTCTTTTCTTCTTTTTTTTTTTAATTATATATTTATGATCATGCTTTTGACTTTAGTAAAAAAGAGCTGCGACTATTCTAAATTAACCTAATTTAAAGTTTAGACGCTAAAGAAGTAAACCGCATCTGCTTACAAAGAGGTTTAAATTTCAAACCAAAACAAATTGCATATTTGTTCGAAAAATTATATATATATATATATATATATAATATATATAAAAAACTTATTATATTTATAATACTACATCTCTAAGCAAATATTTATATTCAAAGTTGGCAATTGAGTAATTATGTTTCCAAAACTATGAATTTATTTAATTTAATGAAAATTATAGTATATTTTATTAAATTAAAAAAAATGCGCAACCCCGACTCGCAGGAGACATCATTGCAATGTTCGATCCACATTGCTCGTTAGGGTCGATTTTGCTCAATAACGAGCAAATCATTATGTGAAATCAATACCGATCAAACTGAGAGTATTGCTCGGTATTACTTGGTTTGGTTTCACATAGCGATATTTTTCATTATTGTCAAGGATTACCTATAAGGAGCGCAATACGTTTTAGCAATTCGAAAAAGTCGTCTGGCCGCGCGTATTAGTAAAATCACGTGGCGACATGTGTTTGTGTATTAGAAGTCATGTTGGTAGAGAGAATTTTATTATTTTAGCTTAGAATTATGAACCCGCATATTCAGGGAAAGTCTAAATGACGTGAGTTGTAAGTTAAATATTTAAAGGGGGGGAACTTTAGGAGATTTAACCCAATTGGAATAGGCTTCATTGCTAGTATAAATGATTTTGCCTCCTTGAACTCGATAATGCATCAATACAAAGTGAAAGCATGCTATTTCAAATAGTCTCCATATTTATGAAATATGATAATGATAAGGTAGAATATCAAGGACAAGTCTCCTTCAGAAAATAAAGTAGCATAAGGTAAGACATCGTTTAGGATAATTTTTTTATTGCTTTCTAAAGCAGCTATTTAATATAAATATTTTTGAATTAAAATTTTTTTACTAAAAAACTACTTTAAAAAAACAAGAAAGCTATCTCAAACATAGCCTAAAAGTATTCAACAAAATAATATGAAGGTCATGCCATCTCTGGATTTCAATTATTTTCCCCTGTAGCAATACCTTATGAATTTTGGACAACTTTTGAAAAATTTTGCAAAAACAATGATACCTTGATTTTTCACTAAAGATGAAGACGATACGGCTTTTTGTATATAAACCAATATATGAAGTCCTCTCGAGTATTTTGATTAAATATTATGGAATAGGTCCTCTTCTAAATTGGAAGTTGTGATTTTCAGAAATAAATGCATAGTAAACAAATTTTGTAGATTTTCCCTTTTTTTTAATTATTATATTTTCATAAATCTTAGTTGAAAGTAATACAAATTGAAGACAATGAATGAAATGGCATAGGTATTTCATAGAGGCTACTAAAGATGGCTAGATTGGTCCTCCTGGGGTAAAGCTTTCTTTTAAATAAAAGGTTTGTTGTGTAATCCTAGCTTATGAGGTTATAAAGATGATTAAGGGCAGTTATGATAGTTCTCCATCTAGAGATAGAGATGGCATGAGCTAAAGGAGTTAGGGAAAGGCAACTCTATAAAATTGTGTTGGTGATTGAAGGTTGATAAAATGAGCCCTAGAGATTACAAAAAAGCATGGCTTGAACAACATATGAGTTTGTGTAAGAAGTTCATGGAGGTGACCAAAGGAAATCAAAATGATCATTCTTCAAGATGTAGAGATGACACTATCTTAAGAGGTTAAGTGATGTGGCACAAGAAGAACATGGTGATAACTAAGGTTAGTCAAGATAGCCCTTTTTCTAGAGGTAAAGACGTGTATGTGATAGTGACATATAATAGAATCATTATGAATGATATAAATACATAATTGAATAACCTTTTAAAACAAACAAATACATGTTTTCAGGAGTTATTATAAATCTAATTTGCAAATCGTCTTTGCTTTAATATAGCTATTGTTGTTCTTTGATTATAATGATTTTTTCGTAATTTTATGTAAGTGATCAAATTGATTTTTTGATACAACTGAGTTTTCTATTGATTGCCAAAGGTTATGCATTTTACAAACTATTTCACCAGCTTATTGATTGAACTATGCTAGACTATTTTATGAATATTTTTTCATAATTTTTGGACCCCCGAATTTAAATATATAAAAGAATTTACATGAATTTTATGCTAAAAACTTAAAAATTGAAATAATTACCAAAATACCCTTAACATATTTTATTCCTAAATATCATAATCCACTACGGAAGCTTTTTATATGCCATTTTCCCATTTCCATTTTCGCTTTCACCCAAACCAGAGAAGAGAAAAAGAAAATTTAAGATGAAAAGATAGAAAAGAGAGGAGAGAAGTTTGTGTTTGAAAGTTTTAGAGTTATTTTTGTCAATCAGTTCAGTTGGAAATTTTACTAGTCTCATGGTAGACAATAATCACCCTACATGTGATTTCAATAATTTTGTTTATTTAATATTTTATAAATATTAATTTGATCAAAACTTGCAAAAGTTATGATTACCTCAATTTTTAGCAAATTTTTATAGTGTAACTTTTTTGTATATGATAGATATTATACTCTCGCGTATTTTGATTATAATATTATTGAATTTCATCAGATAAATTAGAAGTTGTGGTTTTCTAAAATAAATGCATATCAGACAAATTTTGCAGATTTTCCTAAATCAAATTCGACTTGATTGTACTCAATATAGTGAATTCATTCAACTTAATTAAATCGAGTTACTCAATCAACTTGATTTCAAATAAATGAAGTCAACACACATCACTATAAACATCCATATTGTAAATATGACAATAATTGACATCATAAATTTTAATAACATAAATTACATGTAGCTTCATTGTATACAATCTAGCACTCCTAATTAAAATTCATCATGAACAAGGTCATCATCCTCACTACTGACATTCTTCCAAGGGGATTCTGAGTTCACCTTCCGAAGCTTTGTAGCATGGAGGGATAGCACATTCGATGTCGTCGGAGATTTTGCTAAAACTACAGCATATCCATCATCCATGTGCTCTGTCCCCTCAGGGAAAAGTTGCCACAGTAAGCTTCCTCCCCCACTTCCCCCTCTTTTTTTTGACATCAACAGCATCTTGTGTACTCTACCAATGAAAGCTTCTCTAAACTCTGTAGTAAACCTTTCATCCTTCAAAGAAACACCGAATTCGCCAAATACAACCGGCATGTTTAATAACTTCTCAGCATCATCCATGTGATCTTGCATCCAGCTTTCGACGAAGTCGAAATGTTCATCAGAGAAAGAATCTGGTAGCCTTTCATGCAATTTTATGGATAAATTAACGGTTTGTTTAGTAATCTATGAAGTACAGGATTTTAGTAACAGATGGAGATTTACCAAGTATCTGAGTAGATGTGAACTGAAGCAAAGTCAATGCCTGGGGTTTGATGGTTTCTTATAAAGTCAGTTCCAACTTCTCCCATGTAAGATTTGGGGTTTTGTTGCAGCTTCTCTGGTGTTGATGGGCCATAAAAACCTTCCACGCCAATCTCTAGAAGATGAATTGGATCGACAGACTTGACAAATTGTGCCATCTCTTCTATCCATGTCTTCGTTTTCAAAGAAAATAGTCAAGGAACTGCATGTGTACTACTTGCGGACAAGATTTGTATGAAATAAAATATAAATATTGCGCTCTATGCAGATGAAATTTAGAAAATGTTCTTAGAATGATTGGGTGTGAAAATTAAAAGCAGAACAGAAACTCCAAATTGCACGAGAGCCGTTATTTCCATCCCAAGGCTGGGAAATTTGCCACCTTCAACTTAAAGTGAATGGTGAAGCAAATGATTAGGGGTGTCAATTTTTTGACATGACCCGAAACCCGACCCGAATCCGATCCGGAAAAATTCAGGTTATGGTCAACCCGGACCCAAAACGGGTCGGGTTCGAGTTGACCCAAAACCGAAATTGATCTGAAATTGACATGAAAACTCGTATTTAACCAGAAAACCTATTCTTTACCCGAAAATCGAAGATTGACCTGATTTTTTACCCAAAAACTAGCAATTTTGGGTCAACCCTAGGTCATTCATGTCGGGTCGAGTTGATCCGGACCCGAATCGGTCTGGTTCAGGTCCAAAAACCTGACCCATTTTTAAAAACGGTTGGGTTCGGGTTGACCCGAATAGTGCCGAGTCAGTTTCGAGTTCGACCCAAACTCGACCCGTTGACCAAAATTGATACCCCATACTTGACTTAGTCCATTCCTAAAGGCCTGTAGCATTTCTCTCTTATCATCTTTAGCTAAAAGCCCAAAGCCCACTTAAACTCGTGATCCCAACACACTTCAACACTTAAAACAACAAGAGCCCATTCAAGTCAACTCCTCTCTAGCCCATTTGCAAAGTCTATCTTCCCAAAATCATTAAACAGTACGATTATATTTCTTTTTTAATTTAATTATCAATATTATTCATTAACATTGCTTGGTGCAAGTGATTTTGCCAATATTCCTAAGTAGTCAGTGGTGCTAATTGCTTGCATCTTTACTATATATATATAGGAATGTGTGCGTGTATGAGAGAGGAAAAGCAAAACAAAAAAAAGATGTTTGAAAAAAATATAGATAGAGAAAATGTGAATAAAAAAAGAGAAGTGGAAATGAAGTTTGTATATTTCGTTGCCTTCACATCGTCGCCAACGTCACCAGGTATAACCCCTTCAAACTCAAAATCTCGAGAACCCGTTTTCGGAGGTCGTGGCGCACCGAAAAACTGCTCATACACTCATTTATTGTGCATTGTGGGATGGGGCCCCGGTGCGGTGTCTACGACGAGTCGGGTAATCACCTAAAAACCCTATTTCGGCATTCGCGGCACACCAGAAAACAGCATATACACGCCTTTAGTGCACTTGGTGAGATGGGAACCTGGTGCCACGCCTACGACAAAGCGGAACCACTTGTAAGTACCCTTGAGGGGGGGGGAGACAACTGTCTTTTGAAACATGTACTCTCACAGACCCCATACATGTCTTTATTGTGCGTTGTGGGAATGAAGACACGACCGCAGTGTCTAAGGACACCTACCATACACGCCTTTATTGCGCGTGGTGGGAAGGCCCAGACTCCTGTAGTTTTCACCTAAACAAAGGAGACGCCGGGAGGCTGCCGAAATTCTAACTGAAGATATATGAGACTTGGACATTTATAAAGGACTTGCAAACTTTTGAACAACATGGGACTTTATTTGGACGTTGATTGGAACATCAAATGGACTTAATTCAAATTCAAACAATCAATAAAATTTTTGGGACTTAAATAGAATGCATAAAAAATTTAAACTCCAAATGCCCTACCTTGGACTCAAAATATGAACTCAATTTAAACTCAGATTTGAACTTTACAAGGCAACAGGGGGACTCGAGCCTGCAATTTGAATGACCGGTGATCTAAATGGACAATGAAATGGACTTGTATTTAGACACAAAGCAAATGATTAACAAAACATACTTGAATCTAATGAGTTCAAACTTGAACTTAATTTGAATTTTAAGTGAATATGACTTGAACTAGTGGATTTAAACTCAAATGAACAAGGGATCAGAATCAAACTCAACTAAGAAAAACTTGATTCAAACTTGACTTGAATAGTTGAACTCAAGCAAAGACTTGGATGGACCACAGGGGACTCATAGAGGAAGATATTCAAACATAATCAACATGTCAATAAGGATTAAGTGAGATATATAACAATGTGCTTATGATCAACAACACGGTCATTAATAAGGTTATGAAGTGATTACCCCAAATGGAAGGGAAATGTTAATGACCAATGGTATCATATTCAACATACATGTTGCAATCCCTCTTGTAAGCATGATATCACTTCTAAATGACAAAGGATTGTGAAGGATATGATGTGGTCATGAAGCCATTGCATGAATTTTTTGTAGCATGATAACGCACTAGTAGCATTGGATTTAATTCATCTCCAAGCAATGACCAGTATAGGCATGTATAGTTTGATCATAATTAAAGATAGACAAATGTTGCAAACCGCATGGAGACAACAATGACAAATTATGATATATATATCTTTCATTCAAACAAGCATATTGCCCTCCTACAAGCAAAGGTGGAGAATAGGATGCAGATGCAAGTTTCTACGAGCTACTGCAAAAACTCATCATATATACATCACAATGTTCACAAATGAATATGGAATATGTGTTGATTCCGTATAGGTTGTTAAACCTAAGCAATTGTCCCAAGGTTAACCAAGATGGGGGATGAATTGGTAATTTAAAAATTCTCTTGTATTTTTTAATAGAAAACCATTTTAAATTTTATGGCAGTTTCATTTTAGATTAAAATAAGTTTTTCAACCACAGTAAATAAATTGCAGAAAATAAAAAGACACAAAATTTTATAGTGGTTCGGTCAAACACGACCTACATTCACTTCCTAAATACTCCCTCTTCAAGTATTGCATTATTATCAAAGTGACTCTCCTTTTGCCCCCACAATAATTTCTCTCTTCCACTAATCCCCGGTGCGGCAGAGAACAGTCTTCCTATCACACCCTCCAAGTGTCGGCATAGAACCGTCATCCTTTCACACCCTCCAAGTGTCGGAAGAGAACCATCGTATGTTCACACTCTCCAAGTGTCGGCAGAGAACCATTGTCCTTTCACACCCTCCAAGTGTCAGCAGAGTATCGTCGTCCTTTCACACCCTCCAAATATCGGCAGAGTACCAGATCTTCTTCAAATATCTTCTCACAAGTAACTAGAAAGAAGAAAAGAAGAATAATGACCAAAAACACAAAGATATCCTTACCTTTGACTAACCTTGTGAACCCTTCACACTCCACTTACAAGAAATCTCTCTCAAACACTCCACAATCAATCACTCTTTCACTTGCCCTTGAAAAATCACGAAGAATAACACTTTTTACGTCAGTTTCTAAGGACCTTTTATATGAAAGATACAAAAACCATCCAAAAAACTAAAATTTTCCATTTTGAGCTTGTAAGATCGTATGTTCGTACGTACGAATAGTTTAAAAACTATTACGTACTAACCTTTTGTGAATATGTACGAAATATTTTCGTATATGATGATCGTCCAGTACAAATCAAGTTCGTATTGTACAAACAGTTATAAAATTTTTCAGCTTCATCGGGACGAAAAGGTACCCCACATTTTCGTACTCTGGATGTTGTTTGTATGAGAAGGAAATCGTACAGTACAATTCGTTCAGCAAAATTTGGCATACGTCAGAACGAAAAGAGATCCATCAAATTCGTACTCCGGATGTCGTCTGTACGAACAGGATATCGTATAGTACGATCTATTCAAAAAACTTTGGGATTCATCAGGACAAAAAGGGACCCGTCCAATTCGTACTCTAGACATCATCTGTACGAAGGGACACTTCGTACAGTACAAAACATACTTAGAAAAATTTTCTTCTCTCGTTCGTTTAACTGCTCGTATGAGTTTATAACTTAATAAATCGTCCCGTACGAAATGAATTCGTACAGTATAATCAATTTAAATTTTTTTGCAAATTTTAAACACTCCCCCAATGTGTATGTATAGTTACTCAATTATAATCACACTCTCTCAGACTCAATAAATTGAAAATTACATACTCCATTTATAATGAACCCTAATCTATTCAAATTTGAAGTCTTCAATAATCTAGAGTATGATTTTTTTGAAATATTAGTACACACAAACAACAAAAGCAATACATCCAAAATATGTTAGGAGAAACTGTAATTAAAAATAATAATATTTGGAATCATCAAAAAAATACATATTGCATGAATCTCAACAATCGAAAAACTAAGTTGCAACAATCCCAACAATATGTGCAGCAAAGGTGGTAATACCCTGTGAATGACAAATGAATGCATTTGAATAAGAAAACTGAAGTTGATTATAATCTTCATGGCAACAATGTCGAGAGATGCAGTAATCCCTATTATATTCACTTACACAAACCATGAAAGAGAAAGGTACTATGAGATCTAAGTGAGGTCCAGATAAGCACGAAGGAATATATATGGTAAAAGACAATACGAATTATCCACGAATGACTATAGAAGAATCGTCACGCATAATGCATGCAATAGATCTATAAATGTCAAATGAACATGTCACATTCAAGCAATGATAGTAAGGAAGATGCAAGTATGTGGTACCTCTACAAACATATACAATGCAATATACGACAAATTCTTAGCACTTGTTAGCGATGACAGAAGATTCTTCGTAGGCATAGTAGTGATAACCAGCAATAGGTGACGGATGTTATCACACCTCACAATCAACAACCATCCAATGGCAACTAGATAGATCGTCCTCCTGCAAGTGAAGACGTATGATATGTTGCAAATACAAATACTTACAAACTGCTGTAAGGAACCTATCATATCAATAAAGTGCTATCCTCGAGAAAATACATAAGAGCTTCAACAAGTGCAAGTTCCTATGATCCAAAGCGGGAGATTCGTTAGTGCATTATAATCCATCTGCATAAAGTAATAAGTAGTGCACGACAATCTACCTGTACAAAGCAGCAAACAACTCAATCCAGAAGCTGCTGCAACACACCACCGGATCCGTAATATTCATGCAAGCGGACAGAAGGTGTTTACAAATATCTCAAAATGCCCTTACGCATGCACTGTAGTTTGTATACACATAGGAACACAAAGGGGGTAGGTACAATGACAAAACCCGCATGGGCCCCATCGAGTGTGTTATAAGTACACACGTGACATTTAGGGATACTGCACGGGTAGGCAAATGAATCCAAGTTCGAGCCCGAACCTTTTATACGGACAAATAGAAGTTGACAAGGCTCAAATCAGTAAATAAATATGTGGTCGCAAGGTCAAACAAGATATTCATTTTAATACATTCATATTAGGCCTGTAAGACTTTCAACAAAGAAAGTTCACCCACAAAGGTATAAAGCTTACGAAACTTGATCCTCTATCGACAACCCAATAGAGTCTACAAGATTAAACCCATAAGTGAAAATGCTCGTTAACACCCTGATAATTGTCGCGTTGAATGCAAATCTCAACCGGAGGGGTTAATTTCAAACATTTCAAAAATGCCCTCAAACTTTCACAAAATTCAAATATTTTCAAGTTACCTTAAAGTCACCCCGATGATGGTCGTGTTGAATGCAGATCTCAACCGGAGGGGTCAATTTCAAATAATTTAAATGTCATCCAAATACCACAAAGTTTAAAATTCCAAAAAAAATCATGTAAGTCCAAAACATTTAAAATTAAAATAATCCATCAACCACTTAAAACACAAAACTCATCCACCCTTCGCAACAGTTTGTAGGGGTGAAGAAATTTAAATTTCACTTCAGCTCACATGGAGCTAATGCCTAGTCGAAAATATCACTAGGATCCATTCTCAAATAATCCCCTGCTAGTAAGGACGTAGTACGTGTCCTCTAATCGACGATTTTACCGCTAAATGGCACCACGGGATAAACGGTTATGACCCTGGTCCCTCTGAACCAAGTGATTTTACTACCAAATGGCACCACAAAGTACCGATTATGACAGAGTCAATACGTTTCTTAGTGGCATCAAATCATTGAGATATGAATCAATATGATATAATTGATAGGGCACTGAGCCCTCTGTTAGTTAAGGTGGATTCGAATTTGCCCCCTTAGATAAACATTTCCCCCCAGCTCTAAAAGGTCCCCTTGGACGAAGCAACCTATGGTCGACAACCTCCTCTAACTAATTAGACCAGGGACCACAATGGCCCGGGACGACAGAAACATGGGATCTTGATCGGGTCCATCATCCATTCCTCCACCATCCGCTTTAAGTGCAAGATGGTGTAATTTCTAATTTTAAATATCAAACTTTTCAAATTCCCAAATTTAAACCTAATTTAGCACATCCAAACCCGTGTTGCTACTATACACATGATACTACGTATCTATAGATACAATGTATATGATTGACGACTAACCTTAATCGAAAGTTCTCTCTCATCATCAGGAGGGGTAATTAACTATAGGGGTTTTCGCCTATAGGAAACCAGAACTCAGATCATAAAGTCCTTGCAAAATGAGGGCAAAATCTTTGGGTAGTGTCTTATCTACAAACCCATCTGCCTTCCCAAAATTTACCCTGGAACTTAATTCCATTAAAACTTCCCCGAAAAGAAAAAGCAACGTGGGCGGAGGCCGGGGCCGAATTTTTGGAGCCCACAGATTTACAATCTAAACTGCTGCCCCGTCAACATCCAGTGTTGTTATCTTAGCTATTTCTCCATAGTGCAGGTAATAAAAGTTGTATTTGGAAACATATGGTGTTCTATTCAACAAACGGTGTTTTATTTTTCTCCTGAAATTTCTTTGTTTTCTAATTCTTAAATTACATTTAAGAAACTCATTTCTATATTTTATTATTGAGCAGATATCTTTGTTGATAAGTGATTCGATCTTTTAATTCTCCATATATATTTTACTTTATTATTCAAAATATTCAGACAACAAGAAAGCACAGTTCTGAAAAAAAAATAAAGTTCAGTTATAAAAGAATGATGAAACACTCACTAACTTCAAGTTGTAGCATTTGGGGAGAAAAGATACGAACCTGTAGGGTATCACCTGAAGGATCCAATAGACAGCGTGGTTCGTTAATCAATTCCCATGCAAAGATTGTTGGATCATCCTTATACTTCACGTTGGTGAATGTATTGATTCTGGTGAGAACTCTCTGGCCAAAAAAACAACATTTAAAATACTGCATATTAGACTGCAAATAAGATTAATTGCTGCGCATTTAAAAGTTGAATTGAATATGCTATATTTGTTAACAGTAGTTATTTTAGTGGTGTGCACGTATCTAAAGAAAAACAAGAATTCAATCAAAACTAACTGAACAGCAATGATTGTATGTGCATGAATATTTCTAAGTCAAAATGTACTCTTTCAATTATTGTGTTCAAGACTAAAGTGCAAAGTTTATCACATTAAATTGTGTTATTTAGCAGTTCACTAATCATGGTTTTTCCATCCACATAAGCTTTGACCCGGCCATTATCTCCAACCCTCCATTAGTCAAGAAAATTCCAGCTTCCTCTGGGTATAATGGATGTGGGCTGCATGAATGCAAAGCTTAAAACGAGGCCTTCAGTGTAAAATGGGATTTCTGCCCAAGTGGAGCAATTAGGTTCTATTTCTCCTTTTCTTTGGGAGTGAAACACCTCTCATAAATTAATTATAATTGTTCAATGAAGGACACCGAAGTTCAAGCACCGATGATCTTCGTGCAATGAAGGAAGAAATAGATGATAGTGCTGGCTCCAACACAGTCTGATCCCATCAAAATTCATCTTGACTTATCAATGGAACCTCATGAAACGCATGTTCATTAACACCAATATTGAGTTTTGGCATAAATCTAGCCATCCAATTTGAATCCTCATAAGCATCATTCATAGCTATCGGTTTAGATCTGATTGTCTGATTTAGACCTTCAACAATGGGTTTGGAGCCTCTGGTGATCTATTCATTATCAAAAGGAATATGATGGTATGACGTGTACTTGAAAGATGACATGGAATGATTCCCTACCTTTCAATTGACTGGAGGACCAAAATACCCTCAACCAAGGGGCATTTTGGTCCAACATAGATCTTAGAGGTGACATCAACCATAGATGCCTTGTCATGTTAACAAAAACCCTTCATCCAAATGTTTATTAATACCCGCAAGGGGCAAGGAAAAGAATCCTCTCCTCACTCATCATTCTAGAGGAGAAACTCTATTAAATTTATGCTTTTTTCTATTATTTACCTTCAAGCCCAATCACTAAATTAAGGTTTCATTTGGGACAATTTTTTGCTGCTTTCTAAAACAACTGTCTAGTACAAAAATTTTTAATTCACGAATTTTTGGTATTAAAAAGTTGTTTTAGAAAGCAGCAAAAAAAATGTCCCAAAAGAAGCCTAAGTGTCAAAGGATCTTTCCGAAAGGAAAATTTTTTGAGTTGGCTTACTACAGTTTAAATAGGACATCGTGTTTGACTCAAGATGACTAATGTGCCCAAACTTTACCAACACTAAAAACAGTAGAGGCTTCTTTCAACTAAGAAAAGGTGTTGCTTTGATCGTCACCAAAGAGTGCATGATGAGTGAAAAGCATCATTTTGCATTGGAGGGCTGACACCGCTTAAATTTTTACATTGAGAAACAATCTTCAAGGGATGAAAAAAGCCCTTAAGGGTAGTGCTCATGCCCAACTCGATGATAAGATATATATTTCTTATTTTACATATTTATCTAAGTTAATTGTTTCAATTATTTGAGTTCATTCTTAGTTGTTCTTTACTGCTTATATTTTTTACATTAAGTTTTACAACGCATTTCAACTACATTTGACATCTTGATAAGATGTTAAATAATAAGAATTACCTCAACATGAGCTTTATAGTAACCTTTTATAGTTGGATCCGTGAAGAACTCATCATCAGAAGTAAGATTAAGACCAGCTTCCTTTCCCCACTTCACATACTGAGCTTTCCCACCATAGTCTTCCCAGTTATTACAGAATGAAAGTATCAATCTTATATGATGACTTCTAGCTTCACTCACCACGAAGTCCAGCCCCTGGTAATTGCACCACACTCAAGCTAGGTTACCAACTACATTCAAATAACATAACGCACTCATTAAGGCATTTTCTCAATCACATGGTGTGCGCAATATTATCTTCGTTACCTTGAACACCTCCTCATCATATACCGAAGGAGAAATCTGAAGCGCTCGCCATCCTGCATCATTGAAAGCCCAAGTTCGGCAAACATTAAGCCCGACTGCTGCCGCCTGCCTGAAGACCTCGCTGACCTTTCCCCTTGTTGAATGATCGGCGGCGAAGACCATAAGCCAATAGGTATTGAATCCATTTACGAAGAACGGTAGGCCTTTCACCAGAAACTGGGTGCCAGTCTTCTCCACCATACCCCACTGCTCACCCTCCATCTCATTCAATGTGCATACCCTGCCAAAGATTCAGAATCACCATTAGAAATCGAATTCCAGCAATTGAGTCAGACAACAAAACGAAGGGGAAATACCCATCGCCTTTACTATTAGTGCAGAACGAGTACTCCTTGCTCTTCACCGTTAGGAAATTTTCATGGCTGGGGTTGAACATTTCCGCGATTGAATTCTTAAAGAAAAGAGTAAGAATAGTTGCTACCAGGATGGCTTGCAGTTGAAATTCGATATTAGATGGGAGGATTTTCCCTTGGATTTCCATGGTACTAAACTAATCCTGAAGCTCTAACATTTTTGCATGTTCAAAGAGATTTGAGCTTGTGAACTTGTAAGGTTTCATCCTTCGAACAAATTCCTTACAGCTTTGCTTCACAGAATCGACAAGAGTTGTGAGATTTGATCCACTAACAGTCATTAACAATCATCAAGGAGTAATAATTTCATATTTCTTAAATATTTAAATACAATAATAATATGTAGTTCTAAATTACTTAAAGGTCTTCCTCCATGAATTCTTGAAAAGATAAGGATTGCCCAGAATACCTTCAGTGGCGTGAAGAGCATAGTGCTCGGGTACTCTCAAACGCGAATTCGTCTGCTGCGCTTAAACGGAGCTTGACGGAGGTCTCGGTTTGAAAGAGTTGCTTCGCGGCTCATTAACATATTTATAATCATTTCATATAATATAATTGAACGTGCATGTTAGAGGAGAGTTATGCGAAATAAGTGATATTATTTTATTATAATTAATTTATTTAAATAAAAACATATATTTCGAAATGGAGAGAAATAAGAGGGGATGTTACATCACAATTTCTTTAAATTTAGATTAATTTCTTCTTCTGTATTGTTATGTAATAAGTAGTAATGTTAGATTAATACTGATATAAGATAATATTGAGCAAAATTATACATATTGATTAGACTTATCAAGAAAAATCTTACAAATAAGTGCCCATAATTATCAATAATAATTCCAGAATAAGAGCCCATAATTGCAATGCATTATTGTTGAGCCCATAATTGCATAAATGTATTATTGATGAATTACTTATACATTGCACTCATTTTGAAATAAACAGAATAATTTTGATACTTAAATTTTATATTATATAATTTTCTTATTATTTTTATTTCAATAAGATAATTATTTTAGAATGTAGTAAAAAAACCTGTTTCAAATAAAACCTTAAGTTTGGTTTGGTACGGTTTTCTTACTGTTTTTTATAACAGTTTTTTAATAAAAAAATTTAAAAATTTTTAAACTAAAAAGCTTCATTAAGAAATAATAAGAAAGCCGTCTCAAATTAAGCCTTAGACTAACTAAATTTTGATGAAAAGTTTTTTCCCATAATTTATTTTTATGCTATGTTATTATTTTTCTTAAAAATCACAAATAAATGGTAACTACAACTAAACATCAATACTCGGAGTATAGACGCCTTGGCTTGGATCCTTTGCTGCCATACAACTCCGAACTCAACTGCAATATTTGAGAGAAAATTGATTGGATGTATTCTAATAAAGATTAATTATTTATGAAAGTGATTGTACAACAACAAAACTTTATTAATACACTGTATGAGGTCAGCTAAATGAATCATTTTATTTCCTTGGTGTCCAATTAATAGGCATATTATCATTAAAATTTAATAAAAAAAAATTTCATTTCTAATATTTTCTAATCAAATATTTTTAGGACTATCAATATAGATCGAATAAATTCTCCTAACAATATCATCGCAAGGCCAATATTTTATGTAACCAAAGTGACTGTCTAGAACTAAAATGGCAATGCGAGATGTAGGATTTATTTGGGATATATTTCTTACTATTTTTAAAGCAACTTTTTAATAAAAAATTTATAGTTCAAAAAAAATTATGCTAAAAAATTGTTTTAAAAAATAATAAAAAATTTGTTCTAAACTAAACCTTAAGAGTCTTTAGCCAATTAGTCATTGGTGTTATCTTTCAAGGTAATATTGTATGCTACCATTGCTTCGTTTTTCCCTTTTTTTTTTTTTCAGATTTCAATTGCAAATAATATTTACTTTTTTTGCCACAAGCACGAAAATAAATAATTATAAGAAAAAATAAGAATTTCAATAGTTTTACAAACGAGCACACCATCAAAGATTTAGCTGTGAACCCCATCAACGCTAGTACACTAAAAATAGACTTCAAATAAAATCAAATAAAACTAGCTGACCAAGTTAGGCTGACAGATGCAAATGAGAAATTATTATGTGTGAGTTCATACATAATTTTACGTTCGAACTCCAATAAAATCATGACACATAAATTTATAAATATTGCATACAAACTAATGTAAGCCGTGTACATGCTTATATATATATATATATAAGTACAAATTCATTGGGCCTGGACATAGAACTATGCCTGCATTCCCCACGTAATAATTTCACGATGCAAAGGGGCATCAGCCAAGGCCTACATTATATAACTCATAAATCTAAAATTTTATTGAAGTTTTTTGCTACCAATATTTTTATTATTGAAAATCGTCCTTTTATTAAATTATTTATTAAATATTTTTCTTCGGAATTGCGATTTGATGCATTTGATTATGTTTTTTTTTTTTTTTTAACAGAGTATCCATCATCTGCCACCCCCGAAAGGGCGTATGGTGACGTAACTAATCCTCGACTGACCTAGAAGAGGCACCCACCCCAGAAGAGGCATTGCTGCTCGAGAAAAATCAAGCACGAGTTGGGGGTTCACAATCGTACTGGCCCACCAACCAAGCTAAGCAACGGTGGGTTCTTATTAAAATTTTAGTGGATTTTTTCCTTTTAAAGATCTTTGAATCTTTTCTCATCTCTGTAAAAGATCAAACAATAACACACATTTAACTTTCTAATTTAAAAAAAAATGTAAAAAAGATACTTAAAACCTTCCATCACCTCCCTAATGAACGCAGTGAGGGAAAACAGATCGATCGATTGATCCAGGCCACCATGACCCTAAAATCTTACCATATGGCCCAAAGATTTGCCTCTGAGTCATATGATTTTTTTAAGCACAATATATGATCTGTTTGAGACAGCAATAAAAAGCTAAAATCTATTATCTATTTTCTAAAATGAATAAATCTCTTAATACAATAGTAATAAAATAAGGTATCATACAAAGAGTAATTTTGTAATTTAGCAATCAGCATTGAAGAATTCAACAGCTCTTTGCGTGAATTCAAATTGTAAGATAAAAAAAAAAGGAGTAATAAAGCACAAAAACCTTTGAGAAAGAGAAGCTCAAATGTCGAATCAGCTCTATAATACTCGGAAAAATTCACCGCGAAGGAGATGATGTTATCAAAGCAGTCTGCAGTGAATCAAGCACCAGCTCTACGGCGGCCAACACGGGCAACAAAGCCAGCCTTGATTGGAGCAACTGATCGAGAAGAACCACACTGCAGCGAAAACACATAGAAACTCCATAAAAAATTTTACAATCATATAATATTAATATAGTATTATATAAATAATTATTATAGTATTATAACATCATTTATACAAGAGAATATTCAATATGCAGAAAATCTTAATTTTATTACAAACTAAGTCAAGTTTTACTCGAATCGAATTGATATCAACTTTTATTGCATATATATTAGTTTTTTATTATGTCAAATATATCTAATATTATTTATAAAGTGAACCAGCTATTCATAAACATATTCTTTGTTAATAAAATTTATACCCAATTAATTAATGGTTTTTGCTCACAGTAACTATAACTTTCAAATCAATGATAGTAGCAATGAAAATCCTTTTTTAAATAAGAAAGATTCCTTAATGATATAGTGGATCGTCGGAAGATGATACCTGCAAGAAGGATTTGGGTTTCCCAATCCAGGGAAGAAGAAGAAGAGAGCTTCAAAAGAGTGTATATATCATTCAATGATCCCTCTCTTACAATAGCTTCTATATTTATAGGGTAAAAGGAGTATTCTAGAAACTAGTGGTAACAAACTAAGATAAAGTAATCCTAAGGACTATATAACTAAAGATGTTCCTACATCATTCTCCCCTTGTGTAAAAAGAGCTCGACTCCGTCGATACGCGTTATTAAAAGAGAGGTTGTTGCAGAAGATAGATTCCTTGATCAAAAATTTTGTTCTCAACATTTCCTTCAGCCAACCTGACAGCAGATGTTGCCTCTGAAGGTGTTGATGAGGAACTGTTAGCGATAAACTCTGATACAACACTTTGATATCTTCCAGAGCAACTTGCTACTTGTACTTTATCACAATTAAATGAAACAAAGAAATGTTCATTTTTAGTAAAATTTGGATGAAATGCAAAACCCATCACTCCAAATTCAGTATCAGCATGCACCATATCAGTCAACTCAAGGAAAATATTTGATTCATTCAAATCCAAAGTTCCTCCTGAATCTTGAGTTGGAACACTTGCAAGCCAAATCAAACTTGCTTGATCCGAAGCTGAAGCTGAAACGAGAGAGTTTGTGCAGAGGAACAACTTAACAACAGAACCATCTAGCCTCCCGGCAAAAGTCTCTTCACCGGGCAGCACAAAATTAGAATAGGACCCTTCATTGACATTACGTCGAATAGTTTGGGTGCATTGTACTGAATCAATTTTGTCAATAGAATTTAGACAGGACATGTTCACACCTATTGAAGTTTCCAATGCTGCAAAGCCAAAAGATGGCTGGAAAGCAGAACTCCCAAAAGAAACAGTAGGTAGCAAATTTAGAGCAGAGGAAGAGGACAGAGCACTTCCAAATGAGAATGAAGATGCTGAAGATGACGGTAACTGATTGGGATGGGTTGCGGTACCGTTTAGGCTGAGACTCTCAAGAACGAGGCGGACAACTCTGTCATCGGAGGAGCAGGATACGCCGAGCCACCTGCATTGACCAGATGTTGAATGGTTGCGGGGGGAAAAGAAAGTCAGGCGGATACCGCCGGGGTCGGCTGCGGATTTGAAGGATAGCAGCGCAGATGCGTCGGCTTCGGAGTCTTGCTTGGCGGACGCGTCACTCTTAATTCCCAATGAGACGACATCACAGCCGGTGGCCCTCTCCACCTTTCCAGATAAAGATGTGACAAAAAATCGATGCAGAAAGCGGTGATGCTCTGGCCGAAGGCAAGACCTCTCCATCTCCAGCCATGATCGAGGAGCCAGTTGATCCGAAAGGCGAAATCAGCAGAAGGAAGGAACAAACAACATCGGTCACAGGCAGAAGCGGAGAAGGTTTTAGAGCTTTGGAAAGCTTGATTGCTCCTCCGTGGTTCTGAGTAGATAGGGCCACATCCTTCAGGGAGCAGCTAAGCTCCGGCGAAACCTCGATCTCATCTTCATCATTCTTGCTCATTTCTTCCCCATCAACATTCACATATACTGTAACCTGGATGCTCTCACCAGCAAATTCACGCTTAAGAATGATTGTTTGATCGCCGGATTTATCAATGATTTCAAAAGGAAAATCTCCTGGAGCATCGACTTTCCGGCCGTGCTCTTCAGTTTCCTGGGCGCATTCGATCTCCGACTGGAGAACATTCCCGAGGTTCTCATCCGCTTCCACCTTTCTATGGGTGGTTGGACTGGGATATTGGAAAGAGGGCAAAGGCTTAGTGCTTCCACCTTTCAGGTTGGCTGCTGCCGGCGGCGAAGGAGCGGAATCGCTACTTGGAGCGAGGTCGCTAGAGAGGCGCTGCCAAGGAGCGGAGTCGTCTTCTTCTTCCACTGCGGGTGCGGGAGCCTGGTCGGCGGCTGGGTTTGCGGTAAGCTGGTCGGCGGTTGGGGGTGCGGGAAGCTGATCAGCGGGGGGATTGAGAGGAGTTGGAATCGGTCCGATGAGCTGAGCAGAGGCGTCGGACTCGTGCAGGTAAGGCGTGCAGGTGTTGCACGCGGAAGTCCATGCTACAGGCAGCGGGCCAGACTCGGTCGCTGGACCTTCGAGGGCGACTGGTCTTGCGCGGGTAGGTCTGCATTGGAGATGAACAGAGTCGGATGCGGAAGTAGTCTGTGGAGGCGGATCGCGCCATCTCAGCGGAAGCTCGAGCGGCGGATACTCCGGCGGCGGGTCACGCCATCGGAGAGGAAGTTCGAGCGGAGGGTAGTCGTCAACCACAATCGGTTGATTGCGGATCCCTTTGCGGGAAGCGGAGTAGAAGAGGGAAGGGTATTCCGGCGGCGGATCACGCCATTGAAGCGGAAGCTCGAGAGGCGGATAGTCATCGATCTCTCGTCTTCTTCGGCGTCGATCGTCGTCGATCGCCCATCTCCTTCGGTGGCGATCTTCGTCGACCGCCCATCTTATTCGGCGTCGATCTTCGTCGACCGCCCTTGTTCTACGGCTTCGAACGTCGTCGACAGCCGACATTCTTCCGCAGTTCATCGATCTTCACAAGCTCCAGGCTCTGATACCAACTGATGTAGTGGATCGTCGGAAGATTATACCTGCAAGAAGGATTTGGGTTTCCCAATCCAGGGAAGAAGAAGAATAGAGCTTCAAAAGCTTCAAAAGAGTGTATATATCATTCAATGATCCCTCTCTTACAATAGCATCTATATTTATAGGGTAAAAGGAGTATTCTAGAAACTAGTGGTAACAAACTAAGATAAAGTAATCCTAAGGACTATATAACTAAAGATGTTCCTACATCACTTAATGTAAGATGGCAGATTTGAAGCCCTCAAAAAGGAAACCAAAACCATAGTAAATGGCTAAGTGAGAAAAATGATGAAGCTCATGACTGAGACAAAAAGGCATGAATGTAATTGCTTGCGATGAGACCTGGGTAGGCACTGCTAACGATTGGCTTTTGGTAAACGGAGAGTTAAACAATTGGTTAGAGTAAGATCACTCGCTGGACCATTTAGCTCCTTAAATTTTTAAAATTTGAAGATTCCTTGAGAAAATCTTTTTGGTAAGATACTAATATTAAATTTTGTCCGCTATTTTTTTCTTTTTTCCATGTAAAGCTCTGTTTCTGTGTCCATGGATCAGTAAAATTTACTTGAAATTTGGGAGAAATAAAACTAAATTACTTTATTGTTTAACCAGCAAGGATAATTCAATCAATTAGTGTTGATCTTTAAAACCCAATAATTTTGTCAGCCTCTCATCAATTCACAACTTCCATCCCGGCCAACCTTCTAATTTTCTACACCCATCCTCAATCATCATCATCAATAACCTATCCCAACTATTCCATTAGCATTGTAAATCCTCCTACATTTATTCCGGGAGACATGTGAAGTTTACTTTAGATTGATCAACCCCTTCCACACAAATTATAGCCATCCTCGGCAATAAGTAACTTCGTTATGGAATATTGAAGCTCACCTTAATTCATAATCCAAAAAACTACTAAAATCTATTATAAGTTTGAATCATCTTATTCCTTTTTCTTTAGTTTAGTCAAAAGGATGCACTAAATTTTATCATAGGACCAAATTAATATTATTATCCATCAATAAACTTCAAGATGATTACTCCAATAAAATACACTAAATTTTAACCATTTCCAATATCAAATATTAGAAAAGCTTAGCACCACTGCTAAGTTCCATCCTCTAAATATTGCACAAAAACCTACCAAATATACAGAGCAGCTAGAAAATTAAAAAAAAAAAAGTTTTATTCCTTACAATGGGCTAAAGTTCTGCAAAATTTGTTTCCAACTTTAGAATTAAAAAAAATAATGTCAACAGTGAAGGATTACCTGCTCACAACGCAGAAAGAACAAACGGTTCTCTTTAGAGAGTATCGTGTCTGGGCTTTTGCATCCATTGCATATGACATATTCATCTGCAAATAATGAAAACAAATGGTTGAAGCATGTGATAATAAAGCAACCTTACATACTAGTTGCAGAGGAGTAGAAACATTCCAGCTTAATAGAAAAAAAGGAAGACGATAACACCAATTATGTATTCCATTCAGTTGACTTTTAAACGATCAAATTGCGATTCAGGCTCTTTGCAATGGTGTTTAATGTATATAACTGCTAAAACTAAAACTTAAATATTCTAAGAAAATCAAAAAAATCACTAACAAAACATTAATTAAGAAAAAAACAGAACTCCGAATGTTGATTTGCATAACTTTTCCCCGTTGGAAGAAATTTAGCAAAAACCATACAACAGACTTGAGAAATAAGATTGCATTAAATACGGTTTATTGATCTTAATATTATTTATGCTATCGCTCTTGCGTGCAGACTTCTCCAAAACAAGGTTTATACGAGGAAAAATTAAGGATTAGGCCAATTAATACAATTACTGTGGTGAATTTATTTAAGCAACAAAATATCAATGGGGGAAGAAAGACGCCTAACATTTTCCAGTTGAAAGAACTGAAGCATTCAGCTGGCCAGGGAAAAGTAATATGAGATGGTGAACTTACTGACATATCTTCTCAGAATACCCTCAAAATTTTTGGGAGCAAACCTCCCCTTTACAACCAATCTTTGTTGCCCGTCGAGGGATCCACTAGTTCCCATTTCGGCAAGTAAGAACATCATCACATGTTCTGGCTGTCTATGCATCCTGAACAAGATGGGATCATAAGAATGCATCAAACAAACATCAGAAGGAAGAGTGGAAATTGTTAAAGCAAAAAATTAAAAACAAAAAAATTTGTTTGCTTTGGCATGATTGAAATGTTGTACTTTGAAACGCGTAGTGCTCCAAGATATACACCTCAATACGGGAATAACATAATATATTCTACAACATCACCATTACTACTCTTAGGCCTCGTTTGGTTTCCAACGTCTTTTTTTCCTTTTTAAACGGAGGTTTTAAGAACGGGTAAGCATAAATTTTTTCCTTCTCGGATCAGTATATCCAGCAGATATACGGAGTTTTAGAAAAATGATTTTCACAAAATTTGTCTAAACAAACATAAAACAGCAACTATTCTAAACGGAAATGGTATAATTACGTCCAACCAAACGAAACCTTAGGGATGACTGCTTCAATGTGAAAACGGTAGCATTGGAATAATCAATAATGCTCAACTCCCAAAGCGAATCAGCATAAAATGAATTTCTTCGATTGCCATGCATTAGGCCTTCTCCAACCGAACTCCAAACGCACGAATGGCGTCGCTCGCGAGCTCCAGGCGAACGGCAAAACTTTCACTATTTGGCTGCGGGTGAACAGTGCGACGCCAATATTGGCGTGCACTGTTCACCTAAGCTATTTTTCTGTCTCTACCAGATTTGCAGAAGAAATGCGCGAAAGAAGAGAAAGACGGTTACCGCACAAAATTGAGTTCAATTGGAGATAAATCACGACATTTTTTAGTTTCACTGCATTTTGGAGTGAAAAATGAGATTTTCGGTTGGAGATGCCCTTACAGCAGCATTTATGTAAAACTATCTCATTTTTATGTGAGCCATATAAGTTTTCACATTAACAATGCACAAGAAACATGAAATTGTGATTTTATATGTGAATTTGTTTGGAGTGTATAGCATTATTCTTTGTACAGAGAAGATTTACAGCATCCATGGATATGTCAGGAATTATATAACTGTTAATCTATTATAGAAAACTAAAAAATGCAACACTGTCACGACGAAGTAATCAGGCAGCAGACAAGGTTGTTTTTAGCTGTAAATGAGATGCAGAAAGTAAGTGCATTAGGCTATATAAAAACAATTTTCATTTTTCTTTCTTGTCCATTATACCTTTCATATCGACTTGCATTTCAATAAACAAAAATGCCAACGGCCACATCGACAGAAGGACAAGTATCAAAACGTTAAATATTTTCCAATAAAAAACAATCACCAGCAAGAAAATTACTATTAACGAACCATTTTTTTAATTAAAAAATATTACAATGAGACTTGAGCATCTTAAGGTGTTTTTATTTATATTTAATTAACAAAAACATTTCATGCTTTTGAATATGTTTTATAAAAAAATATTAAATATGATGCCTTAATGGTCTAATGGAACATCTATCTTAAGTATCCATATCCATCTTAAGTATTCATAAAAATTAGATGGCATTAAAAAAAAAGTTTGAATGGATCTCCATGCATATAATGAAAAGATGATATTAAAAGACATTGTTTCCAATGCTAAATATTCATGAAAAAAATAATCACAGACATTGTTTCCAATGTTGTAGAAAAAATTGCAGCATGTTATATATTGTGGAACACGGTCGCCCTTCGCCTCCAAAAGCTCAACCCTAGCCAGCAACCCAGCAGACCTCCACCTGCTGAACCTATGTAAACCCCGGTTTCTTATAAAAAGAAAATCCAAACTGGCTATGCTGGTTCAAAGTAACCAATGCGCCGGTTCCATCTTCTATATAGATGCGAGGAGGCGGCCTGGGGCAAAATGGTCTACTGCGCGCAAAATCAAGAGGGAGTTCGTGCGAGTGCGGAAGAGTAAATGAAAGCATGAGAGATGGAGAAGAAGAGAAGAGGAGATGGAGAAAGTGAGAGAGCGACAGATGGAAAAAGGAGAGATGAGAAGATGGAGAGGCAAGGCTATATGTGAGAGAGGATGTAGCTGTCTAAATGTGCCTTTGAGAGCGAGACCAAGGGTGGTCGCTCAAAAAGACTTGACTTAAGGTAAATCTAACCAAGATTTTTTTCATAATCAAATTGATAAACCCAAGATACATGTGTTCAATTTTTAATAAATTGTTTTGTAAAGGTAAGAAGATAGAAGAGGAGCAAAGCAAAAAGAGAAGATATCATTTATTTTACAAAAGGAACAAAAAAAAGAAAGAAAAATTTTCAGGTATGTAACCAAATAAAAAACAACTGTAAATATTTAAACTAATGAAATATGAGTTTGTTATAAATACTAAATTTTGATTATATATGTGTGTGTGCGCGCGCGCCTTAAATTGTACAAATTTAAATAATGCACTTATTAAAATGCAACAATATGATAAATTCCTTATAAAATGTAATGTAACTAAATTAAATGTGCTCTTTAATTTTTCTAATTAGATTAACAACAACATCAAGGTTTTGTCCCACTACGTGGGGTCAGCTATAAGAATCTTTTTTCTCCATTGTGTCCTGTTAAAAGTTAAATTCTCGTTTAAATCTAATAAAGAAAGATTATTTCTAATATTTTCTAACCAAGCCTTTTTAGGTCTACCTCTACCTTTCTTAACATAAGTCAAATCTAATACCTCTACTTTCCTAACCGGGGAATCAGAAGGCCACCGTTTTATGTGACCAAACCATCTAAGGCGACTCACTCTAATCTTATCTTCCACTGGCGCTACTCCAATCTTTTCACGTATATACTCATTTTGTATCCTATCTCTAAGGGTAAAACCACTCATCCACTTGAGTATCCTCATCTTTGCAACACTTAACTTGGTATTATGCTTCTCTTTTAATGGCCAACATTCGGCATCATAAAGCTTTGCAGGTCTCACCACCATCTTATAGAATTTTTCCTTAAGTTTGAGGGGGATTTTTCAATCACCCAACAAGCCCGATGCATTCCTCCACTTCAACCATCCAACTTGAATAATGCTGATAATATCTCCATCTATTTTATCATCACTCTAAACAATAGATCCAAGATATCTAAAACGTATACTCTTATTAATGAATTGCTCGCCCAAAGTCAAAATCCCCTCACTAGGTCTTTTACTACTAAAATTACACTCCATATATTCAGTTTTAGATCTACTTAGGTGAAAACCTTTAGACTCTAAGGTTGACCTCCATAATTCAAATTTACCTTCAACTCCCTCTCTAGTCTTATCAACAAGAAGAATATCATCAATAAAAAACATACACCAAGGTACATCCTCTTGCAAATGTCTAGTGAGAACATCCATGACTAAAGCAAAAAGATATGGTCTTAAGGCTGATCTTTGATGTAATCTAACAAAAATAAGAAATACTTGATCAAACCACAAGTAATAACTCCTGCATACATATTTTTAATGATTTGAATATAAGTATTATCAACTTTTTTTCATTTCAAGAACTCTTCATAGCACTTCTCTTGGAACTTTATCATATATTTTCTCTAAATCATTAAATATCAAATACATATCCTCCTTATTCTCTCTATATGTCTCCATCAAACCTCTCAATAAATGTATGGCTTCCATAGTAGACCTACTCGGCATGAATCCAAGTTGATTTTGAGAAACATTAGTATCACGCCACAACCTATGCTCCATAACTCGCTCCAATAGTTTTAAAGTATGACACATTAACTTAATTCCTCTATAACTCGCACAATCTTGTGTATCGCCTTTATTCTTAAAAATAGGAATTAACATACTCATTCTCCACTCATCTGCCATCTTTTTAGTCTTCAAAATAGTATTAAAAAGTTTAGTAAGCCAAGAAATTTCTTCATTTCCTAAGCATTTCCACACCTCTATTGGAATATCATCAGGTCCAACAGTTTTTGCATACTTCATTTTCTTTAAAGCCTCTCTAACTTCAGTTATACTAATACGCCGATAAAAACATAAATCTTTCTTTTCATTTAGGATGCTGAGGTCACTAAAGTCAATCGTATTTTCACATTCTTCATTAAAAATTTTAGCAAAATATCTCATCCACCTTTGTTGAATATCATCTTCCAAGAAAAGTGTTTTTTTTTATCTTCATCCTTAATACAAATATTAGAATGAACACCTCAACTGATTTTCTTCAATTTTTATCATATATCTTCTAGAAAATATAATTTTATTGAATTTTGTTGATGATGTGATCATTATAACAAAGCATTACGATTCTAAGGCATTACTTCTATATGTCTAAATGAAAGTTGTGAATTAATGAATCTATTAAGAAATTCCCAAAAAAATCAAGAAAAATGATGATAACTTACTAATCTTTGGCAAACATTCATGACTAGCAGAAATTCTTAAAGAAAGAAATACATAAAAAAGCTCTCCAAGTGAAAAACTTAAATAGGTTATTTATATTCTTCATAAATATGTTGAACCTTACGTCTTGCATAGGTCCATGAAGTTAACAAATACCGTCTTCTTAGTTCCTTCCCTAAGAACCTGTGGTGGCCTCATAACTGTTCGGCGCCGGTCTCCAGCAAGATCAGGATTATTTTCTCGCAAGATATTGAAAACTCTATCCAAAAGCTAAAAAACACAAATCATATCAGTAAAACCACTATAAGTTTCATAAAAGTTATATACATATGGTAGTATGGGTGGGTACGAAAGAATGGCATAAAAGTAAAAAAGCAAGACAAACTTAATTGTACTATAGGATGTTGACATGAAAATTTAAACAAGGATTTGAGAATAGCACTAATGAACATAGGATCAAGCAAACTAAATCAAGCGATGGATTCTTGTGAGCATCAAACAAGCACCTAAGAAAAACCTCAAAACATGCCATATTGAGCAATGTTTAAGCCATATTGTAAATATTATCATAAAGTGAACAAATGCAAGTGATGCAACTGAAATTTTTTCTGTGGCCATTGAGTAAAGAAATGTTTATTTTTGTATTATCAAGTTTAAGAAATAAAAGAGGAAAATTTTGTTGAATTTCTTAGAAAGCACTAAGGAAATAGTAAATGTAAAACTCCCACTGTGTTTTAAGGGCATTTTCCTTATGACATAATATAAACTTGAATATAACTGAAATTATAAAATACCATTTTTTAAGTATAGAAAATCATTATTTAATGTATAGGAACACATAGCAAACACCTTTTAAATGAAAGATCAAATATTGTCTTTGAAACATAAACCAAGGCAAGCAAAAATAAAAAACAGCAGGCCGATGAAGGTGAAAAAAGAAAAATCCAATCACCTCATCATATTTATAATCTCGAACTGTGCCTTCCCAAGGATATCTTACACTTGCAAGCACAATTCCCTCCCCTTCATCATCCTCACCAATTTGATCATCTGAAAAACATGAAGGAAAATGAAAAACAGTAAAGACGTCTATACTTTCCCAAAGTCAATTTGATGATTGAACAAAACATTAAGGTTTCATTTGGGACAATTTTTTGCTGCTTTCTAAAACAACTTTTTAATACAAATTTTTTATTTGTACTAAAAAAACTGTTTTTTAAAGCAGTGAGAAAGCTATCCCAAACAAATCCTAAAAGAAATAAAGGATCTCCAACTATTATTTTGAAAAAATCCATATCATAAAAAGATGGCACTTTGTGAACTAAGATGTACAAGTCGTTACATTCAGCATCCGCCCCATCATCAGCATTCTCGTCATCAATCAAGAAGTCAGTTTCCACCTAAGATGGAAGGACTATGGAGTTAACAACATTCTTCAGCATTACATAAGTTCATTTCTTATCAAGTATGAGCTTCAATTAACTGACCGGTTTCTTCTTCTTTTTCTTCATACCAGCAAAGTTAGGCTCCGGTGTATCAGCAACTGGACAAGAACCATCATATCAGTGTGCATTTAAATCATGATAAAAAAATTTATTTTTATTAACAAAAAAACTATCTTTAATAATATTTTAATAACAACTGAGCTGCAATGGAAAGCGCATGATGAAAAAACCTGATAAATTTTCAGTATTCTCAACTAGCTTGTCCACTTCCTCATTAGGATCTTGGATTATCACCTTCTTCTTCTTCTTTTTCTTAGAAGGATCGAACGAGGCAAGCTACAGCAAAAGAAAACACTAAAATTATTTCTTTTATAGGATTTAGTACTCTTTTTAATGTTTGTTAGATAAGTGAGAGTCAACATTTCTTTACATTCGCCCAAAGATTACAAGAGAGAAACACAAAATGTTTATCTGGCTAAATTTCGAGATGAAAGCTATCCAAAATTAATAAAGCAGGTACCTCGGTAATCTCATCCTTCAAGTTGGATGGATTCTCCTCCGCCATCTCTATAAGCACACCTAAAACTTGAAGAAGCATAAGAAAATATAATAGTAATTTCATTAGTTCAATAAAGCAAAATCCAAAGAATGTTCGACATCAACATTAAAAGTGTCTAAAATATAATTCAATGGGTATTAAGCTTTGTTCGGATTGAACGACAATTCATGGGTTGATTATGCAACTGCGGCCATTAATTTAAGCTTTCAACCCTTTTTTCCCCATTTCATTTCACTCAAATTCATGACGTCAAAACACAGTCTTAAGTGAAAAAAGAACACGAAAATACCGATTTGCAACTAAAACCGTGAAATCGCAGCAATTACATTACAGGAATTGTCCAAAGCTGTTGGTCGCCGGTGATCTGTGGCATATATCGGCAAGACAGAGCAAACCCTACTTCGGCGCGGTTACGGAATGTGATCGTTTGCTAGACAAAGGTTTCCGAATTGACAGGTTAAGCCTCTTCGGGTCATGGATCCAGAGCCGACTGAACCGGTAACTTGGTTCGACCCGTTTGTTGAACAAGCAAAGTTCATACTGCCCGATAACATACGTACATTTCAGTATTTCACTTTCTTACGGGAGCCTGCATTGGGTATTTATACCCACACCCACCCATGTACCCACCCATATCCAATGGGTATGGATGGGTATGGGTGGTATGGGTACGTCCATGGCCTTCTGGGTGGGTATGAGTGGGTACTCAACATTGAGGGATAAATCGATTTACATTGCTAATCATCATATATCTTATATTACTGCAATCCTCACTATGTAATGTGCAGCACTTAACCATATTGTGGCTACTATAAATTTTGATATGCGTCTTAAAAGTTTACAATCATAGCAAAGGGCAACAAGTCTCAAGGCTATCAATCTGTGGTAGACTGCGTTCAAAAAGCATGTAAAGTGGGTGGGTATAGATGGGTATGACATCCCGAAAGTCACCATTGGTGGGTGTGGGTGGGCGAAGCCCGTCCGAGTAAAGCATAGGCACCCAATGGGTACCGAACCAGGACCCATGTAGGGCTTTGTTTCTTACTCTCTATATATATATAACTTTACAAATAAATTTTTTGCTAGAAAACTATTGTCTCCGACAACTTTAAAATAGATTATTCTCTCCACGATAATTTTATAACTCTGCATGTTTTAAAAAATTATAAAAAAAAAAGCCTATCACAAACCGGAATGTCAATTATTAATAAAGAAAAATCAATGAGAAACATGAGTTCTGATAACTATAGACTTATCAATAAAGAGAAATTATTATGTGGAGTCCAGATGAAAAAACTGTCTGAATTAGGAGTGTACACATTGTACAAAAATGTGTACAAAAACTTGATACACATTGTGTACATTTTTTTCGTACACTAACATATCCAAATTGTTCTTTCAGTCCAAACTCCACACAGAATAATTTCTCATCAATAAAACACCCATAGCAGCACAAACTTTGTCACAATTTCATCCAAAAAATTAATGGATTGTTTGCGACAATTTGTTGTCAGCAATATTACTCATAGAAATTTCATCAATGATTATTGAAGAATATTACGACAAAAAATTCCCTCAAAACAATTTCAGATGAATATTCCATCAACATGAATCATTTGTTAAGACAATTTATTGACGGAATTTACAATTTACAACCAACATAGAAAACCGCCGGAATAAACCGCGTAGAAAATTATTAATGGTGGTGATACTTACCAGTGGCTTTTCGGTGGCCTAAACAATCGATAATTTATTGCGGTCTTAGCGCCGGTGATCGTCGGTTAATCACCGGCGGCTTACCAGCCGTCAAAACCGCCGGTGTTACCGGCGGCGCCGGGTCACCACCAATTGATCGCCGGTTAATCACCAGCGGCTTACCGGCCGTCAAAACGGTAGGTTTTACCAGCGACTAAGCTGTCGGGTTACCGTCAGTTGACCGCCGACAGCTTTATTAAACTTACGACGGCTATAATAAGCAGTCCGGTATCGAAGTTTTCAGTGGCCAAATAGCAGATTGACCGCCGAAAACTTGTAGCATTTAAAAAAATTTGACAACCTCCCATCTATTTACTCAATTTTCCACAAACCTGCACATAATAGATAACAATTATCACAAATATGGGTAACACGCCACTATAATCAACCCACAACTATACGTTCAATATCTATCTTCTTGGATAGTAATTTGGATGTTAAAACAAACGTTTCCATACATAGCTATGAAATCAATTATTTGAAGATATGCAGCCTGAACAAGTGTACGTGCTTTACTTTTAAATAAGTGTACTTTATTTGAATTAGAATGCATTCACCAACTATCCAATAAATACAACAATACAAAATAAATAATTTATGTGACAAAATGGAAAACTCGGATAATGTCTCGTATCATATCTCTAAGGGTAAAGCTACTCATCCACCTTAGCATCCTCATCTATGCAACACTTAGCTCAGTATTATGTTTCTCTTTTAATGGCCAATATTCGGCACCATAAAGTATTGTAGGTCTCACCACCATCTATAGAATAAAGGATTTGGAGTCTTGAGGAAACTCCAAAACATCACACATAAGAGGAAAGAGAGTTTGAAAGGGGATTCCTTATTTTGATTTGAGTGTTTTGGACTCATCATGGAGAGGGAAAATCATTCCTATAACTCCTAGGAAATTTTAAAATCAAATTTGATATGATTTGAATATCTTAGAAGTGTATAGGTGAAATCATCATTGATAAACATCTAGATAGACCCTAAAGATCAATTTTGTCATGGTCTAGGGATCTAGAAAAGCATGCATGCATAGGTTTGTCATTTTAGGATGCCGACAAATATATGAGTCATTCGTTGTTATGTGTGGCCAATTAACTTGTAAACTCTACTAAACATGTTTAACAAATTCCAATATATGGTGGGAATATATCTATTAGCCCTTAAAAGTCATAAAATACTTCCACCCTTTCTTCACAAGCACTTATAAATTTTATAAACATGTTTTATGATTTTGCAAATCTTAGGCATGTAAAGGTCTAGGGTATTCATTTTGCAACGTGTTTTACACAAACTTAATTGATAATGTCATTTATGGGATCTGCAACATAAACCTTGAAAGATATATGATAGATCTCACAATGACTTAATGCTTCTAAGTTGATTAAGTTTATAATCAAGCACTTGCAAAACAACTATTAAAGTTCATAAACTTCAACGTGTACATACACTTATACATCGCAAATCATTCTTGTCATGATCTATGTCTTAAAAATAAATACATGCAAACGAGAAAAAGAAAAAGTTGTAAGTTTATGAACAACCCTATATGTTAGGATTACTTGTCACTTTGTATAGTCACTTTGGCTTGAAAGTAGCATGAATATATTCACATAATTCCAAAAGGGGAATTGAGTACATCCTCTAAGCATCCTCTAAGCCAGGTTGACCTCCATAATTCAAGTTTACCTTAAACTCCCTCTCTAGTCTTATCAACAAGTTGTCAACTCATGAGCAAAAAGCAAACACAAAGGTACATCCTCTAAGCTAGGTTGACCTCCATAATTCAAGTTTACCTTGAACTCCCTCTCTACTCTTATCAACAAGTTATGAAATCATGAGCAAAAAGCAAACACAAAGGTACATCCTCTAAGTTAGGTTGACCTCCATAATTCAAGTTTACCTTGAACTCCCTCTCTACTCTTATCAACAGGAAGAATAACATAAGCAAAAAGCAAACACCAAGGTACATCCTCTTGCAAATGTCTAGTGAGAACATTCATGACTAAAGCAAAAAGATATAGACTTAATGATGATCCTTGATTTAATCCAAGCGAAATAGGAAAATACTTGTTCAAACCATCAATTACAATTTTGAGGAAAAAGAAGCAAACCTAAATTCGGTTTGGACGGCTTTCGCGGGTAGATTGCGGGCGTGCTCGACCACCGGAGTGGGGCCGAGAAATTTTTGGATGGAGGGAGGTTGTAGGCGCCCGGATTCCTACGCAGTCGCTCGGAGGTGCAATCGATTGTGAGAGGTCGGAGGAGAGTGGGGGCGAGCGCCTGCAGTGAGAGAAATGCGAAGAAGTGAAGAGGAAGGCTCGGGATGGCTAAATTTAGGGCCATTTTCGACAGTTTTCTGGCGATTTAGACCGCTGGAAAAAAAGTCACTTAAAACTGGTGGCCAAGGTCGTCGATAAAGGCGCAGGTAAAAAATAAAACTGGCGCACTAGCCGCTGATTATTATACCACCGCTAATTTTGGTGATGATTTATAAAAAATTGTCGGTTAGACCGCCAGTTTAACCTCAAATATTACCGGCGGCTATAGGACCGCCAGTAACGACCGTTGGTAATACCTAAATTTCCTGCAGCGCTTCAAATAAAATGAAATATGATCTTGAATATAATATTTAAAGCTGTTTTGTAATTTCCTTATGAGTTTGATTCAATGATTTCAATTATATTATTCACTATAATGTTTTATTGAATATTTTTTATTAGAATTGCATAACTTTATGAGCTTCATAGCTCACAAATTTATTTAACCGTAAGTGGAAGCAGACTATCATCATATTAATGACACTTTATGTTCAATTATTTAGCTGTGTATGCGAGTCTACAACATAGGTATATAGACCATTTATCATTATATTGTTTTGGATTTCTTAGTGGCTATGTAATGGTATTTAGGATATAAGTGAAACTATGTAAATGTTGTAATTTACAATTGAAAAATGATACGAGGTGTCGAAATTGAGGAGACAATTTGTCACAGAGGTAAGAAATGCAATTTTAATTTAAAAGCGATGGTTGTTAAATTTAGGCATATACAATTGTGTTTGAATTAATTGATAGTAGAAAGACATTAAAAAAATCATTTTGTTGAGAGTGTTCACAATCAAGTATTCATATATGAATGACCAAATACAAATTCGAATAATTAAATCTTAAAATAAGATATAATATGATTACATAAATATTTTATATTTAACAACATTTTGAAAAGAAAAGCATTAAGTTATGTATTGCTTAATTATTCTTCTTATGCAAGCCTTATAATAGAAATATCTTTTATATTAATTCATGAAGTATGACAAACTAAGTATGAGTTCATAATTTTGAAGGTTAATTAATATCATATTAGTAAATTAATGTTGACAATGAAATGATATAATACCAGCACATGTATGACAAAAGAGATCCCAAAAGAGCAAAATGGACCTCAATGTAGTTCAATGACAATAATGTTTGATTTACCTGGGTTCCATTAAACAATATGATGAAAGCTATAAAATTACATTACTATATGCAAAATAATATACATAAATTGAATTAACTAATAATGATATTATACACAGGCTTCAAATAAAATGAAATATGATCTTGAATATATTTTAAGATGTTTTGTAATTTCCTTATGAGTGTTATTCAATGAATTCAATTATATTATTCACTATAATGTTTTATTGAATTTTTTTTATTAGAATTGCACGACTTTACCAGTTTCATTGCTTACAATTTTATATAACCGTAAGTGGAAGCAGATTATCATCATATTAATGACACTTTATGTTCAATTATTTAGTTGTGTGTGCGAGTCTACAACATAGGTATATAGACCATTTATCATTATATTGTTTTGAATTTCTGAGTAGCTATGTAATGGTATTTATGATATAAGTGAAACTATGTAAATGTTACCGTTTATTTAGATAATGTGTTGTGTTGTAGAAGGAATATCTATAAACGATTAAGAGATTTAAATGTTGAATGTTAAGAATGCTATGTTTTCTTCGTTAAACCCTGCGTTATTGGTAGGGCGTATCGTGTAGTGTGACATTGTACCTGCCTTCATGTGTAAGGTACCCGAAACAACTCAACTAGCTTAAATTTATAATTTCATTCTTACTCAATTAATCAATTTTCACCACACTTACCCTTTTCATTCTCTCTCCTCATACACAACAAATATCCATGACTTTCCTCCATATTTACTTCAGAACTCTTACACAACAATTAGATAAATTTAAATGGCCACTTCACACAAACTACTCATTTGCACATAATAAATCTTTATATACAAAATAACACATTCTTACCTTTCTTCTTTTTTGTCCTTCTACCTCTCTTTTTTCTCTTTTCATTTCTAACATGATCTCCTCTCAACTACGGCCAGCAAACACTCCAACTCCTCATGTGCCTACCCGCTCCAATAAAAATGCGCCACGTCTAATACCGAGTATCGCTGCTCGGTACCTAAGCGTAAACCGGACGGTTCTCCCGTCCGGTGTCTGCACAGAATAATCTCTCGGGGCTATTTTTTTTTTCCTTATCAAATTCCTCTATCTCTATGTCTTGACATTTTTTTACCACCCGCAACCTTTTGTTATTTAGTACTTACTACAAGTTATAGGCTTATAGCCATCTTTACTCTCTCTCTCTCTACCTCTCTCTCCCATGAGGGTGAGATGATTTTAAATTTTTTGATTTATTTTCCACTATCTCTCTTGTGAGATTAGCTATGAGGTACACATTGCAAAAATGTTTTCAATTTTTTTTTAATTTTTAATTAAAAATGTTTTTTAAACATTAGTTATTTCATGAATATAATGACCTTCATTTAAATTTTAGTGATTTTATATTGAAATTTATTAGGTTAGTTTAATAATTATAAAATAAATTTTAATCATAAATACAAAAATTCAGTCATAAAAATCTATTTCAATTTATATATGCATATGAAATTTCTTGATGGATATGAAATTAAATAAGAGAATTATAAATTTTATATTTATATATGCATCTCGCCCCCAAACGGAGACCGCCCGATAATGAGACGGCAAACATAATTTCTGGCTTCACCACTGTTCCACCAATGCATGCCATACAAAGTTTTTGGCGCTACCACCAAGTAAATGCCCAACTACAGTAATTCATATAATTGAATAGTAATATTAGATTTAAAACTTGAGAGAAAAAAAACTCAATCAAAACTAATTCAATAACTTTCAAATCTTTACAATTTAATATATCATTTTATATACCAATATGCTCCCATTAATGATTTATTTATAATTTTTGTGAAAGTTGATATTTTAGAGTATAATTTAATTAAAAAAATGTATATTTTTGCTGAAAATTTTGGATATTATTTCGAACTTAAATTTATTTAAGTTAAAGCTCAAACTAGAAATGATCAGAAGAATAAAAAGACAGCTTCCTCTCTACAGCATATAAAGTAGATTTTTTCATGCAAAATTATGTTAAAGTGAAGCTTAAACGAACATAAAATATTTATTCACTATCGATGAAATAAGCCTTCCATATGAAGTTGCAACCTTTTCGAACATTCGCCACGGTTCGCTCAGATTGGCACCTCGCGCCGAGCACCGCAAATCTTTTAAACATTCTGGTCTTTGAATCGCCGGCTTCAACGTCGCTGTTGATCCGATAACTAGAGGAAGAATTCTGGCGTGGAAATGACGTCAACTGAAGGCTATAAGCCGGAGTCGGGGCTTGCGGCCGAGATAGAGGTGGAGGCCTACCGCCGCCTCTTTCCCCTACAGTATTATGAGCGCCATCTCGCAGAGTCCGTTCGCCCAGATAGTCGAGCTCTTGGCCGCGCCAGAGATACCACCATCGCTCTCGGTTCGTTGTCCCACCAACCTCTTAAGTTTTCCATCTTCAACCAACTATCCCCATCTAAATCATTTCATTCGTGGGATATTTCTCTCCATCAGGACCCGTAACTTCTGCCGACGGATCCGCCTTAGTAAAAATCGGAGATACCGTGAGCTTTGTCCTCCTAATCTACCCGATTTTGCTTATGCTTTTTTATGCTTACCAGGTGTTTGATGAAATGCTTCTTACTTGCAGACTGTGCTAGCAGCTATTAAACTGGAAGTTATGACCCCCTCTATTGACTCCCCTGACGTGGGAAGCGTAGGTTGGTGTTTATTTGTTGCATCATGCTTATATTTCCCTTTTTAACGTAGTTTTAAGGAACAGTTAATTTTGGGATGGTTATGCCTGCGTGGTTTTCAGCTGTTGATTTTCAAATGCCACCAATTTGTTCTCCTGTTGTTAGACCAGGGAGGCCAGCGGAGGTTGCGCCTGTTATTGCCAAGCAGCTCTCAGATGTCATAATGAGGTTGTCTTCTTGCTCCTTAGTTACTATGCTACAGTTTTAACAGCAATTTTGTTGTGGTAAGATGTATGGTTGGATTGAGTACATTAAATTTTGTTATTTCATTTGTGCACTTTGTGGACTCCTAGTAGTCCAATTTGTTGGTTCTTGGATACGCACATGTCATCTTCCTAAGTAAAAGAAATGCAGATAATGTAATATTTTTCGGGTTTTTCTTTACATCAAGCCAGTTTTTTTGGCAGCTTTCACTTCAAATTAAAGTATTTAGCTTTAGGGATTTGTATGAACTTACGTGTAATTGATACCCACAAATTCCTCGAAGGAAATATTATCCTTACGTAAAATACCCAAGTGGACGCCAGTAACAAAGTTAGACTGCACTATTGAATAAGTGAATAACATAATTGTGTTGAAAACACACCTAAATGCTAGATTTTAGGCGCACTTCCTCGTGGCTTCATTTGAACTGTTAGCACTTTCAAAGAAGTTCGCCAATGTCCGTAAGGGTAACCCATGACTTGCACCTAAAAACAATGCCAATAACCACATGGCATTGCCTAAAGAAGCCTATTTCTGAGAGGTCTGAAGAAGTATATTGTAAATGTTTGTCATCTTGGCTTCTGTTTATGGTTCTATATATATTCTTTTCAAACTTCAACTTCCAATAGTTCCGTGGCACTCTATTGCTTTGTACTTCATTCTCCTGTGGAAGAATTTTGGATGAACAAAACATGGCTGATTCTTTCACTTGTGGATATTGCATTAATACTGAATCATAATTCACCCCCAGCCAACGTCATGATGTTGAGAATTTGACTAGCTGAAGCAATGATAATGGGAATCTCATATTGAGTAGCACGTAATTCCCAAGAACCAACCAATTAAAAAGTTCCACGTGTTTCAGTTTACTGCAGATAAGTATCATCCCTGAAAATGTGAGTCCGCTTTTCAAGAATTTGTACAAAAACTGGACAATTATTATCAATTGTTAAGCATCTACAAGGGCTAGAAGAGTAGATAATTGAAATGATCCATTACTTTTTCCAATATCCTTAGTTGCTGTCAAAAGTTATTCACAATCACTACGTGTCATCATACATTCCATGCTAGGAGATCTTTTGATAAAAATGCCAATCCAGACTTTTCACATTCCCTGCAGTTGCTAGCGCTATTGCAGTTGAAACAGCTATCTTTATTTTTAACTAAAGAAAAACCATCATCCTGCGTTTTAAGGTGCTTCAATTCCTTATGATGAAGAGTTTTTAGTGCATTTATTGTTAGGCTAAGTCAATTTTAAATCATGTTTGGATTTAAAATCATCTCCTTTGAGTCCTATAAATAGGAGTGCATTGGGTTGTCTTCTTTGATTTTTATTTGTGAGGTTGGTTTTGAGTGCTTATTGTTGAGTTTGAAAGTGTGAAGGAAGATGTGGTTAGGATGTTTTTAAAGCTAAAATTGAGGAGTAAAGGAGATTAAGAAGTTATTTGGCTAGTTGAAAAAGGAATGCACCATAAAAAAATACCTTTTTTTTTTAATGCTTTAGAGTTGTTTCAATGAGTGTAAAATAAATACAAGTGAATATTTTTTTGTTTGGCTTGAAGAAAAATGAATGTAGTATAAAGTTCAATGATGGTGGTGATTGGTGGCCAGCATAGTCTTGGTAAATGATATCTTCATATTGTTAGAACAAATCTAGATTCCTAGATGCCTGCATTAGAAGCATTTGTGGTAGAAACAAAAGGATACTCTGACCTATATAAACACCACCCATAGAAGCAACAACAAGTATTGGTGTTTCATCTCAGTAACGGAGTTGTATCATTCAAATGAGTACCATTTGTCCATCACTAATGTGATATGCCGCCGGCCCAAGAGGGGCCGGGTGGACCGGTCCAGGCCAGCTTGGACCGGTTCTGGTTTATTCCAGGTGGGGAAAACAGCCAGGAAGGAGGCGGAAATCAGGTGGGCCCCATGTGGGGCTTAATGCAATTTTTTGGGGGAAACATTTGAATATAAAGGGTGATTAGGTAATTTGTAACCCTCCTTTCATGATAATTAGGGGGGATTAGGAGGGAGAGGGGATTATCTTGAATTTGAATGAGATTTGAGATCTAGGGTTTGCTTGTGTTGGGTTCTTGGCATTGCCGGAGATTAGGAGAGTAATTCCTTCCTCTCGAATTGAAGGAAATTGTATCTTTGCTTGTTGTCTTGCATCTTCTATTGGAATACAAGAGTTTTGCTTCATTTTCTCTCAGATTTCTAGTGAATTTCTCCTGTTTCTCTCTGTTTTGTGGTTATTTCCTGCTGCGGACAGCAATAATATTGCTGTGGTTTACTGATTTGGGCTAGGATTACTTGTGAATACAAGTATTTTCTATCATAATGTTAGAAGGCAAAGTATGTAAACACACTAGAACCGTGCTAAATACCAATATAATAAGGCTTTTTGGAACTAATAGGCACAAAATAAATCATAGCCCTTCTTGAAAACTTTCCAAACATTATGATAAACTTGATGCTTTGCAATTGACTTGATTATGTATGTTATTTCTAAATTGAATAAAATAAGTTTTTAGCTATACATAAGGCATTCAGCATAATATTACTGAAAATATCTCCAGTTAGAGAAAACTAAGTTGAATAATCAGTAGGGTAGAAATGCTGGAAAGATTATACCTTTTTCAAAATCAGTTTATTTTTTTTACTGTTGATCCAAGCTAATATTGCTCTTGTTTTCCTTTCTTGGGGTAGAAATGTTCTTTAGTAATAATTGCTCAGTCTCCAAGTTTGTGGTTGACTACCGTAGACTTTATCCTCTGGATGATTGTTAATTGTCACCTTGTCACTTGCTTAGATGATCTTTTTTTCTTGGACGGGAGCAGATTGAATGTTTTCTCTCTTGGTGCTTCCAAATCACTAGGTCCGGATGGCTTCTCACTTTTGTTTCTTTAAGAAAAGCTGGTCATCATTTATTCTGATTTAGTACCTATGTTCAAAGACATTTACTTAAGCACATCCATGAAAACTTACTTAAAACTGTACTTTTTAGTTTCAAAGCATGATAATATGTTATCATCATCCAAGGTTTTCTAGTACACTTACTTTAATTAAAGATTAGAACATTTTACATTGCTTTTAAGGCGAATTTAACATATATGGAAGCATTATATGTTTTGATTTAAATATGCAAATTTATGGTAGATCTTTTATTTTACAACTACAGTTCTGGCATGATAAATTTGCAAGAGCTCTCCTTGATCAGTGGAAAGGCTGCTTGGATGGCCTACCTGGTACGGAACTTTTTTTTAATTCTTTTGAGTGTGACTTCGTGATACTTCATCCTATCTATTAATGGTTTCTATAATTGCTTTGTAGTCTAGTGGTATAGATGTGTTCTTAACTGTCGGCCTTTTAACCGTTTGACAAGATATTTAACTGTGAATTGCAGGACATTTATTGTCTTAATGCCGATGGTTCTCTGTTTGATGCTGCATTGCTCTCAGCAACGGCTGCATTTTCTCATTGTAAGTTTTCTTTTATTATGCTGCAAGCCTGCAAGTTATATATTGTGTTCTTTTGAATATCACACATGTGAACACTTGCTACACAGTACTCAGAATGTGGTATGATCCTCTCCTATTGAATAACATTATTACGTGGTGTGTGTAGCTTGCAATTCTATGGCTAATTATTTCCATCTCTCCTGATATGATTCCGTTGTTCAGGATTTTGTATTCTCTTTCTGCTACAGGTACAAACGTAAAACCAGACAAATACCCTTTGTTGCAAGGGATAATAAAAAGAATATAAATAGATAAAATTATTAGTTGTATTATAAGGTCATAACTTGTGTTAAAGTGGTTTAATGTTGAGCAACTAAATTTGAATTGCAATACAATTGAATTTAAATTAATTAAAATAGTTGATATACATGCAATAATAATAACAATATAAAGCCTTTATCCCACTATGTGAGGTCAATAGTTAACATACATGATTTAATATAAATGAAATATTTATAATTTTCAATTTAAATTCAAAATTAAAAATAATGACTCGCTTTATATTCTAGTTAAATATTAATTAAAATTAAATTTAAAACTTAAGATTTCATCATGTGTCAATTCAAATTTAAAAGAAATGAACTCATGATAGGATAGTTCTCTTTTGAAATTGTTTAAATTCTAACTTAAAATCTTGAAAATTAAATTACATCATGTGCCAATCATATTCAAATTTAAAATTAATGATATTCATGATATGATTGTTTGCTTTTAAATATGTTTGAATTTAAATTCAATATTTTGCCATGTGGTAGTTCTATAATGCACCAAGTGTTACCTTTTGGTTTCATGCACACTAGCTGTGTGTGTGTGTGTAACTTGATAACGAACTAAACTGAAATCTTAAGGCTATAAATGAATGCGTGGGAATTAACTTTATATTCTAAATATGCCATCTTGTGCAATTCTCCATTTGACTTTTCAAGCGTTAATCAAGCTTATGCAGCTTTGTGCCGAAATAAGTAAAATATATAAGTAGACCATAAATTTGTTTTAATGCTGTAAAACGAATGGCGAGATTAGGATTTAAATTCAAGACTTTTTTACTCTGATATCATATTAATGCTTGTAACTAACATGGGAGTCTAAACCTCTATATTTTATGAATCCTCATTTTCTATTCATTCATGTTAAATTTTGTATAAGGAGTTAAACCTAGTTTCTACAAATCATCTTGACCAATTTCTATTCATGTAATATTAGATCTTCCTATTTTCTTTTTCAATTCTTTAACATTGATTTTATAAAGTTGTACTAATGGACATATTTTTTATCCTTTATTGTTCATATCTAAGTCACCTTATGTTATTTACTTATTTTCAAAGAAGTTCTATGCTTGCACAGGTATTTATTAGTAGTGGCAGGGAAGTTTTGTGCTCGCAAATTAGTTTTTCAAATTCATTACAAATCCCTTTTAAGCCCATTTTTAATTCATGCAATTTTTTCATTTTTGCAAATTTTATTCAATTGCATTTTATTTAAATATATCATTATGAAATTAACTAATTCAGTAGCCTCTAGGTAACTCCCTTGCATAGGGGGCATCTACGGGTAGTGCTAGCCTGCTCATCACGCTTATAAAGATGTAGAATGATTGGTGTCGCGTGACACTATAGCTAGGGTTTTTTTTACCCTGACACACTTATAAATAAATGTGCAGTTTCCTCATCATCTATGCGATTGAAAGCACAAATTTCCTCGCTGTGTTGGAGCAACGCATAGGAGTACTTATTTTTAAATTTTCCTGCCGCATTAGAACAATATGTATGGGTACTTAATTATACAAATGTCTCTATCACATTAGAATAACATGCATGAGTACTTAATTTTGAGATTTTGAAATTATACCTTTGCATGAGACAATTGTGATGATTCGAAGATGAAATTTTATAAGGTGATAAAAACATAATTTTTTTTTTATCTCCTCTTTTTAATTTTTCTCTCTTCTGCAGTTTTTTTGTTTTTCTATTCCTATCCCATTTCTTTAATGTGTATGTGTGTGTGTATAGAGAGTTAGGGATTAAAGAAAGAAGTTTCTCTCTCTATTTAGAAAGAGGAAGGAGTTAAAGAGAGCTGAATATAGAGGGAGAGGGAGAGGGAGAGTGGGGTGAAGAGAGAAAAAGGGCATGCTAGAGAGATTCTCTCTTTATTTTAGAGAGAGATGGAGATTTAGATGGGGAAAGAGGGATGATAAGAGAGTCTGTAGAGAGAATGGTGAGATTTTTTCCTTGTTTAGAGAGAAAGTGAGGAGGAGAGAGTGACGGTTTAGATACAGAAATATAGCTGTTGGTGGTCAGTTAGGTGGTTTGGTTGAGGTGTTGGGTGGCTTTGGTAGGAGGCAGAGGAGTAGCAGTTGGAGGTGAGTGTATAAAGTGGCGACACTGGGATGGCACAGGTGATGCCTAGCGGGCTTGGCGACATTAGTGGGGTGGTTCAGTGGGCTAGGTTTAGAACAAGAGAGGGCTGGGTTGACGTGCGAATCAAAAAAATGTGATGGATAGGAGCTTTAGCTTTTAGGTTTTAAATTTTAATTTTAATTTTTTCTTTTAGGTGACAGGAGGAGCTGGGCCGTTGTTTCTAATGGGTTGACATGGATAGGATAAGATATAGGATTTTTTTAATTATAGAAGTTCATATATGTTTTTTTTCTAAATTCAAATAAAAATTACCATCACAAAATTTCACATTTCTCGTATGTCTCGATTTGGATGCCATCACATTGTGTGTTGGCAATTTTTTGTGTTTTGACTTGTGCGGCGATCCATTCAATATGGGTGTCATTTCTAAATAATCTTGAGGTTTTGGAAGCGTTAGTTAGGTTTATTTTTTTAACGGACGGCATTCAGACGGTTTTGCACAGCATCGTGACCGTAAATTGTTGTTTTCAACTACATTAACTTGAATTGATTGTGAAAGGTCTCATCTAGGCAATTTGGACATTCTAGACATATCAACATGGTCTACTTCACGAATGAATAACATTTGAGTGATCTCATGCAACGTCACGCCCACAGAATATTGCTTTTTGCTATTGTTCGATCGAGTTGCGCGCATAATGTGCTTTGGTATCTTCGACGCCCTGGAAGCATCAACATGATCCATCTCACAAAGAAACAATGTTTGAGTGGTTTTGATCATGGTCATGACATGCAAAGTTGCTTTGCATGATGTTGCATATATCAATTATTGTTATGTTGCACTCACTGGAATTGATTGCGACACATACAGAGGTCAACAAGCTTTGAAAGTAGTCATCAACACTAGTAAAGCACTTGAAAATATACATCCAATAATCACACAGAAAAGAATAGAAAAAAAAAAAAAAACTAGAATTCTATTTTAATACTCAATGTCCATGTCTCATGGATCCTATTTATATCTTAAAAAAGACTTAAAATTAGAAACTTTTTGTCATCTATAAAAATCCACTCACAAACATGATGTTTAATGCATTCTTCAATTTTCCAGCAGTAGAGTAAATTCCATTTCATTAATTGCTTGAGGACCTGACAAAAACTAGATTGATACCATAAAAAACGGAACTGGACATAGCCTGGAATAGCAAGTTAAGGGGATGGTGTTCGGGATTGTAGCATGAAGCGGTGTAAATAGAAGGGTGGCACTGTAACTTAGCTGGCAATGGCACAGAGGGAAGGTGACACACAGTAATAACAGTAATCAAAAGGTGGATAACAGTGATAATACGCGAGCCCCAGAGGGAAAACACAGTGTGGAATCAATCAACTTGGGAAAACAATGTGAGCAGCAGCTGTATACACAGAAACATCAACAACATATGGAACTATATCACTTAGTGGAAATAGAAATAGCAACAGGGAGTCATTAGCAATTCTCATTGTGGTAATGATTCCGAACTCCATAGGTGCTGATTGGAATTCAATTGGCTGAGTTGGAACTATGCTGCGATGAGTTAGACCTAATGGATGTTCAAAATACCAGAGAACATTTTCCGTTCATTTAAGAGCCATCTTTGTAGTTATTTTCATTCACTTGAAATGAGGAAACGAAAAACTAAGTATCAATACAGACGAATTTCATTCACATTCAAGACATCCAAATTTGCATCACTTTCTCTTGTAATATTAGACATTGTTGATGTTGTTAAAACTGAGTTTGTACATCTGCTTTAATTGATCTATTATTATTTCGTTACTCTACTCACAAAACAACTCAAATCTATCTATCTTTATCTTGATCTTATCTCTTGCTGAGCTTTAATTTTATTTTCTTAAACATTTTTAAAGCTTTTTTAACCTGCAGTGCAGATTCCTTTAGTTTCTTTAAGTGATGATGGAAAATTGATTACTGTGTCTGAAGAACTGAAAGACAAAGCAGCAGTAGAGCCAGTGAATAAAGAAAATAGAAAGCTCACTATTGCAGTTGCCCCGTTCTCACTAACATGCATAGTCCATGGTAAGTATATTTTAGCGGACCCAACTTCGGAAGAAGAGTCAGTAATGGACACCCACGTTACTGTAGTGTTAGATTCAAAAGAGAGATTGGTGTCATTATACAAAGCAGGTGGAGCAGTTCTGTTGCATACATCTGTTGTTAAGGTTCGTTGTTATCTCCCCTGTATTGTTTTTTATATTTTTCTATTTAGTTTGTTGAAAGTTTGCAAAAAAAAAAACTAAAAGACAGCTAAAGAAAATGAGAAATGTTCAAAGGAAACAGATAATTTGTTTTATATGAATCTTTACTTAAAAGTTTAAACTCCATAGCCAGAAGTTTAAGGGATATTAATTTTAAGTTTGTTCATTTTAAGCAATATTAAATTGGATGTTTCATTAATATAGATGGTTGTTTTGTACCTGACTGGACAGTTTGTAACGCTGATTATCCCCATATTGCTTCTTACAGGATTGCATTGTGCTGGCAAAGCAGCGAATGGAGGAGCTAAGCGAAATTTTAAGGGAATCACTCTCAGCAATGGAAGTCGACTAAAATTTTCAGCGTTCGGGCAAGTTCGTTTTTGTTAGCCCTGTTTATGAAATCTCTTTGTTGCTTAATTTCTTTGAGTTTATATTACTGGGGTTTTCTTGGTCCTTTATCATTTATTTCTTCTCAATTGTGATTTGTAGCCATTTAGCATTTGCAAATCATGAAGTTGGGCCCATGGTTGTTTTCTATGGTGTCAAAATTCTATTAACTAAGGCTTCGTTTGAGAAGGCTTTTTACTGCTAAGCATAAAAAAATTAAAATTTTTATACTTGATTTTTGAAATTCTAAACAAGCCTTGGATATTTCTTGATTTTTCTATTCATTTATGTTTGATTTTTCAAGATGATAGTTAATCTACCTTAAATTTAATTCACTCACAGTTGATTTTTATTATGCCTAAGCATTATATAAAAAAAATGATTGCATTGTATTGAAGTATGCATGATAATAAACAATAGAGAGAGAAGAAGAAGAGAAAAATAGATTAGAGGGGTATTATTCAAGAAAGAGTTTTACTTTGTATATAGCATAATCTCTTCATGTATATTTGTTAAAATTTAGAGAAATTAGTTGTTTGAGATCGTGAATGTAGGCTTAAGCTAAATTACATAAATTTTTTTTGTTCTTTTTTTATTGTGTTTATTTTTCTTTGTACTTAGTTTGCAGTTTATAGTGTTTTCTAGACTAATTTTAGGGGGCAATGATAAGTATAATGGTCATAAAATTTGAGATGGTTAAGTAATTAAGTTGGTGCTCAAAGAGTTTTGGCTTTTGGAAATTTAAGATGAGAGATGTTCTTATCGTATAGTTACTCATTAAGATACTTAGGAGGCATAGCAATAAAAAAGCTATCTCAAACAAAGTCTTAAGTTTCGTTTGGGATAACTTTCTTGCTGCTTCTTAAGAAGCTTTTTAGTTCAATAATTAAAATTTTTATGCTAAAAATTTGCTTTAAGAAGTAACAATAAAGCCATCCCAAATGAGCAGATTTTGCTCGAGGCATACCATTTATGAAGCATAATTTATAAGTACTAATTTACCCCCAACATCCGTAGCAATGGATTTTTAAACTAGGAGAAATTACACCATAAAAAGTGACCGATTTAACTCAGAAATAAAAACAAGTGGGCTCACCAATAAAATCGTTTATGAAAATTTTAAAGCTTTTAAGACAAATATAAAGCCCAACACGAGCTAAAAGTGAGGCAAATGAACACACTTTTTAGGAAGCCTCACCAAGCATGAATACATTTACTAAATTCTGCACAAAAAAAATGACTAAATAATGTGAAAACAATTGGCTGAAAAAAGAAAAGAAAAGAAAAAAATCTCTCTATTTGCCACCTCTCAACATTTCATGACGTTTAAAAATCAAAGTCCTTGAAACTAATCCTCTGAGAATGGCCTATTCTGAGACTCAGACAACCTTACTCCTTCAATCATTCTCAACACCTCCTCAATCTTAGGGCGTTGGTCTGGAGCTTTCGCAACACAGGCCATTGCAATTTGAAGCATTTGAACAAGCTCTTCTTCAATATTCTGATACTTCATCAGCTCCACATCAAAAACTTCAGCGGTCCATTCTTCTCTCAATACAGACTGAACCCATCTCGGCAAATCAGCAATATCATCACCTCCTGAGGATAGAAGAGGAGCTTTGCCTGTTAACATCTCAAGAAGTAGAACTCCGAAGCTATAAATATCTGATTTCTGAGTAAATTTTCGTGATTGAATGGTTTCTGGAGCGCGGTATCCGACTGCAACTCGGGAGGAAGAAGCAGGCGTTCTCATAATGGAGGCCAGGCCAAAGTCGATGAGAGAGGCATGGCTTTCCTGGGTGACTAGAATGTTAGAGGATTTGATATTTCCATGGACAAACCTTCCATCGCCTTCGGCATGAAGGTGTGCTAAGCCTAGTGCTGCTGTTCGTGCAATTTTAAAGCGTGAGACCCAGTTCAAAGGGGTCCTCTCAGTGCTTCTGTTGTTCCCTGTTCATCAAATTATATAAAAAATGATAGAGAAACTTCAGGAATCCTGACTAGTAAGCTGTCTCTACGAGTAGTTTTATAAGACATTACAATTTTGATGGATAGAAATATAGGACATGCCTCAATAATGATTATATTGCCTTTATTATAACATAAAAGTTGAGAGTTCAGATCATGAAAAAAATACTTTCATGAAAGGCATTCAATAAATCAAGAGTATTAGAATGTATTGCCTTATTTGGAAATTAAGGGTTTGTTTGGGATGCTTTCGTACTATTTCTTAAAGCAAATTTTAAGTATAAAAAATTAATTTTTTTACTAAAAAAACTGCTTTAGAAAGTAATAAGAAAGTCATCCCAAAAAATCAAATTCCAAGCAAATTTAGTACTAGATTTTTGGCACAGATTAAAAATCAATGATGAGATATTTTAGAAACATACCATGTAATAAGGTGGAGAAACTGCCAGTCGGAATGTAATCATAAACAAGAAGCTTTTCATCCTTGGAGTAGTAATAAGCACGGAGTGGTGAGACATTTGGATGTGGCCCAATCCTTCCTATTATCTCCATCTGTTGTTCAAACTCCCTCTTACCAACCACCATTTCCTTTAGCCGTTTAATCACTATTATAGTTCCATCCTCAAGAACAGCCTTGTATGTTGTTCCATAGCTTCCCTTGCCAAGAACTTCAGCAGATGCTCTCAGCAGGTCCTCCAAATCAAAGGCATGAGAAGATCCCCCAAAGAAAGATAATTTATTCTTCTTAGTTTCTTGAACCGCACTGCTGTAGTCCTCTTTAGTCTTTACACTTCTTGCACCAGTAATAATAACCTTTTCCTTAGAAGGTCTGTTACCTCCCCTACATAGTCTCAGCAAAATACATATCAAGAGAATAATTACTATAAGCAGCATCAGGGCCAAAACGCCAGCAGAAATCGCAATTACAACCTTCAAACTTAACCTTTTCCAGAAACCTTTCTTGTGTTCTTCAGGACTTACTGATGGCGAGGGTGAGGGCGAGGGCGAGGGCGAGGGTGAGGGCGAGGGCGAGGGTGACGGTGATGGTGATGGTGATGGTGACGGCGAAGGGGGAACTCCAGGGCATTGCTCTAAAGGAGGACCACATAGCAATGAATTTCCAAGGAAGGACTCCTTGGGGAACTTTTGGAGGGAGATTGGTATAGGGCCACTAAGGTTGTTAAAGCTGAAATTTAAATGCTGTAGTTTTGCTAACTTTAGTTCAGGAATGGGACCTGAGAGATAATTGTTCTGTAAATATAATGAATTTAGCTTGGTCAGATTCTGAATCTCTAAGGGGATTCCTCCCGTGAAGGAGTTAAAAGAGAGGTCAAAAAATGTAATGCCTGATGCAAGTAATGTGGGTATACCACCAGACAAATTATTGTGTTGAAGGAAAAGAGAGCGCAGAGAAGAAATAGATGGGACATCTGGAGGAATACTTGAAAAAAGGCCATTAGAGCGGAGGCTTAAAACCTGAAGGGCATCAAGCTTTCCTAACGTATTTGCAGGAATTGGACCGAGGAGACCAATTCCTGGAAGCCTTAGAGCAACAACACGGCTTCTGTCTGGTGCACATCTGACTCCAACCCACAAAGAACAAACTGAGCTATTAGAGCTCCAGTTGAGCTTTTTTCCATGTGGGATGGCTGCCGCAAAAGCAAGGAGGGCTTGCTTGTCATCATTCAGGTCTGCAGCAACCAGAGTCGTGATCAGTAGGAGAAGTAAAGATAATTTTTGAGGAAGCTTGTGATAGCTCATGGAAAATCACTCAGAATGGCAGAAGTGAATAAAAGGCTCAGAATTTCCAGAATAGCTTCAACAATTTCCTCCTTTCCAGCTGCAGAGATAGAAGACAAGAATTGGTGGATAATTTTGAGTATTATTAGCAAGAAAACAACATCAAATGTATCATGCTTCTTGAAAAATTGTCTAACTTTTTCAAAATAAAAAGATTATAACACTCAAATCATCTTTCATAAAACCCAAAATGCTCTCTTAACTATATAATTAATTTTACAAATAGCTGCAGGATTCAATTGCCCTAATGATCCCTTAGCCTGGCTTTGTTCGGGTCCACTAAGCTGCAGTAGGTTGTGGAAACATCACCTTTTTTTTGGGACATTTAAGCTATTTAAGGCAAACTCACACACACAACGCATACAAGAGAGACTTAAACCTTAGACTTCTTAGTTGGAAGCCTAAGCTCTCAACCAATAGGTCAGAAAGAGTTGTGTGGAAACATCACCTTTACGGGGAAAAAGCAAAAGAGCTCCACATAATTGAAGTTGCAGAGGTTTTGGTTATACCAATTAAATAAAAAAAAAAAGAAACATGTAGATCACTTTGAATAAGGCAAGAAAGCAGCCCTAGATGGAAGGGTAGAAAGAAAGGAACCATCCCTTTCTTCTTTCAGCATAAAAAAAATTTAAAATTCTTCTGAAATGCTTAAAAGGGAGAGCAGTGAAACTCCTCATTACTCGGTTCTGGACGAACAACTAAGGCTTCATTTGGGACGGTTTTTTTCTTACTTTTTAAAATAATTTTTTAATACAAAAATTTCTTTAACAGTGAAACTCCTCATTACTGTCTTCAAATTTAAGAAGTTTGTGTACTATAAAACCGTTATAAAAAGCAATATAAAAACTGTCCCAAACGAAGCCTAAGTAACATCACCACCAAAACGTATTAACCTAAACTTTTCAAAATGACAGTAGAAAGGAGATCTGTTTAAAGTAATCATACGAAAGAAAAAATACCAAGCATTCATATTAACTTAAATAGATTAACATTTAGGACACATGTTAATTAAAATATTAGCCTAAAAGTTCTCACAAAAAAAAGTTAAGAAAAGAATAATATTTTCTTATATCAGATATGAAAAGCTAACAGCTTAATTTGGAGAAAGAGGGAAGTTTCCCACACCAGACAATTGGTATGGCAAGCTGCTGAGATTCCCCATCCTGGTTCACTAACAAGACTCTATGCTTATATGAGTAAGAACGAAAAATTCGAACTGTAAATAAAATAATAAATCACACCTGATGAAGAGAAGAAGATCAATCCTTTTCCCCGCCTACAAAATACAGGAGAATCTGCATTAGCAAACAAACAAGAAAGTTCTTAATCCCAAATTCTCAGTGATGCTATTCATTCCATTCTAGAGTTCAATCGAGAGAAAAAATGGTGATATGTAACGAAAGTACCTGGAAGACCTGTCTTGGCTAAAGATTCCAACTATTCACTAGAGTAAAATCTGTAAGAGCCCCCAAAAGGAAAACATTCCCTGTTGGACCGGAAGGCAGATTGCTAACGGAGTAACCCCGATCACTCCAGCTAAGTAGTGCGAAGTAAGAATCTTCAATATCCATCAACGGAAACCACGATAAAACAAGAAGAATCCCAAACTATTGAGCTAGAACCGCCGGCCTAGGCGCTCCAGATCATCCATTCCCTCCGAGCCAAGAAAATCAGCAGGAGAGGGAAACCGTGGAAATTTTGGTAGAAACCGAGGGCAAGCCTCAGCTTTCCATCCATGTAAACGAATCAATCGAATATAATCGCTCCAATAATCCTATGGATAAAGTTTCAAAGCACGCCGGTTACAAGGGGGATGTAGAACGAAAGAGGGTAAGAGGTTGGGGGATTGGAATCTCGAGCTTTGGCTTCTTCAGCAACGGAGTGGCCGGCCGAAAGAGAGAGAGAGAGAGAGAAGAGAGAGAGCTTGTAATCTCAAGCTTTGGCTTCTTCAGCAATGGAGAAGAAGGGAGAGAGCTCGAGGGATTGGAATCTCAAGCTTTGGCTCCTTCAGCAATGGAGTCTCGAGAGAGAGGGGGAGCGAGAACTGACCCAAAGAAGAGAAATTATTACGCGCGGAGTTCGCACGGCGTCCGGACTTCAATAAAAAAATGATAAGTCGCTACGCAATATATATATATATATATATATATATATATATATATATATATATATATATATATATATATATATATATAATATTATGTGTTAAATTATATACAGATTATGTATAAATAATATGATCTATCTTAATTGAAAGCTTTTCCGCAATTCCGCCCATAATAATTTCTTCCAAACGAAAGAGCAAAGAGCTTTTCAAAATTTTATGGTAATTACTTATTTGCCCTCACATCTCTCTTCGAAGTATGTGCGGTATCGATATCGTCCGATTTAATCTCGTCTCAAATCTAGGTGAGCGGTCATCGGGTGTTGTTCGGAAGGTAATCAGGACGCGTCACATCATCAATTTACTGTGTATCGTTATTATATGCCGTTGCATATCAGGTGACGCGGTTCGTCCTGATTAGCCTCCGAAACTAAAATTTTAAGTCACAATTTTACAATTTGTTCGGCTTCTTTGAATCTTTTGATATTTATTGGTGATACTGATACGCATTAGATCATAATTTAAACAGCTCTAATTCCAATATATTTGTATTTGCATTATTGCATAACAAATGAAGCTCCATATAAAACTTAATTTTGAAATAAATAATAAATGAATAAAATATGAATATACATTGCCAAGCAAAGTAATCTGTAATTAGCTTCTGCCAGCACCAAAGGGTTTTAACTTAACCGCTGGATTATCCGTTAAGTCATAGTTAATATTTGCTTAAAAGAAAATTTCTAAAGTTTGACAGAACAAACTTCTCACAAGCTTTCGAAAAGATTTAATTAAAATAGAGTATTATATCCTTAAAATCGTTTTGGCTTAAAATTAAAGAAAATTGTGAGAGAATTTAGGCTGGATAACTTCTTTATTATTTTCAAAATAGCTTTTTATTAAAAAAAATTTAATTCAAAAAATTTTTGTATTAAAAAATTGTTTTAAAAAGTATTACTAATGCCGGCTAATTTAACGTGTTTTTTCATCATTTAAAAATTTTATCTTAAAAAAATATATATTTTTTTTTTAAGTTTCTTTGAAAGTTTGATTGAGAAAGTACTTTTTAAAAGCAATATTGAAAACTTAGGCTTCGTTTGGGACGGCTTTTTTATTGCTTTCTAAAACGGAGTTTTAATACAAATTTTTTTATTTTTGTACTAAAACTCCGTTTTAGAAAGCAATAAAAAAGCCGTCCCAAACGAAGCCTTATACTTCATTTGGGATAACTTTCATACTACTTTCTAAAACAATTTTCTAGTATATATATATATTTTTTTTTTGAAATTTAAATTCTTATACTAAAAGATTGCTTTACAAAGTAATAAGAAAGTTGTCCCAAACAAAACCTTAGGCTTCATTTGGAACAACTTTCTTATTGTTTTTCTTTCAGACCGCAACCACAGTTTATATTTTATCACTGTTTTAGCTATTGCCTTTCCAGAAAGTTGCATCCATCTCAAACAGATCCTTAGGCTTAATTTGACAGCTTTCTTCATGCTTTCTAAAATAACTTTTAAGTAAATTTTTTTTGAAAGCGCCATAAAAAATGGTCAATAGTTTTCTCAAACAAAGCCTTAAACTATCTCATGCAAAACCTTAGTTGATAAAACTTTTTAAAATTATTCTGAATTTAATTTTCTCCAATATTAAATGTATAAAAAAAAAACATTTTATACCTGTAAAACTCCTGGTTTCCAAAACTCTATGGGGAAAATAATCATAGCTCAACCTTTCACAACAGGTTCCTACTAAATCATTACCATATCTTCTAAGCTTCCTTACATAAGAAAACTAAGAAAGCCTAAAATTTTGGAAAAAAAAAAATTATAATAAAAAGGTGTTGGAAGGGAAAAAAAAGACAATATTCTAAAATTTAAAAATATGAAAAATAAAGCCTGCCAATATAGGCTAGTCCAAACTTCAAGTCAGGATATTTGAATCAAGACGTCAATAAAGGTGTAAACCAGGAGTCAAGCTCGAGTCAATCTTGACTTGAGCTTGAAATTGATTAATTAATTAAGTACAAATTTTATTCTATGAAAATAATGAATAATCACTTAATATTAAAAAAAGTACGGTATAAATTTTCAATAATTTTTAATTAAACTTATGAATGCTAATATATTTTAAGTGCATTTTATAGTAATATTTTTAAAACGAGCAGGCTCGCGAGTTAACGAGTCGAGTCCGGATTGTCTTAAACTTGGCTCATTAACTCATCGAGCTCGACTTACAAGCCATTTATTGAGTCAAGCCCGAGTCGGCTCACCCGTCATTTCTACCCTGACCTGAAATTTTTTAACAAGATAAACACTCGTTCTCATCCTATTTGGTTTCTTTAATTTATATCTAACTAATTACTACGCCATATTTGAAATTTTCAATAAATATAAAATATTTCTAATTAGAATTTGATTTTTTATTTAGAATAGTTCTTTGATTTCCAAGCTTAATTAATAGCCTCAGAAGTATAAAATTGAAATTTAAAATATTAAACTAAGTCATCATGACGTATTTTAGGTAGAGTTCTAAAAGGTAGAAAGAAAATTAAGAACATTTGTCATTCATAGAAGAATGCTGAGGGCATACTTAATTTTTCAAAATTTGGGGTTTCACAAGTCAAGATCTAACCTAATACTCATTTTATGATTCAAATTCGAAAGAGTCCAATTACATTTGATTTTATTATATATAGAATCAAATTAGTATGATAAATTACAAAATGATTGTAGAGTAAATTAATTCACAGGTTATATTGTGTTGACCTCTGTTCTCACTCCAAAGAGAAAATAATTTGTTCAAAAAATAACAAAAATAAAAAAAAAAAAATATGCTCAGCCAATTGAAATCAACAACTGGCCTTAGATTTCATTTGGGACGACTTTCTTAATGCTTCTTAAAATAGCTTTTTTAGTACAAAAATTAATATTTTTATACTAAAAAGCTACTTTAAGAAGCAGTAAGAAAGCTGTCCCAAACGAAGCCTTAATCTCATTATATGTGGTTCAACTACATGAATTCTTTTTGTATGTATTACGTTCTATTAAGAATCAAATTCTAATTTAAAACTAATAAAAATGATCATTTCTAATACTTTATAACCAGAAATTTTTAGATCTATCTCTCTCCATCTTTATAGGATAGGCCGGATCTAATAGTTCTTCTTTGGCCGATGTTTTATGTGGCCAAACCACCTAAGATAACTCTTTATAATCTAATTTACCACTAGAGCTACTCCAACCTTTTCACGTATATGCTTGTTTCACATTTTGTTTTCAAGTGTAAAACCACTCATCCACCTTAGCATTCTTGTCTTATAACACTTAGTTTTATGGTTCTGCTTTAATGACCAACATTCTGAGCTATAAAACTTTAGAGCCATCCTTATAAGAAGTTACAACAATCCCAAATGAAGCATAAGTCTCTATAAGTAATTTGGTGAACCAACATTATTGATCAACAAAATTGCTTACCAATCTTGAGGACCAGACTTTCAATATAATTCATGTCAATGAAAAATGTAGAGAAAAAAAAAATTGTTTCAGAAGATTTAATAAATTTGACAAAATCATTAAAGCTATTGACACATATAGAACACCTTTCTAATTTTTGTTTTTGTTAGTATCACATTTTAATGAGAGATAACTTTAACCGCTCTTATCTTAAGTTGAGATAGCCACTTTGAGGATATAATATCAGTATGGCCGTTGCCAGTTAATTAAAAAAAATAAAAACAGTTAAGCAAACTATCTAAACCTTCGCGTACGAATCAACGTGTCCTCAGCCCCTTCCATCTGGAAACTCCTCAGAGATATATGCGTACGACGTTCGGTAACGTAGCTCATCAAATAAGAAATATAAATATTTTTTAAGTTAAGTACTCAACTGAAAGTCCCTCAAGATGGTTATATGAAAAATTTTGAGGGACACTGCTCATTTTGGCCTATTGATTGAGAGATTAATCTTCCAACTAAGATATCTTGAATTCGAGATTTTATGTATGCATTGTGTGTATGAATTTATCTTAAATGACCTAAATGTCAAAAAAAAAAAAAATTCCGAGGGAGAACAACATAGTTTGAGGAGAAATTATTCTGTGTAAACACCGGACAGTCTAAAGACCAACCAAAAAATGTCACGTCATTCAGTACCGAACAGTACTAATATCGATACAGAACAAAAAAATAATATGACACATTCTGATTGAATTTTGAATGCCACAATAATTTTTCTCGTTATCCTACTAAAAAGAAATTTTCTGATGGAAACGGAATAAAGTTTTGTTTTTTTTGGGACATTTAGGCTATTTAAGGCAAACTCATACACACACAACGCATACATATGGACTCGAACCTTGGACCTCTTAGTTGGAAGCCTAAGCTTTTAACCAATAGGACAAGGAGAGTTGTGTAAAGTATAAAGAGAGGGAGAGAACTACTTTGAAATGTTATAGTTTTTTAAAGTATAGAGAGAGAGAGAGAGAGAGAGACTGATATCATCTTGCCTCACGTACGACTGGATGCCGCCTCATGCACGCGAGCATGCAAATTAATATTTATTGCTTTGAGGCTTTGAGATGACATCATTATGACATTATTTTGAAGGTCAACTTTTTTTTTTTTTAAAGTTCATCGAATATGAAAAAACTTTTGAGCCAATTAAAAATAAACTCCCATCACATATATAAATTTTAAACCTAATACCTATTAATTAATAATCGAAACTCCAATTAAAAGATCTAATATCTATAATATTTTTAAGAATAACAGGCTATATATAAAAGTATACTAAAAAAATGAAATAAATAAATAATGAAAAATCACTTATTGGTTTAGTACAACCTACAGACCTGCTTAAAGGAGATAACGTTAACAATAATATGATAAAGCTCACACATATATATAAATAGAAATAAATAATATATAACAAACTTGTGAGTTGTCACACTGGCATGTACAATGTAGAACTCATAGAGAATTGATTTCAGCAAGCTAAAGTTACATAGCAGAGGAAAATCAACATGAAGCGAGAAAACCTCAAGACTAGGGGCAAAGGTGGGCAAAAAAATTTTTTTTTTTTAATGTGGGATGATGGGCAAAAGATGCTTATGATTGATAAAATTAGGACAAAAAATATTTTTGAGAGAGAGGGGCAAAATACCCAAAATACTCAAAATATTCCAAAATTTCCTCTCTAAAATTTTTTAAAAAAAAAAATTTGAGGATGGGCATTTGTCCACCCTGAGTCCTTGGCGGATCCGCCTATGCTCAAGACATATCTCCATGTGGTCATTGCTACAGTATCACATATAATGTTGGATGAGTTGGTTAAGTTAGCAGAGAATATTATGATCCATTGGGTCATAGAGAATGGATCAACCATAACTGAACAGTTAGGATTAACACAAAACAGGTGACTGCAGATGGCGGGCAAAGTGGGAAGCTTAATCATTGATGGAGGCGTGTGTATTGGAATAGTTATAATTAGGATGATTGGGATCATTGAAATTGGGTGATATGGGCATGTATATGATCTCCAAGAACTTACCATGAAGAAATGCATCAGACATGTCAAATTAATTGATCATCTATTTGTGCTACAGAATATTTACAAGAAATACATGAATTGTTGACATTTTAGCCATATGACTGAAGGCTTCAGTGAAATAAATTATATCTTCATATTGTAGCCGTAAGCTCCCTATAATGTGCAATGGAGCCATAGATGACTTGAGAAGATCATGGGATTTGAGGTGGCTAATTCTGAAATCTGGAGAGCATAGATGAGCGGTTGGAACGGGTAAAGGGTTTGATTGGTGTGAAAAAAAGTCGATTTAAGAGGAGACAAGGAACAAGAGGAATGGGACAAGAAGTTCATTGCAACTATAACCAGTTGCAATCCTTCATAGAGATGCAACTATCGCAGTTGAGTAAGATATGATGTGTAAGATGGAGACGAAACAACTGAGGCGAGATATCATTCCAAAGTAGGCATGGGAAAAGTTGCAAAAAGAGCCTGAGAATTTGAGCATGGAAACTGAAAGTTCAAGTCTGTGCGATACCAACATTTAAAGGCAGAGTGGCCCTATTTTCGACAGATATTTCAAAATCTCCTGCAAGCGCACATATCTCCATAAGGGCAAATTATTGAGTCAGGTGACCGAACGCAGATTTTCGACAGAATAATATTTTTTAAAATTAGCGCAAAAAGCGCAACTAAAGCGCAACCAAAGCGCAACTAAAGCGCAAACCAAAACGCAACCAAAGCGCAACTAAAGCGCAAGTCAAAAAGCGCAACTAAAGCGCAATCTCCATAAAAAGCGCAACTAAAGCGCAACCAAAGCGCAACTAAGCGCAATTCAAGTCAAAAACTAAAAAACGCGGCAAATGATCTTTTGGCTCCGAATGAAGCAAACAAATAAAACAAAAAATGATCTAATGTACCTACCTATACTCTACAATGTGCAACATTTACATTGTTTGCAGTACATTTGTTTAGCACCTATTTGGCAAACAAAGCAATCAAACCTTCAAATTTCACATCCAAGGAGAAAAGCTTCAATAATCTGATTCGTAGCAGTACAAACATACAGTGGATAAAAGAACTAATAACAATCATTTATAGAAAGTTCACGTCTACACAAGGAAGTTCAAATCTGATTCCTATCCATAGAGTATTAAAGTTTACCAGGCTCCAGAGATGTTCGTCCATGCATATTGTAGCATACAGTGCTACAGTAGGTTCGAAGCTTTAAAAACTGTTTGATAAAATTCTGAGTACAGTAACAACGCTTCCTGTGAATTCAACCAAAATCAATTCAAATGTCTAAGACTTGACAAAACAGAATGATGTATTCTTAGACTAACCCGTTCCATTAAGTATGAAGCCATCTGCCCTAGGGCTTTTACTTGTAGAAATCAAAGTCTGTGTCAGGCTTCTTCACATTAGTTCGGTAGCCTTTCTCAAAGTCTTTGGGAAGGATGACATAACGATTTTTTCGGACGGCATGCATCCCAGCTTCCTGACAAATAGCTGCGATCTGCCAAAATGATTGAGCAGCAAGTATACTGGCTTACACAGATGAATTTAATGAAAAGAGTGGAGTTCAAAAAAATAATTCCAAGAAACTAGTCGAGCTTATGCATCATCAGGCAGGCATCCATTGTAAAACAATTTCCAAGCAATCCACATTAATACTATAAATGGGCTTGAAATTTTATAACACTAAGAATAACTCATCCCATTTAAAATTTTTAAATCTCAGCCAATGAATTTATATTTGATAGCAATATTGAAGTAATTAAATTAAGGTTTTGTTTGGAACGGCTTTTTTATTATTATTTAAAATGGAGTTTTAGTAAAAAAATTAAAGTTTTTTATTAAAATTTCGTTTTAAGAAGCAATAAAAAAGTTGTCACAAACGAAGCCTAAATCCAAACAGATGCTTCATCAGGAAAACATAGAAAATTTCAAAAAGACCAGATCACTCAACCTACACAATTCTTTTTTTTTTTTTTTTTTTGAGAAATCTGAATAAACCTGCCTATTTAGTCTTTTTGTGAAACGGCCCTAGTTTTTAAAATTTTGAAAATAAAGACAATAGTTTATACGCCTACTAAACAAGAACAATTAGCATTCTTAAAATCCTAACATGTATATGCCATATTTCCTTAATACCTTACAAATCTACTAAGGTTTCTTGAAATCTCAGCATATGACTGAACTTCTTTGAGCTAGGCTATTACTACCAGATTTTAGTTTATAAAACCAAGATTTTACTCCAGAGATCTTTTAAGGAATTCAAACATACTAGGTGTTAAACCCCCCTTCCACACATTCATGAATGCATGTTGATGAGCTTGCCAAGATTGGGCGATGGCTTCTCATATGACACAAGCGCACCGGCATATATATATCTATATATATGTTACTTACTAAGTTTTAAAACCAGAGTCTAATTTTATAGGGAGGTTTATGCAAAATTTCCTTCTTTGTCAAAGAAATGATAACATAACTGTTCAAATAAAGGTATCAAGGAACAAAAAAGACCATGTTAAACATATTATTTGCATGAGACGGAGTAGCTGCAATATTATAACATACAATGGTCATATAAAAAAACACACCCGCCGTAGACAAATTATTGAAATGAATGCAAAAACAACTAACCTCAGCTGCACTAATCTTATCAGGTCTAGAAACATAGTCTTCCAAATCAACCTCGTCACTAAGATTCATTTTTGCAGTGCAGACCTGGAAAATGAAGCAGCAGATGCAATTGATAAGCAGCAATTTCTTGTGCCAAGAAAACATACATCTACAAAGTCAATTATCAATATAGATTTAATATTTTCTAGCTATTTTATTACATCAATTCTTTTTGGATGCAATCAGAAGGTAACATGAATAAAAATTGTGCAAAATAGATTTAGCACCTCTTGCAATAATAGAAAAGAACAAATAAAGAATGATGGATTATAAAGCAAAATAGAATAACATCAGAAGAAGCAAAACAAGAAATGGATGAGGCCAAAGAAAGTTTAATGCGTGCCTACATTTCAAAAAATACAATAGCAACTTGAAAGGTGTCGTTTGTAGTAAGATAAACTGCAATCCACATAATCGAAAAGGCACATGTCAGCAGTAAATAGAGCAATGAGTTATATATAGCTCACAGAGACAAAGCCCAGCAATCTTATTTGCTAGAGAAAAAAGTTTGACACTTCCTAACGTCCATATACGAATATATTAATTAAAAGTAAGGTGTAAGTAACCTACGGGATCTGCTTCACTAACAGAATACAGCACCGGAAAGATGGTTGCATGGCTTACCTGAAAAACAAGCCTTTTCTGCCGCCTATCAGGTAGAGGGAACTCAATTTTCCGATCAAGTCTACCAGGACGTATAAGGGCAGGATCCAAAGTGTCAGCACGGTTAGTTGCCATTATGACTTTTACATTAACTGTTTGGTCAAAACCATCCATCTGCAAAAACAATAGTGAATGCTCGAATAATAATTTCAATCAAAAAAGTAATCAATATTATACTAATACAAGTCATGTGCCGCCAATAATTGTTTATGGCTCAAGCAAAGTGATCAATTTCAAAACTGACAAAAGAAATCCCAAGAAATCATGTGACCCACGTCTCCAAAACATCCTCATGACATGAAAATTTATGAATCTGCACAGAAAAGAAAAGGTTTGCAGAAAGAACAACATATGATGAATGCCTCCAATTTACCTATTCTCAAAATAATGAGTGCAATTTAAATATAAGTTAAGATTGTAAGTAAATAAAAAAATCCACGAAGTGCATAACAGCTGAACGAAAAATTGAGGATAAAAAAACAGATTCTCCGCGCTTAGCAAAGATAACTCCAACTATGAAAAACAGATTAGAATCAAACGTTAACTAATGAGTTAGAACCAGTGATTTTCTAATGCTATTATATGATGAAATGCATGAAATCACATGCATAAGATCAAAATTTGAATTTAACAAACCGTCAACTAAAACAAATACTCAGCCCATTTGATGAAAAAAAAAAAACACAAATAGTCCAACTAAGGTTTCAAGTATTTTTTTTTATTTTTTTTATGTAGGTGACTTTACCTACTAACTAAGGTTTCAAGTAAGCCATGCAATTTAATCACTTCAACTAACTATGAATTGGTTTATATGAGACGCACAAGCAAATTTAGTAAATGAAATGAAATATGCCATTTAAAAATAAATAATCCAATCATGTTTCCTAAAAGTTTGTGGTAATGCAAAGTTCATGCTAACATCCACATAATGCTTAATAGCGAATAGGCAAAGTCATGTAAAGTACCATATTATTTCTTTTCCCTTTAGTCATTTGAAAAGGTTTGCACTGTGAAATAATTTGCTCTGCATTTCTTTTTAAAATTGGAGAGTCATGGTTATAGTTTTATTCCGTATAAAAATGTCAAGAAAGTAAATCAAATTAAAAAAAAAAAAAAACATAGACATGTTCCCTTAAGAAAACAAGCATCATTAATCATGAAATATTTCTTAAGCATATATGATTCAACCCTTAATCATGATACATTAAATAACAACTTTACAAGCAGCATATTCTTCCTTAATATGATAAAATCTAGTTATCTTAAGTTTCATTATGTGTAAATAACAATCTTACTTAATGCATTTACAAGTTTATTTTAAATCACATCATAATGTACAATGCATATATTTCCTCAGATATTCAACCCATTTAACGTGTTTATGCCCAAATTATGTTTCTATGAACTCAAACACTTTAACGGTTGATAATGGACAACATAGGACAAACATTTTTAGGCAACAAATAATGACTCCAATATCATAGTGTTTGTAAAACTTCATAATACTTCCTGTCATAATTTGAATATTTTTACTTTACATCATTCAATTTCTCAACCTCAAACAATTTGTTAAAATCAAGCAGTTTACGCAAAAGTGTTTGCAAGCCTCGCCTTAATATCCTTTAAAAAGCATGATTAGCAAATTATATCCATTTAATTCTGTCTTTAAATTATAAGAATCAAGCATTTAAAACAGATGGTTTATAAGTCTCTCCTTAACATCCTTAAAAATATAACCAATAGTTTTTTACCATTTAAATCCTTAAAATAATTTGTAATTTGCATCATTCCAAAACTAAATTTGATGAATCAATAGTCGATAGCCAGACAATTACTAAATCCACTTATAGATAGTAGCTAGACTAAGAAAGCTTTGATCTCATATACACTTGTAAATGTTGGTCACTTACTACTTGCTTTGACTTTATTAAGATCAATAGTTCACTTGACAGAATTAATCTAAAAAATGTTAATAGATAATGTAACAAAATAATATATTTTCATATTCACATATACTTAGAATTTGTAATATTTTAAATACTTTCTAAAGATTTTAGAAAAGATCATTTCTAGTCCTCTTATAAACCAAGATATCATCAAATGACAACTAGAAAATTTTCAATGAAAGGTCAAAAACATAATTTATGATTCTCAAAAAAGTAATTAGTGTATCAATAAATCTAAAAAGCATCACCAATCATTCATACAATTCATCTTTAATTTTAAAAGTGATTTTTCACTCATCTCCTCATCAGATCAATGTTTTAAAATATACCAATGCCAATCATTATAAACAATATACCATCCAAAATTTAGCTATAAAAAAATCAATATTTTATGATAATTTTTATTATTTATTCTAATATCCACACACAAACTCCAATTATAATATTTCTTAGGTGTAAATAATGCATGAACTACACAAAAACTCAAACTCTAATTAATAAATCATTTATTAAACAAATGATCTATCTTTTAAGCTCAACATGTTGAATTGAATACATCATATACTGTGGCATTCAATAATAATTATTCAAAAATCAAAGTAGAAATGCATATCTCCACTTTGCGGTAATTCATCATGAAGACCATCAAGATCATTTTTTAAAATTGCGCAATATGATGCTAGCCTTAAGGCCCATCTCAACTCAATTTCAGTGAAAAAAGTCTCAACTTGGTTGAGGCCTGCCTTAAGGTGCGCCTTGTCTCGCTAGCATGAGGCTTACGCCTCGCCTTATTTATATTATTTTTTATTTAAAACTTATATAAATCCTAAAGTAAATCTCCAACAAATCATACATTCATGCACAAGTCGAAACAACTTCCTCTCGATTGTCTTAACCTCCAGCATGTTGCCTTCGCCACAGCCACCATCAAAGATCACTTGAAAATCGCACACCACCACCACCTCCTTCTCTAAAAATTTTGGAGTATTAATCTCATCTTTATGTTGATGAAAAATATTTATGGAAGCAGAGGTAACTAAAATATATGAAGAAGAATCATATTGGGAGGCATTGGACTCCACAGGATGAGACGAGGAAGAGACCAATTTGTTATGATGACAACTCAAATAAAAACCCCCTTAGTGATGATAGTACATATGATTTTCTAGTTGTTTCCAACTATTTCAAACTTTTTTAGAAATTAAATATGGATGGGTAGGGAACTGAAAATGAAAGAATTTGAAATTGAATTTAATGTTATACGATACTTTTATATAGTTTTTATATTTAATATTTTTTTCTCATGTAATATTTGTATTTCAATTATTTTTAATACAATTTATCACTTGTCATTTTACGTCTTATGTAATTTTTTGTTTCATATGTATGTCAATTTGCTACTTCATCGTTCAATAAAAAAATAATATGTTATCTTTTAACATATTATTTGGGTATTATATAAAAAATCATTTTTTAACCTTTATTTGCACTTTACACATTTTTTTTTTAATTTTGAGGCTCACACCTCAAACGCCTTGAGGATTATGCCTCGCTTCACGAAAAAAATGCATCAATACCCAATTGCACAATTTTAAACATTGATCAAGATTTAGATCTTAAAATTATACAACACTTAATTAACAATCTCAAATACATGACAGCTTTAAACTTAATAACCACTAAGGCATAAATCACTTCTTTTATTCAACTATTTTTTTAAAGCATGTTGACTCAAAATATGCAAAGATTTCTTCACTTCATTAAAAGCACTAAATTCTTTCGCAATTAACAAATAAGTGTTCCTTCAGTTAGTACTTAGTAGGTTTTAAACCTAGTCTACTCCAATTGCTTATAAACACACAGGTATTAAAACTCTCAGAATAAATCACATTTAACTCAAACAACCAAGATCTACACAAAATATGCAACATTCATAAGAAATATATCATAGCAAAGTTTATCATTAAATGTAATAAGTTGAATGGGCACTAAATATTTTGTCTCAAAAAGTACAATTATATCTACCCAAGTTACTTTATAATGTTGTGGGTGTAATTTATGCTTAAAATTCATACAATAAATAATAAAGACTTAGTAGCAGCAACCATACAACTCCCACTATTAATAATGATTTACAAAGTTTATCACATACTTAAAAATATGCCTAAAATTAATTCTTTTTCAATTAGATTTAACTTTAGGAATAACAATAATGAAGCAAAAAAAAAAAAAAATCAATCAAAGCATTTTCAAAATTTCCAATCTCATCATCAAATTTCTGAGCATTATTCCCTCATTAATTTCAATATCCTTTTACTTCATATCGATTAGTAAATTTGTACTAATATATTTGTTTGTAGAGTGACTATTTCATGACATTTAAAATATGCTTTAGAAATTTTTAGAGCCAAATACAGTAACAAGCGAATACTCCTTGTAATGCTATTTCTTTTTGATGAAATAGGTATAGCAGCCTTCGTTTGAATATTTTGAAGAAAATATACATTTTTATTACATGCAGTAACCCTTTTAGATGTATGAAATTTAACAACAACAATAACAATAACATTAAGCCTTTACCCACAATAACAACAACAATAACAATAACATTAAGCCTTTACCCACTACATGGGGTTGGCAACATGAATCATTTTTTCACCATTGTGTTTCTGTTAAGAGTCAAATTCTCATTTAAATTTCATAAAAAAAGTCATTTCTAATATTTTCTAACAAAGTCTTTTTAGGTCTACCTCTATCTCTTTTAACATAGGTCAAATCTAATACATCTGCTCTCCTAACCGAGTCTTTAGAAGGCTGACATTTTATGTGACCAAACCATATAAGGCGGCTCTCTCTAATCTTATTTGCCACTAGAACTAGTCCAACCTTTTCATGTATATGCTCATTTTGCATTATATCTCTAAGAGTAAAGCCACTCATCCACCTGAGTATCCTCATCTATGCAACACTTAACTTAATTGTATGCTTCACTTTTAACGGCCAGCATTCTGCACCATAAAGATTGCAAGTCTCATCACTATCTTATAGAATTTTCCCTTGAGTTTGAGGGGTACTTTTCTATCACACAACGAGTAAAATCCAATGTCACTTAAGAAGAATGCTCAAGTGAGAATATTTGTTGATACTTCCTCACCTATTATTAACTTGGACACAACTTTCACATCGTGGAGAAAGGATTTCAACCAAAAAACTTTAGGTATATATAGAACATCTTCTTCTCCTCTTTTATTTTTGTTATTTAGAATTAAAAAAAATGCTAGGGGCTTTTCTAACTTAAGGAAAGAAAAGAACATTCTCCTATACAAACAGAGCTAAGGGCATGAAACAAAAAAAATATTTAAGTTTATGGAGGAGACCCATTTCGCTTTCATTCCTCCAGAGCCTTTTTTCCCTTCCTGATTGTTTATTTTTTTCAATGTTTTTAAAAATTTTATACCTTATTTGACATCATTTTGACCTTAGTTTTTATCAGTGGGATGGGTTTTCCCAACTTTTCATCAAAACAAAGTGAAAGAATATAATATGATGTTATCTTTCTTTTAATGTAAGTTGGTTTGAATTCAAATCTAAACCTAGAAAAAAAAATTCAGATCTATTATTTCAAACACAAGCTAAATTCATCTAGCTTATTCATGTATTTAGTTGCAATATTTGTTCCTTATTTAATATGTTAAATCATCAAATAATTGATCAAGACAATGATATATATTTCTTATAGAATAATTCTTTCTTTTCAGCCCAGGTATTGTTGGTTTACAACATAATCTTTCACTTTATTTTTTTCATACTCATCTTATATATTTTAGCTTGCCAGTTTATTTTTGCAAATCTTACATGGCACTCAACAGGCACCACTTGTAATTCAAAGAAAATATCCAAATCTACTATCCAATAAAAAAAACACATTCATTTATATCTTTTATTGCATGTAGACGCATCAACTTCAATGCTCCTAATTATGTCATTATCTCTGTCATAAAGTTAACATCTATAGTTATCATAAGCTTCATTATCATACATCAGATAATGTCTGAAAGTCATATTGATCAATTTTCCCATGCTGAATTATTGTCTTATAATAATATTAATATTCAAATAAATAGAACAACTCAACATTAAGATTGGATTCAGCTTATGGTCCATGCAAGTGAAATTGATTCATTTCTTAAGAGTCAAATCCCTCCTTAACCTGATTTAATCTTTGACAATTTGATTTTTCTTGATGCGTAATTAACACAATTGATTTTTGAAAAGTTGTTAAAATCCCATACTTTTGATGATATGTTAATTGGCCATAATATTGAGCCCCCTTTATAGTTGACATTTTGGCACAACCTTAATTATAATACCCAGTGCTTTAAAAACCGGACCGGACCGGCCGGTTCGACCGGTTCAACCGTGAACCGGTCACTAGGCCGGTCCGGTTCAGCCCTAAAATCGCTTCTGCAAAGAACCGGACTGAACCGGTCAGAACCGGCCGGTTCAACCGCCAACCGGTGAACCGGTCCGGTTATTTTTGAACCGGCCGGTTCAAATCTCATAAATTTTAAGATATTTTTTTAAATAAATAAATTAATATATATTAAAAACATTTAATTAAAGTTAAATACACTTCATATAATAAGCACTTTTTTTGTACTCAAAGCATCATGACACATCTTCACATGACCTCCCCATGTGCTCCTTGGTGCAAGGAATCTAAATATGTTATATAAACAATAGCAAGAAAGTGTTTCTAAGGAATGTGGGACTAAAGAAAATAGATGATGAGTGTATGAGTTCATAGCATATATAATGGATATAAAACCTATTTTTAAACAGATTTTTTAATTAATTATTTTTTATGTGAGTGATAATTATTTATTAGTTAATAATAAAAATTTATTTATTTATACATAATAAAAAATAATTTATCATTAATAATTTTATTTATTTATTAATGATTTTAGATATAAAAATTTGATTTATATATTAAATTATATGGTTATATATAAATTAAATTTAAAATTTGAAAAATATTCAAATTTAAAATTATCATATTTTTATGAGTGTAAATTCTTATAATTATGAGATTTAAATTTCTTTTTGCTTTTATGTAAGATTTTAAAATAATTATTTTACTTATTTATATAAGTTTTTATGTTTCATAGTTTTTTTTTAGATTTAATTTTTTATCTCATACTTTGAATGATAACATTATTTTTATGTTAATTGTATTAAATTTAAATAATACTTATTATTTATTACGTCATCCGGTTCGACCCCGGTTAGACCGGTTGAACCGGTCGAACCGTGAACCTCTCCTTGTTCCGGTTCGTTGTCCGGTCCAGTTTTCAAAGCCTTGATAATACCAAAGGTAACGCCAAATGTCATAAACTGTAAGAATTCCTAATATTATATGATGTAATGCATGAAATTACACACACAAGATCAAAACTCACTATTCAAATAACATTAGATTAAATAATCTCATTTTTTAATGAAAATCAGAAAATATGCAAAATTTTGCCAAAATGGAAATTTAATGAACATTCAAATAACAATTTTTATGAGAAATTTGAGATCTTAAGAAGCCATACTTTGATCAAGGTTTACATAACAATAAAAAAATTTAGATTGTATAAAATTTGACTAAACTCAATCACACACACAAACAAATTATAAATTATGTCGATGAAAAATAACAAGGAAATAAATAACAAAATAAAAGATCTAAACTTCACATTGTTACAAAGAGATGGTTCCTGCGAAAACTTTCAATTAGAGGTGTCAATTCGGGTCAACATGTCAGGTTCGGGTCGAACCCGGATTGACCCAAGTTTAAACAGGTTGGCCCTAATGCGACCCATTTTTGCAAACGGTTCTAGAAATCCAACTAGGACCCCACCCGCGCGGGTTGCTAGGTTGACCCGACCTAGCCCGCAAACACTAAATGGGCGTGACACAATTGCGTGCGGGCAGAGCCTGGCTGAGCGCGGTGAGGTGCTGGTTGTGCGGGTGGCCAGAGGCTGGGTTTTCGGTGACTTATGTTCGCCTGTACCAACAGCTATAGTGGTTTTCTGGGAGGTGGCCGGCGGGTTTGACGTTCTGGGAGGTGGCCGACGGGTTGAGAGGCGAGCGACGGCGGATATGAGCTGGTGGAAGAGGTGGAGGCCGGCGTGTATGATGTTCTGGGAGGTGACCTTGGGATGAGAGGCGAGCGATGCATGGAGAGGATAGGCGGAGATGAGAGATCTCGTGATTAAGGCGATTGACTTTGGCGAAGTCGTGAAGGCACCTCTGCGTAGAGCCGGGTTAAACGGGTCAACCCATGTCATTTTCAGGTTTCCAGTTCAACCCAAACCCGAACCGACTTTTGAACCGGGTTGACTTGACGAACCCGAACCTGGCCCGTATGTTAAATGGGTTGACCCGAACCCAGAATTTTTCGGGGGTCAGGTTCGGGTCGGGTTTCAGGTCGTGTCAAATATTGACACCCCTACTTTCAATCAATACTTACACTGCAATTAAAGAATTTGCATCTAACCAATGCAAAAATTTGATAGGACAGTTGAGATTTCTTTAAGCAATAGTTATCATTTCCACACCCTAATATCCCCTTTTGCAATCACAAAAAGACCCAAAGTTTGCAACCTCCCAAACATAAAATGCTACAATACCAATCATACAAGTTATGGGAAATCAAATTCGCAGGATATCAAAAAGTTGAAAGGGCCAACACAAGTTTCAGTGAAAACATAATAAGCAAATCAAAAGTACCATCTTAAAGAAACATAACAAAAGCAGGGGCAGACTTAGTAGCTGAAGGGAACCAACTAGGACCAACAGTGACAGCAGCTAAACGAGAAAACCTAGTGAAGTACAAATCCAAAAAATTGGCACAAGCCAAAAAAATGAAACCAACAAAACCGGCTTAGAAAAGACAACAAGCTTTCAAGAAGATCGTCATCTTAGTCATGCTTTTTTAATTAGCTGAAATAGAAATCAGAAACTATGAAAATGGGACAACTAAAATAAAACCCCACAAAGTTCAGAATGTCAATTTAAACATCTCAACACTCACATCCTATATTTTGAAAAGTACAAACTTTAAAATTTGCATGGGAAGGATGCAATGCTCCTCTATTGTTTGATTGACTCACAATGCTTCACTCTACCTAAATCAGCAGAGACATTGACAATAGAAGCTAGGGTGGAAGACAGAGGAGACGGTTCAATATCTTGAGATGGCAATTATAGCCAAATTGGTCAACAACATTTGATTTAGCATTGGATTTCAAAAGGACATCTGATCAAAAATCCTTGCTACAAAAGCTCCGGCATGGCAGAACAGCTTATTAAGGTCAGCTAGCCAACAAAAGTTGAATGAGTCAAGTATCCTTTCGGGAAGAGCATTCAAACACTCGAATAACACAAAAAAGAAAATGATGGATGTTGGTGACCATATGGTAAGTATGTAGATAGCAATTTTATCTTTAAAGCCAAGTAAACAGGTGCCTTTTTTCAAATGACGAAACTGCTGGGATGGTATTATTTTGCAGGTTTGATTCAATCAGTTATTAGAATCACGCCACTTGTTAAAATTGAGATATTTTTCGTACAAAGTATACCTGATTCAGGAGCTCCATAAGAATACGCTGAACTTCCCTATCTGCTCCAGTTTGTGCATCAAAACGTGCAGTAGCAATGGCATCCACCTCATCTATAAATATAATTGCAGGTGCATTCTCTTTAGCAAGGCGGAATACATCCCGAACCATCCTCGGTCCCTGGAAATAGAAACAACCAGTTGTCAATTGAAGAATGATACGACAAAACAATACATACCTCACCAAGTGTACTACAGCAGACAGGCTAAGCTGGGAACTTACCTCACCCAAGTACTTTTGAACAAACTCTGAGCCAACTACTCTAATAAAAGCAGCAGTCGTATGATTAGCCACAGCTTTAGCAAGCATGGTCTTCCCAGTACCAGGAGGACCATAAAGAAGAACACCTCTAGGTGGGTCAATGCCTATTTGCTTGTACAATTCGTGATGTGTAAGGGGTAACTCGACAGCTTCACGAATTTCCTGTTTCTGAATATCACAACCACCAATATCCTGTACAACAAAGAAGGCCATATGGTTCAGTTTTCAAAAGAGAGGGCATAATTTATTAGCCAGTAACCAAGGGCAGAATAATTTAATGTGTGAAACAAGTTAAAAAAATAAACTGGTCATGTTAGATGTCTGATAGCATTGCTTAATATAGTGTACGGTAAACAAGCTCTTTGTAATATGAGGCTATGGCGGCATCCATTAAGCCCTAGCAAGGAAAGCTAAATGAGGTCAAATTAAGACGAAAACCTTGCATTTGTTGGAACGTCATGCAGTGAGTACGCCCTTTATACCATAACTCTGGTCTACCTAACATAATCACCATCTTAACATACTCAAGTCCACAAGAACGTTACTGCCAGATTATGCAACATGGGCTGGTGCAAATTATTAAGGTCATACTAAGTTTCTGTTGATAGTGCTCTAAGCTTCATCAATCAGATCCAACTACCATGATGATCAAACTTTCAAGAGATATTTGCTTTATTTGCAATGAGTTTATGTCCTTTTAATGCTTATTCATATATTTCAACGGTTTGCATGAGTTTTTATCTAAGAAGTCCTCAACAGTATTTTGACAATGAGTATACAGCAAAATTGGGTGATTTAAATGTTGAGAAAGTCACTGAATTTCATAAGAAAATGTTTGTCAATGGTGAATATGATGAACAACAATGTAATCACGGTATGGTGAACACCAAGATTTATGTGGGTGACTTAAATGCTCTCATTAGTATTTTGACTGAGCATATAACAAAAATGGATGACATAAATATAGGGAAAGGGGCCAATTTTCATGTGAAAGCTTTAGTCAAGAGTGAATATGATGGATAACAAGACAATCACAGTAGAAAACACCAAGATTTACGTGGCTTAGCTTAAATAAAATGGACAACCATAGGAGAATAGAATGGATCCGATCAATTATATAAAAGCCATAAAAAAAAGTATAAAACAAGAAAACCATCAACTCTGCTCAAAACCCAAATGCACCCTCTCAAATAAAAAAAAAAAAAGGCTTCAGGTCCCTCAAAGCAAATGAGAAAAAAATAACTCACGAAAGAGAGAAGACAAAAGAAAATGAAACAAATACAAGCAAGTTATCTGCTTCAAAAGTTCCTCAAAATTTATATCCCTATGGATTTTGCCCATATGTTCTAGTGTAGTGGTACTTCTAGTTCATCAAGAAAATACCCATCACCACAAACATCAAGTTTCCTTGATTCCTTCTATTTCCTCTTCCTTTTCTTCTTTTAAAAATACTTCTCAGTTCAATATTTCTCTCCAGCCAAAGTTTTAAAACTTCCCCAGTTTTCAAAACATCAATCTGCTGGTACTTCATCAAGTTTATAGATACCCACTGCTAATGCTCAATCATAAAGCATCAATGCACTGCACTTCACACCACCTTGCATGCCCCTATTGTTGGGGATGTGGAAGAAATAAACCACGCAACAAAACAAACAAGAAAGTAAAAGCAGCGAAAAAAAAAAAAACACTAGGAGTCTAGGATTTAATATAGAAAACCCCGAAATAGGGAAAAAAACTACGGATCCAAACTACACCAAGAAATTCACTATTAAAATTAGGAGAAATAAGTACAGATCTATCTTCTCTATTGCTCTCTCGTTGCTTTTCTCTTTTTCACCGTTCTCACACTCAAAACAAAAAGAGAGAGCCTAGCTAATAACACCAAGGGGCACCACTCTTGAGAAAAAGAAGAAAGAAAATCGTTCAGTCCGCCTCGAAACGCTGCGGCGTCAGTTTGGAGCGTGCGGTGCTCAAATCTCTAATTTTGCTCCGTCTAACAATGTTGTGGCGCCCAAACCTGCAGCGCTGCAGCCCCGAACCTAGAGCATTGCGGCGCTCCGCTCACTGTCATTTCTCTTAGCAAATCCGTAGCACTTGGACGCTAGGTTACACTGCGCCAGGGTATTGCACGGGAAAAAAAAATTCGGGCACAAAGCACCTAAACCCAAGCAGGGGGAGGATCCCCCGCCCCTCCAGTAAGCACGAGAAATTGACTTGAGGCCTGAAGTAGCAGTACAATCCAATTGAACGACACAATCAGATTTCACACAGCCTAAAACCTATATATATATATATATATATATATATATATATATATATATATATATATATATATATATATATATATATATATAGGGATTGCACCCCAGCGGAGGGGCTAGTGGGGCACGTGCCTCCCCTCCAAAATTCATTTTTTTTCAGCCCTCGCGTAGACGTTCAACCCGAAGGTCGAAGCTCGGCTCCGGTCTGCGGTTCCGTTCGGCCTGCTCTCTACAAGTCACAACCTCCCTGTTGTAATAACATAAGGGAAGGACCGTCGATTTTAAAGGTTAGTAATAATAATGGCATCTTCCACTCTTCCGTTTTTTGTTTGTTTATTTCCTGCTCAAATATAGAACTTCAAAGATTTTTTTTTTTTTCTCATTTGGTTTCTTTGGCATATTGTCTAGACTTTTTAACCAAAACAATTTGAATATTTAGACATTCTTTCATTTTTAATTCAATTTGGGCATTCCCACTAAGGCTCTAAACTTGCCCCTAAAAAAACCAGATGTAGCCAATGTTTTTTAGGTGGAATATGGATTCAATTTGTGAGAAGAAGCATCCATGTTCTTCTCTCTTTTTTTTTCTTTAGCAAAGCTACAAGAGAGAGAGCAAAAATAATGGTTTTAGTTGCTCTTGTATTAGCAAATGTAAATTAATAGGATTAGTATGAGGACTTTTTGTCTTCATATGCAGTAGCTTCTCTCAATGTGCCGCCAACCCCCCCCCCCCCCCCCCCCCCCCCCCCAAAAAAAAAAAATGTTTATGGCTCACCACTACTGCACCCATGTTTATAGAAGTCTGACGAGGCAATTTCAAATTCAAATCTAACTTTTATATAAAAATACCAACATAAATTTTAAATTTAATTTTAGCTCAAAAAACAAATAACTAATTAGTACCTAAATAGATCTTTTGAAATCTTTGACTAATCCTAACAAATTAATGGGTTAAAAAAACCTAACATTAGAAAAAGCCTCATTTTACAAATGTAATATTATTTCAAGTTGCAAGTATTTTGGTTAACCTTAGTCCTTCCCTCTATTCTTCCTTTTTTACCATGATTGGTTAAGCTTTTCCTAGGGTTCATCTTCTCTCTCCCTTTAAAAATAATCATCATTCTATACATGACTGCTACTCAATACTATTGGCAGCCTTCCCAAACCATCAATCTTCCGGTCTCTTAATTTTCTTGATATTGCCTGTATATTCGTCAATACACTTTGCATCATAGATATAACATAAAATTAAAGGAACCATCAACAATTTCCTTTCAAGATAATGAAACGAGCACATGCTTGAGATAGTTAAATAAACAAATGCATATTGCCTTTAGGAAACTACACATAGGTTCATGATTCTCAAAGATATTGAATGGCCTATTTAGAGTTTATCTATTTATTTCCAAAGAGGCAAGCATTTTTTTTAATGGAATTTGTTTCACCATGTTACATTGCGTTGGAAATAAAAATACACAAGTGTGTATATATAACATGTAACATGCATACCAATTAGACAAAAGTATTAGATCAAATAACAAATAACGACCAGAATTCAAGAAGAAAATAGGGACTGGAGAGATAAGAATGAAAGCATACAAAGGTAGATTCTACAAAAGATTATTATGCCAGAAGCTTCAATTCATTCTCCAAACTATCAATTCCTCCAAAGAAAATATTAAAAAAAACTAAGAATGAAATCGCATTTTTTCTCTAAGCATCCATTACTCTGGCAACTTCAATAAAGCTATTTCTACGGAATATTCTAGCAGGTGCATTTCACACATGCTAAAAGCTACCAAAGCATTCATGTGTTAATTAATAAGTATTGGATACCAATAACATTCAGATGCTCAGACCTTTTAGTCCTAGCATGTAAGAACATTGGCTTGAATGACAGACTCACTCCAATCATATATTAATTGCTGAAGAAAATTCAACCCATTCCATGTGAGCCTGCTAGACATTTAAGAGAGTGCCTCATAATTATTATGCTATGAGATTGATTAAGTGTAATTTAATATATTTTCCTTGATGTTGTGCCAGTGTTTATTTAGACCTAAGGTCAAGATTTCCTATGATTGCAAGCCCTAATAATCAATTATCCCTCCCGCTTGTAAGGATGAACGCTTGATTAGAGAAGTTGCTCAGGCTAAATTTTAGGATATAGATTTAACGTTTACGATTAAATTTGATTGAATGATGACTGGGTAGGGTGATGAGAGTAAATTCAATCACAAACTCATGGATTATCAGACTGAGTTTACCAATAGACCCAATGTAACAATGTCAATAGATTGTAGGCTGCAATGACCAAAAAAATTGATTAGCAATCATGAGTCATCTCATCTCAGATATCCTCAATAAAATAGGTAGATATACAAGTGTGTGAAAGACATAACTTCAATATTAATGTCAACTCTTTTATTTGCAAAGGGCCAATGAGTAGCTTAAAGGCACAAAGTATGGTTACTTGCACTTCAAAGGTGCTGGATAAGACTAACAAGAGCTCAAAGGCATGGTGTGAGTATCAATTATTCACAAGTTTTAACTTGACTCAAAGAAACGTGTCTAAGACACATGTTGGATTTTTTATTTATCTGTTTTTAATCAATGGATTTGATGTTTGATTGGTGGGTTTATTAACAGGGGAACCAAATTAAATTCAATTTGGGATGATGCTTAAATTAATTAGAAGGCCCAAGTTTTAATTCAATGGATTTGTTGGTAGCGTCAAATCAAATAAATTGGGATGACGTATACATCCATTTTAAGGCCTGTCTTTTGATTTAGTGTGTTTATTAGTTTGTGCTGATCAAAAATAATTGTGGCCGAGCTGACATATGTTGGAAGATCCATAATTAGGCCTAATAGCCTTAAGAACGAGGAAAGCTTAATGATGGTTAGTTGTCATTTTAATTGGGATAAGATTTACAGTCACCTATTATGCATCATTAGGGTTCTTGATTGTGTTTGATATTTAGCATTAACTTGAATGGAAATATATAGCTAACTGCCCTATTTATAAGTTTTCCATAAGGTCAAAGCTTACAATCACAAATTTCATCATGAATATAGATGGAACTTATAACTCGGATATTGAAATCGGCCCAACAGTGCTCGAGTTCAAGATAGCTAACTTAATAAAAATCAAGTTAGGTTTGGGTCAACCCAAAAAATTGAACTTAATATGTTCAATAAGTTAATATTTTCTTTATTTTTCAATAAAATCTTAAACCCAACTACAACTTTTTGCTATCTTTATGAGTTGATGTTTACAAACAAGTCATCAACTCATCATGTCCAGCTTGTGTTGGGTTGGTGCTAACCCAGCATACTTAAATGCTTATTGTGTCGGGTTAAGTCAAGTTGAGGCTTACTCAAATCAAGTTAAAGTTTAATCATGTAGAGTTTGGATAAATATTTTCAAAACATTTAATAAATGGGTTAGATTCGGTTTGACTTTATTCAGTTTGGATCTTTTTTAAGTTGAACTCAAAACTAAACCAATAACCCAAATTAGCATTTGTACTTTCAACCAAAGTGTGAACCAATCATGAGGTTCAACTAAAGATACCCAAGGCCAACAAGAGCAAGAATAGGAGCTTAGATCCTTTACTCCACTCAAATTAACATCCTTATGGCAATTCAAAATGAAGTTTTATCAAACAATTAAGCACTAAGATATCTTAGGAGTGAAGATCAAACAAAATATTGTCATCACCACCACGGGTGCAAACACACTCCAAAGGATTGTCATCAACTTAAAGAAAAAAATTAAATGCCTGATCTTGCATGTACACTTACGGCATTTCCTTCAAAAATAACAGCCATACCCTCAACAAAACCAACAAGAATACCACTCAAATCTTCATGGACAACAAGCAAATAATTGTTTAATGGTTGGAACCATTAAAAGAATTGTTAGCAACCATAATTTTAACATGAATATTTTCTCTTAAAATTCAGTTGAGCCTTTAGAGAAAAGATATTTGAATCTAAAACACCATTACATTTGATGACGCTAACTTTGATGGAATTTGAACTCCACATCAGAATGCTCTAATAGCATCTATTGGAAAGAAACACCACCCACCATGTGTAGATGATACTAGCGGATAATGGAAACATAGTTGACTTTCCTTTTATTAATATTCCTTGCCTAAGAGCAAATACAAGCACCTTTAAGACCACTTCATGGCTTTGCTAAGAGTATTGTTAAAGTGAAGGACACAATTAACTTACCCGTAACAACTTCTAATTTGAGGTAATGAAAATGAAGCAAGCAAAAAAATGATATCTTGATAGGCCTCTACAATGCATCTTCCAAGTTACAACATCTCTTCCTCTTTTAAAACCAAAGTTCCCAGGCTTGCAAGGAGTCAGGGAGATGCACGACAACCAAATCAAATGTCCAATCACAGTAATACATATTATCAATCTTGAGTAGCTATAATCCTAAACATTGAGAATTTTGATCTCAGTGATGAGATCGTCTTACGATGAGATACCTCGCCTCAGTAAAAGACATCATAAAAAACCCACCACACAAGAATGATCTCACTGAAACAATATAATTGTGTCACTCTCTTCCCAAAAAGAGCAAAGGAGCTACATCGAATTCTTGAATGTCAAATCTGACGTTTTTTGCTTGGCCCTTGAGCAAACATGCCTAGGATTAACTCATAAGTTATCACACACTCCCAACATATCAATGTCAAATAAAAAGCAACATGGCAAAAGAAAAGAAATTCTGCCCCTAGGCAATCCCTCGCTATTGAAGAAGTAGACAAATTACTAGCCACCAACTTCCTAAGGGAAGCATACTACCCATCATGGTTGGCAAATGCTCTTTCAAAGCATATTTAAGAAAACATAAGATCCATTTTAAACAATACCAAATGCTCTTTTAAAACAAATTGAAAAAAAATGGTGGCTTTCATGATAAATAAATTGAGGAATTGAGGTCAATCCGAAGAAAAGCAATCCCTCCTCATGGAAACCAAGATCAATAAATGACATGCAAAGATTGAATGGGAGAATCATAGATCTTTATCATTTCCTAGTTCAATCAACTAAACTTGCATCTTCAATTCATTAAAATCCTGAGAACTTTGCAAACTACTTTTCTTAGATCTGATGAATACCTATAAACTTTTGCATAGCTCAAAGTATACCTTGCCACTCCTCTACTTCTCTCCAAACCTATCTTAGGGAAGACAATGATCTCTACCAAGCTTTCTACAAATAAGCAATAAGATCAATCTTGGTGTGCAAGGAAGATATAACCCATATACAACCTAGTAAGTAAAATACTTATAACAGAATGACCTTGTATTAGCCAACGCAAATTGTAAACTTGAGTCATACTTCCAAGCCCATACAATGATAGTGCTAAGATAACTCCCACTTGAAGCCATATTACAAATGCTAGCATCTCAAACTAATTAGAAAATGTTCTATAGAACATGGCAAATTTGATGTTCACTTTAAGCCCTGACCAGATATGAATTCCAAGTGTCATCAACTTCATGATTGACTGCACTTGGTCACAAGTTGAGCCATGGCTTCCTCTAGCGTCAAAAACTCCATGATGATCAATACATGTTGATAGATCCTCATGAATCTCACGTTGTGGAGCTAGCTTACTACTAGTCTTCCCTAAGTAAAGAATTTAGAATATAGACTTCACTTCGCATTCCCAACAATCGCTTGAATGAAGCCCGATTTATAGGATTGCCTTAGATTTCCACGTCCAGTGTTCGAAAATATATTCGGACGCTCAATAAAAAAGATTATAGATTGAATGAGGCTTCCAAGACAAAAATTTAGAACTTGCACAATATATCACCAACCAACTCACCCGTAACTCAATTTCATGAATATGAATTGATCGAAGCCCTAAGGGAAGAAAATATATGAGTTGACACTAATATAAAATTAGCATCATCCCCAAAAAAAAGATAGACACTAGCAATGTAATATAAAAGAATTTTCTTATCCTAGCATCATCACCCCCTCCTCCACCTATGCACAAATCAATGTTATTGATGCATCCCTATAATGTTGTTGGATAGAATCCTTAATCTTTTATTTAAGGGAAGGTAAACTCCCTTATTATACTAATGTAGCTTTTTACCTCAAATAGTCAAACGTAGTGCCAGTTAGAGCAAACTAATAAATGGCGTGTTCTACAAGAAAGCCATTGTCAATCCATACTCCAAGTATTGGCCTCCCTCAAAGCATGTGATAGTGATAAAGTTACTTCCAGGCTTCCAGCATGAATCAAGTATAAATTATTTACAAGTATGTATATATATATATATATATAACCATCTGCAATTTGTGATATGCATCTAACTTGACCTCAATGAGTTGTCATTCAGAAATTTAAATCTAAAGATTGTGCTTGTCCATATGCATTAGCCCTAACTAAAAGGCCCTTAAACGGGAATAACATAGGTATTCAAATAAAATTTAACTTCAGATTTGTAACTGGTTAACTTTTTTTCCAAAAAAGGTATTAGCGTGCCTTAAATTTAAGCTAAAGTATGTACATTCACAACAAAAAAAAAACAAAAATAAATGCTGATTTGTCCTTTAATTGGATAAACTTTAGTCCTTTCTATAATGAAATTGTTATAAAGATATACATCACATAAAGAAGGAAAAAGAGCAATCTGCTCAGATTGTTACTAGTAGAAATTTATAATTAAGAACAAATCAAACATAGTTAGAAGATCAACATAACCTTTATATTTTAAATAAAAAATAAACTGAAGATCCACTATAATCTAGCCCAAAATTGAGACCAAAAAATACACAGGCTATTTATACCCACTGTAGAAACCAAAATATTAAATGGTTTTCAACTACCATCACACAACACTCAAACACAATGAGCAATGAGAAACCACAAATGAAAATAAAATTACAGACCATAAGAAGTGGTTGCTTGATGTGCCTAAACAAATCCCAATGCCAAGCAATTGCTTGGGACGACAAATTAGCCATATCCTCTACTGTCGAAACAATGCAAGCATATTATTATCAAGATAAAGCCTGTACATAAGCACCGATCAAAATTATAGAAAACATGAGTGAATAGCCTAGGTATTCAAGTAAATTTCAACTAAAATTTTTAAGTGATCAAATTTTCCCAAAAAGTGGTGGGACTCAATTTCAAGATCTAAGGATTGCATTCATATAAAAAAATCTAGCAAAATAATACCACCAATTCCCTACTCGTTTAATAAACTCTAGTCACTTCTATAATAGAACTTTTACAAAGATATACATGCCACATGAAAAAAAAACTAGAAATCCATGTAGAATGCTACTACAATAAATCTCTAATTAACAACAATCCGAACAATGTGAGAGAATTAACATAAACCTTCTACAATTTAACCCCAAAAACTACCAATATAATCTATCCCAAACTCACAACTGGAAAACATGAGGGCTACGTAAGCCTAGTGTAGAGACCTGTGTACAAAAATGTCACTCAATTGTTATCACATTGCAATCATATATTGAACAATGAGAAACCATGCATGAAGAAGATATTAAAGACCATGGAAAATTATTCCTTGGTGTGCTTAATCAGGACACCACACCATAATTGCAAGCAACAGGAAACAATTGGTCATATCCTGCTAATGTCAAGACAGCACAAGCATATTAATTAAGCAAAAAAAATTCTAAGTTCAAGGCATGGGCCGCCAGCTGGTTTATACGACAAGAAATTTTGGAAATATTGCCTTAATATATACCTATATATAACACTCTCTTCTAAAGACCTATCTATATCGAGCCTCATGTGACAAAACTTTCACAAATGAGTTTGGCCAATCGCTCTTCATAATTCAATTATTCACAATTTCACATATCTAAATTAAATACATAACAAGAATATAGATATACATGTTGTAGAAAGACAATTTTCCCCTCAAAAGTGAGCTTGAACTAAATTTTTTCCGTAGATGATGAAATATTAGTCCAATGTCATTTCCAATAACATAATTCTGTGCAATCAAATGATTTTTTGAGCCAGAGCCAAGCAACTCAGCCACCAGGTTTCCTCCAACATAGTCGGGTCTTTACAACCAGAAAAAAAAAAACCCCGAAATTAGGGCTGTCCTCCCACCACAGAAAAAGACAGCATCTCAGATTAACTAAATAATAGGATGTTTAACTTTGCATTGATCCAAGTTTCAAAACCTGCATTAGAATCAAATTTAAAAGGTGGTCCTTAATCACATCTCCAACTCTTATCCAAACCAATGGGCACTAGGTATCACTTGCTTCAATTCATGCGATCCAAGAAAAAAGGTACAAAACTCACTCAAACCCATATGCAGGCATCCTAATTAACACACCCTAGAACAATCGGATGTAAAGATCTTAGGAAACCCTAACCTAAATCCCAAGGGAAGCGCACAATAATCAAACCAAAATAAATGTATGGCTTCGCTTACGTTGTACGTTACGTCTGGTTTCTCCGACTGGCTGAGGAGAGAAATACTGGAATCGGCCTCAGGCGGTAGTACGTCGACAAGGGCATTAGAATGTCGGTGGAGAGCAACAGACGCAGACGGCTTAAGCAGCTCACGGTTAATGGTGCTGAGAATTCGAACATAGTAGTTTGATCCAGTGGTTGACCCGACGATGCCGTTGTTTTGATCAACCATTTCCATGAACTGGCCGATGACGAGTGGCACGGACTGGATCCGCTTGACCTCCTCCTGCGCCCGAAGTAGCTCCCGTTTTAGGTTCTTATGCTCATCTTTGACGTATTCTTCCTGGATGTTGATGAACTCGAGCTGTCGCTGGAGGGATTTGAGGCGGCCATATAGATCCTCCTCCTCGTCACCAGAGAGGATTGCGTCCGTCCGCACAGCAGAAAAGCTCGCTGGTGGAAGATCTGCCGGCGTCGGAGTGGGCTTCGGGTCGAGGACCATCGGCGTAGAAGCCATGACACGCCAGTTTGGAGAGCGTAGCCGCGTTTCTTCGGCAAGGGGTCGATTGAAGAAAAACGAAAATCGGTTCGGCTATATTGCTACAAGCAAACTGCTTGTGTATAGGCAGCGGCGTGAATATGAAATATTTTTAAAAAAAAAAAATTACATGTTTTCGTAAGTTTTATTTTAGAGTTATTTACATGCATGTTATTTTATTATATATATATTATATATTTAACACTAAAAAGTTAAATATTACGTAACTATCATTCAAACATTAATTTAACAATCAAAACACCACTCCATCTCCACTAACCCTCACTCCATTATTTCTTCCAACGTGAGCTATTCTTTCCACGCGAGAATTCTCTCTTCCCGTGTAAGCTATTCTCCTGCACGCTTCTCTCATGAGATGCTCTACTTTCTCTCGCGCAATCCAACTGCTCGCATCCAAATTCCACCATGCATCCTCATCATTCCAACGAGCATTAATCTTGCTATTCTTTCTCGCATCAGATTTTGCATTATGTATGTATTTCTGATTACTTGTAGTGTCCGATTTTGCTGTGCTATTCTATCTGTCGTTAGACTTTGCATAGTATATGTATTTTCTCATGTCAGACTTTGATTTGTTATTAGGTGACATCCTTAAACATTTATTTAATTAGCATTCTGAATGTGCTTTATGTAGGCTTTTTATTGTGATAGTCGGACCCAAGAAGTCTTATTTAGCATTATGTAGGTTAATTCTGTAGGTTATTTTAGTAAGCATTATGTAGGTTCTAATTTGTTTAAATTAGTGTTCTGTAAATAATTAGGTGTATATGGGTACATTTTGAAGAAGCATATGTGATTTGTCTTCTGTAATTTATATAGGTGTATATGGGTGAATTATGTAAATTTAATTATTCTAATGATTTGGTGTTTGATATGTCTTTATATTACAGCTTGAAGTTAAGGAAAAATGACAAGCGTGTAGCATAATTCAGTAATGTAGGATTATGGTGACGAAGTAGAAGATGTTTTATGTGGAGATAAAAAAGAGCATATTTTTCTTGCATTTAAATTTGGAGGATTTTGGGTTGACACGAAAGACTAATCTAGAAAGAACTATAATGACGACGAACAAAGAATTGCCAAACTTAAGAAAGGACATATCAATATTTTCATGATTAGAATAGAGATTGTTAGAATATGTCCATGGCTTAAAGGGCATCAATATAACATGCATTATCACATATAAAGAACATCACCCGAGGAGTGCGAAGTAATAAATTTTGATGTTGATGTGAGCCAGTTGGTAAAATTATCGAATGAGAATTTACGTGCCGAGATAGTTATCTCACTACAAGAAGTAGATGAAGATCAATCAAATTCTCACCGTATGGGGGTTGAGAGTATTGAACACATTATAAAATGTTCTATTACTCAGAATGATGGTTTTCCAAGAATTCAAACTTCAAGTTTTGCAAATATCACTCTTGTTACATTTTTTAATAATGCAACAAGTTTCAAGAACGCTCTGTGATCAGTTTCCATTTAGGAGAACTTTGGGGTGATGATAAAAGTCAGTTATACGAAATGCATCATTGCGACATGTTCCTATCAAGATTGTCAACGGAGAATTCGAGCACCCTATGTGAAGACACTCAAACTTTTCAAGTTAGGCGAGTTGAAGGAGTACACACATGCCCAGGGATAAATCGTGAAGGGAAGCGGTTGGCCACATCAGCATGGGTTTGTCAATGAGATTCAGAAGATAGTAAAGGTATCCAGAAATTCCACCAAAAGAAATAAATAGCAATATATAGAAAGAGTTTGTGTAATCATAACCTTATATGAAGTTTTGGATGGCGAGAGAGAAAGCTCGTGATGTCATATTTGTCTTAGTTGATGACATCTATAAATGGGTTTCAATATTGACACCAGAACTACTTGATAAAAACCAAGGATCGCATATAACATATACATTTAATAGTATTAACAATTCTTTTTAGAGGTTTTATGTCAGTTTCAAGGTGTGTGCTAATGAATTTCTTATTGGGTGCAGACCACTTGTAAGTTTGGATGCATGTCATCGCAAATCTAAATATTTAAGTGTGCTTTTATTGGCCTAATCACTTGATGGAAATAATGGCTTATTCACATTAGCATATGTTATTGTTGAGATTGAATCCAAACATACATGGTTATGGTTTCTTCAAAACTTAGGAGAGACAATTGGAACTACCTTAAAACCTCTTTGTTTCATATCCGACATGGAGAAGGGTTTGGGAGAGGCAATTAGAGATGTATATCCCGAGGCTTAGCATAAATTTTGTATTTGACATTTGTGAAAGAACATTAAAAAAAAATTGTTGCAAAGATGAGCAAAAAGTCCAAGGATTGGTTTGAGTGGTTGTTAATGCCTATAATAATATAGAGTGTAATAGGGGTGTAAGTGAACTGAGTCGGCTCGTGAGCCGGCTCGAGCTTGACTCATTTATAGGCTCGAAAGTAAGCTTATTGAGCTCATGAGTCGAGTTCAAGCTTAAACTCAAGCTCATTTACTAAGCTCGAGTTTGAACTTGATTGAGACTCGGCTTGTGAGCCCTTGAGTCAGCTCGATTTAACCTAAACCCGCTTAATATCGCCTAAACCTGCTCAAATTCGAGGCATATAATGCTTGCCCGCTTAGCTCGAGAATCAAGGCAATTGCGTCTTACTGCATGCCCATGGGAAGAGCGAAAGGGATGGGACAGGCAATCTGTCACGGATTGGATACCAACGGGACCGTGGACGCGACCGTTGCGGAAGATGCATGAGGCTCATGAGTTTCAATGGCGGGTGAATTTGAGCAACTTAATGAGCGGCTTGATGAGCCTGTTTCAGTGTTGCGAATCAAGATCGAGCTCGAATCGAGTTAGAGCTCGATATTGGACTCATGAGTTGAGCTCGAACACTCCCAGACTTGAGCTCGACTAGACTCGTTTACACCCCTAGAGTGTAACAAGAAGCTTGCTAAACTTAATGACTTGAGCATGATTGTTTACTCGTATATACCTTTGTTACCATATAAGTGGTCAAGAAGTCAATTCATGATAGGGATGTGTCATGCTGATAATACAAATAATTTTACGGAATGTTTTAACTCATGAATTATTGATGTTAGAACCAAACCTACAGTTGACCTCATTAATATGATTCGGGGAAAGCTTACGGAGCAAAGAGCTAAGTGAAAGATGATTAGCATGACTTGGCCGCATGAGTTAGTCCCAAATGTAGAAGAATATATTAGAAATATCACAACAAGGAAAGATCATTTCATAGTTAGGCAATCTAGCATTTTAAGGTGGAGGGCCTCCATTCAAGACATATCATTGATATCAAAAGAAGGGAGTGCACTTGTAGAGTATGACAGTTAATTGGTCTACCTTGCATTCATGATGTGGCTTTCATTGGTATAAATGAACACTCTTTGTGGCATACATATATTGATGAATACTACTACGTAGCCCAGTAACATTCAATCGATTGTTTATCAGCCATTATTTGCATATTACAACTACTAACTTGAGGATTACAAGTGATTTATGTATTGACTTGCATATGATGGAGCAATTGCTATTGTTTGATAAATCAAGTAAGTCAATTGAGCTTATATTGCCCATATGTTGAGGGATAAGTAAACCAACTGAAATATTAAAAATTTATAGTTTCTTTTTTCAATGCGTATCCCTTCAAACTTTATGTTATAGCAGTTTCACACCTTCTTAAACCTGCTGATGAAAATGCATCATTCTTAATCTTCACAGATTTTGTTTCTGTCAAGATTCAAAATTGTTAAGATTTTCACTAATCTTCCACTTTCGTATAAGAAGGCAATTCAATAATCTCTTAAGGTAATTCAGCATAAACAAACCAGTTTAAGAATGATGCATTTTAACTCATTGGAAGTTTTCATTCTTAAGAATTGTAAACTGGAAATTGATATATCTGCAATGCATTCAGATCATTCCCACAAAAGGCACGCAACACGTTTTAGAATTTTTTTTCATTTCACATATTTGGAGAAGCAAACAAACTACAATAGACTTGATCAACACATTAGTACAAGATTGCTAAATTAGAAGTTCAAACAAACACACTTCTACACAATTAATAAAAAGAACAACGAGATCAGCCGCAATTTAACAGAACATAGGAGCTTAAAACAAACACAGACGAGTTCCGCCGCATTTCACAAGAAGAGGAATCCAGCTACATCTCACACTAACATTGAATCACAACCATTCACCTGTAACAAATACAATGAATCACAACCACAAATGTATACATCACAAGGCTATAAATATAAAAAGATAAGTAGGAATTAGAGCGCTTGTAATGAGACTTAAAAATAAAGTCCAGCTTTCTCTCATAGTTACTCTTTGTCCTTATCCTATTATACTTTGTCGTTTCTTTAGAACCCATAACCTCTTCGCTGGTGGCAGTGAAAACTCTCAACCAACAGACCAAGATAAACTACGTAGAATAAGAAAAGTTAAAAGATGAATCTTATGACCTTATCCTAAAGTAATATTATACATTAACGAGGATAGGTTTTAAATCCCGTGGAATATAATTGGATTGTACATGTATCTACTCACAAGAACATTACTAACGAAGCTACAATAACTTCGTTGATCCATGGCTCCTCATTGGCATCTGCATTAATATGCGCAGTAAATTGATAGTGATATTGGTTCAACAAACTCTCCCTTTACCCATTACTCTCAATGATTCTCTCCCCAGCTCCATGTTAAACATTGCTAACCTGTAGCTGCAAGCAACAGAGAATTAAATCTGGACTTCTGCTATGCAGAACATAAGAAGAGAAGAGAAATTGATCCATGGCTTTTGAGATCGATATAATATAATCTCATTAACAGATAAACTATCTTCAAGGTTCAAAGATCAAATCCAACGACAATTTTCAAAGGTCATCTCATAAATTTGATGAAATATCATCAAAATTTATAAATCTAAAAAAGATTAAATTGCTTTTGAGATGGATATGATATATAATTAAGCGATTAAAAATATATTATATTGATCTCAAAATTAATCCAATTAATTTAAGATATATGTTCGATTAAAATTTGATCGAAATACTATAACCCGATTTCTTTTCTAAATAAACTCTCCGCAATTTTCTAAAACAGCAAAGACAATTCCAACCAATTACAACAACATCGAATCTAATAATCTCATTAACAGAGATCATCTGTCTTCAAAGTTCAAAGCTCAAATCCAACAACAATTTTCAACAGTAATCCATCTTAATCCATATACAAGTTACTACTCAAACAATCATATCATTCAACTTCAAACTTCAAATGAAATGCTACATAGATCAGATATATAACCTAATAGTTATAACAATCGATCATCAAGAAATAGAGAACCTCCTCTTTCTCGGCTTCGCCAAATCCACTCCAACATTTTCCTCAATAGTCGACGTATCCTTCGATCCCTGCCTGAACGGATTGAGTTTCCCCAACTTTTTTGACACCGACGAGAAGAACGACGTCTTCTTACCGGCGACAGGCGGCGCCGGTAATGCCATCACCGTCGTCGACTTCCCAGTACTGCTGCCTTGGCTCCTCTGTATGTCCGTCAAGTAAAGCTTCATCCGGGCTAGCTCTGAGCGCAGCGCCTCGTTCTCTTTGGCCAATGTGTCGTCTCCGCTCGCGACGGCAACAATCGGCGGCTCGTCAGCGGCGTCGCCGCTTCGGATTTTGAGCTGGTCGTAGTAGAGGGCGTGGAGGACTACTTGGAGAGGTAGTCGCTTGTTCTGAGACGCGTGGAGGCGAGCCTCGTAGGAAAGTCTTAATGGGTCCATCACGCTGCAGGCTTTCTCCCTCTCTATTTCGTCAAGGCCTGAGTGTGCCTGAAGATATACGGGCTCGCTTGTGAAAATGTCCATGATTTGGCATATTGGACCGTATTTATTGTTTTAATCTTATAAAAGCTAATATGCATGTTTGAAAATATTTTTGTCAGGAATCCTTTTTTAATAAAAATTAACAATGATGATGATGCAACATGATAATCTTATTAAAAAAAAATTAAAAAAAAATATTATATTAGAATATTCTTACTAAAAATAAATGAGTTCCAAAATATTTAAATCATTTAAAATGAGTAAACATTAATTATTTATATATTAACTTCATCTTAAAATAAATTCAAAAACTTTAAAACAGATCCATTTAAATTTAATCGGAGTATATTGATAAAATATATTTACAATTAATTATATTTCTTATTTTTATACATACAATTATTTTTAAAATTAGCATTTATTTAAAAATAATTATAAATTCAATTTTAAGTGATCAATTCCAAATCAGAATTTCTTGAGACATAAATATTTTTAAAAATTTAGCACTTATTAAAAATAATTATAAACATCTTCATAATTTTTAATAAAATTTGGATTAAGAAATGAATTAAGTAAAGTATAATTTATATTTTTAAATGATATTCAAATACCCGTCTTTAGACGAAAACGGAACGGAACCTGCAGACCAACATTCTATACCTTGAGGTAGATGTCGACAGCGCGATAGAGATCGTCGTCAAAGCGGCGTGACGATTTCGGAAGCGCACCAGCGATGCCGGCGAACTTAGAAACCGGCAGATCCTCCTCTGTAGCGATTTCAGCCACAAATGCATCAACAACTCGGGCCGTCCGCTGCGCGACGGCGCCAGCGACTTCCCGTTCCGCAAAACCAGTCACAATCCGTCGAATACTGTCAAGATCGGCAAGCCTCTGGCCGGAGTAATCGAAGGCGATGGCCATGAGGTCGCCTACAGCGACCTGATCGAGAGATGTAGAGATCCGGCGCTCGAGATCGCGGCGGGAGGCCGCAGAAGAGTTAAGGAAGATTGCGGCGCGCAGGAGGCAACAGAGGAATCCGACCGGAAGGGGGGTGTCGTGATCGGTTGGGAGGATCGCGATAAAGGATTCGATGAAGTTGCGCTGGGTTGAGCGATCTGTGCCAGCGCTGGAGGCGGCGGGAGACGGACCGCGGCCGCAGGAAGAGGAGAGGGGGAGGAGTTCAGGGAGAGATTTTCCAGCGTAGACTGCGACGGAGGTTGAGAGGGTTTTTGGGGTGGCACCTCGAGCTTTCATGGCGGCCAGGGCTTTCTGGAAAAAGGGTGGATTGAGCATGGCGAGTTCGGCGGCCCACCAGTCAGGAGGGGAGCGGCTCGGGGAGTTTGCCTCGTGCGTAGCCTGAAATTGAAGTGAACACAGAGATGAGGGTCTGTTTGACTCATGCAGGATTTAGATTAAGTCTCATGATTTTTTTTTTTTTTTTTTTGAGATTTTCTTACATTTTAGTTTACATAAATCATAATTTTATAAAATTTGATCTGAATCTTTTATTTAAGTAGCACCGTTGCAGTATCAAGTCAGAATTGAGCCTTGCAAATTAGTAATCTATAAGATTTTAAGTCTTAAATCTAAAAAAATTATTTTAGGTCTCGTAGTTCAGACCTTGGAACCGATGGCATCGACGCAGCGCTGCACGATCCGGAGCTTTTCAGCGAAAGGTAGGAGCTTCTGGCAAGATTTGAGCACGGTAACAGCGCCGGAAAGCGTGATGAGTGCGGCCTTGGCGATGAACTCGTCCGCGCGGGCGGCGAGGTTCCCCTCACAAGACTTCTCCGTCATCTCAAGCCACTCCGCCGCGCAGTGCAGCGCCGCCACGTTTTCCACTGAGATCTCAAAGTTAACACCATAACAGAATCTCGCCGCCTTCTCAAATGCCTCCGCACCGCCCGGTATCCCCTTGAGCTCCAGCATCCCCAGATCCGATTTATCCGACTCCACAATCTTCTTTCTTATGTACCCGCTTTTTGCCACCAGTATGAACTGATTCGAGGATAATTAACTAAATCAGAAATCATCAAGCTTTGATTAAAGCTATTATTGACATAGATCGATTTGATTGTTACCTTGTGGAGAGGGAACGTGGCGTCATCGACCTTGATGACGATGTCGGATGGGACTTCCTGAGAGAAAACCCTGAAAGTTTGGGAACAAGAGAAAGGGGGAAAATGGGTCGCTTTGTGAAGAGAGAGAAAGAGAGGAGGAGGTTAATATTTACTTACCACCGGCCGGTGCGCTCCATGGCAGTGGAAAGGCGTCGGACGGCGGCGGTAGAAGAGTCCATGGGTATTGCAACTTGTCTTCTTCGGCTATCACGTACGGATATAAAGCGGAATTGCTTTGAAGCTACTCCCTCCCGACCCGTCTCTTTCCTTCTAATCCTATTGTTCACTTTCTCGAAGCAAAGTGGAACTTGGTCAGCGTGCAAGTGTATTCTAAGGCTCAGCGGCGGGGATTTGTATGGACGAAAATCATCGTCGCCGGACGGGGAGAAGACATGGCGGGAGGAGAGCCACGTCGCTTCGCAAAGCTGGCGTTGCGGTGGTGGATAACGTGGTAGGGGCCCGGTGGAATCGACTCCGAGGAGATTGCACCAATGGAAGCCTTACGCGTGTGAGTCGAGCAATGGGGATGAATGGAAGGCCATTTCAGTTGGTTGTCGCGATCGGGCCTCAGGAGACAGCCTCTCCGTTTTCGAAGCTAATGGGACAAAGACATCGGCCGAACGATTCCATGGGTTCAAGTTCCAGACCGGGTTCTTGGGTAAGCTAATCCTGCCGCGTGCCGGCATCGCATTTCGACCACGACGAAGGATTGCGATCAATCTGAAGAGAACGGTGGTGAATTGTATATTACCTAAATTGTGATCTGTCTAGCTTGCTTATAACGTTAAATTTGAATTAAATTCAATGAATTGGAGCTTGCTTACAACCTAAATTATCTTTTTATTTATAAAATAAGGAGTGGAGTGAGATTATGAGAAAATGAAGATGAATTTTAATCATTTAGATACATATCATTTTATATAATGCTATTTTTATATTTAACATTTAAAATTTTAAAATTTCATGAGTATTGATACGTCATTACAAAATTAGCTTGATCGGGCACGAATCTCGAGGCAAAAGTTAGTTGGAAACTTCAAAAATCAATTTTGGGAGTACCCGAACTCCGATTTCAACGAACTTATAGTCAAACTGAGCGTCTCGGAAATACGAACCCAACGACACCAAGATGAACCCAATCCGAGTCCAAATGAGTCTGAATCAAGGGCTCAAAGCGCTGTTGGAAGGTTCAAACCTCAAATTGAGTTACCAAACGGTCTCCAATTTTGACGAGCCTATACTCGAATCGAATGGCTCGACGAGACGAATCCAACGAGCCCAAGATCTCCGAATTCCGACATCATTAAGGCCTTCAAATGCCCAATGAACAGTGCATGGTCAAAGGATTCGATATCGGCCGTCCATTCAAAACACTCCCAATTCGCCCATGATCTCACGCCTATTTACGGGCTATGCCATTCCAGAAAAACTACAAATAGAGCTCTCATTCTACACCAAAGGGGGGGAAGGGAAGAGAGAGAAGAAGAAGAGAAGAAGGAGGAGAAGGAAGAAGCTCCTCCTCGACCACCGCCGGAGCTCTTCCTGCCGCCTGAAGACGCCGGAACTTTGCCGGATTTTTGGGAAACGCCGGAAATTTGCAGAACTTTGTAACTTTGTGAGAAGTTGATTGTAAATTGATCGTCTTGATTTGTAAGACGGATCAACCTTTGTACTTCAAACAAATACTAGTGGAACTTTGCAACTGGGTGAGGCCCCGTGTTTTTTTTCCCTCTTTTGGGTTTTCCACGTAAAAACCTTGGTGTTTATTTTCTATTTTCTGTTTGTGTGCGAAATACTTGTGCAACGCTAAGACGAATATTTCCTAACTCTACTTCCGCGTATATTCTAGCATGCAACAAGTATCACTCGTAAAAATTTTTAATATCAAATATATCACTCCTATATTTCATTTCTACTATCCATACGATCCTATAAATTTTAATATTTCATTTTTATCATATATATTTGATCTATGGACTGTAGAGATGAAATCTTAAAATTTTGAGTTTTTGATATGTAAATAATAAAATATAAAATGGTACGTAGGTAAAACCCCCAAGTTTAAGATGTATGAAAAAAAGATAAGAGAAATAGAGAAAAGAGTTGAATTTCTCAAAATTATTATGCCTAATATTTTCATGTTCTGTGAGCAAAAAAAAAAAAAAAAAAAATCATATTATTTTGTGGAACTGATTTCTATCGAGTCAGTTTAAGAGAATAATTTTTTTTGAAAGATATCAAAATTTTAATTTGTTATCACCGATGCACTTCTAGATCATTAGTCACAATTTGATACATGTAGATTGTTAGCTCGATATATTATTGGTCATCATAATTAGAACATCGTCCAACTCATTAGTCTTGCGGTAGTTATGTGGGTCAGCTAGGTAAACAAGGTCAAGAAAAACTATCATTCTTTTATAATTTCACCATATAATAAGTTTTTTTTTTTTTTTTTTAAATTTCCTTTAATTGAAAGATATCTCAAGAAATTTCTCATCCCTTATTGATACTAAAAATCATCTTGATTGAACACGAATATTGAGGAATATTCAAATTGAAAACATTCGAAATTAAATTTGGGGCAATCTGAATTCCGATTTCAACAAACTTATAGTCAAATTGAACATCACAATGAGACGAACCCAATGACACTAAAATCGGTCTAATTAAGCATATTTGAAAACTTCAAAGCATTAATTGAATGATAAAATGATATTCAAATATAACATGCTTATAATTGAATCGAACGACTTGATGAGATGAATCCAACAAGCTCAAGATCTAAGAGGGCTTGGACATTGGGTAAGAGATTTAAAAAGATCTAAGACATGAATCCTAGAGCACCAACACCAACAAACCCTAGCCACTCGGCCGCCGCTGTCAGACTTTCACTTATTGATCATTGTCGAATGTTCACCTGGCTCCATCACCGGACCTTAGCCAGGCTATCGCCGTCGGACCTCCATCCAACCATCGCCATTGAATCTCTATTCGGTCACCACCATCTAATCTCTATTTGATATATATTCCTTAATTATACTCATTCCAATCCCCGTCATCTGACTATGATACCTCCAACCCCCATTGACCGACTATAGTCCTTTCGACTTCGGTGGCATATCAATTACAGTCCTTAGACCACCATCGTCTAACTATGGTCCATCCTATCACTGTCGACTGACTATTGTCGCTCTAACCTCGCTCACCTGGTTACGGTCCCTCTAACCTTCATCACCAATTGACTATGGTCCTTCTGATCTCTATCATCTGACTATGGCCCTGCGACCACCGTTGCCTACTTATTTCCCTCCAACATTTGTCGTCCGACTACAATTCTATGACCATCATGCCTGATTACGGTCATCTGACCACTATTGTTCGACTACGGTGTTCTAACAACCGTCGCTCGACTACAGTCTTGCCGACTAATAAAATAAGCCAAATATCTCTTAAGAATAACTCTCATGCCATGGCTTCCAACTCCAATCGTGTAATGTGCTTTATATAATGTATATTTGCTACATTGTGCCAATGCCTTCCTCTGAGGAAGGGAATCATTTGTAATCAATATCAAACACTAGTTGAATGATTTCAATTGGAAATGACCCCATGGTTGTTCCTCTTTTCAGGGGTTTTCACATAAAAGTTATGGTCTCCTATGATTCTTGCACCCCTCTCTTTTATTTGTGTGGCGTCAGATCTTTGTACAAAGCTATAGGACATCAAACTCTCCATCTCCCTACCAACACGAATGTTCAGGGATGCAACACTTATAATGCTCATCATTGACAATCACTTCTCATAATAATAATACCAAATTGATTGCATATGATAGCAATAATCATGTTGCTCACAAATGTTACAAGATTAGATGATGCACACCTCTCATATCTATCATAATTCTACCATTGCAATAGCCACATTGGATGTGCCTCAAGTGATGGATTTTGTAGAATCGATTCTCACCCTCCTTCCCCATTCCCTCCTCCCATTGTTAGAAGATTAGATGATTCCCCTTACATATTTATGGTCATTCTACATATTGCCACTATAGTTTTGCCAAATCTATAGTGTGCAATGATTTTGATTGAGTCACTTATCATTTGAAGACTCAAGACCATAACATAAAAAAAAAATTCACATTGATGCCACTAAAAACACCGCCATTTGTGCTACCGTTTGTTCTAATATTATATACTCTTGCTACATTTATAATAAATGAATGAGAGGAACTATGTTGGTTCCCCTATTGTTGCATTTCTACTTGATCATAAGACATTATAAAAAACCTCTCTAAATTACTTGGAGGTAGACTGCCCTCACACTAATTTTCTATAAAATGATGATTTTTTTCCCATAAAATAGCGGAAACCACTCAAAAAGTTTGGCCTAACTAAAATTTTCCCTCATATGAATTTTCAGATAAATATTTATCTCTTCTATCATTTGTATGATGAAAAGCTCTTAGTGATGACAAATAATCTCCTCCGATTCAATCATTTTTTAGAAGTCATCATGCAATAACTTTAAATGTTATGAACTAGTCATGCATATGATGACAATAATCACATTACCAACCACCATTAGAAGACTTAAATTTAGTTTGGAACGACTTTCTTACTGCTTCATAAACAAGCTTTTTAATACAAAAATTAAAATTTTTATACTAAAAAGTTGCTTTTAGAAGCTGAAAGAAAGTCGTCCTAAACGAAACCTTAATGACATTGCTCTTACCATCCATGATTGTTCTACCACCGCCATAGTTGCATTGGGCACAACTAATTTGATGGTTTGAAGATAAGGAAATATTAATCAAATTTGAGAATTTACTTTGGTTCTCTTAAAATTATATTTTCTAGCTAATCACCACAAGGTATATATTGCATTGAAGTCCCTTAAATTACTTCAAAGTTAGCCACCTTCACACTTGACTTTGATAACACAGTGAAAATTATTTGACCATGCTAAATTTTAGGAGAAATTATTCTGTGAGGAGATCAGACGCATAACGTTATCGGGAGACTAACCAGAATGCGCTACGTCAGCTGTACCGAACAATATCGAGCCGCAGTACCAAACGAAGGGGTAATGTGTTGATTATTCTTCGGACAATGTTCGACATCCACACATAATAATTAATCAAATTTTAGAGAGGGAAATTTTTCCATATTGACAATATAACTTCGTGAAAGCAGAGTATTCCTAATCCAGGAATGGAAATTCTTTTTATGATTTTCTATACCCATAGAAAAAACTAGTGGACGAACTTAGGAATTCCAATCAATGAATAATTATGATGGAGATAGACAACTGGGCGAGCAAGATCTGCAGGCGAAGGCAGACCACAAATTCCTTTGTTGAATAATTATGACTTTCAAGCCAAGGGATGTGGAATAAAGGGCTTGAATGAGTCGGAATTTTTCTTAATTATTTACTCAGCTCTCAACTTATTGAATAAATGAGTTAGATTTTGTATGTGTTTTATTTGTTTATTTGTGGAGCTTAATATATGTGAGAACATAATATTTATTTGAAAGTTTTGTATGAATTATATAATATATATAATGATCGATACATAATTATAAGTATAAATACATAAAATTTAAAGAAATCATACATAAATAGAAATATGATTGAGTTGAACAATGCCATGTTTATATTTATTGCGTGGACTACGGAGATTTCATTTGGGATAACTTTTAATGCTTTCTAATAGAAATTTTATATCGAAAAATTGATTTGGAAAGCAATAAGAAAGCCATCCCAAATGAAGTCTAAGACTTCATTTGGAACACTGACTACTTCTTAAAGCAGATTTTTAGTTAAAAAAATTAAGTTTTATGCTAGAAAGTCGTTTTAAAAAATATGAAGAAAGCTTGATGTGGAACATGCAACGAAATTAGCTTGAAGAAGACATAAATGGCTTCTAGTTAGTTAGAATCATGTGGAGGTCAACAGTGCTTATCTTCACAAAGGGGGAAAAAAGCATAAAGGTCCAAGAAAGACAGATTTACTCCAACAATGATGAAATGGACTGAGTTGTTTTCTTAGAAAAGGTTCTAAATTGCCTTATATCTTGAAAGGATTAGGTAAAAGATAAAAGTGATGTAAGATTCACTTTTTGTTCACATTAAAAGCCATCCTATTCCATGCATATATATATATATATATATATATATATATATATATATATATATATATATATATATATATATATATATATATATATATATATATATAGGGCTAACATAGAAGCAATCTTATGCAATATTGTCGTTGACAAGTCCCGAGTTTTGGATGAAAAAATTAGAGGGTTGCGTTAAGTAGTTGACAACTAGCATAAAATTTGTCGAATAATCATGACATAAATCATTTAATACATTGTGTTAATGTTAGGGTGTTCTTTGAAAGTGAAGCGCTGTATGACCTGAATACAGTGAGAGCCAAGAAGTGTGCAAAGGCCGCTGCACTGATACTCATGTGCAGTGTTAAATAGGTAAGGGTTCCCATATAATGGATGGATATAGGCAAAGAAGCTAGTCCATGAAACTAATATCAGGATAGGAACTTCAAATATAGGTTCCCTCATAAGCATATTAATAGAATTAATATATATTATGATTCATAGGAAGATAAATGTTCTATGCATTCATGGAATTAAATGTGTTGGAGAGAAGACTAAGGAGATTGATGGTTTAGGATTTAAACTATAATTTTCTAGTAAGAGTCGTACTAGAAATAATATATGTGTGATTAAATATAAGAGTTTGAAAGATAATATTATAATAATTAATAGAATTAGGGATAATAAAACTCATATTGGTTATTTTCTTATAAGAAAAATAGATCATTTAGATTCACAATATTGTAAAGTAATTCCGAGTGAAAGTTTATATACCAAACATCACTTATTAGTTTTGACATTTAAAATAAAAAATAAAATAAAATGTTATTCTAGGATTAGATGAGGGAATTTAAAGAATATTAACAAAATTATTTTTGAGAGTAAGATTCTTATGCTTAGGATTTTGTCTGTGCATGAGAAAGCTAATATTATGTCAAAAAAATAGCTAGCTAGTGATATTAAGAATGTTGTAAAAGATGTACTTAGAGTATCAAAGAGAAAATTTCTTAGTAGTAAAAATAGTTGGCGAAGTAAAAATATGCAAGAAAAGATAAAAATAAGAATATTTCTTATAAAAATTGATTTAGATGTAAAAACTCTGATAATTGGGAAAAATATAAGGAGGTCTGTAAGGAGTCTAAGAAAGCAATATGCGATGCAAAAATTTTAACTTTTAATGATTTATATAATAGATTATATACCAAGGAGGGAAAGATATATGTATAAGTTAGTCAAACAAAGAGATAGAAATGGTAAAAATTAATTAGTTCAAGTGGAGTGCATAAAGGATTAAGATAAAAAAGTGCTTTTATTAGAAGAAGATATTCAACAAAGATTAATGAGATATTTTGCTAAATTTTTCAATGAAGATTGAAATACGATTGACTTAAGCGATCTTAACATCCTAAAAAAAAAAAAAAGACTTTTATTTTTATTGGCGTATTAGTAACACCGAATTAAGCTAGGGAGGATTTACAAAAAAAGAAGTATAGAAAAGTTGTTGGACTTGATGATATCGCAATAGAGGTGTGGAAATGCTTAGGGGATGTAAGAATTTTTTGATTACTAAACTTTTTAATATTATTTTGAAGTCAAATGATTATAGAATGAGTATGTTGATTCCTACTTTTAAGAATAAATGTGATACACAAGATTGTACGTGCGAATTATAGAGGAAATAAGTTAATGCATCACATTTTACAACTATGGGAGAGAGTTATGGAGCATAGGTTATGATGTGATACTAATGTTTCTCAAAATCAATTTGAATTTATGCCGGGTAGGCCTACTATGGAAGCTATACATTTATAGAGAGGTTTGATGGAGAAATATAGAAAGAATAAGGAGGATTTACATATGATATTTATTGATTTAGATAAAGCACATGATAAAGTTACAATAGAAGTGTTATGGAGAATTCTAGAAAAGAAATAGGTTAATAATGCTTATATTCAAGTCATTAAGGATACGTACGCATGATTTGTTACTTGTGTTCAAACACAAGGTGGTTTGACCAAGTATTTTCCTATTTATGTTGGATTACATCAAGGATCAGCCTTAAGCCCATATCTTTTTGCTTTAGTCATAGATGTTCTCACTAGACATGTTCAAGAGATTGTACCCTAGGTGAATTTGAATTATGGAGATCAACCTTAGAGTTTAAAATTTTTTGTTTGAATAGATCTAATATTGAATATATAGATTATAATTTTATTAATAACATATCTAGCGAGGGATTATGACTTTTGACGATCAAGTCATTAATAAGAGTACACATTTTAGATATTTTGGATCTACTACTTAGAGTGATGGTGAAATAGATGAGGATATTATTAGTAGAATTCAAGTTTGATGGTTGAAGTGGATGAATACATCTGGCTTGTTGTGTGATAGAAAAGTTTCCTCAAACTTAAGGAAAAAATCTACAAGATGGTGGTGAGACCTGCAATGCTTTATGGAGCAAAATGTTGGCCATTAAAAGAGAAGCATAATATTAAGTTAAGTGTTGTAGAGATGAGGATGCTTAGGTGGATGAGTGGCTTTACTCTTCAAGACATGATACAAAATGAGCATATTTGTGAAAAGTTTGGAGTAGCTCTAGTGGAAGATTAGATTATAGAAAGTCACATTAGATGGTTTGGCCACATAAAACAACGGCCTTTCGATCACCTAATTAGGAGAGTAGATGTATTAGATTTGACTTATGTTAAAAAATGTAAAGATGGGCCTAAAAAGACTTGGTTAGAAAATATTAGAAATGACATTTCCTCAAACTTAAGGAAAAATTCTACAAGATGGTGGTGAGACATGCAATGCTTTATGGAGCAAAATGTTGGCAATTAAAAGAGAAGCATAATATTAAGTTAAGTACTGTTGCAGAGATGAGAATGCTTAGGTGAATGAGTGACTTTACTCTTCGAGATAAGTTACAAAATGAGCATATTTGTGAAAAGGTTGGAGTAGCTCCAGTAGAAGATTAGATTATAGAAAGTCGCATTAGATGGTTTGGCCATATAAAACAGCAGCCTTTCGATCACCTAATTAGGAGAGTAGATGTATTAGATTTGACTTATGTTAAAAAATGTAGAGATGGGCCTAAAAAGACTTTAGAAAATATTAGAAATGACATTTCTTTATTAGATGAGAATTTGATTTTTAACATGATACAAAGGAGAAAATTGATTCATATAGCTGACCCCGCATAATGGGATAAAAGCTTGATGTTGTATAGAAGCAATCTTATATAGTTTTACAAAATAACTATGTTAAATAAAACGTTTTAGTTGTATCATTGATTTTTTAATTTACCTCTAACATGCCTTAACCACCACTAACATTAGCAGGGATATCTAGCCTATTTTAGAATTATTGCCATAACAACTTAGAAAAGAATGATTATTTTTTTTACTTAAACCTTTGTAAAATCTAATATTCTAATGATAATCATAGAAATACAAATACACAAGAACGAGGGAAAGAATCTAGCAATGCAAAACTACAAAGCAATACACATACACAAAATGGGGGAAATAATCTTTATGAATTTCATGTTTTACTAATCTATCAATCATTTCTTTTGATTTTTTTTGGGATATGTGTGTTTCCATAACATAGATGCCTTTCTTTACTGGAAACTCTTTTATTTTCTATTTTTCAGCATTCAAAGCTAAATCACAAGGTTCAAGATTTATGTTTTGTTTGGGACGGTTTTTTTTCAGCCTCTTAAAATAGCTTTTTAGTTCAAAATTTTTAATTTTTGTACTAAAAAACTGCTTCAAGAAGCAGAAACAAAGCCGTCCCAAACGAAACCTTAATTAATATAGACCATCACATAGAAAACAATCACTAATAAAGGATGAAATAAGAAAAAGAGACAAAAATTTTAATAAATATAATAACCCAACTCATCAAGCTATGAAATAGAAATAAAACTCCCCCTTATGGATGGTACAAAAAGAGATTCATATAAGAAAAGACAAGAAACATTCTGGAAAGGCAGAATTACTGTCTCAATGAGAATAACTTTTGCTTTGACAATATACTTCCCCTATGTTGTTGAAGCATGAAATTCTCAAGAAATTATTACTGTTTGAGCAATATAGATTTTTTTTTGCTATCATAGATTTTGGAAGAGAAATGAGCATTTAATGGAGAAGGATTGAGTTAAAAATGGGCGCTTTGAGGCTTGCATTTGACAAAAAAAAAAAAAAATAAATAAATAAATAAATTATTTAAGGGCCATTAGCCATTAGGCATCACTTTTTTTTTTTGGTTTACTTGCATTTTATTTTATTTTGTTTATGTTATAATATGAAATTAAAACATATTTGATATTCACAGTGCTGTATTTATTTTTATTGAATATTACATAAGGTAATGATATTTGTCAATGATGATGGTCAAATGGTGGTATTGATTAGTGTAAAGTGATAGGGCGTAATGGCCGACATGAGTTTATTTTTAAAAATATTAAAAATATCTAAAATATACATAAAATTTATTTTTAGAATTTTAAAAAGAAGCTAGATTTATTTTCTAAAACAAAAAATAAAATGTTAAAATACAAAATCAATATGTTATTTAAAAATAAAAATAAAAAGTGATTCCAAATAGTTCCTAAGATTAAAAATAATATATTTATTTAATATTGTATTATAAATAAAACAGAATAAAAATATAAGTGAAAACCTAACAAAAAAAAAAAAAAGAAAGGAAAAAAAAAATGATCTCAAATAACTCATAATAATATTATACTATAAGGTTCGTTTGGGATAATTTTTTTGCTACTTTCTAAAACAATTTTTTAATTCAAAAAATTCTAGTTCAAAAAAATTTTATTCTAAAAATTTTTGTACTTAAAAGCTATTTTAGAACGCAATAAAAAAGCTATCCCAAATAAAATCTACGCTTTATTTGGAACAACTTTTTTAAAGGTTTCTAAAATAGATTTTTAATATAAAATATTTCTTCAAAAATATTTGTATTAAAAAATTACTTTAAAAAGTAGTAATTTAAAAAGCAGTAAGACAATTGTTCGAACGAAGCCGATATCTCCCTATTTAAAAAAAATAGCTTAAGCTTAGGGCGGCTCAGATTACTTTAAAAAGTAGTAATTTAAAAAGCAGTAAGACAATTGTTCGAACGAAGCCGATATCTCCCTATTTAAAAAAAATAGCTTAAGCTTAGGGCGGCAAACGAACTGAGCCGAGCCGAGTATGCAAGTGTTCATGTTTGTGTTCATTTAATATCAGCTTGTTCAAGTTTGGTTCATGTTTGTTCGAGCTTTATTGTTTGTGTTCATGTTTGGTTCATTTAAATTAATGTGTTCATGTTCGGTTCATGTTCAGTTCATGCTCGTTCGTTTAGTGCTTATCGAGCTTGTTCGCGAACATGTTTAACAAATTTTTTTTAACTTTAAAACAAACACATTCGTGAACATATCTATGAGCAAACACATTTATAATAAAATCAATTGTGTATGTAACAAAGGCAATGATTATTTATATTTATTAATTTTATAGTCAAATATTAATTATTTTTATCGAGCTTATTCACGAGTTCAAAATCGAACACTAATCAAGCTTTTATCGAGCTGCAGCCCTACTTAAGCTTGAACTCCCCTCTTTGAAAACCATTTCCATTAAATGTCCCGGACAAATTTGAGAAGAAATCTCCCTATTTCAAAAAAATTAGCTTAAGAATTATTGATTTTCTTATTTCTTTCTTGCCAAAGACAGTGAATGATATTACCAACAAAGGTCAGATAATGTCTTTCAAACCCACTGCTTATTATGACAACAATTACTATGCTGTAAAGCATAACATCAAAGAGAAGAAATAACTCATCCTTAAGTTTTTTTTTTTTTTTCAATTAGCCCCATAAAATAGGAGCTTTTAAACAACAAGTGATCATTGCATTCCTTAGCTCCAGAATATAAGACACAAATCATATTAATATTATTACTTCTAAAAACAGCTTTCTAGCATAATAAATAAAATTTTATATTAAAAAACTGTTTTAAGAAGCAATAATAAAGCCGTCGTCCCAAAGGAAGCCTAAGGCTTCGTTTGGGACGGCTTTTTTATTGCTTTCTTATTAGAAATGTTTTAGTACAAATTTTTTTATTTTTGAACTAAAACTTCGTTTTAGAAAGCAATAAAAAAGACGTCCCAAACGAAGCCTAAGTCTTTGTTTGAGATTGTTTTCTTATTACTTTATAAAACTACTATCTAGTATAAAAAATGAAATTTTTGTACTAAAAAATTGTTTTAAGAAGTCATAAGAAAACTGGCCCAAATGAAACAAAAATCTTTACCTGATACAAACCGATTCAGAACGTCATTATTCATACAGAAGTCCACAAAATAACAAACAGACAAAACCCAAATCTATTACAAATAACCTTCAGTAATATTTTACCAATCTTGGTAAAGTAAACAAGTGAATAACTACACAACTCTCCTTGGCCTATTGGTTGAGAGCTTAGACTTCCAACTAAGAGGTCCAAGGTTGAGTCTATGTGTATGCGTTGTGTGTGTGAGTTTGCCTTAATTGGCCTAAATGTCCCAAAAAAAAAAAAACAAGTGAATAACTAGCACTTTTATTACTATATTGTAGCATTTCCTAGTAAAGAAGTTTCAGAAAATAGTAAAACACTCTTAGCACATTCTCAATAAGGGTCAATAATCAAAAACGAATTAAATAATGTCCTCAGTTTACAATAAAATCACAGCCTCACATCATTCAAAAACGCAAGTAATGGCAAACATAGTTACAACACAGCCTGCTATGCCTTCACGCTACCTGAGCAAACTAACCATAGCTAATTTCACTGATGCATTTCTTTCATTTAAGGATTAGCCAATAATAGAAGTTATCTTAAGCCAGGATGAGATCAGCTTATAAGCAATTAGAGACTTGCAATTTGCGAAGCTAAAATGACTCACTAACGTCCAGTTTTTGGCCTTTTCATTCCGCTGGTATTGAAGGGAGATAAACTGCCACTGGGAAGAGGACTATCTTCTCTTAATCCTGAATTCAGCATGGCGAGCTCTCGAAGCTGCTGCCTCTTATAGAAATCCTGTGATTCATCCTATGGATGGAAAGAATAGTTTAGTTTCCATAAACTAAAATAAAAAGATATGCTAAACGCTAAAGTATGCTTGCAAGCGAAAAGAATTAATTATTACATCCTGATTTAATATAGGCATTCAATATTTACGGTTATTTCCTTAAAAAATATTTTGAGAATTTTATTATTTTTCAGCTGTCCTCAATTTTATTTTATGATGAAGGGACAGGGGGTAAGGTTGTTCTTATGTTTATATAAAAAAAAATTAAGACCGTAATTTCTCCACAATCATATCTTAATGGAATTTATAGCAATAACAATCAATTGGGTGAACTGTTGTGCAAACAATCGTAACGAAAACAAAATCACACAACACACACAATAAACACAACAATTTACGTGGTTCGGTGAAGATGCCTACGTCCATGGGGAGAGGATGATGATTGCACTAAATTGTAGAACAATAAGAAATTATAATGAGCTCTCTCTTCTTCTCATCTCTTACATTCAACAATAGCCCACAGAGCTCTATTTATAGATTTGAGTCAAAATAAATCAGGAAAAAATTTTCTAATCAAATCCCTAATTAATGCAATAGTTAGATCTCCTAATTAATGCATCAATCAAATCAACTAAATTAAGGAAATAATATATTCCCTAATCAATTACAATAAAGAGCCATTAAAAGCTTTCCAAATAAAAGCTTATTTCAATTTGGAAATAATTCCAAATCAACAATCTTCACCTCATCTTTCACTTCAAAAAGTGGAATATGACAAATCAGGCTCCAATATCAGAATAATGCACCTAGAAGGTTGCCTATGTACCCCCCTCCTAAGGGGATCATGCTGAGCATAGTTCTTCAAACAAGTGAATAATCAATCATGAGTCCAGAGCTACTGCCTTGATGTATGCATTTCCAAGTATGTATCAACTAAACCTTTCAGATAGGATATTTTTCACAGCTTGCCAAAGGCTCATTGGATCATGTATGAACCTGCTCATAACGCCAATGCTTGTGCAATATCTGGATTGAGATGCTCCAAAATCAGACCATCATGTGCTACAAGTGTCAAGTAAACACGGGTCAAGAGATTCTTAACCACTGGGGAGAATACCTCATCATAAACAATCCCTTCTCGTTGCGTAGAGCATTTTGCCACCAACCTAACCTTATATTGCACATCAACTCCATGAGATCCTTCTTTGCACGCATCCATTTGCACTCAATAGATTTTCTTCCCGGAGGAAGCTTCACCAACCTCCAAGTAACATCATGTTGTAGAGACTCTATCTCTTCATTCCATAGCTCTCTTCCAAAAATCATCATCAAGACTGTCCATCGCTTCCTTATAGTGTCAAGGAAATTCAGCCTCCGTGGTTGAAAGTACAAATGTAATGTGATCCCTCAACCAAGTTGGTTTTGGGATATTCTGGCTCATATACCTATTCTTTATAATAGATTCCTGAGCAGGAATCTTATCATCAACATCATCTTCTACCTCCTGATTTGTAGTTGAATCAGGTACCTTGGTAGAAATGATCTGCTCTGTGGAGTAAATGAAGTTGCATTAAACTCCAACTTCTGCAGCGCATCTGTGGTCCTAGTAGAACTCTCCACCTGCTTAGAGTCCTGAAGCTTCAACATACTAGCCTCATCGAAAGTAACATCCCTGCTGATGACAATCTTCTTCTCTACTGGATCATAGAGTTTAAAGCCCTTAACTCCACGCTTGAAGCCAATAAAGATTGCTTTTTTGCCCTCAATTCAAATTTATCATTCTGAATATGATAATAAGCTAGACACTCAAACACTCTCAAGTGCTCATAATCTCTAGCAGGATGCTCTGACCACATCTCCTTTGGAGTCTTCTTCCCAATAGCTGCAGAAGGCAGACAGTTTACCAAGTGACAGGCATAGTCTATTGTTTCAGCCCAATAGACTTTATCCAACCAAACATTAGATAACATACACCAAATTCTGATTCACTCTCTCTGCCACCCCGTTCTGCTGCAGTTCCTCTCTAACAAGGAAATGATGCTTTATCCCAAATCTTTGGCACTCCTGCAAGAATGCATCCGAAGTATATTCTCCCCCATTGTCTGATCTGATACACCAGATCCTTTTGGCAGTCTAAGTCTCAATCCACTTCTTACAAGTTTTGAAAAATTTCCAGTACCTCGCTCTTGCGTCTCATAATGTACACCCAAATATATATGGAGTAATCATCAACAAAAGAGACAAAGTATCGTCGCCTGCCGAATGATGTTGTCTTCGTCGGGCCCCCAACATTTGGGTGAAAATACTCCAGGATATCCTTTGTACTGTGGATGACAGTACCAAAAGATATATGCATCTTCTTGCCAAACACACAATGTTCACAACGATCGAGCTTTCAGGTGTTTGCTACTTTAATCAATCATTGCTTCACCAAAGCCATAAGAGAAGCCTCTCCAACATGAGCTAGCCGCATATGCCACAATGTAGTGGCGTAAGAAGAATCATCAACAACAACAACCAATCCAATCAATATTCTTCCCTGAAGATAATAAAGATTGTGATGATGATCTTCTTTCAGATAAACAAGTGCTCCATGATATATCTTTAGAACTCCTGCCTCAATGACTACCTTGTAGCCTTTGGTCTCTAAGCCCCAACAGACACAAATTCTTCATAATATCTGAAAACATGTCTCACATCAATCAACTCTCTCAAAGTACTATCATACATTCTGATGAAGATGCTCTCTACACTAATTGTACGACATGTTTGATCATTTCCCATTATCACAGCACCATTATCAAGTTCCTTGTAGGTATAGAACTACTCTATGCTGGGACAAATATGATAGGTAGCACCAATATCCAGAATCTAGTATAAATCATCTGGATACAAACTCTGAGAGACTATAGATAGTGACACATCTGAATCTTCGTTACGCTCTTCCACATTAAAATTTACCTCCGTGGAAACTATCTTTTCCTTCTCCTTCAGTTTTGAACAATTTTTCTTCCAATGACCAATCTCCAAGCATAAAGCACACTGATTCTTCCCAAGACTCCGTCCACTAGACTTGCCCCACTTGCCGTTGCCGCCCCTTTTATTCTTTTGTTTCTCAGATCTTCCTTGTTGGAGTGTGAGAGCCTCAACTAAATCTATCTTTGCAGACTCCTTGTCTTGATGCCGAAACTCGTGATTCAACAATGCAATAGTCACATCACCATAGTTTAAGACCTCCTTCCCATGAATGTCCGTCATAGTGAATTTTTTGTACACATCCAAGAGCGAATTCGACAAAAGGAACGCCTTGTCTTCATCTCCAATCTCTTCATCCAGATTCAAAAGATGTGTCAATAGCTTTGTGAAGTCATTCAAATGCTTAATTGTAATCCCATGTCTCATATAAAACTTGTAGAGCCGCCATTTCATATGGAGATGATTTTCCATGCTCTTCGTCAGATACTTGTTCTCCAAAGTCTTCCATAGCTTCACAGCAGAAGTCTCTATCATCGCCCCATATTTGATCTCCTAAGATAAGCAATTTCTGATCAAGCCAGAAGCACTTTGGTTCATCTTCAACCGATCTCTTTTTGACATCTCTTTAGGATGTTCATCTCCATCCAGAACATTCTCTAGATTCAAAAAGCATAACACATTTATCACCTCACATCACCACATGCTAAAATTCTCTTTGTCGTCAAATTTCCTCATAGAAATTTTGACGGGATGTGTAACTACCTGATAAATCAACGCATTCTTGATCGTTGAGGTGGATGTATCCATGGCTCCACCAGATCTCATAACCTACACCAAATTGCAGCCTTCTCACGATGCCGAAATTGCACCAATCCGGCTTACTTTTCCACTTCCAGCAACAAACGAACAAAACCTTCGTTCCAAACGAATGATAGACCTTTGTAGAACTCTGCATTCTGCAAGTCGTCGTTGGAAATCCCACCGAAATCTGGCTCTGATATCAATTGTTGTGCAAACAATCATAGTAGAAACAAAATCACACAATAAAAACAAAATAAACACAATGATTTACGTGGTTCGACAAAGATGCCAACGTCCATGAGGAGGGGATGATGATTTCACTAAATTGGAGAACGATAGAGAATTACAATGAGCTCTCTCGTCCTCTCATCTCTTATTACATTCAACAACAGTCACTAGGGCTCTATTTATAGATTTGAGCCAAAGTAAATTAGGAAATATCTTCCTAATCTAATGCTAATCAAATCCCAATCGAATTCCTAATTAATGCAATAATTAGATCTCCTAATTAATGCATCAATCAAATCTCCAATTAAATCTCTAATTAATGCAATAATTAGATCTCCTAATTAATGCATCAATTAAATCTCCAATCAAATCAACTTAATTAGAGAAATAATCTATTCCCCAATCAATTACAATAATGAGCCATTAAAAGCTTTTCAAATAAAAGCTTATTTCAATATGGAAATAATTTCAAATCAACAACCGCATATAAAATTCTTTTATATTTTGTACTTTATCTTCTTTTTTGTCTTTCTATTATTCTATTTTGCTCTTTCTATTTAAATTAGGTTTCTCCTATTTTTCAATAAATTTGTGCACAAGAAATTCCGTAATAGAATTCATACAAGGAACTCGCCATCAAATGATATGTGATTTTTTTTTTCATTAATATTTGTGTACTCATAGAATTACTCTCGATCAGCAGTACAAAGACTTGTTCCTTGATGAAAGAAAATATCTCCGACAACAGAGACTTATTCCAGTTAATAAATATAATCTCGATGAGAAAAAGGCCAAATGTCTGTCTCTTAATGGGCACTTGAAAAGAAATTTTAACCAAATTTACGGGCAATATAACAAATATATAACACAGATTGGAATTTTAACAAATATATATATATATATATATATATATATATATATATATATGAGATTAAAAAGCATTCATGTAGAGGTTTCCAAAGATGAATAAAAGAGGATGTCTACTGCTGATTGGGTAAACAACTGTGTAAAGTTTTCCTGATTGCATGCCCAGAGACCCTTTTCAGAACGGATTCATAAAATGTTACAAAAGTTGCATTCATGCCAAGAAATATGAGAATTGCATTAAAAAAGAATACTGCTCTATTTCCAAATGAAATTTGATACTGCATATATACTACATCACTGTGCATGTGACATTTAACTTGACTTCTTATATTTATTCCAATCTGTGTATATCTTTTCAAATCAGCTTAGCCATCAATTGAGATTACATATTCTTAATTTGTCTTAGTTAATGTAGGGGGAAAAATTCTGTATATAAAAATAAATATAACTGATTATTAACTAGACAATTACTCCATTGGTCCATTCCGTTGAGAAACTACAGATAATCATAAAACAACTTATTTTAACTATTCAACTTTCCATTCCGTCGCTAGACTGATTACAGATAAATATAAGTTTGATTGATCAGATGCTCTAAAATATTTATTAAGATATATTTTAAAGTTATTTTGATATATGAAAAATATTATGACTATTTGGCTAATAAACAAAAGACAACAAGAAAATTTCTATAAGACATATTTTGACCTACAACAATCAAATAATATTTCAAGAGTCATTATAAATCCAATTTACAAAGCTGTCTTCTCCATCTCATAGATGATGTAGTGTTTTAATTATAAGAAAATTTTCCTAATTTTATGGACAGTGTAGATATAAAAAACAAGGAGCTTTTTAGTAATTTGCAATTTTCAAAAAAATTAGCACATGTCAGTACAAGTGAATTTTTAAGGATCGTTAGGTATCTGTTTTGAAGATTGATTTCATCAGAGCTTTCTATACATGCTTAGTTAATTTATAAATATTTTTTCATAATTTTTGGATCCCAAAATTTGAAGATATAAAATTATTTATATGAACTTTATATTTAAAATTAAACAATTGGAATAATTACTATTTTACCCTTAATATATTTTATTATAAAAATATTATTCCATTTTACATAACTTATCAAATGCCATTTAATTTGTTTTCTCAAACCAAGGAGAAGTTGGGAAATAGGGGAGAAAAGAGAGCTTTGTTTTGAAGTCGTAGAGCCATTTTTGTTGGTCGATCCAATTGGAGAAATTGCTCGTCTCAACGTAGACTATCATTACCTTACCTCTAATTTCACTGATTTTATTTATTTATTGTTTTTTTAATTTTAATTTAGTTAGAACTTACAAAACCTGCGATATCATAATTTTTTGCAAATTTTTACCGTGCAACATTTAATATATTATAGTTTTAATAATTCTGCACATACTGACGTGATTATATTAAATTTTTATCGAGTATTTTTGTATTTTGAAGGAAATTCCGTAATTTGAAAATTTTAGATAAATAATTATGAAAACCTCATAATACGGGTGTATGACATGCATACTTGCTATAATTAATATGTTGTAATTATATACATGTGAAAATGAGTATATTGATTTTTCTAATGAATATCACTAGTCATGATTCATATGTACATTTTAAATGCACTAGATTGATGCAATGAACTAAATATTGAGCATAATATTACATGTTTACTATGTTATATATACTGTGAAATTATGTAAGGAAGGATAGCTATGAATACTATAATTAATATGGGCTGGCCATTAAAATGATATTCCTTTATACGGAGGGTGGGCCGAAGGATTTTCCTTAAAATAAAGGTTTGTGGATAATCCTGGATGTTAGCCTATAACCGATTGATTGATTTCACCAGCGGGTAAAAAGTGACAACTCTTTATTGATTCATTGAAAGACATCTGTTAAAGAAAATAATTAATATAAATAATTAAAAGATGTGATTGACAAATAATGATGGATTGATATGATAGATGAAATGATGAAAACATCGCTTTAAAGCTAGATGTACAACCCTGTTTTTCATAATTGTATATATATTTGCATTTACATGATGTATATAATCATAGAAGCATTGAGACTAATATAGTATGGCAACATATATATGATAAATATATTGTTAGACATTGATAGTTGTGCATATATAATGCATTAATAAATATATTGATATAAATAATTTATGTTTCTTTCACTGCAGCACATGTTATTGATTTATAGACTTTTTACCGATTTTCTTATAGATTAATAAACATCTCTTGCTTAGTGAGATACTCTTATTTTACTGATCATATTAGTTTTTACTATTGATTAATATTGATTGCATAGATCGTCTATCATTCATATTGATAACTTAATGATTGATATTGAATGGAATTGGAGCAAACATATTTGATTCTTTTGCATTGCATTTAATGCAATGATAAGATTTTGGTAACCTGCTGGGCTCTATATGCTCGTTATACAATTTTTATTGATTTCAGATTTGGGTAGAGGTCAGAACTCTCTGGAGTGAGGCTGATCAATGTTTTCAGGTTTTCTTTTATTTATGTATTTTATTCTATTCTTTTGTAGTTAAGAGCTTTAAAAAGAATATATTAATATTGTTGAAAACCCCAGATTATTGTAAATTATATTTTGAAGGAATGAATATAAAAATATTTTGATATATATGATTTATAGTTGCTTTCATTAGATTTATTTAAAATTATGAATATTTAATGACTCTGGCAAATTAATTAAGATATAAAAATAAATAATTCTTTCAAATTTAGATCTTGGAGACTTATAGAAAATGCCTTCTCTTTTTTTATAAAAAGTATTATGGTAAGCACTCTTTTAAGGCATTTGCTTTTAGGGCATGTATGTTGTATAAATTGAGTGTTGGCAATAAAAAAGTTAATGATGCCTAAGTTGAGCAAAGAAAAAAAGGATAATATTAAGATGTGTGTGGCAAAAACATAAAAGATAGATTAGCAGTTATATATTAGAAGGATGATGAGAGTAGCATATATTAAAAATAAGATCGTGAAAAATAGATTTGAATTATTGGATATGTACATGAAAGAATCGAAAAGACATCTATAAGACTAGTATATAAAATTTATTCGAATGATTATAAAAAAAATACACACAAAAGTAACATTGGTAGATGTTGTGAAAAATATTTGCGCATGATAGACTTAATATCACATAAAACTTTCAACCCTTTTGAATTATACAGCAGAACCACGCATAAGGAAAACAAAAAACAGGTTAAAGGATTGTGCGAGTAAACTCTGAGAAATACATACCACAGGCTTTAGTAGCTCTTCAAGAATTTCTTGTGCATGTCTCAACCTCGCATCAATAATATTAGCAGGCAACTCAGCCTCAACAAGGATATGTAGCGGTTCACTTAAATGTTCATAACCTGGTCGGCCCCTAAGTTTTTCTTCCTTCATAGTGGGAATAATAAAGCAAAATGTTAAAACCTTATCCATACATTAAATATAGTAGCACTGACTAAAACAAGTACAGATTTTCAGTTGACTCACAATTCCAATCAACCAAAAAAATTACCCATTAGCATAAATCAGATGTCATAATTTGATCTGAAAATGTACCCAGTAATGTAGAAAAACCCACAGAAATGAGAGAGATCGCACAATTTGGATGTGTTTAGAATTCAAATGAGGAAGCAACTAAGAAAAAAAAAAAAAAAAAAAAAAAAACTTAAAGAAGAGAACAATCTTAATAAAGCATTGCATTAATGTGGCAAAGGAAAGATGAGAATAAACCACTTCCAAATTAGAAAACTGAAAAAGAATATCATTTCAAGCATCACTGAGTCATGGACTACTTAAAGGTTTTCACACAATGGACTAATGTTGCAAAGGAAAGATGAAAATAAAGCACCTCCGACTTTAAGTAGCTTGAATAAGAACTATACTACAAGATGAAAATGTGTCATGACTAGTTTCAAACGTCACACTGAGCTAGACCACTTTAAGGTTTTCAAACAAAAGAAAGATGAAGGAAAGTTTGCCCTTCCTCTACCTACTGCAAGAAAGTTCTACAAGAAATCAAGCTGCTTTTCACTCCCCATACCAATATTTTATAAGAAAATCAAATATTTTGCAGAATCACACCTTTCAGATCAACATCAAAATTGATGATATGAAAAATTGATGTGAATCCACTTGTATTAGATTAGTAGTATATGTGGGCTAATTAATAGGATAATTAGCCTAATATAGTAATTTTAAGCCTATAAAAATCCCAATTCAAAAGTACGAGAGCATTATAGAAATGAATGAATGTGATATGGTTGTGGACCCCACCTCATGACAAGAGCCAAAAGGCTCTTGTTTTGTGAGTCCCAGCATCTCATTTCAGACTTATAGGATGAGAAAGTTTAAGGGGAGATCATTGGACTATTGGAGAAAATCTTAGGTTCATTTATGGTGGGAAAAGTTTAAGCGGAGATTATTGGAGGAAATGTTAGGTTAATTTATGATGGAATTAGGGCTGGTTTTAAGGGGGAAAGTTTGTATGTGGAAGAGATTATGTAAAGAATTATCTGAAGTAATTTTTCTTAAGGTGATTTTGGGTTCCTAATTGCTGCTAGGAAATTGGGGGAGAGCCGATTCACCTCTCGAACAGTGAATCAATTGTATCTTGTGTTTCTTTGATTGAAGATTGTTATTTTAACTTTATTAGTATTGTTCGTGCATACCATTGTTGTTTTCTTTTGATTTTGGTGGCTATTTTTGCTGTTTAGTGATGATTTCGCTCTAGTGGATATTTTGGGTGCTAATTTGATCTCCAAAACATATCAAATTGGTATCAGAGCCAGGTTTATGGGATTGATGGCTAGGAGAAGAGTTGAGGTGTCGGAAGAAAAGTTGGAGGAAGTAGGGAAGCTATGAACAGATGTGGGATCATTCAATGAGCATTTTTCAGCGATGGAAGGAAGATTTGAGAATCCAGATGAGATGATAAAGTGGATGTTGGAGTTTCAAACTAAAGAGACTCCATCAGAAGCAAGGGGGAATTGGGGAAATGCCATGCCAAGGGGAGACATGTGAAAATTTTAGGAGAAAATGAGGGAATACCCCACCTTGAGCCTCTATTGAGAAGAGAGATAGATAGGGAATATGGAGGTAGATGGAATGGGAAGAAGAGAACAGGCGGGCTGAATTTGAAGGAAGAGGGGTATGAAAGGAGAAAGGGGGAGAGGGAACCGTGAAGAGATCCCAATGCTCACTTCATACAAGGCATATGGGGCGGAAGGTGAAATTGGGGCAGAGGAGATCCGAAGGTAAGGAAGCTAAAAATGCCGATGTTTAAAGGCAAGGATGCGTATGGATTGATCTATAGAGTAGAGAGATATTTTACGGTGAATGGGTTGACGGAAGGGGAGAGATTTATGCGGCGGCTCTATGTCTCGAAGGGAAGGCACTAGCATGGCACCAATTGAGGGAGAGTGGTACCCTATTTATTCATGGGAGGAGTTCAAGGATTGTTTATTGGAGCGCTTTCGAACCAAGTAGGAGGACTATTATGAGCAGTTCTTTGCTTTGAAACAGGTGGGAATGGTAATGCAGTACCGGGAGATATTTGAGCTTCTGTCGGGATGTTTAGGGAAACTACCGGAGACAGTGTTAGAGAGCAATTTCATGAAAGAACTCAAACCAAAGCTGAGAGTCGTGCGAATGGAAAGACCCCATGACCTAGGAGAGGCTATAGAGTTAGCCCAGTTGATAGAGTACAAGAACTCACTTTAGAGGAGAAGCAAAGGGGATAGTTTTGTAGGTTTTTACCGCACGACGACCACCTTCCTTGTACTTAGGGTGCCAACTGTATCGGGTCAAAGAGAGGCTCAAAAGGAGAAAGGTTTGGGAGCACGTCCGGGAGAGACCTTTAAACAAATGACTAATGCGGAACTGCAGGACAAACGAGCTAAGGGGCTATGTTTTAAATGTGGAGACAAGTTTACATCGGGCCTTAGGTGTAAAAATCGCACCTTTTAGGTCCTTTTTGTTTGTGACAAGGAGGAGATGGGCAGTGTAGAGGCAGAAGGAGAAGTGGTAGAGGAAGAGGAGCCCTTACACTTGGAGGTGGCGGAGGTTTCATTTAATTCTGTAGTGGGATGCACCCCAACACACACAATGAAGATGAGGGGATAGATATGAGGGAAAGTAGTGGCGATTTTGGTGGATAGTGGGACTACCCACAATTTCATATCAAATTAGGTGGTTGACAAGCTGGGGCTAATGCTAATAGACAGGGATGTTTTTGGGTGATGATGGGCATAGGGAAGGTGGAGAAGAGATGGGAATCTATCAGAGATTGGTGGTGGAGTTGCAGGGGATTCACACCATGGAGGATTTTCTTCCACTGGAGTTGGGAAGTATGGATCTAATCTTGGGTATGAAGTGACTACAAACTTTGGGAGAGATCAAGGTGGACTGGAAGGCCTTAGCTATGGAGATCCAAGTGGAGGGGAGAAATGTGGTGATTAAGGGAGACTCTAGTTTATCCAAAGCAATAGTTTCCTTAAAAACCATGGTGCGTGCCAAAGAGGGTGACAGATTGGGATTCTTGGTGGAGCTCCAAAGCTTGGAGGGAGGAGATGCCCAGGAGATAGAGGATATTCTAGAAGTAGTTCAACCGCTTCTATAGCAGTTCAGTGAAGTATTCCAACCACCCCAAGGATTGCCTCCTCCATGGGAGCACGAGCATGCTATTATTCTGAAGGAAGGAGTCACTCCCATTAGTGTTCGACCATATCGCTCGCTACCCACAGGTCTAGAAGGATGAGATTGAGAGGCTAGTTTGGGGGATGCTTGAAGCCGAGATCATCAAGTCCAGTGTGAGCCCTTTTTCTATTCCTGTGTTGGTGAAGAAGAAGGATGATAGTTGAAGATTTTGTATATATAGATTTTGTGCCTTGAACAAGGATATTATGCCAAACAAGTTTCTCATATTGGTCATTGATGAATTGCTAGATGAATTGCATGGTTCGGTGGTGTTCTCAAAGGTCGATTTGAAGTCTGGGCATCAGTAGATCATAATGAGAAAAGAAGACACCCACAAGACGACTTTCAGAACTCATGAGGGAAACTGTGAGTTCTTCGTGATGCCTTTTGGCTTCTCTAATGCCCATGCCACTTTTAAGTCACTCATGAATAGGGTGTTCAAGCCTTATCTTCGGAGGTTTGCTCTGGTATTCTTTGATGACATCCTTATCTATAACAATTCAGAGGACGAGCACTTAGAGCACTTGGGGATGGTGTTGAAAACTTTGAAGGAGCACCAACTATATGTCAACTTGAAGAAGAGCTCTTTTGCGCAGCAAAGGGTAGAGTACTTGGGACATATAGAGTCTCAAGCCAGACTACCAACAGATCCAACCAAGATAGAGGCAATGGTAGAGTAACCAGTTCCTAGAAACTTGAAGGGGTTATGGGGGTTCTTGGGACTCACAGGATATTACAGGAAGTTTGTGAATGCATACAACTCTAAATCTTGGTCGTTGATAGAGCAGCTGAAGAAAGCCATGAATAGTGTTCCTGTATTAGCACTATTAGATTTTAACCAACCGTTTTTACGGTAGAGATTGATGCATCAGGCTATGGGTTTGGAGAGTTCTAATGCAAGGGCAAAGGCTTATAGCTTATTTCGGCCAAGTGTTGACTACTAAGGCTAGACTAAAATCAATATATGAAAGGGAACTGATGGAGATTGTGTTAGCAATTCAGAAGTGACGACCTTACCTGTTGGGGCAGCACTTCATAGATCAGGATCGATTAGAGGATTTTGAAGTTCTTGCTGGAGCAGATGATGGTGGCAGAGGAGCATCAACGGAGGCTTTCCAAGTTGTTGGGGTATAAATTTAAGATCCAATACAAGCCCGGGTTGGAAAATAAAGTCACAGATGCTCTCTCCAGACATAGTGAAGATCCCCAAGTTATGGCTCTATCGGTCCCCATGGTGGTGGATTGGGAGATCTTGAAGCAAGAGATCAAGAAGGAATGCAGGATGAAGAGTTGAGTAAAATCATAGGAGATTTACTGCAGAACAAGGATAGTCATCCTAGTTATTCCGTGGTGGGTCACAAGTTATTATACCAAGGACGGCTTGTGCTATCAAGGACATCACATACCCCTCACTTGTTGCAGGAGTTTCAAGGCACATCTATTGGGGCATATTCGAGAATCCAAAAGGCATATCGTCAATTAGTAGCAAACTGTATTGGGTGGGCATGCAAAAGGATGTGAAGAAGATGGTGGCCAGTTGAGATGTATGTCAGAGACACAAATACCAGGCCATAGCTCCGGGGCAAATTATTGGGTCAGGTGACCGAAGCCATCTCTCCGTTCGGTCGCCAATAAAAATGCGCCATCTGTCAGTCGTTTTTTTAATTTAATATTAACGCTTTATGTCTTGTCAGAGTTAGCGACCCGACCCGATAACGCCTTTCATTTGAACTTTTAAGCATTTGCCGCCCTATTTTTTCATTTTGGAAGCCGCGAAAGACGCAAATAAAGACTGCTGTAGAAGAAAAAATGAGCCAGAAAATTGCAGAGAAGAAATGGACTGCTCAGCGAAGAGGGAGGTCGAAGAGGCAATGGAAGAGGGAGTACATGAATCGGAAAGGATGCACGAATCGGAAAGGATGCATGAATCGCAAGGGGTAGTGCATGAATCGGAATCGGAACCTAACGTAGCCGGAAATTCCTCTGGTTTCAACATTTCGGTAAGTATCTTGGAAAAACGAGTTAGAAAGTTGTTTGTGAGCAGAATAAATTTCTTAAGCAGAAAGTTGACGTAGGTTTCAGCTCATTATTCTTAAGATTTTTGATTTTGCGATTTTTAAGCAGAATAAATTTCTTTTGTCGAAAAAGTAAAAAAAAAAAAAAATCTAATGTTGTTGTTGTTGCTTAGCATTCATTATTGATTTCTAGGATGAAGATGATAAATAAAAGAATGCGCTATAGTTGCGCTATAGTTGCGCTATAGTTGCGCTATAGTTGCGCTATAGTTGCGCTATAGTTGCGCTATAGTTGCGCTATAGTTGCGCTATAGTTTGCGCTATAGTTGCGCTATAGTTGCGCTATAGTTGCGCTATAGTTGCGCTATAGTTGCGCTATAGTTGCGCTATAGTTGCGCTATAGTTGCGCTATAGTTGCGCTATAGTTGCGCTATACTTGCGCTATACTTGCCCTTTACTTGCGCTATACTTGCCCTTTACTTGCGCTATACTTGCCCTTTCAGGCTGTATACAAAGATGAGACAGAAGCATATGAATGTTTTTGCACTTATGCTCACGATAATGGCTTTAGTGTCCGAAAGGATCATCACAGTTTTTGGCCAAATTCTAGGAAGATAAAATCGAAGGACTTTGTTTGTTCAAAAGCTGGTTTCAAAAAAAGTGACGATCATAATTCAGGGAAGAGGAAGAGATTCATTAGACCAGTTGTCAGAACTGGTTGTCCAGCCATGGTGAGGTTTGTCACTGATGAAGACGGTTACTGGCATGTCAAAAGATTTATTGAATCCCACAACCATGAATTAGCTAGCCCAGCCGACCGACACCTTTTAAGATCATGTAGGAATGTTATTGAGGAAAAAAGCTTCCGTCCTAAAATCGATGACAAATGCAGGGATTAGAACCGTTGATGCATATGCCTACCTTGCAGAGGAAGTTGGTGGATGTGAGAATGTCGGATTCTCTAAGAGGGACGCCTACAATTTGATTCAGAAGGAGAAAAGAGCAAGGATTGAAATTGGTGACACTAATTCTTTGATTCAATTATTTAAAGATCGACAAGTTGAGGACCACATGTTTGCATGGGATGTTCAATATGATGATCAGGATAGATTGTTAAATTTTTTCTGGGTTGATGGCAGAAGCAGGATAGATTATGAATGTTGTTTTGGAGATGTGTTAATTTTTGATACTAGTTACAGGCTGAACAAGTATAATTTTGTTTGTGCGCCATTTGTTGGTGTTAACAATCATTGGCAGAATATTTTGTTTGGGGTTGCTTTTTTGTCAGAAGAAACAATTGAAAGTTTTACATGGTTGTTTAAAGTATTTGTACGAATAATGGGTAATAAATATCCAACAACAATATTCACTGATCAGGACCAAGCTATGGCCAGGGCCATAGAAGCTGCATTACCTCACACTCGTCATAGATTATGCCAATGGCACATATTTAAAAAAAGGTTCCATCAAAAGTTTCCATCTACAATAGCAATAATAAAGTTAGAGGACTCTTCCATAAGTGTATGAGGTGGTGTGATTCTGAGGAAGTGTTTGAGGAAGCGTGGAATGAAATGATCAAGGAAGGGAATCTTCATAATCATGAATGGTTGCAGGATCTTTATAAGATAAGGAGAAAGTGGTCAACTGCTTTCAACAAGGATTCCTTTTGCATGGGCATTTTATCAACGCAGCGTAGTGAGTGTACTAATAATGTGTGTCATGGCATTTCAAAGCCAACAAGTTCATTAACTGATTGCTTTCTTGGCTTGGAAAAGGTACTGATGAATTGGCGGCGAAATGAGCAAGATGAGGATTACAAATGCAGTCAATCTGAAATTGTTCCCGTGATAAAGAACAGCTCAATATTAAAACAAGCTGCTAGATATTACTCAAGAAGAATATATTCAATTTTTGAGGAAGAATTTATAAAGGCTGTGGGAGAAATGAGAGTATAGATTTTGTCTCGACTGATTCTTCAAAGTATATAGTCAACTACATAGAGAAAAAGAATCAAAACCATCCTTGGGGTTGTTCACTTTGATGCAACAGAAGGTAACATTCAATGCAGCTGTAAGAAGTATGAAACCATGGGATTGCTTGCTGTGTTCTCATTGTTTGAGGGTTTTTAAACAGTTGGATATGGCTAAATTCCCTGAGAAGTACTTATTACTTCGTTGGTCAGCAAGGGCTCGACAAGTTTTTTATTCAGGTTACTTCCTTAATTCTCAAAGAAGTAATAATTTCCAAAGTGGTAGGGGATTCATATTCAGAAATCAGGTGAGCAGGTTTGCATATCAAATGAGCACGGAAGCTCAAGGGAATGAAGAGGCAGAGGAGTTTATTCTTTCCTCATTGCAAGACATGTATAAAAAATTATACTTAATTCTTGGTGGCAAGAAAAGAAATCAGAAGGATGTTGCTAGTTCCCAAGGTGGAACTGCAAATTTGAAAGATCCTCTAAAGCGTAGACCTAAAGGCATATCAAATGCAAGACTGAAAAGCCATTGGGAGAAGAAGAAACGGCCTAAAAGTAAGTTTTTAATAATTTGTTAATTATTTAATTCATAATCCTAATACTAAAGCTCTAGTTTCTTACAGATAAGAAACCTTTGGTGGGGGGATAATCCATTGGAGGAACCTTCTTCAACACAACCTTCTTCAACACAGATGAACTTTTCAAGCATGCCTGAATGTTTCAGTGAGGAATATATAACCGGCATACCATCATGCCAACCTGGAGCTGAATACACCAAGTTGATGATGGATTTTCTTTCTTCGGAGTTGGAATTTAATGAATTTGCAATGTAATAATATTTATTTGGACTTAATGATTTCATTTATTGGTTGTAATAAAAAATTTTTTATAATCATCTATTTGGACTTATGTAATTTGGTTCTTTTTTTTTTATTTTAAACTTTTTTAAGCTAAATAATTACGAAATATATGGTTGCCCTATACTTGCGCTATACTTGCGCTATACTTGCGCTACGGTTGCGCTATGGCTGCGCTATACTTGCCCTAAGGTTGCGCTATACTTGCGCTACGGTTGCGCTATGGACTGGTTGCGCTATACTTGCGCTATGGTTGCGCTATACTTGCGCTATGGTTGCGCTATGGTTGCGCTATACTTGCGCTATAGTTTAGCTATTGTTGCGCTTTACGGAATATAAACAGATTTTAGAGAATGCTCATTAATAAACAGAATATAACAGTATGTGCACATTTTATACAACAATCAAAAAGTATATAAAAATATAATAAAATGTACATTTATAAATCATGGACAATATTTACAACAAGTTACAGATTGTTTACTTCTTTGTTTGTAGAAAAAGAAAAAATGCAAACTCTGCCCTAAATTTAGGCATATGCTTTTGCCAATCTTTAAGAGCATTCCAGTCTGGTTTTTTTCTTCGCACGGCCTTTTCCATATATTTACAAACGAAGATTCCGCAATCGTAGTCGTTTGATTGTGTTGGAATTCCACGAACCGCCTGGACATTCCATTTCGTAATATCGCTTGAAAAGCATCTTGTGGTGTCCTCGTGCAAAATACTTTATCTGTACGAATAAAACATTATAAAAAATTTATATTATGTATATAAACATAGTAATCTGGATATAACTTGAAATATGAATTTGAACTTACAACTGTATGACAAATATTCTTGTGTTCAGGATTTGGTAATGAATCATACATTTTCCAGACCTTCTCCTTCAATTTTCCAACAAGAAGAACCCAATGCTTCTCGTGAATTATGGGAAGTACAATAAGTTTGCTTTCTTGAATTGAAACAGGATTAATGTGATTGATAAAAATTTGATAATCCATACTGTATGACTTGTAAACCTGCAATAACTTAGTTCTATAAGGAAAAACTAAAGTGAAAAAAAGGATTAAAATATTATTTATACTTACCCTGTACAATGGAGAAATGTACAAGTAAGGATGAAATTTCTCCGCCATTAACCTACTCTGCTCAAGTAAAAAGAAAGCAAAAGCATCTACATGGTTATCTGCTAACCAATCATTTGTAAGCAGCATGTCAATATCTGATCTTTTTATTTCGATATTTCCAGATTGAAAAATTATGTTTTCCCTACAAAAACAAAGAAAAATTTAATGTTAACACGCAACCTTTAAAAAACCTTAGCGCAACCTTCAAAAAACCATTTCAAAAAACCATAGCGCAAGTATAGCGCAAGTATAGCGCAACCTTAGGGCAACCATAAAATAATTTGCATCAATAAAATGAAAAAATTACCTCACTTTCCTTTAAAAATTTAAATAATTTGGCTGCAATTTCTTGAGTAAAGTATAATTCTGTATACCCCTGCCATCTAAGAAAACGTGGTCTTATTTCTGAATCGGTTGGTTTATTCAAAGAAAAATGTTCCAAAAACCAAATCTGTATAATGCCAAAAAAAAAAAAATTTAATGTTAACATTTAAAAACATTAAACATTTAGAAAAACCAATAGGAGTGGAAACTTACCAGTAGAAGAGGAAAGAAGCCATTGATGTAACCCAATGCTTTGTTGTTGAAACTTCTCAAAAATTGTATTGAACTCCCCAACCATGAAGTTCCTTAAGGAAGAAGCCCAATTAATGGAACTAAACTCACTTAAATTATTTGCAACAGTTGTGAGCCTTCTAGGGGTTTTATGACTATTTAGTGGAAAGAAAAGGTTGGATAACAAAAACATAATAAAGGTCTTTATTTTTGTTTGCATTATCAGTTAATCTGTCTAATATTGACATTTCATTTTTTATTTCAGTTGACAGAGGTCCATTTAGAGGATCAATCCTCCATTTGATATCAATGCCTCTGTTGGGCAAACCTGTCAGAAAATTTCAGCTGTTAAAAAAGTTCAAAAAAACATATAGCTATAAAAAATTCCAAATTCAAAATATTACCTGTCAACAAAGAAACCTCGTCAGTAGTGAATTTCAGAACATGTCCAAGGACGATGAAGCCCTCATCAGCAGGACTCCAGAATTTAAGAATCTCAAACAGAAGTGGTATACACTGCTGGAATGCGGGGAACAACATCAAAAATTGATGAATGTTCAAATTCTTTAATGTTTGTTCCACTTCATCATCTATGATCTCGGCAAAAGCATCACATTGTTTCCGGAAAGCAGTAACATAACATCTAGATGTTACTGGCCTTTGATAGGGAGTCCTCATCTATAACAAAAAGAAAAATCAGAACTATATAAATAGCGCAACCATAGCGCAACCATAGCGCAACCATAGCGCAACCATAGCGCAACCATAGCGCAACCATAGCGCAACCATAGCGCAACCATAGCGCAACCATAGCGCAACCATAGCGCAACCATAGCGCAACCATAGCGCAAACCATAGCGCAACCATAGCGCAACCATAGCGCAACAACCATAGCGCAACCATAGCGCAACCTTATATTTCGTAATTATTTAGCTTAAAAAAAGTTTAAAATAAAAAAAAAAACCAAAAAAATTGAAAACCACATTGAACATATATTCTAGTTTTACAACTATTACTAAACCCTAAAACTTAGAAGATAGCGTAAACCTTTCGTATCATTTGCTTCATCCATTTACGAAGAGAAGAAGCGTGAAAAATCAGAAAATAAATATTTGAAAGGAAACATTGGTAAAATTATAAGTAAACCAAAACCAAACCCTAAAATTTAACGGCAATATAACTTTAACGCAACGAAAGCGCAAGTAAAGCGCAAGTAAAGCGCGCAAGTTAGGCGGAACCATACCTCTTCCTGATTGCTGGTCTTCTACAGTATCGTCGTCTACCTCCGGCAGGAATAAGCAAATGCAGAACCGAAGGTAATGGAGGAATCCGAGAGCTCGAGTAACAGTGAAAATGTCGCTCGAAAATAAAATGCGCGGCGTTTCCATTCTTTCTTCGCCAATAGAATAGCGTTATCGGGTCGGGTCGCTAACTCTGACAAGACATAAAGCGTTAATATTAAATTAAAAAAACGACTGACAGATGGCGCATTTTTATTGGCGACCGAACGGAGAGATGGCTTCGGTCACCTGACCCAATAATTTGCCTAGCTCCGGATGGTCTTTTACAGCCTTTAGCATTACTCAAGAAAGTGTGGGAAGAGGTGACTATGGACTTCATTGAGGGATTTCCTAAGTCAGAAAGATTCACCATGATTCTAGTGGTGGTGGACAGATTGAGCAAATACGTTCATTTCATTCCCCTATGCCACCCATACACTGTGGTGTCAGTAGCAACTGCTTTCATTAGAGAGTTGGTCCATATGCATAGCATACCTGAGTCCATAGTGTATGATCAATACAAGGTCTTTTTGCGCCATTTTTGGAGGGAGCTATTCAATATACATGAGACTATCCTGAAACGGAGTACCGCTTACTACCCTCTGACAAATGGCCAAACATAGGTAGTAAATCGCAGTGTGGAGGCTTATCTTTGTTGCTTTATCTTGAGTACCCCAAAGTTGTGGGCCAAATAACTAGCCTGGGCAGAGTATTGATATAACACTTCATATCATACAACAGCCCAGACAACACCATTTAAAATCCTATATGGTAGAGATCCCCATCATTTGCTACATTATGGGCATGACAACACACAATATCGTCAGTGGAGCAGTACTTGGGAAAAAGGGATTGGATATTGGCAGAATTGAAGAGACACTACTGCAAGCACAACAAATGTAGAGCAAACATATAGACACAGGAGGGATGTGTAGTTTGAGATTGGAGACAGAGTTTATCTGAAGATTCGATCTTACAGACAGAGGACTCTAGCAAGATGGAGGAATGAGAAGATTTCCCCTTGATACTTTGGGCCATGTGAGATCGTGGAGCGCATTGGTGTGGTCACCTATCGCCTACTGTTGCCACCAATTTCATCCACTCATTCAATATTTCATGTGTAGCAGCTAAGATGAGCCATTGGAAACCATACACCTCACCCATACTGCCGGCTACACTGACAGAAGATATGGATGTTATATTAGAAATACTAGAGGTGCAAGGGGAGTGCGAAGGAGACAAGGGGATCAAGGAAGTGTTGATCAAGTGGAAGAATTTACCAGAATATGAAGCGACATGGGAAGCCTACAACATTATCCAGAGGCAATTTCCTTATTTCCATATTAAGGACAAGGTGACTATTCGGGAGGGGAGTATTGATACTGTTGTGGATCCCACCTCATTACAAGAGTCAAAAGGCTCTTGTTTTGTGGGTCCTATCACCTCATTTCAGACCTATAGGAGGAAAAAGTTTAAGGGGAGATCGTTGGAGGAAATGTGAGGTGCATTTATGGTGAGAAAAGTTTAAGGGGAGATCATTGGAGGAAATGTGAGGTGCATTATGGTGGGATTAGAGCTGATTTTAAGAGGGAAAGTTTGTATGTGGGAGGGATTACGTGAAGAATTTTCTGAAACAATTTTTCTTAGGTGATTTATGGTTCCTAGTTGCTACTAGGAAATTGGGGGAGAGCTGATTCATATCTCGAACAGTGAATCAATTGTATCTTGTGTTTTTTTTTTATTGAAGATTGTTCTTTCAGCTTTATTAGTGTTATTCTTGCATACCATTTTTGTTTTCTCTTCATTTTAGTGGTTATTTTTTGTTGTTTGGTGTTGATTTCGCTCTAGTGGTCATTTTGGGTGCTGATTTGATCTCCAAAACATATCTGAATGTTCCCCTTCTTGTACTCCTTAAGTAATTTATTATCAGTGGCTCCTTTGAACGCAAAAACTGCAAGACAGTCAAAATTTGTCTAATGAAAAATAATGACTTTGATTGTTATCTTTGTAGTATAAAAAAATTTTCTTGCAACATAAAATACTTCTAGTTTTTTGGCAAAATTTCATGCTAATTTGAACGCTTAGCCTGCACTTACAATATAATTTTCTGTTAGGAGCTCTCCATGCAATTTTTTCTAATGTAACAAGTATATAAAATAGCGTAACTAAATTATATTAAGTGGACAAGATAAGAAATATTAGATTGCCTTGGGCAGATCATAATGTTAATTAAGGAGCCTATTTTTGTCTCTTAGATGAATACCAATAAATTATTTTGATGGATGAACTTTAAATTTTATTGATGTTGTAAGTCCAGAACCATGAATATGTTGATAAATTAGCGCATTATCTTGTACTACTTTCAAGCATACAGTCTATCTGATTTGGTGCAATTTAAGTGCAATAGAAGAGAAGCAATGGGTTGTAGATGTGAAGCTTGTCACATCTAAGGTTTCTAATCTATGGAGGAGAATTTGGAGAAAACACTTGCTGGTGATTAAACATAGAGAGAGCAGCATGAGAAATCTGACTTTGGGCCGAGAGCTGAGCAAAGAATAACAAATAAAAAGAGAGGGAGAGAGGTAGAGAGACATTGAGGGAAGATAAAAGAAGAGAAAGTTTATCTGGTTCTTTCGTTTGTGGCTATGGTTAATTTTCTCAGACCTAATGCAAACATGGTAGTGTTGATGCAAGAATGATGGTGCTACAAAAAATCCAGTAGCAGTGAACAGCAAATACTTCTCAAGATTCTTTGATTTCTTCCCCTTCATGTTATTGGTTGTTCTTTATTATTCTACCAAAACATGAAGGGCTATGTGAGAAATTTTTTCATACCCTTCTCTACTTAGAGTAGAATATTCTCCTGGAAGTTGTGGATGTAGTTGACTTAATTTCACCAAAAACACAAATATTTTGTCTTCTATCAGAATAGTTTTGATTTTTTTTTTTCATCCTCTCATATTTGCTCTCACATCTACCTTATTTTCTAATAAAGTTCTAAGGGAAATAATGATGAGGTGAATAGGGATAACTACTCAAGGTTCTTCAAATTAGTCTCCCTCAAATCTTTTACTTTACAAATTGTAGCTGTATTATTCTCCCAAAATATAAATGATTAAAATTTTTTATGCACCCTTCTCTATTCTAGTGGATTATTTTCTCAATGTAATTGAGTTCATTGCTATACTAGAATATTCTTTTTTTTTTCTTTGTATAGTCGTGGATGCATTTGAGTCATTCTTGTCGAACCACATAATTGTTTTCTTCCATTTAAATTTTCTACATTTTTTTGTTGTTCTCACTTTTGCTATAACGACTATTTTTTCCTAGCGTATAAAGAGTTGATTGGTTGATATTCCCTCATCAGAAAAATCCTGTCCAAAAAAACTTGAAGTTCCTCAAAGTTTAATTTTAACTCCAGTAGATCCATTGATCATATTTCAAGTCATTATGAATATGTATGCAAGAGCTATTACTTGTGTTCAAACACAAGGTGGTTTGACCAAGCATTCTCCTATTTCAGTTGGATTACATCAAGGATCAACCTTAAGCCCATATCTTCTTTCTTAGTCATGGATGTTCTCACTAAACATTTGCAAGAAGCTTTACCCTGTTGTATGCTTTTTGTTGATGATATTCTTCTGGTTGATAAGATTAGAGAGGGAGTTGAAGGTAAACTTGAATTATGGAGGTCAACCTAAGAGTTTAAAGATTTTCGTTTGAGTAGATCTAAAACTGAATATATGGAGTATAATTTTAGTAGTAATAGATCTAGGTGGTTTGACCAAACATTTTCCTATTTCAGTTGGATTACATCGAGGATCAACCCTAAGCCCATATCTTAATGCTTTAGTCATGGATGTTCTCATTAAACATTTGCAAGAGGTTGTACCCTGGTGTATGCTTTTTGCTAATGATATTCTTCTTGTTGATAAGATTAGAGAGAGTTGAAGGTAAACTTGAATTATGGAGGTCAACCTTAGAGTTCAAAGATTTTCGTTTGAGTAGATCTAAACCGAATATATGGAGTATAATTTTAGTAGTAATAGATCTAGGGGGGATTGTGACTTTGGGTGATCAAGTCATTAATAAGAGTACACGTTTTAGATATCTTTGGTCTATTGTAGAGTGGTGGTGAAATAGGGGAATTTTATTAGTATAATACAAGTTGAATGGTTGGATTAGAGGAATGTGATATGCCTTGAATGTGAAAATAATGATAGAACAACAGAAAACAATAGAAATTCTAATAATGATGGCTGATTTTAGATTAGAACTTCAATACGAAAATAATATACAAATGATCTAAGATTAGAGAGGTAGATCTGCTCTTTCAGTCAACCTAGATGGCATAAGTAAGTACTCCAAGAAAAGAAACTACAACAAAACACAATCAAGATATAATCTAAAAATAAATATGATTAGCCAAAAATAGACTTCCCAAATTCCTTCCTAAACCAGACCTTTTCCTTAATTGATTCCCTCCTCAATTTTAATTTGATTTGGATATCTTTCTTGAATAAATTCCCCCCAATTATAATTAAAACCTTCCTAAATATCTCTCCCTCTATTTCTCTTTCTTACGTATTGATTTAGATCTTTCCCGGACCCCACAAGGTGGGGCGAACCCCCATGCGGTTCTCTTGAACCTAGCGGGTGACTCCCACTCGTAGAAGGCTCGCACGTAACAGAATGCATCAGGCTTGTTGTGTGATAAAAAAGTCTCCCTCAAACTTAAGGAAAAATTCTATAAGATGGTGGTGAGACTTGCAGTGATTTATGGTGCAGAATGTTGGCCGTTAAAAGAGAAGCATAATATTAAGTGTTGCAGAGATGAGGATGCTTAGGTGGATGAGTGGCTTTACACTTAGAGATAGAACATGAAACAAGCAAATCCGTGAGAAGGTTCTCCAATGGAAGATAAGATTAGAGAGAGTCGCCTTAGATGGTTTGGTCACATAAATCGACAACCTTCCAATGACCCGATTAGGAGAGTAGATGTATTAAATTTGACTTATGTTAAGAAAGGTAGAGGTATACCTCAAAGACTTGGTTAAAAAATATTAGAAATAATCTGTCTTTATTAGATTTAAATGAGAACTTGATTCAAAACAATAGTAAAAAAAGGATTTATATAGCCAACCCCGCGTAGTGGGATAAAAGGCTTGATGTTGTTGTTATTGTAGATCCATTGATCATATTCACTATCTTTTACAGAAACATAGATTATGTAAGGAATTTAAAATGACAATTCAATGCAATGCTTTGCAAGTTTTACAAAAATGAACATTCTTTAGTCTTGAATGTACTTTAATGACAGTGCAAAACCTTAAGGTGTCTTCCCCATTACCAATAAATTACACATATTAGCATCTAATAAATCAACATAAATGAATATAACTTCCAGATTTAAAAGATTTATATGTGAGGAAATTTGCAACACATGTTTATTTATAATCATACTGTCGCATAAACCTCCTAATACTACTGGAGCATACATTATCGGAGAAATGAAAACTACAAATTTTACCTTTTCAGGATCTTTTATTGAACCTTTTCCTCTAATATAAACACGACAGCCTGTTGATACTTCAACACGTTTCAGAGAATTGCCTCTGGGCCCGAGAAGGCGTCCGACAAAATTGAACTACAGCCATATAAAAGTCAACAGCAAACCGAAACTAAGAAAATAATAGCATCAATCAAGAAAGAAACCTACATTGGGATAGCTATCCACTGGAACATCTAAACGTAAGATCTTCTTAACAAAATATGAACTAGGGGAAGGAGGTGCTCCCTGCCAATCCATTGACATTCCTTGGGGAAAACCCCATCTCTGCTGAATCAAAATATTCAGAAAATGAAGGAGCTGATTAGTTTTCTTAATAGCAAAAAAAAAAAAATCAAAATATAAGTCAGTTATCAAAGGGGAAGAAAAATAATATAGGAACCTGGATGAATTACCAAGAAATAATTTCAAATGTGAATAGCACAGGGAATCAGTTTAATCTTAAATAAGATGCCTGAAGATAGCAAAAAGTAAGGACAACCAGGCATTTATTTAACATCGACAAAACCCTGGAAAATAGTTTTAGAAGGAACGGGTGCATATCATGGAGTAAGTTATATAAGTTTCTAGATTTTGCCAAATGTATGAAAAATGTTAATATCAGATTGAAAGCAATTACTCATCACGTAGCATCTAAGTAATTAATCTAGGCACATGATAAGCATAAGGTAATCCATGATGGCTTAGGGTGTAGAGTTTTCTAATATAAATCTAGGTGAGTTGCACAAAATCATGCATAACAAGGTAAAATTCACAATTAAAACTTCAATTTAAACAAGTATTCACCACTTTAGATGAAAAAAAAGTAAAAACCATGCAAATAATATTTTAATGGTTGTTAATAATAGAAATTTAGGATCACTAAAGAATCACACATTTGATTAGCAACTCATAATGCAATTTAAAAAAAAAAAAACATCAAATTTGTAAGTAATCAATCATACAAGCAAACTATTCACTAATTATAGGTTAGAAAATAGGCAAAGAAAAAAATACATCAAATAACAACCTATGCCTCATACGGTACAAGCACATAACTTCCCTCAAGAATAGATTGTCACTGATTGCATCACATCCAACCAAAACTCAAGCGAAAAAGAAGAGATGCAATTGAAGTACAATATCAATGGAGTTGTTTTTTATATGCCTTAGGAATCCCTAATTACAATCACAAATCCCCTGAATTTACAAGATTGGAAGATAAGATCGGCAAGCTCATCCTGAAGAATAATAAAATTCCTACAAGTACAATCAAAGTCAGGAAGAAAATCCTAAAACCACAGAGTTACAAACATAAGCAACAACTATAGAACCCAAAATTACAAATCACAGCTAGGAACAATTGTGATTCACATGAGGTTAGCTGGGAAATAGAGCTACAAATCAAGGAACAATACTTGAATCAGAAGTCATGACTGGGATCAGAATCGCATATAAACTATTAATAAAGATGGAAGTCTTGTAATTGTTATAGTTGGTTTTCAATCTATTTGACTTAGAAAAATTCAAATTTGAAGAATTGTTCAATTGATATTTGCCATGTACATTGGGGCATAATTGTTACAATTTGAAAAATACCATTAAAAAAAAATCTAGCCAGTGTCAATTAAAATAAACCAATGTTTTGTGGTGTTTGCTTATTTAACGAGAGACAGAAGGCGAAGCGGGATAAAACAAAATGAGTAAATGATAGGGAGAGTCCGAGAGAAAGGGACAAAAGAGAAGGAGATTGTGCACAAGTGACTGAGAGAAGGAGAGAGCAGGCGAGGCTAAGTAGACTTCGAGGGAGAAGGAAACCAAGAGAGTGGGCGTGGGCATATTTAGTCGAACAAGCACGAGGGAAAATATGAGAGAAGAAGCAAGCGATCAAGTGAGATTTCGGGCATGCAAAAGGCTGAGACAAAAAGGCCAAATGATCAAACCAAGGACCTGGACATAAGCATGTGTTGACCAGGTTAATTTTATGAAACTCTAAAGAGCACAGTGTTAAGTTGGGGATTCTTATTTTGAATGAACTTAATTAAGATTTTTATTAAAAGAAAGTTGCAAGCTTTTGATTTTTTCTTTAAGGAAATGGTTGACCGGGTTGAAATGAGGAGAAGAGAACGATTGGGGAAAATGTTTTCCGATGACTACTTCGGCTCAAGAAGAAGAGCAGGAAGATGAAAGTTCGGTTGAAGGGTCACGAACGCGAGAAAGAGAGAGACAAGAGAGTTGGTGGCTGCAAGAGAGAATTAACTTTAATTACAACTTCCTTTGTTGTCTATCTTCTTCTAGTTTATTTCAACAGCAACACCTGTCCTGAATTGAGCTCAGTAACCTTTTTTAAATTTAGTTCAACTGGTGTTGTTAAAAATGCACTTCGAATCTAACTTTTGAAGTAACGCGATTTGATGTGAGAAACTTATGCTTCATGTTGGGGAGTAAACCACACCACAAACACAAAATAAGAAAGAGAAAATGTAGCGAAAAGAAATAACACCAGGATTTAATGTGAAAATTTTTGAAATCGGAAAAAACATGGAGCCACACCAAGAAATTAACTATAAAAAATGGGAGAAATGTATACAATTCTATTTCTTTCTCACTCTCTCCTTATCTCTCTACACTCTTGTACTGTTCTTCTGCTTAAACAAACAAAGAGAAACCCACTAAAACTACCAAGGGACGCAACCCTTCATAAAAAAAACGAGAAAGAAAACGGCTCAACCCGCCTCACAGCGCTACAACGCCAAGTTTGGAGCTTCACCGCAATCCACTCTCTATCTTCAATCTGCCTAACAGCGTGGCAACACTTCTTGACAATACCAGGATTTGAAGTGTTGTAGCACTCAGCACTTTGTCTATCTCCAGGTAAACTATACAACACTGCAACACTGTACAGTTGAATAGGAAAAAAAATTATGGAGGGAAGGACCCCTTACAACCCCGATAAGCTGCAAATCGAGGTCTTAGACAACAGTACAACTTGATTGATTGACAAAATCAAATTCCACACAAAACTAACACCATCGATCCACAATGAATTTCACAAATGCTGCAATTCTACTCCTCACATCTCACACTTGCTGGTCTACTCTTAATCATTATAAATGCAAAGCCTCTCCTGATTAGACGGTGGACTCGCACAAGCAACAAGAGAAATGACATGCAGGCAATAGTAGACTCAAGATGTAGATGACTTCACGCAGACTGCATGAGACACTGACAAACTCAAGCAAACTCAACTCTTAATTTTAAACAATGATATCCTTTCTTCATTTTACTTCATATATTTGATTATTCACCCTGTTAAGAATTCTTGTTCAACTACTCAAGTTAATTCTTATTAAAGGTGTGCATAACACATCTTTTGAGTTTACTTTATCACACTATTCTTAGTTGGCAATTGTTTTCCTTGTTTGACATGAAAATGCCATTGTTTATTTCATAACTATGATTTATATGAAATTTGTCAAATAGAATAATACTACATAATATTCCTTCTCATATTTGTACTTCAATTACTTAAGTGTGTGCTTGATTTGTGCTTCACGCTTCAAAGCATCAAAAAGCCTTTTTACTATTTGCTTGATGACAAGTGACAACCAAAGTTCAATAATATTTTTTTCCAGGCCCTTTATCCACCACATAAAGCTTACTATTCTTTGTTAATGAACACTCTAATCACTCTCATATTCAATGACTATATTATGCCAAAATTATTTAAATAAATAATTTGGTGTCATACCTTTTTTATCTGCTCCTATAAATCATACCAGATATTGGCAAATCATCACTAGCGGTTGAATGGATTCAATTCATCCAATAATAAGAATGTTATAAATCCTCCTGATGTTTCCTATTTGTGCATCCAAGCCGCTTGTTTAAAAGGTAAAATTACGACCAAGATTCATTAACTTATCATAGTGACTTAAGTATATAGTCTTACTGTCTTAGAAGCTTTTTTGTTTGATTCCAGTTGTGAAAAAAAAAATTATGGGAAATATGTTTCAATATAAGTATTTAGATCTCAAATTTAGAACGAGTCATGCTAAAGTGAGTTGCAATGATATACGATTATTCTGAAGGAATTCGTTTCTTTTGGACTCAGTTCTCATGCTTTTTGGGTCAGAGCAAGTTTCATTTTTACACTCTCACATTTATTTTTAATTTATTATTATTATTATTATTATTAAGGGAAAATAAGAGGGAAAATATCATCCAATTCCTTCAAGTTTGGATCGTGCTTCATGCAGGTTCATATTTTTGAAGACCCTCCACTTCCTCTCTAGTGACTTTTGAGATTTCACTATGATCTCCCAACATAGTTTTTTATTTTTCACTCTTCACAGAGATTCAATTTTACTAAAAAAATGTTAAATATTATGTCAATTTGGCTAATGCACATTTTTTTTACTTAAATTTGAATGAAGTTAAATTTTATAACCAATATACCCTCATTCTCGAGATTCTTCTCTTGTTCTAGGGCTAAGCCATTCCCGAAAATTTTCCAAGCTCCATCACTTAGGAATGGAATCCAATGAACTCTTGATCTCAAAATCAGACTGCTTGGAAATGAGTCCTCAAGATTCTAGTTGTTGTTGAGGTCAAGCCACTCACTCTACCGGAGTAGAGAGGTGGAGGAAGCAAGACAAAAGGAGGATAATATGGTTTGGCCAGAGATAAGGTGTGTTGGGAACACCAGAGGAGGTAAAATGGGCAGAAATTGTTGGAGATAGCTGGCATTAGAAGTGGGAAAGGAGGGGACCACTTGTGCGTCAGAAGAAGAAATGGAATAGAGGGAAAAGAGAGGGGCATTGGTGTCTTTTGTTCGTTCAATTGATGATTCTGTTAGCAAAAGAATCTATATGAAGCATAAGTCAAACATCAGAATCTAAGTGTAAGATTTTCTAATACTTGAAACAGCATCAATATGTAACAAATTTGAAGATCTAAGTGGCAATATTCTATTGTTATTTTACACCAAGTAATATTTTAACCAATTATTTCAATACTTTGATATTATTTTTTTGTTATTAAAAGTAAAAATGTAAAGTTGAAACTGACTATTTAACCCTTAAGGTTGAAAGTTGATTCTTGGAATGTGATTTTCAAGAATGAGAACTCAATTCAATCCAATTTCAGCCAAAGAAATGTTTAAACTTCTTGAAGTGATACTAAATCACTTTCAAGCACTTAACAGTGAAGTAAACTAGCCCTAATAGTAATATGTCTATGCATCAATAACTTAAATAATCTTATCAAAGAAACTTAATTAACATGCTCAATCTGAAGAAGTCACATTGAGCCCAAAATTTCACTGATAGCAATCATAATTAGTACTCCTTCTAAATTGGCAAAATTAGAAGCTTGAACTGATGATAACTTAATTAATAAGCCATAAAAATGAAAGGGAAAAAATTTGAAAATGGAACAAAAAGAAAAATGCATTATCATTCATTCACCTCTTGCTGCAACCCACTCCAAGAAATCAAGCCAGTGTCTATGATGTTTGAGGTAAGTTTTGGTGAAGTCATTGGTCTGGGGCTTCCATGTTGCAGCCTATCAAACTGCCCAAATCCTTTGGGAACCATTCCTGAGACTCGCATAACTTCTGTCAACACAAAGGATATATATCAGAGCACATGAATACAGAAGGAAAAGAGATACCTGGATAAAGCATTTAGTACATCAAGATTTTACATTTATTTAGCAATAGCATTAACACAATATATGAGGCTAATTTTAAGCACAAAATAAAGTAAATGTTTAACCACCCACGTCATTTTGGAAACTAAATATTTCCTATCTGTACCAAAGAGGCCCATAAAACATTATATTTTGAAGTAAGATGCAAATTTCACAAAACAACCAAAGAATATATAAAGTTAATTGCTTTATGTCTACTTTCTATGTTTTCCATTAATGCATACAGCAAAGTAGAAACAAGTAGTTATTTCCTTAACATTTGAAGAGTGGTTAGGATACAAATCTCAAAGTTCATTGTTGTTGAAACACAAGTTGTGTAAATTAAGACAAAAAAAAGACTTTATTTCAGTGTTGTTGTTTTGTAGGAGTATTAGTTTTCGTATTTTTATTAAAATAAAGCATGTCTATGATGTTACCTACTGTGAAAGTTTATTTTTATTATCTAATCTGTCTCAGTGATTGCTCTTTTGGAAGCCTCTCAATTTGTAGTTTGTGGTGCTGCAAATCTTTCCTCAGTTACCTTCCTAGCCAATACAGTTTCATCAAGGTTGCTGTTAGGAATGAATTGTATGACTTCGGAGATGTTTGTGAACTGGATGGTTGCTCCAGCATGACCAATATTAAGAACAGCCTAGGGAAATTGAACTTTTGATCCCTATCCCTAGCCCGGCTTTGACGGTCATCACAGAATTAACAAGCGTCATATTTCAGCAACCAATCATAGAACTTCCAGGGATTAGAGTTGACCTGAATTCTAGTTCAAAATTCTGTTGCAAGAGAAAACATAAATTTGACATGAATGAACATCTATATTTCAGATGTCCATAATGAATGAGACAAAATATAATTCTTTCATCCAAAGATGAAGAGAGAAGTAATGCCTAGCGGAGTCGCCAGAATCTGTTAGCTCAAGAAAATGGCGCGTCGACATGAATCCCACTTTGCAGACATAGGATTTCATTCTCCTTAAGTCAGATTGTAGTTAATCAAATTTCCCTTAAGGGTAATATCAGGGTAGATTTGGGTCCTAACTTCCCATGAGCGTAAGCACATGACTTTTGGATATAAACCTACGGGTTTCTAGGATAGCTTGCGAGCTATGCCTTTTCTTTCTCTCTTTGCCTTAATTGATGTAGGCAAGCTTTGGGCTGCTTGCTGCCTTTCGGGTTCCTCCCTGGCTGCTTTCCCGTGGCTTCTCTTACCCGGTTTCTGTGTTGGCTTTTCGGGTTACTCCCTGACTGCTTTCCCGTAGCTTCTCTTACCCGGTTTCTGTGTTGTCTTTTCGGGATCCACCCTGGTTGCTTTCCCGTGGCTTCTCTTACCCGGTTTCTGTGTTGCCTTCTCGGTTTCCTCCCTGACTGCTTTCCCGTGGCTTCCTCTACCCGGTTCCTGTGCTGTCTTTTGGGAATTGTTTTGTGTTGCATGCTCCTTTCCCGTGGCTGCTGTTATCTGGTTCCTGTGCTGCCTTTTCAGGTGCTATTATGGAATTAAATGCTAGGTTTCTATTGGTCCAATTGGAGTTGAAGTGGATGTTTGGTTGCCAGCTTTTCTCTTATAAATGTAAGGTGTTTGGGCAAAGAAACAGAGTTGATATAATGAGATTTTTTGAGCCAAAAACCTGAGGGGTTTTTCTTCTTTCTTGGAAAAGCTTGCGAGCTTGTTCCACCTCTTCGTCTTCCTCTAGGAAAGCTTGCGAGCTTGTCCTTTCTTCGTCTTGGTCTTCTAACCCCTTTCTTCTCTCTGCAAGATCGATGCCACTTGTATCCTTCTTCTCAATCCAAGAAAGCAACTTTAGGTGTATTTTTTTGTTTGTGTTTGTGTCAAAGTTTGTAAGTCTTTTATCTTATAAAAAGTTGTAGTTTGTCGTATTTTTGAGAATTTGGTGTATTTTCTTTATCCTAGGAAGCATGTGTTTTTTGCTTGCAAAAATTTGGGGCTTTTCCAAAATTTTGCATGCATCATTACCCCTCTTAATGCATAAGAGAGAACTTTCAATTAAGGATGAACAATTTTAGGTGTTTTAGTCTTAGTTGTGGGAAAAATAAAGGTAAACCAGATCAAGATCCCATGGTTCCATTGTCTCGGGTATACCGTAAGTTTCAGTCTACCTTCATTAGTAATCTTTGATCGTTATGTCTAGGGAATTTGATTAGCAGTCATGGGTTACCTCCTCTCATGGATCCTGAGTAAACTGAAGTGATTATGAGTGGGTTGTTGTAATTTTATGGAAGTTTGGAGTTTACATTTGTTGTAATACCTAATAGTTGATTTAGTTTGGGATTTATGACTTCGTTTAGAAGTTACTCGGTTAGTTGAATTGGTTTGGGGCTTACGACTTTTATTAGAAATAGCCTGATTGTTTAAAAGATTGGGTCTTACAACTCTCATTAGAAGTAATATGACTGTTTAAGAGTTTGAGTCTTAATGTTTTCATTGAAAGTAACCCGAATAGCACGTCTTACAACTTCCTTTGGAAGATGCCTGTCTATTCTAGATAGGTCTTACGGCTTCTGTGTTTAGAAGTGGCATAGAGGTTTGGTTAAAAATCTTCATTATTTTGTGGAGGTTTTCTAAATAGCAAGTCTTATAACTTCCCTTGGAAGATTTCTGACTATTTTGATAGGTCTTACGGCTTATGGATTAAGAAGTAGACTAATGGCGGGTCTTATAACCTAGCCCTATAGACTAAGTGACCTTTGTTGACAAGTCTTATGACTCCTTTAGAAATTGTTTGTAGATGAGTCTTACAACATAGCTCTATAGCAAGGCTGCCCGTTAGTTTAGTTTAGATTTTTAGGGTTGTTTCACTTCATTTAGAAGTTTCCCTAACATATATGGGTCTTACAAATTCACTTAAAAATTGTCCGTTGGTGGGTCATACAAACTAGCCCTAGGCTAAGCTGCCCGTTTGTTTGGTTTGAATAGGTCTTACATCTTCCTTTATAAGTTGCCTGATTATTTGGGTAGGTCTTATGGCTTCCTTTTGAAAGTTGTCTGTAGGTTTTGTTTGATTACGGGTACTATTACTTTCCTTAGAAGCGGCTCATAGGTTTACTTAGATAGATCTTATGACTCTCTTTAGAAGGTGTCTATAGTTTTATTTTAGAATGGGTCTTACTGCTTTTGGAAGTAGCCCGATTGTTTTAGTTTAGAGTAGATTAGACAACAGTTACTTTAGTTTAGCTTTTTACTATCTTTACACCAGTGTTTTCTTTTAGTACCATACTTTTCCTTCAATGTTGTAGTTTAGCTTAGCACTTATTCTTTCATTGCTTTAGTAGTTATTTCAGTACCATGCTTTTTCCTTATTTCAGCAATTTAGATTTAGCATTGATTAATTTTCTTTTTTTGTTTCTTCACTTGTAGATGCCTGAAGCTTTGTACCTGCAAGAGCTCGCTTGGAGTATTAGAGAGCTCGCACAAGAGTTTGTTTTGTTTGAAAGTTTGTTTGTGTTTTAGGTTTTGAATTTGAGAGTTTTAGTTTTGTTAGTTTTGTTTGTTGTTTTAGTTATTGTGAGTTGTTTTAGGTTGATTAGTGTGAACACTGTTTATTATGTATTTTATTTTATTTAAAAGATTTTAAATTGGTTGATTGGTTAACTATTTAGTTAATTATGTTTGGTTAAATGAATTTTGAAATGATTAATGAATTTTAAATTGATTATTTGAATTTATGTAAATTTGATTATTTAGTCTTTATTTGAATTTATTATTTAATTAAAATTTTATATATATTAAATGGATTAAAGTTATATGTTAAAGTTTAAATTTATTTTGAATTTTAACTTAATTTTAATTAATTAAATGAATTAATTAAATTAAGATTTTAATTTTATTTAATTTATTAATTCGATTAATTAATTAGAAATTTTAAATTCATGTTAATTAATTAGTCAAATTAATTATCGCTCTGCAATTGTTCCAAAAAGAGAATTTCCTACGATCTTATGAGGAATTTCAGCAGCCTCCCAATGTCACCTCCCCTCGTGGGGAGGTCGGGCGGCACCTGCCGTTGTTTCTACCCACCCGAATCAAAGATCAATGGCACAAGGTATTCGAATTTAAAATCATCAAACCCATATCAAATATCAACAGCATAGGGTCTTCAAAACATAAATTAAAATCATCCGTCCATATCATAGATCGATGGCGCGGGTCTTTGAATTAAACATCATCCCACCAGATCAATGATTAATGGCGCGGGATCTTAAAAATCGACGATTAAATTATCTATTCATTGCCAAGTTTTTTTTTTTTTTTTTTTTTGGAGTGAGCAAAATTAAAACCTAGTAACTTGTTATTTCTTCACCTCCACTAAAATATGAATTCATAAGCTTATGGACTGCAGGCTATCGTATTAGTTGGGTACAAATAGGTGAGATTTCAAATAGAGGCTTGTTCACGTTTTGGAATTGTATGAGAAGGGAATACTTGCTCACTATATGCTTGCGGTTGGAAAAAGAGTTTGACTAAATAGATGGATTGCAAGCGGTTGAGGGAAGAAGACGGGTCAGTGTCGAGTGTAGTAGGCATTCGGGGAGTTCGGAGGTAGTGATGAGGGAAATTTCATGAAGGGAGGGCATGAAGCCCGACATATAGGCAAACCTTCGATTATTAAGACCAAGGGGGTTGAAGGAGACGATGAAGCTAGCCTAGATAGCGGAGGATCAGATTCAGATGGAGAAGGTTAGCAGGAGCAGAGTCACAGGAAACTCCTAAAGGAGTACCTCAACTAAACTAGCACCGATGACTCGGACGATATCTTTTTAGTGGGAGCACCGAAGGAGAAGAGTGGGGGAGTTCACCCCTGAGCCAACTTCAAGCTTCTAATAGAGGCAGAGGTGTAGGACAAAAATGTGAATGGTTTGTGTTTCTGATGTGATGAGAAGTATGCACTTGACCATCGATGCAAGTACCGCTCCAGATCCTGGTTTGTGATGAAGAGGAGACCGACAACAATGAGTTGAGTGAGAAAGCATAAAAGGGAGAAGAACACATACACATTGATGTGGCAGAAATGTCCCTGAACTCAGTGGTGGGATTTACTCCATATCACACCATGAAGTTGAAGGGACAGATCAAGGAGAGGCTAATGGTTGTCTTGGTGACAGCGAGACTACTCACAACTTCATCTCAAATCAGGTCATGGACTAGTTAGGTTTGGATTTGGCAGAAACGGGGAGCTTTGGAGAGTTATGATGGGAAAGGAGAAGGTGGAGAGGAGGAGGGGGGTTTGCAAGAGGTTGGTACTGACACTCCAGGACATACAAATTGTGGATGATTTTCTTTCCTTGGATTTGAGGAGCACTAATGTGATTCTAGGGATCAGTGGTTACTAATAATAGGGGAAACAAAGGTGGATGGAAATCTTTGACTATAGAGATTCAGGTGGAAGGGAAGAGGGTGATGCTGTGATGAGACGCTAGCCTGTGCAGAACCATGGTTTCACATAAAACCATGGTCAAGGCGATATAGGGAGCAAGGATGGGTTACTTAGTGGAGCTGTAGAGCCTAGAGAAGAACAGAGATTCAGAGCCAGCCAAGGTTCCTAAGTGTGTACAACAGCTCCTACAGCAGTTTTCGAATGTTTTTCAGCAATCTAGCAGATTACTGCCAGTCCAAGAGCACGAACACGTCATTACCTTGAAGGAGGGGGTTTCTCCTATTAGTGTCCGAATCTACTGGTACTCATAGATTTAGAAGATGAGATATAGAGGCTCATCAAAGAGATGCTCGAAGCATGAATTATCGGACCCAACGTGAGCCCTTTTTCCAGCCAATTTTACTGGTTAAAAAGGACAACGGTTGGAGTTTTTGCATGGATTATAGGGCCTTAAATAAGAAAATTGTGCTAGATAAGTTTCCTATCCCCGTAATTGATGAGTTATTGGATGAGCTATTTGGGGCAGTCATATTTTCGAAGATTGACCTAAAGGCGAGGTACCACCAAATCAAAATGAAGTAGGGGGATGTGCAAAAGACAGCTTTCAGGACCCATGGGGGTCACAACGAGTTTTGGTAATGCATTTCAGCCATACCAATGCTCCAACCACTCTTTAGTTCCTTATGAACCGGGTTTTTCAACCCTTTCTCAAGAAATTAATATTGGTATTTTTTTTATGACATTCTGATTTACAATTACACGGAGGCAGAGCATGTGGATCACCTTAGGTCTGTACTGGAAACTTTGGGGGAGCACCAGCTATATGCCAATCTAAAGAAATATTCCTTTTCACATCCATAAGTAGAGTACATAGGATATGTGGTAAGCAGAGCAAGGGTAACATCAGACCAGTCCAAGATCGAGGCTATGTTGAATTGGATTTGCCTAAGAACCTGAAGGAATTAATTAGGTTCTTGGGTCTCACAGAATACTACATGAAGTTTGTATGGGGGTATGGCACGATAGCATGATCACTGACAGATCAATTGAAGAAGGATATTTTTAATTGGGAAGAAGCAACAACACAGGCCTTTGAACAGCTGAAGAGAACCATGAATAGTGTGTCATTATTAGCACTTCCCGACTTCAGAAGACCATTTATGATGAAGAAGGATTCATCAGAATAAGGACTAGGGGCAATACTCATGCAAGATCATTGGCCCATTGCTTATTTTAGTCAGGTGTTCACGAGCATGGCAAGACTCAAATCCTTATAAGAGCGGGAGTTAATGATGATTGTCTTAGCCATCCAAAAGTGGCAACCATATTTATTGGGGCAACACTTTATCGTCAGGACATATCAAAAGAGTTTGAAGTTTCTGTTGGAGCAGAGGATGAAGACTGAGGAGCAACAGAGGTGCTTATCCAAGTTACTTGGATATGATTTTGAGATCCAATAATGCCCTGAACTGAAAACAAAGTTGCAGATGCACTATCGAGGATGACGAACGAGCCATAGCTAACAACTATATTAGTACCGATGGTCCTAGACTGGGAAGCCCTGAGATAGGAGACCGAATAAGATGAGAGTCTGAGGAAAGTAAAAGCTAAGTTGTTGCATGGCCCAAACAGTCATCCTGATTACACTGTTAGGGGCAATTCATCTTACCAAGGACATCATGATACATTCCCAAGCTATTGCAGGAGTTTCAAGACAACGCAATTAGAAGACACTCAGGAGTTTGGAAAACTTACATTCTGCTATCTATGGATTTATACTGGGTAAGGATGTGCTGAGATGTAGAGGACTGGGTGGTGAAATAAGATGTGTGTCAAAGGCACAAGTACTTGGCCAATGACACCAGGAGGATTACTACAGCCTTTAGCTCTATCGAAGAGGGTGTGGGAGGAGGTGACGATAGAATTCATCGAGGGGTTACTGCGTTCAGAGGAATTTTCTGAGATACTGATAGTAGTGGATCGTCTGCGAAAGTATACACACTTCATCCCTCTGAAGTTACACCGAGTCTCTGTGGCTATTGCTTTTATATGGGAGGTCGTATGCTTGCATGGATCTACAAAATCCATTGTTTCAGATAGAGACAAAGTGTTCTTTAATCATTTCTGGAAGGAGTTATTCCGTTTATAGGGAACAATCCTGAATAGGAGCACGGCATACCATCCCTAAACAGATGGCCAGACGGAGGTGGTCAAAAAAAGCGTGGAGACCTATTTGCAATGCTTTGTATCGGATATGTCAAAGAGTTGGGCAAAGTGGATTGCCTAGGCCGAGTATTAGAACAATACTTCATACCATGCAATAGCACAGACCATCCCTTTCAGGATTCTATGAGAGATCCACCTCATTTGATACATTATGAGCATAACACTATACCAGTATCTAGTGTAGATTAATACTTAGAGGAGAACGACAGGATATTAACAAATCTCAAGGGATATCTATTGAGGGCCCAAAAGATCATGAAAAGGTTGATGAGCACAGGAGAGAAATACACTTCGAGCCAAGAGACATGATTTACTGAAGTTGAGACCCTACCGGCAGAAGACATTAGCCAGGAGGAATGAGAAATTATCCCCACGATACTTTGGGCCTTATGAGATTTTGGAGCGATTAGAGCAGTGGCCTATCGACTCGGATTACTATCTTCGTCGGCCTTGCACCCAGTGTTTCATGTCTCACAGCTGAGATAGGCAATAGGAGATCAAATACCGTCCTCACTATCCCTGACTTTGACAAAAAACATGGACATCATTTTGGAATCCTGAGAGAAGAAAGGGTGTAGCAAGGGAACACAAGAGCATAGGAGGTACTAATCAAGTGGAAGGATTTGTCGGAGTACGAAGCCATATAGGAGCCATACGAGATGATCATGAGACAATTCCCACCCTTCCACCGTGAGGACAATGCACGACTTTGAGAGGGAGAATTGATACGCTAAGGGGGTGGCCCAAGGGAACTATTATTCAATATGTAAGGAGGAGGAATCTGTTAACAGATATATGCTACACCAACACAAGTATAATTGCACCTACTCCACTTTCTATCTACTGTACAACATGTCCAGCCAGCTACAATCCTGATCGCTAATTCTTTGTTGAATTGATCTACACCGTTCATTTATAATTACCTACTCAATAGTCAACAGTTTTAAGAGAGGTGAAATAGTATACAATGGATTTCTGCTATTCTTCTCTACATTTTCTTGTAATTACAGGTTATGGTTTCTTCATGGTGTCAAAGAAAATCGGGTTCTAATTTTTTGAAGAGCAATTATTCTCCTGCTCTATCTTCATGGCTAGCACAGAAGCTTCATCTATGGCTACTCTTCAGTCGTCCCTGCCCTTAGCAGACGTTCATATACCTCAACAACTTAAATTCCTAATGTCCAATGTTAAATCTATTCTTAATGTTCAACTCATCACCACAAATTATCATGTATGGCGTTTGCAGATTTTTAAACTATTTGGAACAAATGGCTTTACTTTATCTGATTGCTCAATCCCCAAACCCTTTAAATATCAACACTTCTCCAATAACTCCATTGCAGTTAATCCCGCTTATCATACCTGGCAGCTTATAGATAAAAAATTTTCAGGTAAATCTTCAGAAAAGTAAAAATTATAAATGACTGAAAGAGATGAATACATCTACAGAAGACGGCACTCTAATTAAAGCATGTAATATATGATTTATGTAAATGTTAAAATGTGAAAATTGCATTAGTAATTTGATAAAAATTATGTTAGTGGCTCTTCAGTTTATTTGGAATGTAGAATGATAAATTGTGTTTAAAATTAAAAGTAATGTTATAACTGTTCGACCGTTCGTTCCCACCTCGTTAGTTTGAGTATCCGGGTCGAATCTTGACAGCCATGGCACCAGTTTGGAGCGCTACGGTGCTCAAACCTCTATCTTGATTCACTGTGGCGCCATATCTAGACCGCAATGGCGCTCTGCTCTCTATCATTCAGCGCTGGAGCACACGAATACGTAGCATTGGGCGCTCAAGTACATAGGGTCGGGGCACTCGGGTAAGAGCACCGAGCCTTGTATGAAAAAAAAAATTGTGAAGCAGGGGATAAACCCCTACAATCCCTAGCAAGCACGACAAACTTGAGGTCCGAGGCAGCTAGGGGTGTCAATTCGGGTCAGCGGGACGGGTTCGGGTCGAACCCGGCGCTGTTCGGGCACTGTTCGGGTCAACCCGAACCCGACCCATTTTTAAAAACGGGTCAGGTTTCTGGACCCGAAACCGACCGATTCGGGTTCGGGTCAACCCGACCCGACACGAATGACCCGAAGTTGACCTAAAATTACTAATTTTCGGGTTAAAATCGGGTCAATATTCAATTTTCGGGTCAGGGTCAGAAACGGGTCAATCTCGGGTTTTCGGGTCAAATATGATTTTTTTTGTCACTTTCGGGTCAATTTCGGGTTGTTGGTCAACCCGAACCCGACCCGTTTCGGGTTCGGGTCATGTTTCGGGTCGTGTCAAAAATTGACACCCCTAGAGGCAGCAGAACAATCTAATTGATCAGCATAATTAGATTCCACACATATCAGTGATCTTTTAAGAAGTAACACCAACGAGACAAAAATGTGAGGTCATTAAGTCAAAGTGGACAATATCTTGATAGATAATTATTTGAGCTATTAAAAATGGCATCAAAACAATAAATCAGCCTGAAGATAGAAACTAAGTGTTATACAAGAGAAAGTGTTACGCCATGAAAGCCGCCTCTTAAACCTTAGATAGGACAAAGTGATACATGTAAAGAGCCACGTCTTGAACTTGTAGGGCATACCTCTAAAATCATATATTTCTAGTGGATGATTTTTGGCTAAAGATATTGACAAGGATGTCAGCTACTTAAGTGAGGGAATTGTGATACCCCTCAAGTATAATAAAGCTAAAATTTTAAACATCAAAGCACCGTTTTGTGTAATGATTGAAATTTCATGTGAAACTTAAAAGTTAAGCATGCACGTAAATGAGCACTCATGAGATGAGTGAACTTCTAAGAAGTCTTACCAACGGAATAAAACCATAAGACCATTAGGCTAAAATGTACAATATCTTGATAGTTAAGACTTAAGAGTTTGAGGTATTAATGCAATAACTCTTGGAGGATGAATAAGAGATAATAAACCTATATTGGAAGTGAAGATGAAAAACTAATTATTAATCAAATTAAGAAGATAAGCCTTCTCAACAATGCTACTTGAATTGGGTTGGCATTAAAAAAAAAATCCTAACAATCCTATTTAAACTGAAAAGTGACCAAAATGGAATACATTTCAAGTCTTAGCAAACATTTTAATGAATTATCCTTGACTCTAACCCACATAGCCATAGAGCAAAGGGTAATATAAGGATTGCTAGTCTATTTATGAAGAAGTTCAAGACCAACAATCCAATCAGAAAGCCAGTAAACCTATAGTCAAAAAGGTGCTAGGGAATGCAAAAACCACTGACGAAAATGGACCACACATACTTTACCACCTAACGTGTTTGCTTTACTAGTCACTTTCATCTGCCATTAGAGACGTTCGCTGTATTTCAAGTTTGGACTGAAATTACATACTTCTTGACAACTTTAAGGATGAAATCAAGGACAACGTACACAAACTCTTGAAGCACCAGCTCAACAAGTCAGAAGACCATGTGTTAACAGATCAAAGTTGTACTGTTTCAGCACAGCAATAGGTGACAAAACCAAGTTGCAAAGCAATAAAAATTTTCGAAAGATAAAGCGACCTATAGTGGTAATTGAAGATGGGAAAGAAATCATTAATAGAGATAACATGCCAGCTGAGCAATACTAATCAACCTTGATTTCAATGGAATCAGAAACTTCCAAACAATACCAAAGCCACACAAAAAAAAAAAGAAAAAATAAAGAAATTCACTTCGGAATAATAGCAAGCATGTTAAATTGTAGACCTTAACTCGAGCTAATTACATATAGAACACATTATGAAGAACAATGGTTTATTTCTTCCAAAACAAGAAATCTATGATCAAAGGCAAGACCAGCTACAACCCCATCACAATTTCAATAAGCATAGAAAGAAACATCAAAATTTCTAAATCAGGAATTCCAAGAAAAAAATCAAAACGGAATCCAACGAAGCACTAACCCTGATTCAACAAACGGTTACAAACAGGTAGAACCTCCATAAAAGGCCCAAGCTTTTGATGCTCCGCCAACAACTCCGCCAAGTACTGGCTATAGCCATCAACAAATAAACAAATAAAGATTGCCGAACATTAAAAATGATTGCATAGGAACATAGTACAGAGAAGATAGAAAATAATCGAGCGAGAATCTCATTCTTAATATAATCTCATATCTGCCAATACCTATCTACATCAGGACTGCTTCTTATCTGTGGAGAGAGGGCTTTTGCAGGGAAGAAGCTATCACTGTGATTATATAAGCCAGACATGCTTGCGAAGGGAAACGTTTCGCAGAGAGAAAGTTGTGAAAAATGGAAAAAGAGAGAACGAGGGGGCAAAGTTGATGGAAAGAAAGAGAGAGAGGAGAAGGGTGAAGTAGTCGAAGCTCGAGAGGTGGTGTTTTTGGCTATAGGGAGACGTCTTGAGCTCCCTTTGTGTGTTGGAAGCCCTGCAACCCATACAAAAAAGAATGATAAATTGGTTGGAGAAAGGCCAAAAATTAAAGGAGTGCCCAGAAATCGAGTAGCTCCTTTCGATCTTCTAAGGAGGGTTAACTTGGTGCCTGGGTTGTTTGAGGTAAGTACTTAGAATTTTTACAGCGAGAGAGAGAGAGAGAGAGAGAGAGAGAGAGAGAGAGAGAGGAAGGACTGAGAGAGGGAGCTGCCGAATTACTAAAACAATTTCTGATTTGAGGTCATAAATTATATTTTAAAAATGAAAAAAAAATGATGAGAATATTCTAATTTCATCCAAAAAATATTATACTTAAATTTTATTTAAATAAATTTTAAATTCCTTATTTTTTAAGATATATACATACATAAAAATATAGTAATATATATGTAAATCTCAAAAAAATAAGTTGATTATTCATTTTTTTGCTCATATTAATGTTCATATAAAAATTTTTATACTCATAATAATCAAAATTTAATCCAATATTCTAATATAAATTTTTACTTTTAAAATTTATCATATTAATATATTTATTATTTAGTTGTATATATATATATATCATAATATCCTAATTAAATTTTAATTATAATGAATTTTATTATCATTAAATTTATTTTGAGATGATTTAATATATAATAAATTAATAAAAAAATTATTACACTTATCTCAAAATAAGTTCATTATTTTTTAATTCAATCAAAATTTTGGTCAAAGATTTTCTTATAGTTTTATATATCATCAATTTTAATTCTATAAATATTTTAAAAGCACAAAATAATGATTTATCATCACATTCAAAATAAATGAAACTAAATTATATATATATATATATATATATATATATATATATATATATATATATATATATATATATATGAAGGCTCTGTTTAGGATATAATTTTATTGTTTTTGAAAGTAAGTTTTACTACAATTTTATTAAAAAATATTAAAAAATAGTGGTCAAAAGTTATCGCAAATAAATTTGAAATCAGCACTAAGATTTTGTTTGGAAATACTTTCTTATTATTTTTTAAAATAATTTTTTAGTGTAAATTTTTTTAAATTAAATTTTTTGTATAAAAATTTATTTTATAAAACAACAAAAAATCTATTCCAAAGGAGACCAACGATTTTATTATAGCTGTTTTAAGAGGAAATAAAAAATATCGTTAAGTATGAGTCCCTTATACACCGAATAATGATTATGGAGTTCCTTCTTAAAGCTGAACTTGTTATTCAAATTCGAAGGTCCCTTCGCGATGTCTAAATCAATTACAGCAGGCGAGAAAGCAACATACAGTGGGCTGCTCTGCAAGATGCATAGCATGTTATATGTATTTGATAAGTTTGGACTGAAATCCATCCGTTTTGGTGATTTTGGATTAATATTAACTAAAATTTTAGGTAAATTTTATTGAATTTTATTTCAATTATGACTGACTTGGATCAATTTTGAATTAAAACGATAAAAATAGTTAAAGATTGACAAAACTTAGGAGTATGCTTTTTAAAATAGCTTTTTAGTAAAAAAAAATTAATTATAGATATTTTGGTACTGAAAACCTATTTTAAAAAGAAGTAAAAAAAAAACGGTCACAAATAAAAATCTTATATCGTAAAAAAAATTATCTTGATCGGGCACGAATCTCAAGGCGAAATCAAGTTTTCGAAATTAAATTTGGAACCATCCGAAACTCTTATTTTAACAAAATTTTAGTCAAATTAAACGTCTTGAAAATACGAACCCAACGACACCAAATTCAACTCAATCCAAGCCCAAATAAGTCTAAATAGAAGACCCAAAGCACCTTTGGAAAGTTCAAATTATAAATTGGATGAACAAACAATTTCCAAACGTGACATGCTTATAATAGAATCAAGCATCCTGACGAAACAAATCCAACGAGCCCAAGTTTTTCAAATTTTGATATTATTAAAATATTCAAATGCCCGGTAATTAAGCGGCTCATGATCAAGGGGATCAATATCGGCCATCTATTTAAACCACTCCCAGCATATCCATGATCTTTCTCATATTTACTAGTCATGTCACTCTAAAAAAATTATAAATAGACATCACATTCCTCTTGGAAGGGGAACAGAAGCAAGGAAGAGAATGAAGAGAGAGAAACTAGTATTCTCTAACCACCCATACTCCTCTATCATCGTCGGACCATCGATCATCATCGGACTGACGACAGACTTCTGCTCGACCACCAAATGATCTTGGATTTACACCCAACCACCGACTAGCGGCAGCCCTTCCAACCTCTGTCGCTATACTACAGTCTTCCTGACCTTTGTCAGCAGACAAGGGTTTTTCTCACCATTGTTGCCCGCCGACTACGATCATTCCGACATTCATCGCTAGACTACGATCTTTACAACCTCTTTCATCATACTACGGTCCTTCTGATCCCGATCGCCTGACTACAATCCTTCCGACCACCATCATTCAACTATTATCTTTCCGACCTCTGTCGTCTGCCAACTATGGTCATGTCGACTATACCAACATGTCAATATTAATTCTTCCAATTCCCACCATGTAATGCTCTTTGTATGATGTATGTTTTCTACATCAAACCAATGCCTTTCCCTCATGGGAGATCCTCATTTATAATGACTGCAAGCACTAGTGGATTCATTAAAATTGGGTCAGACCCTTTGTGGTTTTTACCCCTTTTTTAGGGGTTTATGTGTAAAAACTCTAGTATCTCTTATGAATGCTACACACTTTCTTTTATTTGATTGTGTGTTGGATCTTCGTACAAAGCTATGACGTTGAACTTTATATTTTTCTATTGCTGCGAATATTCCAGGACGCAACAAACCTTAGTCTAGAAAATCTGATGTTTTTTCTTAAAAACAACAAAAAACAATCAAATTTTGCCATTGTTTAGTTTGAAATAAAAGGGGTGTAAAGTCTTTCAAATAAAGAAGTTTCAAAAATATTAGTATTTATTGAAATAAAAAATGTAGACCAAATCTTTTTGAGTAGTTCGAATTCACCATTTATTTGAATTTAATAGTTTTGAAATATTTAGATTTAGGTGATTTCTAAATACAATAAAAATTCTCTATTATTGAAGCTACCGCAGCACCCTGCCACCACTATATAGCACTGTCCGTTGCACCTGTAGCCCTTATTGCCACTGTTATCACCCTTCATTGCCCACCATTTTACGCTGCATGAATTTTACTTCAAGACCAAAAAAAAATGTTGATTTATTTTACACTCATTCAAAAAACTTCAAATTAAAATACAGTATATTTATTTTACACTATTTTATTTTACTCTATATTTATATTTCAGCAAATCAAATAGCCCCTAAGAAAAAAAATAATTTATTACCCATAATATATTAAAATTTTATTTACCAATTTATTGAAAAAATATTTTATAATAATTTTAAAAGATGATTGATACCAAAACTGATAATTTTATAATCGAAAAAAAAAACAATTATAAAAACTTCTTCACTTGCGAATGAATTATTAAATAAATGTTAAAAATTTGCATTATTGTGCAAATAAATTGACGCCTTCCAAACTAACGTTTTGATCACGGTTGAAGAATGGTACCTGTCAATTTTTAGCTGTGCTCTAACAGAAGACAGCAGAGCGCCGTGGAAATGAAATGCTTCTTGATTGCAATGCCTACAATTAATTATCGCACATAAAAGGGTTGGTATGGAAGAAGGAACCACCGCTCTACCTTAGCTCTAAATGATTGCTCAGGCCATGAATATATATTTTTTTATAAAAATACTTATTTTGAGCTATATTTAAATTTCACTTAGACTTAGGGGCCATTTTATTGTCTGAAAAAGAAATATTGTATAAAAAAACATGGTATAAAGAGGAATGCGGTATAAAAGGAATACTTTGTAGGGGCGGCCATTGGTGAGGGCCGCTGACAGAAGGTGGCGATGGAGAAGGTGGCCGCAGCAGGTGGTCAAGGAAGCAATTGAGCTGTATAAAGCGTTCTCAATCAAATTGGACGAGAAACGCTTGTACCTCAAAAACGAACTAAAATGGAATGCGCTGCATTTACTTCACTTTATCTTAAATTTACTTTTCATCCAACCAAACACCAAAAATTTTAAAAATAATGAATTTACTTTACTTTGTATTCACTTTTCTTGCAACCAAATAGCCCCTTGGTTGACTATAATGTAAATGCAGTGTAAAAAAATACAGCATAAAGTAAATACGTTGAGGTTGTTTGGTCATCTGTAAAGTGAATGCATGGGATTTTTTTTTATTAGGTATATGTAGAGTAAATCCAACGGCCGTATGACTCCATCCCATGAATGCAATTCTCCAGCCACCCCTGATCATCGTTTTCTAACTATTGTCTTCTACCCACCCACTACTATTGCTCAAATTTGGCCTTCCAAACACCACTGTCTGATTATGATTAATCGACTATCGCTACTCGACTATGATCCTTCAACGACCGTTATCCAACTTTGACCTTTCGACCATCATATATTATTATCTTTTATATTTTTGGAGAAATATTGAAATATTATTCTTGAAATACAGGCCCCACAAATGACCTGGTATTTTTGCAAGAATTGACAATTCTAATGACCTTTTAATTGTGAAAGAAACAATTAAACAAACACAGCAATTTGTGCCATAAATCCATATGGCTCCCTCAATATTCTGTTGGAACAAAGCAACCCAACTTAATATATGCATACATGACAAATGCATGGAGATCTTATAATAAAAACTATACATACAGACAAGCCATCCATTATTATCAATAATATAAAATATATATACTTCTTGTAAAACAACTACCAAATCAAAACACAGAAAGAAAGGTGAAAAATTTTTACAATCAGACAAAACCTAAATGACAAGGCCACCATGCCTATCTAGGTAAAAGATGAAGCTAAAGCAAGGATTTTTTTTTTCTATGGCATCAATTTAAGTCAAAGACACCTAAAAAGGTGAATGTCTTGCTACTTCTTTGATTGCATGCACATGCCATTGGCACCCAAATGTCTCTATTTGACCATAAGATAATAATCACAATATTACTTTTGTTCTCATTTTAATATTGATTTGATAGTGCTTTAGGGTTGATTATGCTCTTAGATCTCACCTTTTTTTAGGGTTTAGGATCGATGACAATGAAAGTGATTGATAACTCTGGTGCAAATAGATATAAATAACATAATAAGGAGAAAATTCGGAGTTCCAAGAATTCCAAGGTTTAATTTTGATATGACTTTTAAAAAAAGAGTATTTTTTTTTTTTCAAAAGATTTTCATTGTTTATGAGCAATGGATTTAAAAATAATGTGAAATCTTTGTCAAAGTATATATATAATCTTCATCTAACCAATAAAAAGTCTTATTTATTTACTTATTTATTTATTTAACAAAAAGGAATTTTATTTCAGTCAATAAAATGAGAATACAAGTAAGTCCAACAAAGGACCAAGCCAAACTTAAAATTATAAAAACATCAAAGAAGAGATAACAAACAGTAAAAGGCAAAAGCCAGCCGGGCTAAGTCATTGGCAAGAAACTATCTGCAACCACCCAGAAGATAGTCAATGACCATCCAGAAGAGGAAGCAAGCAATAGCCCACATAATGCAAATCTAGTTGGCCAAACTTAATGGCTAATTTTAGGCTCCACTAATTTGGGTAAACTCAATTGCTAAAGTTCATGCTAATTCAAAGAATTATAAATACATTATTTCATAATTATTCATGAAGTGTTTTATAATTAATAAGAAATGAAATTTTATACAAAATATCAACATATACATTCTCATAAAAATGCAAAATTTTAATTTATAATTAAAAAAAAAACATAAAACATTGTTGATTGTTTTTTCAAGCAAATAATGGGTATAAAATAAATTTTGATTCAATATATTCATATTTTTAATAAAATTTCATTTTTAACAAAATAAAGAAAGTTAAATAATTTAACCATGCAACTTCTCTTGTTCCGATTGACAATCAAGCGGATTTTTTTTTTTTTTTTTTTTACTTTTTTAATTAATTAAATATAAATTTATACATACATCACATATATATAAATCTCAAATCAAATATCTCTAAACTGATAACCAAATATTTTACCAAAAGATCAAGATGAGCTGCATAAACAAATACCATAAAGATTCCTTTGGCTTAGAGCTGTGGGGAACAGATTCCACGAGGCAGGCAGGGGGTCAGTTGTAATTAAGATTGTGCACTGGTGGAACTCTGAAATGAAATGAATTCTAATTTATTAAATATTTAAAAGACTTTATTCATGTCCAACTCACTAATTAATTGCATTAAAAAATAAAGAAGAAGTTTTTTTTTTTTTTGTGACTTCAACAATATAAAATCCTTAAGAATAAAAAAACTCAAAACCTGTAATGAACACAATTTTTAGAATATACTCAGTAAAAAACAAGTATTTGTTTTTTTTTTTTTTTTTATTTTGAGCCAATTAAAGAAAATTCATACACACATCATACATATACATAAACTTCAAACTTAAAACCTCTTGGTTGATAGCCAGAGCTCCCGACCAACAGATTAAAGTGAGCTGCGTAAAACAAGTATTTGTTAATATAAAACTCATCGAAGCAAACTAAGGTTCGTCTGGGACAGCTTTCTTACTGTCTTTTTAAAACAGATTTTTTGTACAAAAAAATAAAATTTTTTACACAAAAGCTGTTTTAAGAAACACTAAGAAAACTTATCAAACGTAGCCTAATTTAGGCTTTTTGGGACAGCTTTAAATCATTATTTTTTTTCTATTTTAAGAGATTTTTTAATTAAAAATCAGCTTTACGAAGCAAAAAAAAAAAAGTTGTCCCAAATAAAAACTAATTGAGTTGATTTTGATGTATCTTATGCCAATTTAGCAAAAGATTTATGAACAATTATTCAAGCATTTATTTTATGAATTGAATAGAAGTTGCTTTTGAAAATGAGATTTTTTAACACTTCTAATTTCAAATGAAATTTTGAGTACCTAAAATAAATTGGATAAGAAAAAAAAAGGAAAAAGGAATTTTTAAGAGTGGTTTTATTTTAGCAAAAAAAAATCATAAATCGTCTAAAATTTAAAAAGGGTGATAGAACATATATTTTTCTTGATACATCATAATTAGTAACGTCATCTTTTATGCTTTTTTTTTTACAAAAAAATCACTATTTGTTTTTTTTTTTAATTTATTTAATGATTAGATTAGTTATCTAATAATTTTTTTATCCTTTAATCAATATTTTAACTAATCATTTTATGCTTAATTAGATTAAATCATTATCATAAACATAACTTGGTCTTGATTATATCCCAATCAATTCCTAATTAATTTAAGTAATTTATCACCTTTTAGTTGTATTGTATCCCCATATAATTATCTTAACCATTTTTTAATGAATAATTATTTTAATATGATGTTTAATTAGTCTATTTAATCCTAATTTAATATTTTATTACTAATTAACTTTGCCAATCTTATTTAATATATGATTCATTAGAATAATTTCTTTAAACTCCTTAAAATACAGCAAAAAATAAAAAGCAAACAAAATATAAAGCTTATCAAACAACTTGCGTGGCAATGAAGTCCTCCTTTTAATAGGAAACTTCACTATCACATAGGTTGTCTACGTGGGCAAATTATTACGTCCGATGTCCGGATTTGTTCGGACATCAATCCAGACGCGTCACATCACCAAAATACACCAGTTCCCAGTGTATTTGGGTGACATAGAGCATCCTGATTGGATATCCGGACGTCCGGTGACCGGACGTAATAATTCGCCGTCTACGTGGCACAGCCAAGGAGCACAAATTATTTTTTTAATCATTAATTTTAATATTTCTTTTTAATTTTCTGTTGATTTGTGATTATTTTGTTAAAATATGATTTTAATTTGATACATTTAAAAAATTAGCCCAAAAATTACCACAACGGTAAAATATGACGGCAAGCAGGTCAAGTAAAACAAATTCATAATGCATGCAAGAACATAGAACGAAGAAGGTGGGGCTATGAGGAGGAGAAGGAAGCATAGGATTCCATTGAGATCCAAATAACGAAGGGATACGGCAAAGCACGTTGAAGATGGGGGGAACTGAGGAGCAGGCCGGCAACTTTTCTGCAACCTCCTGGGCCTCCTTTTATTAAATCACCACCACACATGCGTATAGTCCTCTTCTTCTCAACTACCCAACAATAAACCGATTTCCACCATGGCAAAATATTTGTATTTTGAGATTTAGAACATCTTTGGATGATTGCAACTTTTTTTTTTTATAAAGTTATTGTGAAGAAAATAATTTTTGTGGCTAAACAAAAATTATGATTGTGATTTGTAAAGCAAAACAATAAGAAAGTTGTTACAAATAAAATCTTACGCGATATAAACTGTTGCGGGCTAAAATATATGCGGTGATAGAGTTAGAATTTTTTTTCTTAGCATTGTACGAATATCAAGCTCACAACATGGAATTCGAAAACACGAGATTTTTTACGTGGAAAATATTGAAAAAGGGGAAAATTCACGAGGTCGCGCCCAATTGAAATGATTCAACTAGATGTTGAATATATTACAAATAACATGTTCATCATTGAAATTGGGAATGATAAAATTACAACAGTCAATTATCGGGTTGAAATCTAGTGACAAGCGGAGATCGGACGGAAATTCGACGACATTTGGTGGCCGGGCGGAAATCCAGCGTCAGTTGACTGTCAAGCAGAAGTCCGACATTAATTGGTGACCACACAGAAGTCTGGCATCAGTCGGTGGTTTGGTGGAAATCCAACGTCAGTTGGCGGCCGTGCAGAAGTCAGGCGTCAGTCGGTGGTCGAGGAGGAGTCGATATGGCGGCAAGAGAACTCTAGTTTCTCTCTCTTTCTTCTCTTCCTAGCTTGGGTCTATTTTCATGAGAAATGAGAGGTATATTTATAGTTTTCTTAGAGTGGCATGACTAGTAAATAAGAGGGAGATCAAGGGTATGTTGGGAGTGATTTGAATGAGCGGTAGAAATTGATCCCCTTGATCGTGGACCGTTTACTAGGCATTTGAATATCTTAATAATATCATAATTCGATGATCTTGAGCTCGTTGGATTCGTCTTGTCTAGCCGCTTGATTCGACTATAAGCATGTCACGTTTGGAAATACTCTGGTCATCCAATTTATGGTTTGAGCTTTCCAAAGGTGCTTTGTGTCTTCGATTAATTTAGACCCAATTGGGCTTGAATTGAGTCGAATTTGTTGTTGTTATATTCATATTTTTTAGATGTTCAATTCAACTGTAAGTTTGCTGAAATCGGAGTGGATGGTCCCATATTTAATTTCAGAACTTTCAACTTGATTTTGCCTTGAGATTAATTTATTGATGATATATTAATATATAATATGTAATTTCCGGTACACCTAGAGATTCAGTAGTTCATATAAAGAAAAAATGTTGATGATGATGAAAAAATTAAATAAAAGAAATTATATTTGAATATCTAATACAAAATATATAAAGATAAATTTTAAAATTTTGAAATTTACATTGAAAATAATGTTATATATAATGTATGATATCAGTATAAATTCAAAAACTTTGAAGTCAAAATTAATTTGTTATATATACATAGCATATTTTAAAGTTTTTTTTTTTCATGGATAATATGCAATTTGATTATGATGTTTTGTTTCAGATGTAGTTGATTCATTTGATTTTATCTTACTTTAAAAAGAAAATATTATTTAGAATAATAAATGATATTTTTTTTACACCATCAATTTTAGATGGCAAACAATTTGATCGCTTAGGGTATCGGTATAATTTTTAGAGTAAATACTAAATAGCAATGAAAAAAATTTATATTTTATATTAAAATATAAATACAGTGAAATATAAATTACACTGCTTTTGAATAATAATGATTCAGAGCCCCTAAGATTCTGTTAGAATTTAATGGTATTTGTGAGGCTTGGATTTGGTGCGATCGCAGTCAATGCTTAACAGCTTTCGTCGCATGATCTCTTGCCACGTCACTTCTTTTATAGGCCGATCTATAAAGTTGAATATTCTAGCCGACAGTTTTCCTCTCTTTCTCCATCCAAGTTGATTTATGAGTTGACTCATAATCGATTCGAAAAATAACTCATGACTCGAGCTCAATGAACTAAAAAGTTAAATTTAAAGAAATCCCGACTCTACTCGTTAGTTCTTGGGCTGGCTTGTTTACAAAATTTTAATATAAAATATACTTAAAATACATTAGGATTTAGAATTTTAAGTACAAAATTATTAAAAATACTTAAATTTTAGCTCACTTTTTTTATATTAAGTTACTCATTATTATTATTTTAAATAATTTCTCATTTATTTTATCATTTTTTATCATAATTGCTTAAATCATAATATTTTTCTCTCTTCATAATAAACGAGAGAACCAGATCGAACTCGAAGATTAAAGCTCAAGCTCGAGCATGAACTCAATTAATCAATCAAGCTCAAGCTAAAACTAAGGGCGGTGGGATCTTGGCTCGGCTCATTTACACCCCTATTCGAGACTTCCTGCAACAATTTATAAATTGTTTTTACAATAGATAGAGGGAATGCTACAATCTTGATTAATTTTTTTTATCATAATATAAAAGTTACATATACAAATTATAAAAATAATCTCTACATATATATCTACTCTTTTCAGCCTCCAAATTAATGAGAGTTATTATATTTTTTAAAAATTGAGAGAACTGGAATTTTTTTTTAATATAATTTGGTGAACAAACATAACAAAAAACGTACACTCAAATAATACAAAAAAACTTAAAATATAAAACTGGGTGCCAAGCAGTATAGTGGAGGGAGCTAATAAATTGGGTTTTATAAATAATTTTCTTAAAATTATATAAATTATCATAAAACCTAATTCTAACAGATGATAATAGCGAAGAAGACACGGGCTACCTATTTCTGGTGTTGTGATGTTAACACGGTGGTGTTGAATGATTCCTCTGACGGAATGGATGCTGCTTATGATGGTTCTCCTTTGGATTATGCGGTTCCGGCTCTATCTCCTATTGCGAATGAGGAAGTGCCATTTGTTGGTGTCCATATTTCTATTATTTCTAATTGTGCCTTAAAAGCCCATTTGGGGTTGAATATGAAGGATGCTTGTGTTGATCATTCTGACTGGCTTGATAAATTCCTTTCCTCGCCTTGTGGGGATGTTGGGGAGGACTTAAATGGGTTTGAGGATGAGTTCAATGAGATGTTTAATTTGAAGGCGGGTCGTATAGTTCAAAAAGAGTTTTCCATTGGGTGGCAAACGTTGTAGGCGGAAACCTAAAAGGAAGTAAATATGCTTGCATTTGTTCTTGCCTACTGTTGTTGGCCCTCTTCTTGTTTGGGTTCTTGTCCTTTTGGTTGCTTTTATTTCTTCAGGATACCCTCTTCGGGTTGTTGTGGTTATGCCTGTTTAGATTGATCTTTTTTTCTTTTGTTTGTCTTTGTAATAGGTTGAACCAAATTCTCGTATATTTTGTTTTAAATGATGTATTTTTAGGGGTTTTTTGATTCATTAAGGACTTGTATTCTCTCTTTTGTATTAACGAGTAGGTCCCTATCAGTCGGTTTTATCCAAAAAAAAAGACACGATCTACCTTCTAAAGCTATCTTCGGCATCCTGATAGCTCTGCTTCTAATTTCAAAATATGCAAGCTTGGAGGGTGAAATTATATGAGACAGTTTTATAAAATACTTTTCTAATATAAAAACATCTAGTTCAACAAATTTGTATACTCAATAATTACTTTAAAATAATAAAAAAAAATTATCTCAAATAAAACCTATAAGACATACAAAAATTTGAGCTTCAGGTAGAGATCTAGAAGCGCAGTTCATCAGGCGTCCAATTTTTTACAAATATTTGCAATCTAAAAATAAGGTTGGTGATCGAATCTATTCTAACCGAGCAAAGCCCTGTGATTTTTTCCTCTGCAAAATTTTTTGCATAGAAAATCATAGTCCCTATACATCGATGTCTTTATCCATTTATATTTATGTGTCATGTGCAAACTTACATAACCATGTATATTCTACTTCATAATAATTCCAATTTTTTTTATTATACATGGCACAATTTTTTTTTTATTATAATAATCGAATGACAAAAAATTAATGCATCATTTATCTTATTATTTAAATTGTCCATGAAAGTAAATAGTAAAAAATATTGAAATCTTATGAAACTAATAAAAAATACAGCACTTGCTCTAAGTACATGTATTAAATATTTTAGTTTAATAAATATTTCCTATTTAAATTTATTTGTTTTTAAAACAAACCAAATTTCATTAAAAAAAAAATATATAATAAAAGACCACATCAGGGTCACATCAATCAATTACAAAGTAAGAGACAAGAAGCAATTAACACTGATAAATGGATGGGGAGCATCATAAATGTGTGGACTCAGACTAACACCGGATTGCCAGGGTGGGGCCATCCATGGAGGACAACAAAATCCAAAACGAGAAGCAACCAAAACAGCAAAATGCGCCACCCAGGTTGACAACCAACCCTGGCCAACAACGACGCTTGCAGCAGAGTTGCTTCCTCATTGTCCATGCCGAATTGAACTAAATCGGACAATGCAACCAAAGAAATGAAACCCAGAAAAAAGAGAATCATTTATTCGTGGATTTCCGTTTACGTTGCGAAATAAACTTATCAAACAAGTCCCGTTTCAATATTGATATCATCCTCCCCAGTGTCAATCGACATATCATCATGCAACCAATCACATTGCCATCTAACCGAATGGGCAATCAAATTAGCATTTGAGATAATCGAAATAAGCACCTCAACTAGCGCCACCTCCTCACTTGCCTCCCCATCAAAAATCATAGCTTGTTCACCATACTTGCCAACAACCAAAACCCCATCCTCCACATGACTAAGACTTTTATTAAAATTCACACAATAGTTGATACCCGACACAACTACAGTGGGAGGAACCATATTAGGGGAAACAACCCCATCCACACCACTATACACAACCAATTCATCATCAACACAATCAACAGGTACATTGACAACTGGAGAGGGAACCTGGGAAGATCGAGCCAACCCCAAATTAATGAGTGAATCAAGTACAACACCCAATTCAATCGCCACAAGGGGAGACCCTCCCAAAGATGGAAAAAAATAGGAGAAATAATAATAAGAGAAACAATAACAGAGACATTAGAGGGCTCATGTAATCTATTCACACCATAATCAGTACCAATAATACTGGTCGGAGTCACTCGGACTGACGGGATGGCCACAAAGGCAGACCCTCCCAAAGATGGAAAAACAGGAGAAACAGTAATAGGAGAAATAATAACAAGGTCATTAGAGGGCTCAGGAAAATCATTCACAGTAGGATCAATACCAACAGAGCTCCCATCCCCAATGAATTAGAAGGTGGAGGCAATGCAGATGAATTAGGGTTAGGGTGAAAATCCTACAACCAGCTTTCGAATGCCCCAAAGCTAAACAGTGCGCACAATACTCAAGGAAATTCTTCAAAAACCACAGATTGAACATACCCAATGCTATCCGCGCCTATCCAAATTTTGTCAGTGTACTATTTGGACACATCCAATTCAATTAAAACACTCACAACAAACGGACGTGAATCAGTGGAGGTAGCATTATCAGTTTTCAAGGGTTTGCCAAAAATCAAGCCTAAGCCATGAAGAATACGCGGGGAAAACAAATGAGGTCGAAGGTTAAGGAAGGAAATCTAGATGGGGATAACTGACGATTCAATCTCAATATCTAAGGTAGGTGACCATCAATTTCATATTGCAATTACTCACAAAATACGACCTGTGAGCAAAGATGTAAAACCCTTAAAAAGCTGATTTTTTGTGAGTGCTGTTAGTCCGGACGAACTGGCCTTAGTACGGGACGAACTGAAGAAAATTGTGAAGAAATCTGTCATTTTTGTCTAGACGAACCTGGTGCAGTCAGGACGAACCGTCGGGACGAACTGAACCCGAGAGTTTCGTCCAGGGACGACGAAATTGCCATTTAATTTCGTCTGGACGATCTGGTACACGATCTGTGTCCAGAGAAGTTCGTCCCGGGACGAATTTGGATCGTCCGGGATGATCCTGCTTGATAAGTATCGGATTTGAAATATTTTGGATTCATTTGGAGGAGAGAGAAAGAGAAGGCAGGAGAGAGAAAGAGAAGGAAAGTAAGGAAAAAAGCTTGGTTTTGGAGCCCGCGGAGCGCTTTTCGTCCGACGACGCAGTTGGAAGATTTGTCTGTCTTGCAGTAAGGACTCCGAATCCTATTTTTGTTTTTGAAGATTTTGAGTTTTGATAATTCTGTGCTCAGTTTTGTGTTTCCGTTATCGAATAACGAGCATAATTTTGTATTGACGAAAGTTTTACCGCACAACTTTTGATATGTTTCTGATATGATATGTCTGAACGTTTTGAGTATTTTCTGTAAAGTTTCTACCAGTTATTTTGAGTTATGTGTGATTTTTATCGAATAGAAAATTATCAGGATGTTGAAAAATGTTGTTTCAGTACAAGTAAAGCTTTGTAAAGTTGTTTTATTCGATTATGATAATTTGATATTTTTTGGGAACTGTGCATTTTTGCAACGACGTCTGTCTACTATACGATATTTTAAGGGGTTTTTAAGCTTTGAGCTAATTTGTATTTATTGATTGCAATACCTTATTGAATATGCATACAAATGTGATTATATGATTGAATTCTTGTTATTATTACTGAAAGATAAGTAAAGACTGGTTTAACCGTTGGTTGAAGATTGATTTGATCTGTACAGGATGGTGGGCCGACGGGCTTTTCTTTAAAAAGGGTTTGGCGATATCCTCTAATGATCATTGATATAATGATTGGGAGTCATAAGGAGATTATTATGCCGACGGGCGGCCGACGGACACAGAGTGACGACTCTTGTTGAGCCAACAGATATAACGACACAACCATACATCGACTCGAAAAATGCCTTAATAGCCAGTGATTGTACTTGTTCTGTAAGACTACTGTACTGAATTGCATGTGTACGGTATTGACTTATTGATCTCATTATGGATTTATTGATATCGACGGATTTCTCGTATTGATTATTGATTTATTGATTTTGAATGGATTGACTGACGGATTTACGAGTTTATTGTTACTGTACGATTTCATTGATATTCGCATTATTTCACTGAGCATTGATACTGATACTGATATAGATATCGATATTGCATTGACTTATTGTTACTATGGATATGGATACTATTGATTCATTGATACTATCGCTTCATTGATACACCGTGTTGAACTGCTGCATGTGATTCATTGACTGTTATGGAATAGGTTTAACTGTATTGATTTGATTTCCACCGTTCTTACGCTGTATTGGTTTGATTGCTTTATATGATTTCGTACTGATTGATGTTATTGGCCAGAGATAATTGATTTGATTGATTCTATCGATACGATATTGATTTAACTGATATTATCGAGACGATGATTTTTTTCTCTATCAATTTGACTGATCGATTTAACTGAGATTCTTTCGAATATAGATTTTTCTACTGTTTATGGATTTCTTCCTACTGTTTATCGATTCTTTTAACAATGATTGTAGATTGTATCGATCATGCATTGATTACTGATTTTCGTATCTGCTGCATAGATTCACTGATCATGTGCAACTGACTGTTATGGATCTGATTGATTGACATGCATATTGTTTCAGTACCGTGCTTTGATTTTAGTTATAGGTATTAGGTGACCTGCTGGGCTTTTTGAAGCTCATTATATGTGGTTAATATTTTCAGGTCAGGACAAGGGAGCAGAAGATTGAGATTGATCTGGAATCTTCAGGTTTTTGTCCTTTTGGTTATAGTGATTCTTTTGTACTCAGGACATGATAGATTTCTTGTGTTTAATGTGTAGATCATGAGTATTGTATATGAACTTTTGGAATATGAATAGAATTGTACATTGATGTTTTAACTTATAGATTTTATTAGACTGTTTGTTATTGATTGAAGTCTATAGATAGCTCTGGTAAATGATTGACGGTTTTAATGATTGACTGAAATTCTTTCCAAGTTAGATCTTGGGGCGTTACAAAAGACCATACAGTAATCCAAATCGTTAAAGAGCTTAATCAAAATGTTACGCTGGTTCAGAACAGTGATGGAAACATCACCATTTAGCTTAAGCTTGAAAAAAAAAACTCCTAATGGCATCAAGGGTGGCCTACGGCTAGAGAATTTTCCAACCATAACAAATTCAAACGGAGCAGCCAACGACTGAATTTCCACCTCCGAAATCCACAGAGCAGGTAAACCTCTATGCGAAGAAATCTTAAGTTTGAGAAAGACAATGGAAGAAGGCGAAGAACCAGAAAGAGCATCCTTAAAAGAAAGAGAGGAGGATCCTACCAAAAAAATGGATCCTGAAAATATGGAGGGGCCATAAAACCAAAAAGAAAATGAAAATGATGGTGAAGAGCAGAACAACAAGGAGAGGAAATTTCCTTGAGGCACTCGAGGAGAAGCACCCAGCACGAAATGCGGAGGAGGAGCGGCCGGAAGGACCTGAAGGGGCGACTAGGGCAATGCCCTAACACACCCTAGAGAGCGAGAGAGAGAGAGACATCACTTCGAGCTTTTGATTTCCTATTTAAATTAAATGTTATGATGTGTTACTTTTATTAAATGAAAAAATAGCCATCTTAATTGATATTTAATAAGAAATAAGCCATTATTAATTTATATTAAATGAACATCAATATAATATAAAAATTTTGTTTGAAAAAATAAGATTTGATTACATTAGAAATGACATATTTAATTGAGAGCTAGTTTATTTTTTTTTATTAATTTCAAATATTAAACTACAAAATTTGTATGGTATGTAATAAAAATCATCTTATTCAGAGACAACTCGAGATATAATTGAATTAAAAACTTTCAAAATCAAATTTTGGACTATTTGAATTCCGATTTCAGCAAAATTTAAAGTCAAATTAAACATCTCAATGAGGCAAACCCAACGACATAAAAATAATCCAATCTGAGCTCGAATGAACCCAATTCAAGGGCTTGGGAGCATAATAAGAAACTTCCTTACAGTAATTGGATGACCAAATTTTCTCCAGTTTGGCATGCTTATAGTTGAATTTAGTGGCTCAATGAGGTGAATTTGAAAAGCCCATTATTTCTTAATTTTTTTCATTATGAAGACACTTAAATGATAAACAAATATTTTATGATTTAAGAAAATCAACATTGATCGTCTAATAGAGTGTTACAGATTTTCTTCATATTTATGATCATGTCACTCTCAAAAACTTATAAATCGAATCCTACTCTCTACATGAAGTAAGACCAAGGAGGTGGGAGAGCTTGGACCTTGAGCTTGAATTGTAGCTTAGGATTCAAGAGAGTTATGAGGCATTAAGGATCTCAGAACATCATTGTCGGGTCACAACCAGACCATCACCGTTAACCTTCGTTGTCTGCCAATTACAATTTCTTCTAACCACCATCACCCTCCGATTATGATCATCCAACCTTTATTGCATGTCGACTAAGATCTTTTGACCAGCGTCGCCCAATTACGGTTTTTGACCTCTGTCACTTGATTATGATCTTCCAATCTCCATCGCCCACCAACTATGGTCCTCAGACCACCATGACCCAATAATAGTCCTTCGATCACCATTGTATGATAACGATTCTCCAACCTCCATCGCCTACCGACTATCATATCTTCCAACCTCCGTTGTCTGCTGAATATAATCCTTCAACCATTTTTGACTGACTATGATCCACCAACATACAATCTCCTAACCAACATCACTAGAGCCTCCAATCTCCATCTACTTCATCACTTACCATTGATAATACTGTCAATGTCATTTATTATATCAATGCATGTCAATGATGACAACTCTGACTCTCAGTTTCAACACATGAATTTATGTTGTATTCATGCCAAAGGGTTCTTCCATCCTCAGTCCTCAACCAAAACCAACAAATTCTTTTCAATGTATTAATGCCTTCACTTGGGGAAGGGCTTCACTAATAATCAAAATAAATCCTAGTATAATTATTTTAACTGATAAGCTAGCCCCATGATTTTTCCCTTCCCTTGACTTTTCACTTAAAAACTTTACAGCCTTTTATAATTAATTCTTGCTATCCTCTCTTTATCAGTGTGTCAAATATTCATATAAAATTAAGACATTAAACTCTCTCTCTATATTGTCAGGAATGCTGGGGCATGCAACACATTATATGTATTGTTTCATTTCAACAATTATATATTTATATATATAACTTAGAACTTAAGCTAACAAATCAAATGCGCATCAATCCAACACATTAAAAGGCCCCACGTAATTGAAGTAGTCCACGTGCAAAAATATAAACATATAAGGTTGGTTAGTAATGATTTATAAATTCAAAACGGTATGCTAACAATTAAGGCTTCATATGGGCGGATTTTTTATTATTTTTTAAAACAAATGTTTAGAACAAAAAAATAAAAATTTTATTCTCTAAAATTGCTTTAAAAAGCATAAGAAAACCGTCCAAACAAAATCTAAAAGTTAAAACAAATAAAGCAAATTGATTTCTATTTTTAATTGATTAAGATTTGAATAGATTTTTTTTTTTATTTCGGACGCCATAATTTAGAAAAATGGTGACACGAAGAGGAGAGAGATTAAGAGAAAAGGAAGGGCAGAGAGAGAAATGAAAAAGAGATAGATGACACGTGATTGAACAATATTATATTTCATAATAGCTTATTTAAATATAAAATTATGACAATTGACATAAATTTAGGCTTCGTGGTATAAATTTTTTTTATTGATTTCCAAAATAATTTTTTGAACTAAAAATTTATTTTAGAAAATAATAATAAAATTGTACCAAATAAAACTTTAGAGTTCCCAACACCTACCTATTAATAATATCTAAGCGCAATGGAAATATGATCAATAATCATTTAAATATTCTCGTTCACGATTCCTATTGGGAAGAAAATTAAAAAAAAAAAGCGAAAATGAACACTATGATTTAACATGAAAATTTTTAAAATCGGAAAACACCATGGTGCAATGCCATATCAAAAAAAATCATCATGAAAATTGGTAGAAATTATACAAATATTTCTTCTAACACTCTGTTGTCTCTCTTCACTTCTCCCTCCATTGTACTTTTAAAATAGATAAAGATATTGACATTTTTCAATACACTACTAAGGTGTAATCATTCAAATTAAACAATAAAGAGAGATGGAAGAAAAATTGCATAGCCCAATGAGCAACTCCACGGTGCTAGAGTTTGGAGCCCCACAATGCTCCGCTCTCTAGCTCAAGCCCAAGCCTGGAGCATACAATGTTGTGGCGGTTATATATGAACAAAAAAATTTTTTGGAGGGAAGGCCCTTGAACCCCAAACAGGGGGAACACTGCCCTCATGAACCCTCTAGACGAGCTCAACTGACAAGTATTTAAATCTGAAACAACATTGTAACTCAATTAATCAACGCAATAAGATTTTACAAAAAACTAAAAATTCAATTGTATTAGTAGCACAAAGAAGACATATGATTGTTACCCATCTTCTACCATATGGTTAATTAATTATTTTAAAATTTAAACTATTAGAGAAATTCACAACCAAAACATTAGTAAAGTTCAGCGTCCAAAATTTAAGATACAATGAATTCAAATCCTCCATAATTGAATCATGCATGAATTATGATTTATTACAAATTAGTATTTGGAAGTTGATTGAGAAGCATGAGAGTACTGCTTTCTTTTGAAATAATCATTATTGTTTATTCTCTTCAGCAATGCGCATTTTTTAAACACCTAACCAGATATCAATTGCCCTTCGCATTTTCTATTTTCTTCATGGAAGCATGTGCATATGTCAAATCTCAAGAATTTTTTTTTTTTAATACACGAGCTCATCTTAGGCTTCATTTGGCACGTGCATATATAGAATGCTACCAGATAATATATTTTATAGTTATAACTTCAAGATACTCTCGTGAAAAAAGATGATTAATCTTAAGATTTGGTGGATGGTCTCTGCAAACTTCGTTTTCTGTATGCCCATCGGCATCTGGCTCTGGCTTTCTGTTGAGGATTATGATGTCCCGTTTTTCTTTTCTGGCTGTCGCTGTTGGTTTCACTTCATCTCGAATTTTGATCTTTGGATGAGATTTTTTGCAGCCATGGACGATGATGTCTCCCGTCTTTGTATCCCTCTGGAGGGACTTCGAGCAACTAGGGGTGAGATTCGATATGATCGATGTTGAACATTTCTTAAATATGAATGTCCTAGCTTTTTTTGCTTCCCTTTATTTCTTGATGTTGTTGTTTTTTTGCAGCTTGCTTCCTTTTTTGCTTGTTGAGATGCTGCTCCTTTCTTTCTTTTTTTTTTTTTTATGAGCACTCTTTGCTTACTTCTTTTAGTTTACTTGTAAATTTTTCTTACATGCATGTAATATAATTTTGTTAATGAATGGGCTCTGCCCCTTTTTCTTACATGAATACAATATGCTGAAGGTCTTGCTAAACTTTGGATGGATACAACATATATCATAAATTCAATGTCAACAGGTTGGACAAGGTTCAACAAAGGTCTGGGGACAGTCAGACATCCAGCAATATCCAACAAATAGGCAGAAAGTCTGTTGACAATCGGTAAGATGTTCAATTTGAGTACAAGCTTGCTGAAATCGGAATTTGGATGATCCTGAATTATAATTTAGAAGTTTCAATTTGATTGTGCCTCGATATTCGTGATCCAATGACCCTGATGGTAGTAAAATGTGTAAGAAAATGTTAAATAATCAAGTTAGAAGGATCAACACAGGCTTCCTGATATGATAATTTATAGTCTAAATACTTGAAAGAATACATCTATAATTCAATAAATAGATCCTACTTCCATACATTTAAAAAATTACAAATGAGATAGTTCTGAGACACTAATAATTCCATGTCTCTATCCACCAGCATACGACATCGTCCATCATTAATTATCATCACCATCAATGTCTGCTGCAGCATCATCAAGCTTTGTTGCCATCATTGAAAAATGCCGATATTTATCATCCATCATCAATCATTGTTAGTACTTTTTTACATTGCCTTACAATATCAAGCCTTCAATTTTTGCTTATGAGGATTTTCAATATTAAAAAAAAAAAAGAAAAGATACTTTTGTGCCTCTTATATATGAGCTAGTATGTCTATTAAATTCCCATGTTACGATAAAATGATTAATTCATCAAAGCAATAGCGAATATTCTAACACCTAACAAGGCATGCAATACATATATTGTGAGCTAATCACTAAGTTACAGTTTTATCTTGCACGATGATCATTTAGGTCATCTCCAACTGAACAACATGTCACCGTATGTCGTCCGTCATTCGCTACATTCAAATTTCAAATTTAACGCTAAAATTTGGTAGATGAACAGTGTGACACCAATATTTATGTCGGACTATTCACCTATGTTAAAAATTTGGTTGCCGAATTTGCCGAAGACTAATGCGAAAGAGAAAAAAAGCATGTTAAAGAGGAGAGAGATTGTTACCTTTGCAGGAAGTGCGTGAAAGAGAAAAAAAATGCATTTCGATTAGAGATGAATTGCAGCATTTTGAAGTTTTACTGTATTTTAAAATGAAAAATAGATTTTTCGGTTGGAGATGCCCTTATTATTTGCATCTCTAAAAATGAGCCTCCATACATATTCAAATCAATCTCCCTGTTGAACTTTCTATAATATTTCATATTGATGCACCAACTTATAAATAAAAATGTGTCGTCTTCTAACATGAAAATAGGCATGCTCACTATATTTCAAAGAGATAAATATTTGAAGCGTTTAAGTAAGTCTAAAAAATATATATTTAACTCAATGTGTGATTAAGGTAATATAAGCGTTTTTTTATTTCTTCCAGATACTGAAATTATATATGATAGATCTATCATGATGTGATGCATTTGTCGAATGTTCGCGGCGGTAGAGAGATAAAAAGCTTAACATCTTAACTTTAAACAAAGATCCAGTACACATAAATAAGAGAGATGAGTGCAAAAGTAATAATAGACATCAAAATTTTTATGTGAAAACTACTGAAAAAGGGAAAACACATGGGGCCTCACCCAATTGAAGTGATTACATTAGTTTTTGTTGTTGATTATAAATGATGCCCTTCCTCGGGGAAGGCATTGGCTCAATATACAATATAAACTTCTTATAAAGCAAATTACATGATGGGAGTTGGAAGAATTCAAATGACATGAGAGTTTTTTTTAGGAGAATGTTGGCTTGTTCGTTTGGTTGGTAATATCATAGTTGGATGACGGAGATCGAGGACTCACTACAGGAAAAACGCTGAAAACCGGCGGTTTTTTCCGACGGTTAGTGTAGATTTACCGGCGGTTTTTAACTTTACCGGCGGTCTCACGGCGGTTTGTTAACCGCCGGTAAAAACGGCGTAGGAAACCATTTCCGACGGCTTTTTACCGGCGGTTTATTTTTGCGGCGGTTTGCCGGCGGCCAATACTGCCGGTGACCACCGGAATTTTAACCGTCGGTCTTCCGGCGGTTAGGCCGCCGGTATTGTAACCGGTTTATGTAATTTTATTGTATGACTTTCATTGCATCACAACCAAGCATTAATCCAAATTGATTTTGAGAAACATTAGTATCACACCTAAACCTATGCACCATAACTCTCTCCCACATTTTTAAAGTATAAAACATTAACTAACAAGATAATATCATCAAATAATCAAAGAAAAACCATAAAAAATAACCTTAAAAGAGAAATCGGTTTGTTTGGGGTCGGAATCGGTCGGCGGTCGGGCGTCGGAGTAAACTCGTCGGCGGCGGTCGGACAGGGGACGGCGGCGGTCGGAATGGGGTCGGCGGTCGGAGTTCCTTCGTCGGGAGCTGATCGGACGAGCGGAGGAGACGATAGAGCGAGCGACCGAGAGAGATAAGGAAAGAGTGAAAATGAAATGAGCGGGGCGAGGGGGCTCGTATTAGGGCTTTTACCGGCGGTTTTCCGGCGGTCTAGACCGCCGGAAAAAAATCACTTATCACCGGCGGTTTAGACCGCCGGATAACCGCCGGTTAATGTTGATATCCGGCGATTTACCGGCGGTTTATAAACCGTCGGTAATACCGACGGTGTATCGTAGCTAAGCCGCCGATTTGACCGTCAATACAGTCCGACGGCTTAACCGCCGGCAGAGCCGTCGGTAATACCGACGGTCTATAAACCGCAGGTGAAAACCGCCGGTATTTGCCATTTTTCCTGTAGTGCTATAATCGGGTGATTGAGGTTGGGAAACACAGTCAGAAGACTGTGGTTGGGGATCGTAGTTAAGCGACTGAGGTCGAAGGGACCATTGTTAGTGAGTGAAAGAGGCCGTAAGTTCCGTAGTTGATTGGTGATTGAGGTCAAAATGAATATAGTAGCATAGTTAAGGTCAGAGTGACAATTGTTAGCCGACGAGGGTCAGAGTGACAATTGTTGGGCGACAGTGCTTGAATGGATTGCAGCTGGCACACAATAGAGGTTGTACGGGCCATAGTCAGGTGAAGGAGGTCGAAGGGACCATAATTGAGAGATAGAGGTCGTAAGAACATGTGTAAGTGACGGGGGTGGAGGGACTATAGTCGGGCAACTGATGTTGAAAGGATCGTAGTCGAGTGACAAGGATTGGAAAAACCAGAGCCGAGAGACTGAGGTTAAAGAATTGTAGTTGGCAGACGACAGAGGTTGGAAGAACTATAATTGGTAGGCGACATGGGTTAAAAGGACCATAGTTAGTGGCTAACGGGGTAAGAAGGATCGTAGTCGGGAGACTGAGGTTGAAGGATCATAATCGATAGGCAACAGAGATAAGAAGAACCAAAGTTGGCGGGCGACGGTGGTCTAAAGGACCGTAGTTAGGCGATTGAGGCCAAATGATGGTAGTCGGAAAACTGAGGTCGAAGAACTTGAGTATAACTACTGAGGTCGAAAGAGTAGTCGGAGGACGATGGATGTCGCAAGGACCGTAGCCGTACAATGATGGTCAGAGGAACATAGTTGGGCGATGGTTGTCTGAGGAAAATATTTTGGCTGCAGAGGTCGATTGGAACATAGTCGAGCGATGGTGGTCGGAAAAATCATAGTCGTCGGGTGCGGCAGGGGTCAGAAGGATTGTAGTTGGGTTATTAAGGTCAAAGGATTGTAGTATTTAGACGACAAAGGTCAAAAATATCATAATTAATGAGAGACAAGGGTCATAAGGATGATTGTTGATGGACTAAGTCAAAGGATAATAGAAGACGGGTGATAGAGGTCGAAAGTACAGTAGTCAACGGGCAACCGAGGTCAGAAAGACTATAGTAAGGCAATTGAGGTCAAAGGATTGTATTTAATGGTGATGTAGGTTAGAAAGATAATAGTCAGACGTAGGTTGACATGACTACCATAGTTGGGGGTCGGTGGTCAGAAGCATAGTAGTTAGCTGGTAATGAAGGGCGAAATGATCACACTTAACGGGAGACGAGGGTTGAAAGGAACATAATCATGCGATTGAGGTCTTAGGATGTAGTCGGCGGGTGACAGAGATTGGAAGGGCTATAGTCAGGTGATGGTAGTCCGAGGATTGTAGTTGGGTCCGACAAATGCGTGGGTTCACCAGGAGTGGTGCTCGGCCAGCTATGAGATTATTCAAATTTCATAGATCTTTTGAATCTCTAACACAACGTCCAATCCTCCCAAATCCCCATCATATAGAGAGTTGGGATCTATTTATAGATTTAAGAGTAGCATGCTTCGTAAATATGAAGGAGATTTAAGGCAAATTCGAAGTGTTCCATTCGATGCCCCATATTGTTTTCTTTGATCATAGAGTGTTCATTTAACATTTATGAGCCTTAATGATGTTAGAATTAAGTGATCTAGACCCATTGGATTTGTCTCGACGAACCGCTCGATTCAACTATAAGCATACTATATTTGGATATAATTTGGTCATCCAATTAATGCACAAAATCTTTCAAATATGCTTTTAGCCCTTTTTGGGCTTCGAATGGACCGATTTTGGTGTCATTTGGTCGTCTTGGCGAGATGTTCAATTTGACTAAAAGTTTGTTGAGATCAGAGTTTGGATGATCCATAATTTAATTTTTAAAATTTTCAATTTAAATATACATCAAAATTTGTGCCTAATCAAGATAACTTTAGGAGATATATGTATATTAAATATCTAAGGAATTTTTGTATTCTAACTTACATATTTTCCTTTCATTAATTTCACTTAATCAATCTATTCCACCTAACTATAGTTCCTAAGCCTAATATCAAATATTTTGTAGAGTACTGTTCTAACTATCCCCATTCCCCACCTATTCCACCTGCCTCGAAGAAACTGCATTCCTTGAGATGAAACCGTAGCCATTATTTTATGCGGCAAATTAATTCCATATTAGCATAATTAAACTTCAAGAAAACAAGTGAGCCATTAGAAATATTATATTTTCTTCATATTAGAATTTGATACGTACTCAAAAAATTATCTTGATCGGGCACGAATCTCGATGCAAAATCAAATTGGAAACTTCCGAATTTAATTTCGGGAGCATATGAACTCCGATTTCAGCGAGCTTACAGTCAAACTGAGCGTCTCGGAAATACGAACCCAACGACACCAAGGTCAACCCAATCCGAGCCCAAATGAGTCCGAATCAAGGGTTCAAAGCGCTGTTGGAAGGTTCAAACCGCAATTTGAGTTACCAAACGGTCTCCGATTTTGACGAGCTTATACTCGAATCGAACGGCTCGATGAGAAGAATCCAACGAGCCCAAGATCATCGAATTCCCACATCATTAAGTCCTTCAAATGTCCAACGAACGGTGCATGATCAAAGGATTCGATATCGACCGTCCATTCAAACCACTCCCTGTTCGCCCTTGATCTCACGCCTATTTACGGGCTATGCCACTCCAGAAAACTATAAATAGAGCCCTCATTCTACACCAAGGGGACTCAAGTGAAGAGAGAGAAGAAGAAGAGAAGGAGAAGGAGAAGGGGAAAAGGAGATTCCTCACCTCCTCGACCACCGCCGCCGGGGCTCTTCCTGCCTCCTGAAGACGCCGGAACTCTGCCAGATTTTCAGGAAACGCCAGGAATTCGCAGAAGAGAGAAGAAGAAGAGGAGAAAGGGGAAAAGGAGATTCCTCACCTCCTCGACCACCGCCGAAACTCTTCCTGCCGCCTGAAGACGCCGGAACTCTGCCGGATTTTCGAGAAACCCCAGGAATTCGCAGAATTTTGTAAACTTCCTGGGAGAAACTAATTGTATTATGATTATTCCAACTTGTGGGACGAATCAGCCATCTGTAATCTGCAAAATCACTAGTGGAACTTTACAACTGGGCGAGGCCCCGTGGTTTTTCCCTTTTTGGGTTTTCCACGTAAAAACCTTGGTGTTCACTTTCTATTTTCTGTTTGTGTGCGAAATACTCGTGCAACACTAGGACGCGAATTTACAAACTCTACCGCCGCGTATATTCTCGCACGCAACAGAATTATATTCATAAATTTCTATTGCTGGTAGATATTTCTGTTTAAAAAAAAATTAATATCTTGAGTTAAAAGAGAAATTGTTTAGAAATGTTAGAATTTCTGAGAGAAAATTTTTACAAGATATCCGTACCGATTGTTGGCCCAAAGAGAAATTTGTGTGTCGTCTTTGTTGGAAGGGCCATAATTAGAATTTTCGTATCGCCTTTGTTGTTGATGGTTCATCTCATCAAGATGTTTAGTTTAACAACAAATTTGTTGAAATAAGAGTTTAGCTCATAAGTTTAAGTTCAAAATTTTTCTATTCAAGTATGCATTGTGATTCGTGCTCAATCAAGATTATTATCGATAAAATATAAAATATCTTAATATTTTATCATATACTTTATAGAATTATCTTCATTTTTAATTTATCTTAAAAATTAAAATCATATAATTTTGTCATACATATATCTGTACAACAACAATAATAATAGCAAGTCTTTATCCCACTACGAGGGATCCATTACAAGGATTTTTTTCTCTATTGTGTTTTATTAAGAGAAATTCGTATTTAAATCTAATAAAAAGAATTATTTTTAGTACTTTATAACAAAGTCTTTTTAGGTCAGCTTTTACATTTCTAAACTTAGGCTTGAATATGATACATCTACTCTCCTTACAGGGTCATAAAAAAGTTGACATTTCATGTGACCAAACCATATAAGGCGGCTGTCTCTAATCTTATCTAACACTAGAGCTACTACTAACTTTTCGTGTAAACCCACTCTTCCACCTAAGCATCCTTATCTCTGCAACACTTAAACTTAATTTTATGTTTATCATTTAATGGCGAAATATTGCACCATCAAACATTACAGGTCTCACAATCAACTTATAAATTTTTTTTTTTAAATTTGGGGGGAATTTTTATATCATAAAATAAGCCTGATCCATTCCTCCATATCAACCATCCCATTTGAATTGTACTAATAGTATTCTCATCTATTTCACCATCGTTTTGAGCAATAGACCAAAATATCTAAAACGTGCACTATTTTTAATATTTGATCACTCAATGTCATAATCTCACAATCGAATTTATTACTTTTAAAATTACATTCAAATCTATTATATATCATTTAGATATACAACAACAACGACAAGTTTTTATCCCACTTATTTAAATATAAAATATCAAATTTTAAGTACATTGTCATGAACATCTCTTTGAGGAGAAATTATTCTGTGCGGTCATCGGACAACATCTAAAGACTAATTAAGAAGTGTCACGTCATTTTTTTTTTTGTATCGGTCTTATGTACCAAGTGATATGGTGCATATTGATTCGCCTCTGAACCATCCGGTGACCGCATATAATAATTTCTCCTCTTTGAGATTTCTGAGCGAAACTTGCTTGCTTTCTGTGTTACCAAAATTTGCCACATGAAAAACAGCCAATAAAAATAAAAAATATTTGTAAGAAAAACTGAATCATTTTTTACCCTTTTTCTAAGAATTTATTTTAAAAAGCTTTTGAAAAAATAAAATTTGTTATTGAAAAAAATTAAAAAATTATAACATTAAGTAAAAAAATCATAGCCATAGGATTTAGCTACCTACCCATAGTGAGTACAATCACTTACATCAGATTCCCTATGAATATGATTGCTGTGGATTTTCTCATGAATTATGTGATTGAAAGATCGGTCTGCTGCCCTTTTTTGACTTAGAAGAACTTGCAGAAACAACAAAGTTTGATTTCCCTTCTTATGGCATATTAAAAAAATGATTATCACGGGGTAAGAAATTTTAATTATTTTTTAAAGCATTTTTTAAATATAATTAAAAAAAATAAATTTTAATATTAAAAGATTATTTTAAAAAGCAATAAAAAATTATCTCTTTGAAACCTAAAATTAAAAATAGGAGCTGCAACAAAAATGTAATGCTCAAACGAGTCAAAATTTTAGAAACAGCTGAGAAGAACAAAAAAAAGAAAAGTTCAAAAGCCCTCCAAGAGCTTAAAAAGCTGAACTTAGAATGTCTAAGGAATTACCCACAACCCAAAGCACAAAGGCATATGGGGGAGAAATTATTATGTGCGGAATCCAAACTTAGAGTTGCATCCGAACTCCAATCAAATCTGGACATATTAAAGAAGTTCTTGATTAGAACTTCCGGACAAAACAGAGAAAGTGAAATGGATGTAACATGAATGAAGTAATATTTCTTATTAACCGAAATGTTTTACAGAGACTACTATATATAGAAACTGAGATACAAGAGTGTAGCCAATCTTGAATTGGCCGTACAATTCTTTAACAGCTATATGCTGACGTGGACAAGTACTTTAACATGCTCCCTCAAACTAATCAATCCGGTGGTCGGATGGTTAGTTTGGCTCTTAAGATGGCGAACCGAGAAATGGACAGAGGCTTTGTGAGAATGTCCGCGATCTGTTCATTAGTGCTGAGATGATGAACTTGAATGACGCCCTGCTTGATGTGACCACTGATGAAGTGGTAATCGATCTCGATGTGTTTCGTTCGAGCATGAAACACGGGATTGTTGGCGAGAGCAATGGCGGAGGTGTTGTCGCAGAAGATTGGTGTGGGATGATGTTGTGGTATGCACAGTTCATTGGCTAGGCGTCGTAACCATAATACTTCGGATGTAGCCGAGGATAAGGAGCGATACTCAGATTCTGTGGATGACTTAGCTACGGTGGTCTGTTTCTTAACAGACCATGAAATAAGATTATTACCCAGATAAGTGCAGAATCCAGAGATCGATTTTCGATCCATGGCATCGGACGCCCAGTCGGCGTCGGAGTAGGTGCAGAGCCGAAGGCTGCCGGTTGTGAGTGGAAGCCCATAATTGATCGTTCCCTTAATGTACCTGAGTAAGCGTTTAAGAGCGCTGTAGTCGGAATTCCGGGGCTGATGCATTCGCTGACAAATCATGTTTGTGGCAAAGGAGATGTCGGGCCTCGTGAGGGACAGATATTGCAATGACCCTGCTAGTCTGCGGAACAGCTGAGGATCTGAGAAGAGCGTATCATCATTGTTGTGTTTAATGTTTTTGACACCGAGCGGGGTGGGATACGGCTTGCAGGTGGAAAAGCCTGAAGAGTTGAGAATCTCTTGAGCATAATGACTCTGACTTAAAAAATATCCTGCTTTTGTTTTGGAAATTTGTATTCCGAGAAACAGAGAGACTTCCCCCAGCTGTTTGATACGAAACTTTGTATGTAGTTGCCGAAGAAATGACTGAATTTGAGAGTTATCATTTCCGGTGATTAGGATGTCATCTACATAAATAAGAATGAAGATATGAGTAGTATTATGAGTAAAAATGAGAAGAGAAGGATCAGTTTTACTAAATTTGAAACCGAGAGTTTGTAAGACGTTGGTGAATTGTTGAAACCACTGACGGGGCGATTGTTTGAGACCATAGATGGAGCGTTGCAAACGACACACGTGACGTGGGTATTGCTTATCGATGAAACCAGTCGGCTGCCGCATGAAAACTTCTTCGTGAAGGTCGCCATGTAAGAAGGCATTGGATACGTCCAATTGAGTGATATTCCAGTTGTTATGTAAAGCAACCACAAGAAGCATGCGAATCGTGACCATTTTGGCCACCGGGCTAAAAGTTTCGGTATAATTGATACCGTATTCTTGTGAGCAACCAAGTGCAACCAATCGAGCTTTATATCGAGCTACCTGACCGTCAGGGTGTAATTTCTTCTTATAAGTCCATTTGCAGCCAATTATTGGTTGATTCTGCGGAGGTGGCACCAACGTCCAAGTTTGTTGCTGTTGCAATGCATGAAATTCAGAGAGCATAGCATCACGCCAGTGAGCTTGTGTACTGGCCTGAGCATAGGAAGTCGGTGTAGGATCAGACGCGATGGTAGCCGAGAGATCAAAGAATTTCTTAGGAATAGAGATGCCGTCTTTGAGACGAGTTTGCATAGGATGTCTAGTAGATTGAAAAGGTAAGATGATGTTAGTTGAAGATGGGATGGAGGGGCTTTCGGAGAGAGTATGATCAGGGATTTGAGAATCAGAAACGGGCACAGTTACGGGATGTGAGATGATGGAGGGCAAATTAGTTGAAGGCAAAGAATTGGTATAGGATGAATGAGAAATAGATGAGGTAGGAACAAGTAGCAATGGGGAGGGATCTGTTTGCGAAATTGTTGATGAACCGGAGGGAGTGTTGGTTTTGAAAGGGAACTGGTCTTCAGCAAACACAACATGGCGTGAAATGTGCATACGATTGGTGGATAATTCTAGACATCTATAGCCTTTGTGTTGAGAGGAGTACCCAAGAAATAGACATTCTTGGGATCTAGGAGAGAGTTTGTTAGAGGCTTGAGGCTTGAGCCAGGGAAAACACAAGCACCCGAAGGTGCGGAGATGTGTGTAGGTGGCAGGTTTGTTGTGAAGCTTGTGGAAGGGAATTTGATTAGAAATCGCAGAGGAGGGTAGTCTATTTATTAAATAGTTAGCGGTTGAAATGGCTTCCGCCCAAAAAGATTGAGGTAAATGAGCAGCGTGAAGGAATGTTCGAGTGAGATCAAGAAGATGACGGTGCTTGCGTTCCGCAAGCCCGTTCTGCTCAGGAGTATACGGACAGCTTACTTGGTGCGTGATGCCATGAGTAGAGCAGTATAACTGAAAGTCGTGGTTGATAAACTCCCCGCCTCCGTCTGAACGAAAAACTTGAATATTGCTGTTAAAATTGTTTTTAACCAAATTGTGAAGATGTTTGAACTTATGAAATGTTTCATTCTTATTACGCATTAAGTAGAGCCAAGAAAATCTAGTAAAATCGTCGATGAAAACAACATAGTATTTATATCCATTGAGAGATGTCTGCGGAGAGGGTCCCCAGACATCCGAATGGATTAACTGGAAAGGTTTGGTGCACTGAGAAATACTAGGTAAGAAAGGCAGTTTATGGCTTTTAGCCACTTTACAGGAAATACAAGTAAGTAAAGAATCGGATGAGCTCCTGAGTTCGGGAATATGTTTGCCCAGAGCATGAAGTATCCGGTCATTTGGGTGTCCCAGCCTTGCGTGCCACATAGAGGTGAGATTGCTGTTAGCTTTCAAGGCAGAGACAGAGTTCGTCGGCTTATGTGTAGTTTTGATGAGGTAGAGACCATTATGAGCTGGACCTCGGAGAAGAAGTTGATTGTCCTTGCGATCCTTAATAGAGAAACCATGAGCGTCAAAACAAATAGTAATGTCATTGTCATTGGTTAGTCTAAAGATAGATAGTAAATTGTGAGATACAGAAGGCACATGTAAAATGTTTTGTAGATGTAGCTTACGCATCGAGTCCGGTAAAGGCAATATGCCTTGTCCCGAATTCTGGATGTGTAGACTGTTACCGTTGGCAATGGAAACTGAATCATGTCCATTGTAGGGAGTGGATTGAGAGAGATTCGTAAGATCGGCGGTTAGGTGTGATGAGGCCCCGGAGTCCAAGACCCAATCCGTGTGGTTTGCCTGTTGCTGTTGAGCCGTGAATGCTCTGGAGTTTGTTGTAATTGGGGCGTAGTTCATATTGCATCGGTGCCAACAGTTTAGCGCCGAGTGCCCTGTTTTACCGCAGATTTGGCAGACGGGCCTCTGTCTTTGATTTGAACTCTGTGGGTTTGCGGTGGATTGCGGTGTCTGTCGTGTGTTCGAGGTCCGTCCGCGATTCTTGTTGAATCTTCCTCTGTTGTAAGTGTTTCGGTTTGACATAAGAGCCACCGAATCCGTCTGATGGAGAGTTTCTTTAGCTTGTTCTTGGCGAAGATTGATCTCCTCGCTACATAAAAGAGAATAAAGAACATCTAAACTAATTGGATTTAGAGATGTTCGAATGGATGTCTTGAACGCATTGTACTGAGATGGAAGTCCATTTAAGATGTATAGGACAACATCCTCGGTATCAATCGTGGATCCGGCGGCGGCAATGCTATCTACAAGAATCTTGATCTGTGCCAAGTACTGTTGCATGGAGCTATCTTTCATTTGTATTTGATGCAGCTCGTTCTTGAGCTGGATCACACGAGATCGATTTGTTGGTTGGAGGCGTTTCTCGAGAGTGATCCAGACCTCATGCGAGGATTTCAGATTGATGACGTACGGTAAAATGGAGGCGGAGATAGTGGAAAAGAGTGCGGATGAGAGATTCTGATCGATGATCTTCCATTGCTTGTGCTCGGTAATGGAGCTTTCTGGTGGACAGACTTCTTGCCCGGAGAGATAATCGGAGAAGCCATTTGCAGAGAAATTTTGATGAATCTGCAGTCTCCATATTGCGTAATTCTCGCTGGTGAGAGAAATGGGAACCAAGCTTTTAAGATTCGAGATGAGAAATTTCAGTTGAGGTGGAATGATGAAGACGGCGGAAGGAGCAGCGGAGGATGTATTGGAGCGAATCGAGACCTCTGATCCTTGATCTGCCATGAGGATTCGTTGCTGCAGAGCTTTCTTGCTCTGATACCATAAAGAAGTTCTTGATTAGAACTTCCGGACAAAACAGAGAAAGTGAAATGGATGTAACATGAATGAAGTAATATTTCTTATTAACCGAAATGTTTTACAGAGACTACTATATATAGAAACTGAGATACAAGAGTGTAGCCAATCTTGAATTGGCCGTACAATTCTTTAACAGCTATATGCTGACGTGGACAAGTACTTTAACACATATGACCAATACATATTAGCACATGGCTAATATATAATTTTTTATATTATTTTATATTAACTGTGTATTAGTTGTGTATGGACTGTGTATTTATGCAGTCAATACACAGCTAATATGTATTTATACATAATAATATAAAAACTATACATTGGCCACATATTCACATTTGATTGGAGTCCGGATATAGGCTTCGTTTGGGACAACTTTTTTTTTTTGCTTTCTAAAACAGAGATTTAGTACAAAAATAAAAAAATTTATACTAAAACTCCATTTTAGAAAACAATAAAAAAGCCGTCCCAAAAGAAACCATAAACTCTACATTCGGACTTCGCACGTAATAATTTTTCCCTAAACCCTTATTCCTAAATTTGTGAGTAAGTGAAATTCGGCTCGTATGTCCTCCATTTAGAACAAGAAAAAGTAATTGGGCTTTAATATAAGGCTTTATTGGGCTTACTAGGGCTTTCAGGTCCATGGGCAGGAAAGCTTAGTGTGGGTAAGTGAAATGAGCCGAATGTGACAAAAAAGGAAAAAATAAAATAAAAATGTAAGGATATTTTATCCAAGTTAAATCCTTGCCTTAGACTTAAGCTTGAGAGTAATATTCTTGTGTGATATCTTAGTCCTCATTAGTGGACAATCCTCCTTCATTCATGTTTGTTTTAAGCTAAAACAAAACTTTCATATTTATGTTTTTACATAATGTATTTAAATTCTTATATAATATCCATATTTGATTTGTCTAAGTTAATTGAACAAATAATTAAACGAGCTAATAAAGAAGCTAAAAATTCATATATTAATAAATAATTTTATAAATATGAATGTGCAAGCAATTCAATAAATCTAAACTTAAGGATCCAAGTACTTGACATAAATTAAGTAAAATAATAAATAAGTCAAAAAAAGCTGTATGTAATATATATTTGTATTATTTAATATAATTATAATATTTATATAGTTATTTTGTTCTGAAGTATTCATGATGGCAGAGATAAAGAGTTTTATATATATTTTATACAAATATTCAATACACACAGATAAAAGAGTAGTTACAAGCAACACTATAATTTTACATGAAAAGCCTAGATAGAGAAAAAAAATGGCTTGGTCCAATAGAAATGATTCTCCTAGTATTTGCCATCAGTCACAAAGGATGCCCTTCCCTATAATTGAGGAAGGTGTTGATACAATATAATGTGCATGAAATGCATAGAACATATTATGTGGTGAAGAAAGTTAGAAGAGTCTTGTAAAATGAGAGTTATCTTCAAAAGATTTTTTGATGTATGTTCAATTGTGCTTCTTTAAAGAGAGGAGACCTAAGGCTTAGAAGACTATTATAAATATTGGCGTTGATGATGAGAGTCAAGGACGTCTATCAAACTTGTGAGAGAAAACATACGTTGATGTTGGTGATGATGAAGCAGTGATAATGGTCAGAAGAATGTAATGTGATGACAGTGGTTGGGAGAATTTGGTTGAGTGATGATGGTTGGAGTATCGTGGTTAAGTGAAGTAGGATAAAGATCTATACTCAACATGATGGTTCAAGGATCATAATGGTTAGACAAAGGTGGTTGGAGAAATATAGTTGAGTGATGGTAGTTGGAAGACTATAGTCAAACAATGGTGGTTAGAACATCATAATGGAGTAATGCTAGTCAAAGAAACATAGTCAAATAATGGTGGTCAAATGATCATAATTGGGCGATGGTAATTAATGAACCTTAGTCGAGGTATGATGGTTGGAGGACTATAGCTAGATTATGTTGAGTAGAGGACTGTAGTTGAGCAACGGTGATTAGAGGATCATAGTTGACTGGTGGTTGTCGAAGGACCTTAGTCATGCGATTGTGTTCAAGCGACCATAGTTGGACAATGAAGGTCGAATGTTCTTAATTATCAATAATGATTTGAGAATTATAATAAGGAAAAGATGGTTAAGGATTATAATCGAGTGATGGTGATATGAGGATCTTAGTTGGATAATGCTAGTCGATACATCATAGTCACATGATTGTAGTTGGAGGATCACAATAGCATGATAATAATTAAAGGATCATAGTCATATAATAAAGATTAGAGGATCATAATTGAGTGATGGTAGTTAGTGATCGTAGTTAAAAAAAAATAATAATGATCTGAATATTATATACCTGAGATGATGGTTAGAGGATCATTATTGAGCGATGGTGGTTAGAGGCCAATAAGTGGTCAAAATACCATAGTTGGGTGACGATTGACAAAGAATAATAGTCGAGTAATGATGATTGAAGAATCATGCGATGTTGGCTGAAGGATTTTAATTAGGTAATGGTTGTCAAAGAATCATAGTTTGACATTAGTAGTTAGAGGACTATAATTGAACAATGTTGGTCAAATAATTCTAATCAAGTGATAGTGGTTAGAAGATCATTGGTGTGTGATGTTTGTTAACGGATTATAGTCAGTTAATAGTAGTTGGAGAATCATCATCATACGAAGGTGGTCAGAGAATCATAGTTGAAATATAATGTGATGTGTGTAAGAGAACCATAATTAAGATATAATGGTCAAAGCACCATAGTAGGGGGATGGTGGTTAGATGATTACAATTAGGTGATGGTGATCAGATAACAATAGTTAGATGATAATGATCAGATGCTCATAATTGGGTGATGACAGATAGAGATAATGATTGAAGGACCATAGCCTGTTGATGGTGGTTGGAGGATCATAGTTGGGAGTTAGAGGGTGATGGTTCGTAAGTAATTGACAAACGACTATAGTTGAAAAATAATATTCTAATGATGATAGTCGAATGACAATGGTCTAATAGTTGAGCTCTCTACAATTTTAAGTTAAGTATCAAGCTCAAGCTTCATCTCTCATCTCCCCTATATGTAGAGATTAAGGGTCTACTTACAGTTTTCTATGAGTAACATTTTCATAATTTAGCCATATTTTCACAAAACTTCATTTTGACAGCTCATATTGATCCCCTATAGGGTGTAAGTGAGTCGAGTCGGCTCGCGAGCTAGCTCGAGCTTGACTCGTTTATGGTTTTACGAGTCGAGCTTATCAAGCTCTCGAGTTTAGCTAGAGTTCGAGCTTGATGAGGCTCAACTCGTGAGCTCATGAGCTGGCTCGAATAATTATTAATATTTTTTTAAAATAAATTTATTTTATTTATTAAATTTAAATATTTAAAAAATTAATATCAAATGCTAAACATATTTGTTAAATTTAAATATTTTTAAATCCTATCTAAATTTTAAAAATTCCGCCGATATTCGCGAGCCGGCTCGAGCTTGTTTACAATGGGATGAGCTCGCCTTTTGAGCTCGAGTTTGAGCCGACTATATATCTGACGAGCCAAGCTTGATAAGGACACTTCTCCACTCATTTACACCCCTAATTAATCCCCTCAACCATAAACCATTCTTTCAATATTTAAAAGGCTTAATGATATCAGAATTAAGTGATCTTGAGCTCTCAGACTAAGATGCTCGATATAATGATAGGGATGGAAGATTTGGGGCCATAATCTCACAACACTCCAATTATGCTTTTATTTTTTATGGATCCATCTCACTGACACATTCAATTTGACTATAAGTTTGTTAAAAGTGTAGTTTGAATTGTCTTGAATTAATTTGGGATTTTCCAACCCAAAGTTTGCATCAAGATACGTGTCGGATCAAATAAAATTTTTATGCCCGAGTTGCCGCCCATTTTGATATCAAATCTTATGTCATCCAAAAATATATATTAAATCATGAAAAAAAAAATTGAGCATAAAATTCTAATTTAAAAAAAAAATTGCGAGGCTCTCTATATATTCATGTGAATCTCCCATCGAGGATTTAAATTTAGTAAAATCTCTCTGCATTTTATTTTAGCTTTTTATGAAGTTGGCACTATGATGGAGAAAAAAATTAATGTGACGTTTTGTTAAAAAAAAATTATCTCAAAACTGTTTAAAATTAATGTAGAAGCTCTGTTGAGCTTTAAAATTATCAAAATTGAATCTAAAATATCAACATCATCGATGCCCTTCACCGACCACCGTCAATACCACTAATGTAGAGCAATATGAACATCCACAATCAACAGTTTGTATTATAAATAGTTCTCGCTCAAAACTAAACAAATTTATTTTATGTCGAAAATGAATTAAAATGATTTACACAACATTTAAAATATTTCAAAACCTTTATATTTGAAATAATTTAAGCCCATTTTACTTCCAATCAAACAACCCTTAAAAGTAAACCAAATGCAATATATAATTTTGAAGTATTTGAAATTATCATCTAGTTCATTATTGAGTATTTAGAATTCTTTCAATTTGGGTGATTTTCAAATAAACTAGAATTTCATGGCATGCCACCGACCGCCGCTGCCATCCGCCTCCATTGCAGGCTTTCGCCACCGCCGACTGTCAACCGCTGTCACCACAGTCCGCCACCGTCACTGCCACCGTCGACCGCTGCCCCACCGCCCTCCTTTGCAATGATGAATTTTTTATTATTTTTTAATGATTTTTAGTTGTCGGCACTCTTTCGTGATTTGGCCGACGACAAAATAAAATAATCATATTACTTGGCACCAGCTAAAGCATATCAATGACTCCAAAAAGACCCATACGTAATCTCAGAATAATATAATCGACGTAAAGCAATGTGAATATTCTAATGTGTCAAATACAACAAATTTCTGCACACTAATTTGTCTTTGCAATTGCTCACAGAGATACAGTATCCACAACAGTTAAGAACTTTTTGAAAATATTCTGACAAAATAGTACATTTTAAAACACAGGAAATATTGCCTGCATTAACCTTTTTTTTTTTTATTCTGGTCTCCTTGGGAAACATTACTGGTCTCAAGATAGAATATGGGTTTTATGATTTAAGCTTTATTTAGAAATATTTTTTTTATTACTTCTTACAATAATTTTTTATATAAAAATTAAAAATTATTTTAAAAATAAATAAGAAAATCATCTCAAACAAAACTTTAGACTTTGCTTGGATAGCTTTTGGTTCATATTTTTTGTTATTTAAAAAAAATCTTTATGATAAAAAGTTGTACAAAATTAGGGGTGTCAATTTCGGGTCACGGGTCGGGTTTGGGTCGAACCCAAAACTGACCCAGCACAATCAGGTTTTCAGGTAAAAAACGGGTTTATTTCCTCTTTTTCGGGTCAAAAAAGGGTCAATCTCGGGTTGTTGTGTCAAAATCGGGTTTTCGGGTAAAAAACGTGTCAATTTCGGGTTAAAGGGTTAACCCGAACCCGACCCGATTTTTGAAACAGGTCAAAATGTTGAACCCAAACCCGACCCGTTTCGGGTTCGGGTTGACCCCAACCCGAAATTTTCGGGTCGGGTTTGAGTCGGATTTTCGGGTCGTGTCAAATATTAACACCCCTATACAAAATAGTAAAATAACTATCACAAATGAAAGCTTAAGCTTACATTATAGATAATAATGAATTTGTTAATTAAATAAAAAAAATAGTCTCACTATTTGATACTTACAATTATTAAAAAGTTCATAATAGATCATTATCCAATACACTCGAAATCACATGGTAGAATGTTTCTAAAACTCATTTAAATCACATTTTATTTCATAACTTTTCATACAAATATCAAAATTGAAATAAAAAATAGGATATTAGGAGCTTACCTAGAGTAGAACAATTATCTTAATTGGCCTAATAAATGAATTTGACTCAATGGCCTCAAACTTCTTTCTCTTTTTTCTTCTCTGATAAGCTAATGGGGTGAGGGGTTATCAAGAATGGATTTAAATTTTAATATATAAAAAACTTATTGTAATGGTCAACATTACAGTGCTCCGCCTGAATATTCTAGATGAATCATATAACCTAAATAATATGCTTCATGCATAGTGTTCGTTCTCAAATTTCCACTAGCATGGATCCACAATCTACTGTCACAAAACATTGTACCTTGATCATCAACTTGCATCATATTTTTTCTTAGCTTCAATAATTCTTTCTTGTAATGAAGGTTGAACAATCATTTAAGAGAAAACTCCTACTTTCACTTCAGATCAACATACAACTTTCAATTCCAACTTTTCCAACTCACAGATCAAAGCTTGCTCAAAGATTATCATACAAGATGTTTTCCCTATAGACTTTCTGCTCAAAGCATCAGTAATCACATTTGTCTTGTCAGGTTGATCTATGACATTTAGATCATAATCCTTGATCAATTATAATCATCTTCTCTCTATTAGGTTCAACTTCTTCTAAATAACGATATACTTCGAACTCTTGTGGTCAGATAGATCTTACTCTTTATTCCATACATATAATTTCTCCATATATTCAAACCAAACATAATCACCGCTAACTCTAAATCATGAGAATGATAGTTCTTCTCATGTGGCTTCAACTGCTAGGAAGCTTAAGTAATTACATTCTCATTTAGATGCAATAAACAGCCCAAGCCTTTGAAAGAATCATCATTTTACACTTAGAAACCTTTAACGCTAGACATAATAGTCAGCACAGAGGCTAACACTAAACACTCCAACTTGAAAACTAGCTTCACATTTTGGGGTCCAGCCAAATAGCATGACCTTATGAGTCGGTCTAATCAAAGGGATTGCAATTTGTGAAAGCAACCCTAGACATGACTCTTGCATCTATTGTCTGGCAGGCGACAACACAAATTAAAACAACTCCTGAACATCTCGGTAAACTCTTCCAAAAAATTTTATGCATTTGGTTTACCCTGAATTTCTCATTCTGTTGACCCTACCACCAGCGCTGAGCCTCTCTATCAAATAAAAATAATATTAATGACACCTTTTCCTTAGGACATTATATGCTATCAAATGACTTCTCTAACCTCATCAGCTAGCCTTCAGCCACATGAAGTTCCACTGGCCACCGTACTCCTGAACGTCTCGGTAAGCTCTTCCAAAAAATTTTATGCATTTGGTTTACGCTGAATTTCTCATTTTGTTGGCCCTACCACCAACGCTGAGCCTCTCTATCAAATAAAAATAATGTTAATGGCACCTTTTACTTAAGACATTGCATGCTATCAAATGACTTTTCTAACCTCATCAGCAAGTCTTCAGCCACCTGAAGTTCCACTGGCCACCGTACTCTAAGCCTCCCCATCCCCCACCCCCCCCCCCCCCCATAAGCTGAGATACTAAGTTAGCAAGTTGCATTATAGAGTTGGAATTCATTGCCCCCAACATAATAATTTGTATGTTTCCAGCTCTATTAGTACTCTGTCCATCATTTATCTTTGAGCCTAAGAGGGCCATTATCAACAATACTTTTTATCTAAAATGAAAACATAATGTTCAACACCACAATAATGTAACTCCTTAATTATACAAAAAATAATGCAAATCTATGTGATTTCTATCTTATTGAATTATATGTCTTTTCTTATGATTTTGGTTACAATTTAATTTTTCCAAACATTTGCTCTAATAACACTTCTATCATGCTCCAAAACCTAATGAAAGAATTAAAACTTGAACCTAACTATCTCATCCACAATATCGAATATACCATAATTAGCTAAATAATCCAAAATAATTAAATGATATAGAGAATCATCCCAATTTCATTTCAAAAAGAATTATGCACGATTAATCCCATACAAACTCATTTTATACATCAAAGCATAAAAACTAGACTAACAAAATACCTCATAGTTAAGCTAGCTTCTGACAATCCTGCCCTTATCAACCCCTACTCAGCTAGAATTTTCTCTTTTCTTGAAATTTCATAAAACATACATAGTGAGCATTCACATGCTCAATAGGCTTATCCAAGTCCTATTATAGAAATCAAGTCCCCATTTGCAATTATTAAACAAAAAAAGTTTCATACTATTCAGATGGAAGGTACCATTAATATAGAAATTAACTTTAACATTTATAAAACATAAATATTATGTTGACCTATATAAGAAATGTAATAACATGTATTTTGACCCAGCCAAATTGTTTTTTTTTTTTTTTTTTTGGAAAAACTATATAACTACAAATTGGAAACCGTTTTTGCCATAGCATTGAGATTGTGGTATTTTAATCACACAATTTTTTCATAATTTTTAGGCACCAATAAAAATTATTAAGAAATTGGTATCTGTCCGTACAAGTGATGATTTTATGACCGTTAAATGTCCGTTTTACAAATCAATTTTATAAATATTTTTTAAATAATTTTTTTTTTAATTTTATGGATATTTTTTGGTAATTTTTTAAGTCCTAAAATAATTTATTTGAATTTTATAATGAAAGAAATTGATTAAATTAATAATATAATATTAAATTATCATTTCAATAAAATATCCCAAGTCACTGATCAAAAAAATTATTAAATCCTTTTTCTCTTCTCAAATTCAGCTAACAGAGAATTGTTTGAAAATTATGAGAGAAACGTGAGGACAGAGAAAAGGAAATCTTGGATTTGAAGGCTGTGGAGCAATTTTCGTTAGTCAGGCCAGTTGGGAGAATTGCTCGTCTCGTCGTAAGGAACATTTATCATATTTGTGATTTTAAAGATTTTTGTGTTTTTGATATTTTTTCTATCAAATTTATGTTTCCGTTGCCAAAAAACGAGAATAATTTTATATTAGTAAAAGTTTCACCGTGCAGCTTTTTATATGTTATAGAAATTGAAATTATGCACGTTTTGATTATTTATTTGAGATATTTGATAGGAAACACTTGGATTTCCAAGTGTTTCTCACCAACACCCAGCAGATCTAGGAGAAAAACTGCTGTCCACAGCAGAAAATCAGCCCAAAAACAGTGAAATCTGAGAGAAATAGGGAGAAATCCTTGGAAAAACATAGAAACGATTGTATTCCACTAGTAGACAAACAAAACCAAAGCAAGATACAATGTTCTTCAATTCGAGAGGAAGAACAACTCTCCAACAATCTCCGGCAACGCCAAGAGCCCAAGCAAGAAAACCTAGAAGACAAAACTCATTCAAAATCAAGATGAAACCCTAATCCCCTCATAACTTCCTATTAATACAATCTAATTCAAATTAAAAGCAAAAGGACTACTCTACCCTTCCTTCTCCCTCCAAAAATACTTAACCCATGTTTGAATTGCAAGTGGACCCCACTCCCTGGCTCCCTCTCTCTTCCGCCCGGCTCTGTGTACGCTGTCTGTAGAACTGGACCGACTGAGCCGGTCCAGGTTGAGCCGGTCCAAGCTGGACCGGCATAACATTACCCCCCTCCCAAAGTACCACCTTGTTCTCAAGGTGGAAGGCAGGAAACTGCACTGCAATCCTCTCCAATGGCTCCCATGTGGCCTCATAATCTGGGAGGCCGCTCCACCTAATTTTCACTTCCTTTTCCCCCTTTTCATTGATGCGCACTCCTTCTACCTCTAGAGGCTCCAGTGTCACTTTCATGTCTTCCCTCAATGTGCTGGGCAGCTCTGGGCTTACTGCATGCTCCCCCACTGTTGACCTCGATTTTGCCCAGATTTGGGCCCGAACAGTTGACTTGGTCAAATTGACCAAGCCAGACCCTATGGCCCTCCCCACTGGGTTCAGTGGGCCAAGTCGAGTCTGTCGAGCCCGAGCTTGGACCTTGGGTCAACCCAGTTGACCAAGTCAACTAGGGTTGACCACTTAACCCCTTTTGAGCTTCAAATCAAAATCAAACTCATCCAAACTCACTCATGGCTCAACCCATTGATTCCCCTGACTTTCTTGACTGGTTTGACCAAGTCAATCGTTGACTTGGTCAAACCAAGTCTTTAATAGGTTAAAATAACCTATTTAGGGCTCATTAAACCCCCATTAATGGATTTAATTGCTCATGAACGTTTTTAAACTCAAAATCCCGCCCAAATCACTTGATCTGGCCTGGTAATGGACGGAGGATCAAATCGTGGCCGTTGAGATTCAATTCAAACCTTTAAATAGTGATTTTAGGGTTCCAATTAAAGGATCTTGCAATCTATTCCCCCTAAGCCCGAGATTTTTCGTGGAGAGCTTTAGAGAACCCTCCTCTGCACTTTCCAAGTAGATCCCAACGAAACCCAGCCGCCTCCGGCGATCCTCCGGCGACCCGAAGGCTTGGACGGTCAAAGTTTCGATCCACTCGATCCGGAGCTCGTTTGATCGAGGATTCAAGAGGAGAAACTTACGAGGACAGTCTACAAGCTCAACCGTGTCAAAATCTCGGAGAACCCACGGTGAAATCTCCTTAAAACTCTTAGAATAGCCTACACCCCATAGATCTAAATAGCTTTTTGAAAAGCTCGTTTTAATCCAAATCAAATCTCCCCCATGATTTCTGCTCATCCCTAGAGTACGTGTTTAAAATTTTGTGCAATTTCGTCCACCCAATCGAGAGAACGAGACGATTTTCTTTTTAGGGTTTCGGTTCCCTGTGCATGCGCAGAGGAAGATGAAGTTTCTGTTCATCGTACTGTACGAATTGGTTCGTACCGTACGATATAGTCGTACTGTACGAATTTTTTTCGTACAGTATGATCTGTTATAATAAGAAAGAATAAAAACACTTTTTTTCTGTGTTTTATCTTTCTGTTCATCGTACTGTACGAATTTATTTCGTACAGTACGATCTAGTGTGACAGAAAACTTTGAAATTACATAACTTTGTCGTTTTAAGCCCGCTGTCGACGCACAGCATCTTATTTTGGATGTACTTTGAATTCTGCATTGTTTAAAACTATTTTCAGATAAAAATTATATTTATATTTTCTGTTATTTCAAAAATAGTAAAACTGCTGTATTTTAAAATATTGCTTTATTATTTTTAAACTTGTAAAATCCGTATCTAATTCGTTTTAGAACGGATTTTGACGTATAACCCCTTGAATTTTTCAGAAAATTGCCTAATTTATTTTAAAATTATTTTTAGGACCTAACTCTTGTTGTTTGGATAAGAGTTCTATTTTAAATTGCTATTTTAAGTATTCTTTTTATCTAATTAAATATTTATTACTATTATTATTTTAAAATAAAAAATATATATATACATTTTCAAACTATTTTGAAACCTCGATTGGGTGGTCAGCGAGTTTCCCTATACTTATGTATTATGAATTGAATTATTTTCAATTATTTTATTTTACAAAAAAAATATATTTATATACTACAAGTATTTTTTTAAAATTATTTTAAAGCTACTTATACCTAAATCCTAACTTTGGGAGACCTGCTATCGTATGAAATTTTAGACATGGATCTTATGTGTGAAGAGCAATCATGGGGGATTGGGTTAGTGAATGGTTGAGTCCCAACCATTCACTAATCCTTCCTTTAGGTGTCTGTCTTCTTTTTATTTTTCGTAGATTGCATGTATAGGATTGCACCACGAGCACTTAGCCTAGGCTCTCCTAGATCTAAGGACATGGTGTGTTTATTTCATTTTTGTACTCCCATGCATTTATTACCTTGAGGGTTAGCTAAAACTTCGATTCAAACCCATATAACGTAGTGACACCCTAAGGACAATAATTAAGGACTTGTCTAGCGAACTTAGAAGTTTTCTAGGAGCTAGGATAGATCCCTGATTGACATGAAAACCTCCACACTTAAACTTAGTGACATCTGAAACATCCCTGAATTTTCTAGAAATTTTTAGGAGCTTTTAAAGCCCTTAGCTAACTAACCCTAATTAACTGGTTAATTAAGGCCCCGAGATCTTCCGGAAAATACAATAAATACATATTAGGTCAGAAAATTACCCATAATACCCCAAACTGACCAGAATCTGATCCTTGACCTTAGATAAATAGGGCTTCCTAGTTTGACTCTAGGTTGACCCATAATTTGACCATAGGTGGAAATTACCATTTTGCTCCTAATAATTCATTAAAAATTATTAAAAATTCCAAATCTCCTCCAAACACTTGGAAACACTTTCTCTGATCATTCCTGACCTTTGGGAGTGATTCCAATCAGTTTGGAGTTGATTTGGATCAAAACAGTAAAAAAGGCCCTTCCTTAGTTAATTTAGAAATTCCCATTAATTACCCCGACCTTTAGAAATCCATAACTAATTGTAGAAAACTCCAAATTAGGTAAACTCACTTGCATTAGACTCTAATTAGGGCCTAGTATTTATTAAAAATTTTAGATTTTCAGAAACTGGCCCAGATTAGAAAGTCAACTTTTTGGTCAACCCTAGTCTATAGGATAGGGCCCGAAACTTAGAAAATTCATAACTTTGCCTAGAAAACTCCGATTTCAGTCTACTACCTGTCTAACTACTCGTATTAAGGTCTAGTATTTTCCTAAGATGTTAGAGATCTCAGACTTAGCCTTTTTCCCATAGTGACTTTTTGGCCCCTTAGCTTAATACCTAGGAGGACCCGGAACTTTCCAAAATTGGCTAATGCAATTTGAACTTCAAATATGAATATTCCAACCCCTTAAAATTGATCAACAAACTGAAATAATTAAAATGGACCCTAATTCACTAATATTTGAATTTTAACAAAATTCCCTTTTCAGACCCCCCCACAAACCTGAACTCTAGCTAACTTTAACTAACTATCCTACTTAGGATCTATCCAAACCACACTAGCCTTACACACACATAGAATTGTTTGCTAGGGCACCACTTCTAGAGCTAGGTTAGGCCGCTAGGATTTACTTTTCTGCTGTGTGCCGGAGCTTTCCGTGGATTTCATTGCATGTTGTTTGAAATTGTTGGTGTGTTTGCTTACTTTTTCTGTACTCTGTGATGTGATGAGCGTTAGACTTACCCATAGGTTAGGAGCGCTATATATATATATTGTTCTTCCGTGCAGGTGGCCATGCTCAAGCTAATAAAAGGGGGGGAGCAATATCATGATTTATAACAATGTTTTATGCAGGTGCTTGCTCAGCTCCCCCTAAAATGAAATGAGGGCTAAAATTATTAAATTATTATAACTGCTACAGATGGAGCTGCTTAGCCCTCAAAATTAAGAGCATGGCTTGGCACAGGGTCAATGGTGTTAGCACTTTTATTTTCATATAAAACTGCTTGGGATGATTATTAGGATAACCTTGCAGGGACTTTAGAATTTTTCTGCTTTTCAATTAATGTAAAATTTTGTAATAATAGTTAAGAGTTGTGAAAACAACCTTGAGTTGGGATATTCTTATCCGACTCGGATTCCAAAAGAAGAAGGCATCCCTAAAGGAGAGAGTCTTCTTCCATTTGGAAGATCGAGTTGGATGGCTTTAGATATCCAAAGAGAAAAGGCAATGCTCCCTATCAAGGGGGAATTGTCTCTTCGTTTGGATATTCAAGCCACGACGGATCCAAGGAGTCCAAGGAGAAGATTTCGAAGGAGTCCAAGGAGGAGACCCGAGGAGTCCAAGGAGGAGATTTCTAAGGAGTCCAAGGAGAAGATATCCAGAAAGCTAAAGATTGAAGACCCAATATCCCACTCAAAGTTGTTGGCGTCTGTCATAGGCTTAGAAATCCGGGTTGTTGGTAGTGGTGCCCGGCCACTTTACTTTTCTGCATACCCTGGTTTGTAATTAAAGGGCAGTTGGCCTATGGACATTTACTTGATTAGTTTAATTTATATTGATGTGTTTACCTGATTGCGCAGTAGAAATTGCCTGCTTTTTCTAGGTTTGTTTCTTGCATGCCGCTTTTGTTTTCGCCTGGATTTTCGTCAGGCTCTTTAAGGACTATAAAAATTTTTCTACTCATAATTAACTCCTAAAACTCTAAGTTTAAATAATCTAGAAACTTAACGAACTTAGGAAACTGCCGGAACCGTCCGGGGTCGCATGCATATTACTGCATTCTTCTCTCCTTCTTATAAGACATCTCCCTGCCTGCGGGTAGAGTCCGGATAATCTGGCCTATGAGGATGAAGTGCCGAACCTAGGGAGACCCAGTCTTTTCAAAAAATTATTTTTATAAGCCTGTTTTTAAAAATTCTATAGCATTCATGAGCTGACATTTCAACTAGCATGCATTGCATTAGTAACCAACTAATTAAAATTTAATTGCATTAGCTAGGAGCATCTAACCCACATAAGTCCAGGACCACTTAGGAAATTCTCTAGATGTCGGTCCTATTTCCAAAGAACTGTACCACCCACCCATCTATCATAAATGACTTGACAGCATGGTTTTAAAGCGATTAGGTGGTTAGCTGGCTCCCCCAATCCAGGCCGGGATAAGTCCAGGTTTTGCATCGCATTAGCTAGGACACTGGTCTTAGTGTGTGTCGAACACTAAGTCCAAACTAGATTTAGGATTCGAGGCAACTACATTCGGTCTCGTAGTATGCCTTAAATGGTAGGTAGGTCCCTTCTTTTCAGGGACCCTAAATCCTACTTATCCGCGTCACAGGATGACGCCACCTCAATCTCTTCTCTCACATATGTGATCGAGTGCTTGATTTATTTTCTCCAGTTTTTGTTTAGTACCCTAGAGCCTCCAGATGCTGGTATGAGCCATGCATGTTGATTGAGCCTCTTTGAGACCTTTCTTTCCTTTGAGTAGGATTTCCTAGTCTATACCCTTGTGCTAATCCCAATTTGGAAAAGATAATGTATGATCCTTAATCGAGAGTCTTCTCGGGCTCCGGCCCGGGATGTAGTTAACCACGGGGGCTTGCGCCCGTGGGAAACTTGGCCCCGCAATCTACTTTACCCCACTCGATCTCTTGGATCGGGTGGGGGAAACCCGTGACTAGGTTGTGTATATTGCTACCCATCGGGGTGTGCTGGCGACAGCATCTATCCCCAATGGTCAGTCGTATGCGCGATCCAATCTGCCCTCCCATCGACCCGTTCGTGTCGAGCGCAGAGGCATACGATCGTTTTGTCCTACGGGATAGTGCGGCCATACTCTCTGCATTCGAACCCCCGCGAGCGGTGCTCCTTCGGAGGCCCACAGGTTTCTGGCGACCACGGTGGGACCAGTTTCTCTCTCCATCTTTGGATTATATATTATCTTTTCTTGTGTGCACTCCGGGATTGGTACTCCTTAGATTAGGTCCGTCCCACTCTTAGTTAGGGTCTTCCCTTAGTTAGGGTTTCTTTCCCTGTAGCTAGGGTTCCCCCTACTCTACCTCTTTCCAGCCTTATAGGCTATTCCGTTCCCTTACCAATTCCTATCAAGTCTCTATCAAATTCTTCACTCTTTCTTGATTTCTGAATCTAACTAACTCTTTGCAATTTCTTTCCTTGGCAGCAGTGCCATGGCCCGTTCAGCTCCTTCCGTTACCTTTGCTTTCGGTTCAGACGCGCGGGTGACTCTCCCTGAGTCCCTGCTTGCTAGTCCGCCAGTGGGAGGAATCACTTTTGGTTCCTTCACTGACTCGGCTTTCGTCACCCTTGGCGGGCCGACCCGGCGGAGGCTGCTGCATTCTCTCCTCCTCAGAGGAGAGGACGCGCAGCCATGCGCCCGTTTGGACGTCCTACTGCTCGACGCCCAGTCCGAGCACCACGTCCTGTTCCTGTTCTTGCGCAGCCAGTGCGCGCTGTGGCTAGGCGGCCAGTGCCTAGGCCACACCCTGTCCCCGTTCGTCCTGCGGTTAGGCATCCAGTGCCTGCCGCACCTGCTGCTCAGGTTGCCCCGGCCCCTCAGCGCCGACAGCCTGCTGCAGTAGTTCCACCTGTTCGTGCAGCGGTCAGGCGACCTGCGCCTACCGCTCCTGTTGCACAGGCTGCCCCGGCCCCTCAGCGCCGGCAGCCTGTTGCTGTTGTTACTCTGACTGTTCTGGCGGAAGTACCTCGCGTTCGAGTTGCCCCTCCCGCTTCCACTAGGAAGAGGGGTGCCCAGACCGAGGTGCCTTCGCCCTCTTCTGGTCGGGTCTCTGTTTTCGCTCGGCTTTCTCACCCCGAGGCTGCCGGGCAGACCCCGACACTTCCAGTCGTTCCTGTCCCCCCTGCCACCCAGGCAGTGGGTTCAAATGTTCCCTCGACCTCCACCTCCGGCCTCGGGAGAAGGGCCCGGAGGAATAGGAACAGGAGGCTCCGTCTAGCTGCGTCAGAGGCAGAGAGGCAGCGGATGGCAGATGCAGTTGTTCACGACGAGTTAGTTCAGAGGCAGAGGAGAGTGGCTCCTAGGCAGCGGAGGCCACGTCCAGTTGTTGAGGCACCTACTCCTGAGGTGATGGTAGCCCCCGAGTTGGAGGCAGTTCAGGGAGGACGCTTCTCCCCACTGACGCATAGTGGAGATGAGGAGGATGTTGTCCGTATAGCGGCAGCTCCTCCTGTCGTCACTACTCTACCCCGAGCTAGGGTACCCAGGGACGCTGGTGTCCGAGCCCTCACCCAGAGGATTCGGAACATCGTCCGCTTAGCTCGTGGCAGAGGGCCCGTCAGTCGGGAGGGCTTACTCCGTCAGATTTCTCGGGCTACCTTTCAGTTACGACGACAGACTGCGAGGAGACTCTACAGTTGGCAGAGGGGGGAGACACCCCAGCAGCCTGCAGCTCCAGTAGTCAGACCACCGGTAGTCACTCCAGCTGTAGGACGACGCCCACATCGTCGAGGACGGAGACAGCAGAAGGAGCCTACCCGACCTCAGATCAGTTCAGAGGTAGTAGCCCCGGAGCAGCCAGTTGCCAGTACAGTGCCCCGCCGTAGGAGGTGGGTTTGGAGACGTCGACAGGAGGACACCCCTGTCGACCCTATTCAGTTAGTTGAGTCAGCACCACTGGCAGAGACAGAGCAACCAGAGGAGGAGGTTGATCAGACGGATTTGGCAGTTCCTTCCAGGTCTGAGGCAGTCCCGATGGCAGTCGATGATGATTCAGTTTTAGCCCCAGACAGATCGCCAGTACGGATCGAGACAGATTTAGTACCCAGTACTTATAGGATCGGTTCTCCTATGAGCCCGTACATAGAGGCGATGCGACGAGCCTTTTTGGATGACGATGACACAATAGTTGATTCCGATGAGGAGGTGCTAGTTCACCGAATTTGTGTAGTTACCCGTAGAGGTCACTCGGATGAGAGAGAGCCCGAGGACCAGGACGAGCAGGGAGAGCCCGAGGTGGGTGGATCTCCCAGATCAGTTGATACAGATGCTACAGTACTGAGTCTTCAGGCACAGATGGCGGAGATGGCCAGAGCCATGGCAGCCATGACGGCACAGTTGACAGCTTTGGGGGCGATGCCTCAGGTGACAGGTATAGCAGCTACCAGTACCTCCAGAGAGCAGCCAGTAGTACCACCTGCTGCAGTAGATCCCGTAGGAGTGGACAGGGTCCAGAGAGTAGCCCCAGCACCACCCCCAGTACTTCCTTACACTACTTCAGTTCAGAGTCAGCCAGTTCAGATGTCAGCAGGACAGATCCAGGACTTGATTGCCTAGAAGGTAGAGCAGGCCATTTCTTCTAGGAAGACTGGAGAGTCAGTCAGCAGGGGGCGTCCTTACCCGGTAGAGTACGAGCAGGAGCCTTACCCCCTTGGTTTCATCCCTCCTAGGTTCAGAGTTTTTGACGGGTTTGGGAACCCGAGGCAGCATATAGCCCAGTACCGAGCAATATGCTGCAATATAGGAGGGAGTGATCCACTGATGTTGAGATTGTTCGTCAGCAGCTTGGCGGGGGTGGCGTTTGCTTGGTACGCCGACCTCCCCAACGACTCAGTCAGGACTTTCGCAGAGTTGGAGCAGTTGTTTGTGCAGAGATTTGTCAGTACGGAGCACAGAGTTACAGTAGGAGAGCTAGTGGTGACCAGACAGCGTCCCAGAGAGAGTCTCACAGATTACATAGTCAGATGGAGAAATCTCAGTTTGCAGTGCGAGCCACAGTTACAGGAGCAGCATGCAGTTGAGATCTTGTTGAAGAACATAGATGGCCCGATAGCACCCTACCTTAAGGGATTTAGCATCAGAACCTTCCAGAAGTTACTCACGAAGGTCACTAGCCTACAGGACAGCATACCCGCTACAGTCCCTCCTAAGGTTGAGAGTCAGCCTTTGCGCAGACCTCAGCGGCAGGAGTTTTCAGGGGCACCTCCGCCCAGGAGAGGGGAGGTACACAGTACTCAGGGACCAGTGGATAAGGGCAAGAGGCCCTTAGGCAGTTCAGCACCCCCGCAGCAGCCACGCTCAGCTAGTCAGTCACACTCAGCTAGTCAGCCAGCAGCACAGCCTAGGATCTCCCGTAGGACTTCAGAGAGTCAGCAGTCCTTACAGGAGAAGCTTAGTAAGGAATATCCCTTTAAAAGGGAGAGTGTGAAGAAAATATTTAAATTCCTTACTAAGAAGAACATACTTACCTTTCCCAGCAGCAGTAGAGTGGAGGAGGAGGGTCAGACTGAGCACCCACTCTATTGCCCTTACCACAGATGCGTTGGGCATGTGTTAGAGGATTGTTTTGTGTTCAAGGATAAGGTTGAGAGGTTGATGGCCACAGGACAGATACACCTCCAAGGCAGCGACCTAGTGCAGCCCGGGGATAAGGGCCCTCAGACAGTTCAGATGGTTTCCAGCCCCAGCCACAGTCCCAACCAGAGTGACAGTCAGGGTAGTAGTGGCAGTTTACCCCAGAGTTCTGAGGAAGAGTGGCAGTTAGCACTCTCCAAGGAGACTTAGCAGATGATTGAGTAAGCTGTACAGAGTTTAGAGGCAGTTGAGATGAGGCCTCCCAAGGCCAAGTCGACAGTTGCCACTCCAGCTTCTTCGTTAGCACTAGTTTTGCTTTTCTTTATTCTGTTGTAGTGCTAGATGAGCACATTTTCTTTTTTACTTATATCTGTACTAGAAAAATATGTTAAAAAAAATGATTGTAACCTCAAAAGGGAAGACAGGCCCCCTTCCAACACTTGGGCTGGAGGACCTTGTTCTCCCTTATTTTGATGATTAATCAATAAAAAAAATGATAATTTGCAATTATGATTGACTCTTCTACCTCTTCTAGCTTTACTAGCTTTCTAGTGATGACTCATGAAAGAGTATGATCTCTCTATCTCATCTTAGGGGTGGAGAGATTTCTTCTTTTGAACTAAAATCTTTTTCAAATTGAAATTGGATTTAAAAGTGAAAATTTTCTTTACTATCTTGTGATTCTCTATCTCATAGATAACTATAGTATATTGATGCATAAAACTTCATAATTTTCTTAATCATGCTATTCATTCTTATCAGAGGATAGGATTTGTTTTGTAGATCATGCTTCCCTGTCCAAGAGAAGTAAGTCTTCTTCTCTTGTACTTGGAAGATGATCTTACAACTGAGAAATAGTTTTCTTTTAGAGATTTGGAAAAGGAAGCCAGTTACAAAAAATGAAAAGATGCGCAAAGCGCCAAAAGTGAAAGATACATAAAGTGTATCAAGTGATTGAAATTTGTGCAAAGCACATGAAAGTTGAGAAAGTGGCTCAAAGAGCCCAAAAGTTATAAGTAAATGGCTTCCCTTTCTAGTAAATTTCTAAATCTCAGAAAATCTATATCCTTTTGATATTTTTGATACTTGAGTCTGAAAATTATGATCTTGAAATCATCATTATACATTGATATCCTATAAGATATGGAAGTATATTCTCATACAAGAAAAAAAAGAAAATTAAATTTCTTTCTCTAATTTAAATTCCTTTTTGGATTAGATTTCAATTCAAGGGAGAAAAATACTCATATAAATGAGGCGTCATGATTTAGCTAGTATGAAGCTAGATGTGAGTTAATAAATTTAAATTGAGGTTCTTTTTAAGATTAGAGGGAGTTAAATACTGAAAACTCCTTTAGAATATGTGCTCTTTTATCACTTTTGACTGGGTCCACACCCTCCTATACTTGTTAGGATCGGTGATGTTGATCCTTTATTAGAAAGTGAATGGCTTCTTCCTATCAGTCCTGCTCTGATAGTTGAAGGCCCCAGTCCATTTATTTGAGATGAATGTGATAGGAAATGTCTAAATCATTGATTTAGATCATTTAGAGATGTGATACTGGGTCCACACCCTCCTGCGTTTGTTAGGTTTGGTGATGTTGATCCTCTACTTGAATGAGATTCTCTTGTTCCTATCAGTCCTGCTCTGATAGTTGAAGCCCCCCCCAGTCTATTCACATGAGTTGAATTTGATCGGGAATGTCGTAGTCTTTTTAGATTACACTCTTTTGAGAGAGGATATTGGGTCCATATCCACCTATGTTAGTTAGGTGGGGTGATATTGATCCTTTATCCCTATGAGATTCTCTTCTTCCTACAGTCTTGATCTGATAGATGTAGCACCCGGTCCATTCATATGGGTTGAATGTGATCAGGGATGCATGAGTCATTAGTTTAGACTCTTTTGGAGGTACGATACTGGGTCCACACCATCCTATGCTAGTCAGGTGTGGTAGTGTTGATCCTCTATCCTGATGTTGATCTTTGTTATTTCGATATGATTGTGCTCGTCAGCTGATTCAGATGATTTGAATGTGACCTAGATTAAAAAAAAAATGGGAAGCTCTTAGGAGGACAAAAAAAAAAAACCCGGTTGCCCTTGTCATAGGAGGAACCCGGTAAAACTCCCTAAGAGCTCAAATTCTCCAAAAATTTCTCTTTCTCCTCCCTTGAGAGTACTTTGACGATCTCTTCAAGGTTGAGTTCCCACTTAGTTGGTCGATGAGCTTATATGATTTTAAATGCATTTCTTCGTTAGTGATGTAGTACATTATGTTTTGAGATATAATCATCACTACTTTTTGGGCCTGGGTCTTTCTGAGAAGATATCGCCCCCGGCTGCTCTCTTTTGGCAGTCTACCCCCCATTCTGAATTACTCTGAGCTGCTAGAGTAGTCCTATGAATGTGGCAGTGTTATCTCTACTTCGCACAGGGTCCTACCTGATTATGGTAGATGTCGCCACTGTGATCTTATGATAATCATAGATCTCACTCATGATTATCGTACTAGGTGTCAGGAGTGCTCCCTTGTCACCTCAAAGTTATGCTGTGATGTAGTGCATCTGTTCTCAGGCGTTAGCACCATAGTTTCAGGAGCTCCGATTTTCCATTGGAAGACCGACTCCTTGGTTTCTTTCACCAGCTTACTTTAGCATTCGTTCCCTACTCTTAGCTGCTAGAGTAGCTCCGTGGATTTTGTTCGATTGTTGTCACTTCTCACAGGGTCCTACCCAATTAGGGGTAGGTGTTACCACTATGACCCTTCTAGTAATCATTAATTTTGATTACTATCCTCGATAGTGAGGATATCGCCTGACTACCTAGAGTTGTTTTCTTAGTTGTGGTATGGTACACCTATTCTCAGATGTTAGCACCACGACTTTAGGAGCTTTGATTCTCCAGTAGAAGATCAGCTCCTGAGTTTCTTTGCACCTCTACTCTCCACATCCATACTCTACTCCTAGCTGCTAGAGTAGCCCTATGGATGTTGTGTTGTTGCTTTTTCTCCCCACAGGGTCCTGCCCGATCAGGGTAGGTGTTACCACTGTGACCCTCTTGATGATTCTTCACTCTTATACATGATTACTATCCTCAGGTAGTGAGGGTGTCCACTTTACTACCTAGAGCTATTTTCCTTGAAGTGATGTGGTATACCTTGTCTCGGATATCAACATCACTACTTTGAGAACTTTGAGCTTCTAGAAGAAGATCAGTTCTCCTACTCCCTTTTGTGACCCATCCTACCATTCATACACTAAGCTCAGTCGCCTGATTGGTCTTATGAATGAGTTGAGGTCACTTTCACTTCCCACAGGGTCCCACTAGCTTGTGTGGGTGCTACCACTGTGAGATTTCTCCTACTCAGAGTTGTTGACCTAAGCAGCGGAGGTTCTCCCTCGCTGCTTTCGTTCTTTTCCTCTTACTCGGTGATATGAGATGTCGTGCTTTAGATGCCAATATCACCGCTTTCTTGAGCTTTTGATTCTCTAGTAGAGAGTCAGCTCATTCAGATACTTTTACCACTTGTTTCCCCATTGAGACCCCACTCCTAGCTGCCGGAGAGGTCCCTTGGATGTTTTGGTACCCTTCCCACGTCTTACAGGGTCCACATCAGTTAGTATGGGTTTACCCCTGTGGCCCCCTGGAGGGTTGTTTTTACTAGGCTTAGTCCTACTTACTGTAGTAGAGGTGCCCCCTCGCTACTTCAGTTCCTTTGACTCATTTGGAATGAGATTACCCCTTTGCGCTCTATACTGAGGGTGTATCTCTTCCAGCTTTGTTTGGAAGACATCACACTGATGTCTCCCCCCCCCCTTTTTTTTTTGTGTAGGGTTAGGGCTCTTTAAGAGATCTCGACGGCATTTGGATACTCATGGCCACGACGATTTGTCCTCTACCATGTGGTTACCAGAACGCTAGCTTGAGATTTCTTAAGTAACTCTACCCTTAAAATTTTTATATATACCTTTCCTTTCTTTCCCTTCTATCCTAGTGCAGGCATATGCGCCTGGTGGATATTAGGTTTCTGGTTGAGGGAGCCCAACAGAGTCCCTGGGAGGCATTCCTCACCACTCTTTCCTCTTCACATCATTGCTGGCATATGCGCCAGATGATTGTGTCGAGTGTTTTGTCTTTATTCTACTCTAGGCATATGCGCCAAGTAGAGACTCTGCCACCGGCACATACACCGGACAGAGATGACCTTTCGTTACCTTTTTATCCTAGTGCAGGCATATGCGCCTGGTGGATATTAGGTTTCTAGTTGAGAGAGCCCGAAAGAATCCCTGGGAGGCATTCCTCGCCACTCTTTCCTCTTCACATAATTGCTGGCATATGCGCCAGATAATTGTGTTGAGTGTTTTGTCTTTATTCTACTACAGGCATATGCGCCAAGTAGAGACTCTGCCACCGGCACATACACCGGGCAGAGGTGACCTTCTGTTACCTTTTATCCTAGTGCCGGCATATGCGCCGGGTGGATATTAGGTTTCTAGTTGAGAGAGCCCGACAGAGTCCCTGGGAGGCATTCCTCACCACTCTTTCCTCTTCACATAATTGCTGGCATATGCGCCAGATGATTGTGTTGAGTGTTTTGTCTTTATTCTACTATAGGCATATGCGCCAAGTAGAGACTCTGCCACCGGCACATACACCGGGCGGAGGTGACCTTTTGTTACCTTTTATCCTAGTGCCGGCATATGCGCCGGGTGGATATTAGGTTTCTAGTTGAGAGAGCCCGACAGAGTCCCTGGGAGGCATTCCTCACCACCCTTTCCTCTTCACATCATTGCTGGCATATGCGCCAGATGATTGTGTTGAGTGTTTTGTCTTTATTCTACTATAGGCATATGCGCCAAGTAGAGACTCTGCCACGGGCACATACACCGGGCAGAGGTGACCTTTCTTTCCCTTCTATCCTAGTGCAGGCATATGCGCCTGGTGGATATTAGGCTTTTCTAGTTGAGAGAGCCCGATAGAGCCCCTGGGAGGCTTTACTCAACACTTTTTCCTCCTCATATCATTGCAGGCATATGCGCCGAGTGATTATGTTGAGTGCTTTTTCTTTATCCTACTATAGGCATATGCGCCGGGTAGGGACTCTGCTACAGGAACATACACCGAGCAGAGGTGACTCTTTCCTCTCCACATCATTGCTGGCATATGCGCCAGATGATTGTGTTGAGTTTTCTTCCGTTACACTTCTTTTGGCATATGCGCCAAATAGAGACCCTACTGCAGGCACATACACCGGGCAGAGGTTTTCTTTTTCTTTTGTCCTACCGCAGGCATATGCGCCGAGGGGACATCGACTTACTTGGTAGAGAGAGCCTGACAGAGCACCTGGCAGGAACTCCTCGCCACTCTTTTTCCCTGAGTGTCTTGTTCCGATTAGGTAGACACTAGGCTTGTGATTCCTTTGTTTGCTGACCCGATTTGGTCAAGCAGATATTGAGTCACCCCGATCCACTGTCCTGAAATAGGCAGGAGGATATGGGACCCCTTTCACCTTCTATCCTGCGGATTCGATATAGTCAGACAGAGAAAAAGAAATCTTGGATTTGAAGGCTGTGGAGCAATTTTCGTTAGTCAGGCCAGTTGGGAGAATTGCTCGTCTCGTCGTAAGGAACATTAATCATATTTGTGATTTTAAAGATTTTTGTGTTTTTGATATTTTTTCTATCAAATTTATGTTTCTGTTGCCAAAAAACGAGAATAATTTTATATTAGTAAAAGTTTCACCGTGCAGCTTTTTATATGTTATAGAAATTGAAATTATGCACGTTTTGATTATTTATTTGAGATATTTGATAGGAAACACTTGGATTTCCAAGTGTTTCTCACCAACACCCAGCAGATCTAGGAGAAAAACTGCTGTCCACAGCAGAAAATCAGCCCAAAAACAGTGAAATCTGAGAGAAATAGGGAGAAATCCTTGGAAAACAATAGAAACGATTGTATTCCACTAGTAGACAAACAAAACCAAAGCAAGATACAATGTTCTTCAATTCGAGAGGAAGAACAACTCTCCAACAATCTCCGGCAACGCCAAGAGCCCAAGCAAGAAAACCTAGAAGACAAAACTCATTCAAAATCAAGATGAAATCCTAATCCCCTCATAACTTCCTATTAATAGAATCTAATTCAAATTAAAAGCAAAAGGACTACTCTACCCTTCCTTCTCCCTCCAAAAACACTTAACCCATGTTTGAATTGCAAGTGGACCCCACTCCCTGGCTCCCTCTCTCTTCCGCCCGGCTCTGTGTCCGCTGTCTGTAGAACTGGACCGACTGAGCCGGTCCAGGTTGAGCCGGTCCAAGCTGGACCGGCATAACATTACCCCCCTCCCAAAGTACCACCTTGTTCTCAAGGTGGAAGGCAGGAAACTGCACTGCAATCCTCTCCAATGGCTCCCATGTGGCCTCATAATCTGGGAGGCCGCTCCACCTAATTTTCACTTCCTTTTCCCCCTTTTCATTGATGCGCACTCCTACCTCTAGAGGCTCCAGTGTCACTTTCATGTCTTCCCTCAATGTGCTGGGCAGCTCTGGGCTTACTGCATGCTCCCCCACTGTTGACCTCGATTTTGCCCAGATTTGGGCCCGAACAGTTGACTTGGTCAAATTGACCAAGCCAGACCCTATGGCCCTCCCCACTGGGTTCAGTGGGCCAAGTCGAGTCTGTCGAGCCCGAGCTTGGACCTTGGGTCAACCCAGTTGACCAAGTCAACTAGGGTTGACCACTTAACCCCTTTTGAGCTTCAAATCAAAATCAAACTCATCCAAACTCACTCATGGCTCAACCCATTGATTCCCCTGACTTTCTTGACTGGTTTGACCAAGTCAATCGTTGACTTGGTCAAACCAAGTCTTTAATAGGTTAAAATAACCTATTTAGGGCTCATTAAACCCCCATTAAAGGATTTAATTGCTCATGAACATTTTTAAACTCCAAATCCCGCCCAAATCACTTGATCTGGCCTGGTGATGGACGGAGGATCAAATCGTGGCCGTTGAGATTCAATTCAAACCTTTAAATAGTGATTTTAGGGTTCCAATTAAAGGATCTTGCAATCTATTCCCCCTAAGCCCGAGATTTTTCGTGGAGAGCTTTAGAGAACCCTCCTCTGCACTTTCCAAGTAGATCCCGACGAAACCCAGCCGCCTCCGGCGATCCTCCGGCGACCCGAAGGCTTGGACGGTCAAAGTTTTGATCCACTCGATCCGGAGCTCGTTTGATCGAGGATTCAAGAGGAGAAACTTACGAGGACAGTCTACAAGCTCAACCGTGTCAAAATCTCGGAGAACCCACGGTGAAATCTCCTTAAAACTCTTAGAATAGCCTACACCCCATAGATCTAAATAGCTTTTTGAAAAGCTCGTTTTAATCCAAATCAAATCTCCCCCATGATTTCTGCTCATCCCTAGAGTACGTGTTTAAAATTTCGTGCAATTTCGTCCACCCAATCGAGAGAACGAGACGATTTTTCGTACAGTACGATCTGTTATAATAAGAAAGAATAAAAACACTTTTTTTTTCTGTGTTTTATCTTTCTGTTCATCGTACTGTACGAATTTATTTCGTACAGTACGATCTAGTGTGACAGAAAACTTTGAAATTACATAACTTTGTCGTTTTAAGCCCGCTGTCGACGCACAACACCTTATTTTGGATGTACTTTGAATTCTGCATTGTTTAAAACTATTTTCAGATAAAAATTATATTTATATTTTCTGTTATTTCAAAAACAGTAAAACTGCTGTATTTTAAAATATTGCTTTATTATTTTTAAACTTGTAAAATCCGTATCTAATTCGTTTTAGATCGGATTTTGACGTATAACCCCTTGAAATTTTCAGAAAATTGCCTACTTTATTTTAAAATTATTTTTAGGACCTAACTCTTGCTGTTTGGATAAGAGTTCTATTTTAAATTGCTATTTTAAGTATTCTTTTTATCTAATTAAATATTTATTACTATTATTATTTTAAAATAAAAAATATATATATACATTTTCAAACTATTTTGAAACCTCGATTGGGTGGTCAGCGAGTTTCCCTATACTTATGTATTATGAATTGAATTATTTTCAATTATTTTATTTTACAAAAAATATATTTATATCTACAAGTATTTTTTAAATTATTTTAAAGCTACTTATACCTAAATCCTAACTTTGGGAGACCTGCTATCGTATGAAATTTTAGACATGGATCTTATGTGTGAAGAACAATCATGGGGGATTGGGTTAGTGAATGGTTGAGTCCCAACCATTCACTAATCCTTCCTTTAGGTGTCTGTCTTTTTATTTTTCGTAGATTGCATGTATAGGATTGCACCACGAGCACTTAGCCTAGGCTCTCCTAGATCTAAGGACATGGTGTGTTTATTTCATTTTTGTACTCCCATGCATTTATTACCTTGAGGGTTAGCTAAAACTTCGATTCAAACCTATATAACGTAGTGACACCCTAAGGACAATAATTAAGGACTTGTCTAGCGAACTTAGAAGTTTTCTAGGAGCTATGATAGATCCCTGATTGACATGAAAACCTCCACACTTAAACTTAGTGACATCTGAAACATCCCTGAATTTTCTAGGAATTTTTAGGAGCTTTTAAAGCCCTTAGCTAACTAACCCTAATTAACTGGTTAATTAAGGCCCCGAGATCTTCCGGAAAATACAATAAATACATATTAGGTCAGAAAATTACCCATAATACCCCAAACTGACCAGAATCTGATCCTTGACCTTAGATAAATAGGGCTTCCTAGTTTGACTCTAGGTTGACCCATAATTTGACCATAGGTGGAAATTACCATTTTGCCCCTAATAATTCATTAAAAATTATTAAAAATTTCAAATCTCCTCCAAACACTTGGAAACACTTTCTCTGATCATTCCTGACCTTTGGGAGTGATTCCAATCAGTTTGGAGTTGATTTGGATCAAAACAGTAAAAAAGGCCCTTCCTTAGTTAATTTAGAAATTCCCATTAATTACCCCGACCTTTAGAAATCCATAACTAATTGTAGAAAACTCCAAATTAGGTAAACTCACTTGCATTAGACTCTAATTAGGGCCTAATATTTATTAAAAATTTTAGATTTCCAGAAACTGGCCCAGATTAGAAAGTCAACTTTTTGGTCAACCCTAGTCTATAGGATAGGGCCCGAAACTTAAAAAATTCATAACTTTGTCTAGAGAACTTCGATTTTAGTCTACTACCTGTCTAACTACTCGTATTAAGGTCTAGTATTTTCCTAAGATGTTAGAGATCTCAGACTTAGCCTTTTTCCCATAGTGACTTTTTGGCCCCTTAGCTTAATACCTAGGAGGACCCGGAACTTTCCAAAATTGGCTAATGCAATTTGAACTTCAAATATGAATATCCCAACCCCTTAAAATTGATCAACAAACTGAAATAATTAAAATGGACCCTAATTCACTAATATTTGAATTTTAACAAAATTCTCTTTTTAGACCCCCAACAAACCTGAACTCTAGCTAACTTTAACTAACTATCCTACTTAGGATCTATCCAAACCACACTAGCCTTACACACACATAGAATTGTTTGCTAGGGCACCACTTCTAGAGCTAGGTTAGGCCGATGGGATTTACTTTTCTGCTGTGTGCCGGAGCTTTCCGTGGATTTCATTGCATGTTGTTTGAAATTGTTGGTGTGTTTGCTTACTTTTTCTGTACTCTGTGATGTGATGAGCGTTAGACTTACCCATAGGTTAGGAGCGCTATATATATACTGTTCTTCCGTGCAGGTGGCCATGCTCAAGCTAATAAAAGGGGGAAGCAATATCATGATTTATAACAATGTTTTATGCAGGTGCTTGCTCAGCTCCCCCTAAAATAAAATGAGGGCTAAAATTATTAAATTATTATAACTGCTACAGATGGAGCTGCTTAGCCCTCAAAATTAAGAGCATGGCTTGGCACAGGGTCAATGGTGTTAGCACTTTTATTTTCATATAAACTGCTTGGGATGATTATTAGGATAACCTTGCAGGGACTTTAGAATTTTTCTGCTTTTCAATTAATGTAAAATTTTGTAATAATAGTTAAGAGTTGTGAAAACAACCTTGAGTTGGGATATTCTTATCCGACTCGGATTCCAAAAGAAGAAGGCATCCCTAAAGGGGAGAGTCTTCTTCCATTTGGAAGATCGAGTTGGATGACTTTAGATATCCAAAGAGAAAAGGCAATGCTCCCTATCAAGGGGGAATTGTCTCTCCGTTTGGATATTCAAGCTACGACGGATCCAAGGAGTCCAAGGAGAAGATTTCCAAGGAGTCCAAGGAGGAGACCCGAGGAGTCCAAGGAGGAGATTTCCAAGGAGTCCAAGGAGAAGATATCCAGAAAGCTAAAGATTGAAGACCCAATATCCCACTCAAAGTTGTTGGCGTCTGTCATAGGCTTAGAAATCCGGGTTGTTGGCAGTGGTGCCCGGCCACTTTACTTTTCTGCATACCCTGGGTTGTAATTAAAGGGCAGTTGGCCTATGGACATTTACTTGATTAGTTTGATTTATATTGATGTGTTTACCTGATTGCGCAGTAGAAATTGCCTGCTTTTTCTATGTTTGTTTCTTGCATGCCGCTTTTGTTTTCGCCTGGATTTTCGTTAGGCTCTTTAAGGACTATAAAAATTTTTCTACTCATAATTAACTCCTAAAACTCTAAGTTTTAAATAATCTAGAAACTTAACGAACTTAGGGAACTGCCGGAACCGTCCGGGGTCGCATGCATATTACTGCATTCTTCTCTCCTTCTTATAAGACATCTCCCTGCCTGCGGGTAGAGTCCGGATAATCTGGCTTATGAGGATGAAGTGCCGGACCTAGGGAGACCCAGTCTTTTCAAAAAATTATTTTTATAAGCCTGTTTTTAAAATTCTATAGCATTCATGAGCTGACATTTCAACTAGCATGCATTGCATTAGTAACCAACTAATTAAAATTTAATTGCATTAGCTTGGAACATCTAACCCACATAAGTCCAGGACCACTTAGGAAATTCTCTAGATGTCGGTCCTATTTCCAAAGAACTGTACCACCCACCCATCTATCATAAATGACTTGACAGCATAGTTTTAAAGCGATTAGGTGGTTAGCTGGCTCCCCCAATCCAGGCCGGGGTAAGTCCAGGTTTTGCATCGCATTAGCTAGGACAGTGGTCTTAGTGTGTGTCGAACACTAAGTCCAAACTAGATTTAGGATTCGAGGCAACTACATTCGGTCTCGTAGTATGCCTTAAATGGTAGGTAGGTCCCTTCTTTTCAGGGACCCTAAATCCTACTTATCCGCGTCACAGGATAACGCCACCTCCATCTCTTCTCTCACGCATGTGATCGAGTGCTTGATTTATTTTCTCCAGTTTTTGTTTAGTACCCTAGAGCCTCCAGATGCTGGTATGAGCCATGCATGTTGATTGAGCCTCTTTGAGACCTTTCTTTCCTTTGAGTAGGATTTCCTAGTCTATACCCTTGTGCTAATCCCAATTTGGAAAAGATAATGTATGATCCTTAATCGAGAGTCTTCTCGGGCTCCGGCCCGGGATGTAATTAACCACGGGGGCTTGCGCCCGTGGGAAACTTGGCCCCGCAATCTATTTTACCCCACTCGATCTCTTGGATCGGGTGGGGGAAACCCGTGACTAGGTCGTGTATATTGCTACCCATCGGGGTGTGCTGGCGACAGCATCTATCCCCAATGGTCAGTCGTATGCGCGATACAATCTGCCCTCCCATAGACCCATTCGTGTCGAGCGCAGAGGCCTACGATCGTTTTGTCCTACGGGATAGTGCGGCCGTACCCTCTGCATTCGAACCCCCGCGAGCGGTGCTCCTTCAGAGGCCCACACCCACCACTTTCCTCAACTATGATACATGAAAAACGGGGTGTATTCTGGCTGTTGGAGGAAGCCTCAATCTATATGCCACCTCCCCGATTTTCTCCTCCACTTCGAAAGGGCCAAAATATCTCGCTGCTAGCTTCTCATTTCTCCTTTGAGCTATAGTCCTCTGTCTGTATGGTCGGAGCTTCAAGTAGACCTTGTCTCCAACTCCAAACTGTATATCCCTCCTTTTACTGTCCGCCTGTTTCTTCATAATTTGTTGGGCTCTGAAAAGATGCCTCTTGAGCTCGTCCAACACTTGATCTCTCTCCTTTAAGTGCTGATCCACTGCAGATACTGGAGTACTCCTATGGCTGTAGTGTACCAGATGTGGGGGGTCTCTTCCATATAACACCTAAAAGGTGTCATCTTGGTAGCCGAGTGAGAGGAGGTGTTGTACCAGTATTCTGCCCAGGCCAGCCATTTGGCCCACTGCTTCGGTGTCTCAGACACAAAGCATCTCAAGTATGTCTCCAAGCTTCTTTTCGCCACCTCCGTCTGCCCATCAGTCTGTAGATGATATGCTGCGCTTCTCTTCAATACTGTGCCCTGCATCCTAAATAACTCCCTCCAAAAATGGCTCAGGAACACCTTGTCCCTATCAGAAACAATAGACTCTGGTACCCCATGCAGGCGGACTATCTCTCTCACAAAGGCTGCTGCTACAGATACTGTTGTGTATGGGTGTCTCAAGGGAATGAAATGAGCATATTTGCTCAACCTGTGAACCACTACAAATATGACCGTGTACCCTTCTGATTTTGGAAGCCCATCAATGAAATCCATAGTAATCTCCTCCCAAACCTTCTCTGGTAGGGCCAGGGGCTGTAGTAATCCCCCTGGTGCCATCGTCATGTACTTGCTCCGCTGGCAGGTATCACACTTAGCCACCATCTCCTCTACGTCTTTCCTCATCCCCTTCCAGTATAATTCAGCAGCAATCTTGCTATAAGTTTTCTGCACTCCTGAATGCCCTCCTATGGCGCTCCCATGAAACTCCTATAGAAGATGGGGAATATAAATGGAAGACCTAGGAATCACACTCCTTCCCTGATAGTACAGTCTTTCCCCCCACAATTGTGTAGCATGGGTGACTGTTTTCATCTGAAAACACTTCTTCTTTGATTTTCCTTAGCTCCTCATTCTGGATGCTCTCCTCTTTGATGGCTCCCCAATCAATCAGAACAGGTACTGATACAGCAATCCCTTGGAGCTCCCCCATACAACGTGATAAGGCATCTGCTGCCTTATTCTCTAGTCCTGGCCTATAGTGGATCTCAAAATCATATCCGAGTAGCTTGGACAACCACCTCTGATGCTCCTCTGTGACCATCCTCTGCTCTAGCAAGTATTTCAGGCTCCTCTGATCAGTCCTGACAATAAAATGTCTGCCCATTTTTGGATGGCCAGTACAATCGCCATCAGCTCTCTCTCATAGACCGACTTCAGCCTAGCCCGGGACGACAATACCTGACTGAAGTAAGCTATGGCCCTGTGGTTTTGCATCAACACTGCTCTCAATCCATAGCCTGAGGCATCTGTCTCCAGCACAAACACCTGGTTGAAGTCTGGCAGAGCTAGCACTGGCACTGTTGTCATGGCCTTCTTAAGCTTTTCAAAAGCCTCAGAAGCTGCTTCCCCCCATAAAAAATTGTCCTTCTTCAACTGCTCTGTCAGTGGTCCTGCTATGGTGCTGTACCCTCTCACGAACCTCCTGTAGTAGCCGGTCAATCCCAAAAATCCTCTGAGCCCCTTCAAGGTCTTGGGTTGAGGCCAAGCCAGCAATGCCTCTATCTTGGACTGATCTGCAGCCACTCCCTCCTGGGATATCATGTGCCCCAGGTACTCCACTTGTGCCTGAGCGAAATCGCACTTCTTGAAATTGGCCTTCAGCTGATGCTCCCTTAGCACTCCCAACACCACTCTCAGGTGTTCTAGGTGTTCCTCCTCAGTCCTTCTATAGATGAGAATGTCATCAAAAAATATCAACACAAACCTGCGAAGGTGTGGCTTGAAGATTCGGTTCATCAATGCCTGGAATGTAGCAGGTGCATTGGTGAGGACAAAAGGCATCACCAGAAACTCGTAGTGGCCCTCATGAGTCCTGAAGGCTGTCTTCTGCACATCTTCCTTCCTCATCCTGATCTGATGATAGCCTGACTTCAGATCAATCTTGGTGAACAAAGCAGCTCCATGTAGCTCATCCATCAACTCGTCAATCACAGGGATGGGAAACTTATCAGGCACTGTCTCTTTGTTGAGAGCTCTTTAGTCAATACAGAACCTCCAACTCCCATCCTTCTTTTTCACCAGCAGAACTGGGCTAGAGAAAGGGCTCACACTGGGCTGAATGATCCCTCCTTCTAGCATTTCCCCCACCAATTTCTCAATCTCATCCTTTTGCACCTGAGGGTATCTGTAAGGTCTCACACTGATAGGGGAGACTCCCTCTTTCAGGATGATCTGATGCTCCCGCTCTCTGTCAGGTGGGAGTCCCACCGGAGGTTGGAACACATCCTCGAACTCCTGCAGAAAAGGCTGAACCAACGCCGGGATGGGTTTATCTTCCCCCTCCGGCTGATCCTCCAAGCTCTGCAACTCCACCAGGAAACCCCCTCCTTCCTCATGGATAATCTTCACCATCGACCGGAGTGACACTCCAACTCTGGACAATCCTGGTTCCCCCATCAGCTTCACCCTCTTGCCTTCTACCATCAGTTCCATCACCATGGTTCCCCAGTTCACCTTGGTTTCACCCAAGGTCTGTAGCCATTTCATGCCCAAAATGACATCCGTGCTACCCAATCTCAGGGGTAGGAAATCCTCTACCACCCTGATCTCCTGTAGGCTCATCTCCACCCCTTTGCAGATCCCCGTGCTAGACTCAATCTTTCCTGTCCCCATCATCACCCCATAACTGTCTGTCTCAGTAGGCTCCATCCCCAGCTCCTCCGTCACCTGAGTGGATATGAAATTGTGGGTTGCCCCACTATCGATCAGTACTACTACCTCCCTCCCATGGATCTTCCCCTTCACCTTCATGGTATGACTAGGAGTAAATCCCATCACAGAATTGAGGGATACCTCGGCCACCTCCAACTGGGGGTCACTCTGCTCCTCATCAGAATCATCACCCTCCTCAGGCATCTCGTCTATATAGACGGTGAGAGCCCGAAGAGCGCAATCCTTGCATCTGTGCCGTGGAACAAACTTCTCCTCACATCTGAAACAAAGGCCCTTGGCCCTCTTCTCCTGCATCTCCTCCTCAGTCAATTTCTTGAAGCTTCCTGCAGTTCTAGTCACCCCGCTCTTCTCCTTTCCACTCTCTCTAGGGATACTAGGGCTTGGCCCTTTTGGAGCCAAGTAAGTGGTAGTTGTCCTGGTGGGACCTCCTGAGTGGTTATTCCTCCAACTTCGAGCGTTGGTCTTCTAATTCTCCACCAGCTGAGCCAACTCCATTGCCTCCCTCAGGTCTCTCGGTCTCATGACCTTCACAACATCTCTAATTTCTGGCTTGAGCCCCTTCATGAAGTTTCCCCCCAACGTGCTGTTCGATAAGCCCTCCATGTCTCCCACCAGACTCTCGAATTTCTTTCTGTATTCCTCCACTATTCCCTCCTGAGTGAGGGCATAGAATTGCTCGGAGATCTCCCATGGGCTGCCCCCCTGAATCTCTCTCTGATGGCCTCCTTGAATGTAATATCAAAATCTGCTCCAGGATCGTCAAGGACGATCTGGGATCGTCTTGGGACGATCAGTTGAGAATCTGTTCCAGAATTTGCCCAGATTTGCTCCAGGTGATTTTCTGTATGCATCGTCCAGGCCGATCGAGGCTTCGGCCAGCCCGATTGGCACTGTTCAAAATATCGGCCTGAAACAAGTTCTGGGAACCGTCTAGGACGATCCAATTTGGTCTGATCGTCCTGGGATGATCTGGCGATCGGCCGGGCCGATCTGTGTATTATAAAGCTGAAATCAGTCGTTTTAAAGAGAGGGAAAATCAAATTTTATAAAATATCTGATTTTGAGGAGAGAGAAAGTCAAGGGCATTTGTGGAAAAGTGGATTTTTGGACGACGCGGAGCCGTTTTCGTCCGAAGAGACTGTTCAGGATTTTGCTGTACGCAAGGTAAGGCACATTCCGCCTTTCTCAATTTTCAGAACCGTCGTGTTTGGCGGTGTTTTCTGTCCGGATTTTGTTTCTGTTAGCGATTTTCGTCCGTATCTTTTGATTGGTTCAGTTTTTACCGCGTAACTTTTTGTATATTGTTGTCGTGCCGGGTGTACACGTTTTGATTATATTTTGAAGATTTTTGTCCGGGTATTTTTGATTCGACGAGGTTTTATTTCGACTGAATTTTTCTGTGTATTCGAAAATTATCTGTGCAGTAGAATATATGTTCTGAAATGTTATTATCTGTATTATGTGCAAATTTTGTGAATTTTAATTTTCAGAAAAAATTGTGTAACTTCCGTATACTGCCGTTGTGCTGCCCGATTTTTGTCTGATTTCTGATTTTGTCTGGATTTCTCTGAATTAATATGCTATCTGTATATGCTATATAAAGGGAGTTATAAGGGGCCTGGATCCTATGAGATTCAGTTAGTGTCTGGGAAATCTGAAATGAGCTCAATCTGAATTCTGTTCTGTTCCGGATCCGAGGAAATCTGTTTAGATGCTATAAGCACTATATATGTATTCTGGTGCTATAAGCACATCTGTTCTGGTGCCGTGAGCACAAAGGGAGACATAAGGGGCCTGGATCCTATGAGATTCAGTCAGTGTCAGGGAATTTAGCTATTAATTATATATCTGGTATCTGTTTGTTCTGATCTGTTCAGTTCTGATCTGATTTTGATTTGATATGTCCGTATCTGTTCTGATTTGATCTGTTTTGTTATGAACTGCATGATTATGATTTCTGTACGAAAATTTTGATATCTGTCTGATTCTGTTTTGGTTTCTGATTTGGATTTGGGTCTGATGTGTTTGGTTTTGAATTCTGAGAATTTTGATTGGAGGTTTGTTGCTTTGCTGAGCTGTTGAGCTCACTCTCGTTTTCTGGTGGTTTTCAGGTTCTGGGAAAAGGAAGGAAGTCCAGGACTAGAGTTCAGAGTCCGATCTGTGATAGGTACTTTTGCACTTTTGATTTTTGTACGGTCATGACCTTTCTTCTGTTTTTCTTCTGTTAGCCATGTACCGTGTTTGTAGATGATTTTTTTGAGGAAAAGAAAGAAAGAAAAATATAGATGAATTGTTCCGCTGCATTTGATGATTCATAGTAGCTCTGGTATGTTTTGTATGTTTAATATTTGGAAGATTTAGTTCAGTAAACAAATTCCAAAACCAGATCCTGGTCAGTCAGTTCGGTTCGTTCCGTGTCGCGACCCGGTGCGAGCGGGATCCGTCCCGGTCGGGTCGGGTCGTGACAAACTTTAGTGGTATCAGAGCATTGGTTTTGGAATTTGGTTGGATTGTACAACAGAGCTATATGAAGTGATCTGTAGTGAGTCAGTCTGGGGTAGTTTTGGTTTGTTTGGCTTTTTATTGTGTTATTTTTGTGATAATTTTCCGGCTTTTTCTGGATTTTCTGTATGGATCAGCCAGACCCAGACATGACTGACGGGCAGAGTTCCAGTCAGGCAACACCAGTGGGGAGTACAGCCCCAGTGGCCGGTGCTGACATGCTGTCACAGTTTGCTACTCTTGTTGCTCAGATGATGAGCGAGACTCAGAGTAGAGCTTCTACCGTCCGATCTGATGATCTTGATAGACATCTGCAGTTGTTTTTAAGGTTGAAGCCTCCGAGGTTTGAGGGCGCTGTTGAGCCCAGAGCTGCTGAGGAGTGGCTGAGGAGGCTGGAAAAGACTTTTGATGGGATGCAGTGTCCTGCGGATAGGAAGGTCCCGTTAGCAGTGTTTTTGCTAGATGGAGAGGCTGAGCACTGGTGGGTTGGCCAGCAGGAAGCCAAGTTTCAGGGCAGACTGAACTCTTTGATCACTTGGGAAGAGTTCACTAAGGTATTCCGAGATTGGTTCGTTCCCCCTTCTGCACGACAGCACATGCAGGAGACTTTTCTGAGGCTAATTCAGGGGAGCAAGACGGTGATGCAGTATGAGGCTGAGTTTACTGCATTAGCCAGGTACGCTCCGCAGCTGGTTAGTTCTTCTGCTGAGAGGTGCTACAGATTTCTGAGGGGACTACGATACACTTTGAGACAGCCCCTGATACCGTTCCGGATCACTGATTTTTCTAAGCTTGTGGAGCGAGCTCGTCTGATAGAGAATGATATGACAGCTACTCAGCAGCGGTGGACTGCGAGTAGAAAGAGATTTGAAGGTGAGGCTTCTGGCAGTGGTTCCTCTGGGAAGAGGAGATTTGTAGATGGTTCTGGATCCGGAGTCAACCGATCTGACTCCAGGAGGAGAGGAGGGTCGTCTGGTACTGCTACCCGTACTTGTTCTGACTGAGTTTGGATTGGATAATGTCGAGGACGACATTTTTTTGAAGTTTGGGAGATTGTAATATCAAAATCTGCTCCAGGATCGTCCAGGACGATCTGGGACGACATCAGTTGAGAATCTGTTCCAGAATTTGCCCAAATTTGCTCCGGTGATTTTCTGTATGCATCGTCCAGGCCGATCGAGGCTTCGGCCAGGCCGATTGGCACTTTTCAAAATATCGGCCTGAAACAAGTTCTGGGAACCGTCCAGGACGATCCAATTTGGTCTGATCGTCCTGGGACGATCTGGCGATCGGCCGGGCCGATCTGTGTATTATAAAGCTGAAATTAGTAGTTTTGAAGAGAGAGAAAATAAAATTTTATAAAATATCTGATTTTGAGGAGAGAGGAAGTCGAGGGCATTTGTGGAAAAGTGGATTTTTGGACGACGCGGAGCCGTTTTCGTCCGAAGAGACTGTTGAGGATTTTGATGTACGCAAGGTAAGGCACATTCCGCCTTTCTCAATTTTCAGAACGGTCGTGTTTGGCGGTGTTTTCTGTCCGGATTTTGTTTCCGTTAGCGATTTTCGTCCGTATCTTTTGATTGGTTCAGTTTTTACCGCGTAACTTTTTGTATATTGTTGCCGTGCCGGGTGTGCACGTTTTGATTATATTTTGAAGATTTTTGTCGGGGTATTTTTGATTCGACGGGGTTTTATTTCGACTGAATTTTTCTGTGTATTCGAAAATTATCTGTGCAGTAGAATATATATTTTGAAATGTTATTATCTGTATTCTGTGCAAATTTAGTGAATTTTAATTTTCAGGAAAAATTGTGTAACTTCCATATACTGCCGTTGTGCTGCCCGATTTTTGTCTGATTTCTGATTTTGTCTGGATTTCTCTGAATTAATATGCTATCTGTATATGCTATATAAAGGGAGTTATAAGGGGCCTGGATCCTATGAGATTCAGTTAGTGTCTGGGAAATCTGAAATGAGCTCAATCTGAATTTTGTTCTGTTCCGGATCCGAAGAAATCTGTTTAGGTGCTATAAGTACTATATATGTATTCTGGTGCTATAAGCACATCTGTTCTGGTGCCGTGAGCACAAAGGGAGACATAAGAGGCCTGGATCCTATGAGATTCAGTCAGTTTCAGGGAATTTAGCTATTATTTATATATCTGGTATCTGATATCTGTTTGTTCTAATCTGTTCAGTTCTGATCTGATTTTGATTTAATATGTCCGTATCTGTTCTGATTTGATATGTTTTGTTATGAACTGTCTGATTATGATTTCTGTACGAAAATTTCGATATCTGTCAGATTTTGTTTTGGTTTCTGATTTGGATTTGGGTCTGATGTGTTTGGTTTTGAATTCTGAGAATTTTGATTGGAGGTTTGTTGCTTTGCTGAGCTGTTGAGCTCACTCTCATTTTCTGGTGATTTTCAGGTTCTGGGAAAGGGAAGTCCAGGATTAGAGTTCAGAGTCCGATCTGTGATAGGTACTTTTGCACTTTTGATTTTTGTACGGTCATGACCTTACTTCTGTTTTTCTTCTGTTAGCCATGTACCGTATTTGTAGATGATTGTTTTGAGGAAAAGAAAGAAAGAAAAATATAGATGAATTGTTCCGCTGCATTTGATGATTCATAGTAGCTCTGGTCTGTTTTGTATGTTTAATATTTGGAAGATTTAGTTCAGTAAGTAAATTCCAAAGCCAGATCCTGGTCAGTCAGTTCGGTTCGTTCCGTGTCGCGACCCGGTGCGAGCGGGATCCGTCCCGGTCGGGTCGGGTCGTGACATTGAAATCCCTCCAAGTTCTCACCGGATCCCACTTATCCATGTACTTGAACCAGGCAAAAGCCGCCCCTTCCAAGCACATGCTAGCAGCCATCAATCTCTCCTCCTCCATAAGGCCATTCACTGCAAAATACCTTTCCACCTTGTGGATCCACTTATCCATGTTTCCCTCTTCAAAGACAGGCATTTTCAGCTTCCTGGCCCTAGTGTCCATCCCATATGCTCTGTTACCCCCATGACCTCCTCTGTCCCAGGTAATGGGGTCTTCCCAAGTTCCTCTTTCTCCATATCGGGGCTCATCCTCCCTCCTCGGCCGCCGATAACCATCTTCCCCTCGCGCTCCGCCATGGTGGTTATGGATCCCCCATGGTCGGTCCACTGGATCGGGCCTCCGACGACGCCAATCCTCCTTTATGTCTTCCCTGAAGTCTCTCCTTCTATCATGCTCTTCTCGCCTGATGGACTCCCGAGGTGGCATCCTCCCGTTGCTGTTAAGCAATTCCACCTCCTCTTCCTCTTCTGGATTCGCCTTCTCCTTACCCCTGCTTCCACTACCTTCTCCTCTGTCCTCCACTGGCACAGCCCTTGCTTGCCCTTCCAACAACTTCTTCATCATCTCCTCCAAAGCCATGAATTTCCCTTCCACATTCTCACTCAACGTCGCCATCTTCTCCTCCAGGTCCGCCTTAAATTGACCCACCTCGGTCTCCAAGACTTCTACACGTTTAGATGCCATGGGAAAAAAAAATCGTCTCCGAATCCCTTCCGAAAAGCAAAAATCTGCAGCGAGACAGTGGAAAACAGCCCCCCACCGTCCGGATCTTCGCTCTGATACCAATTTGATAGGAAACAGTTGGATTTCCAAGTGTTTCTCACCAACACCCAGCAGATCTAGGAGAAAAACTGCTGTCCACAGCAGAAAATCAGCCCAAAAATAGTGAAATCTGAGAGAAATAGGGAGAAATCCTTGGAAAACAATAGAAACGATTGTATTCCACTAGTAGACAAACAAAACCAAAGCAAGATACAATGTTCTTCAATTCGAGAGGAAGAACAACTCTCAAACAATCTCCGGCAACGCCAAGAGCCCAAGCAAGAAAACCTAGAAGACAAAACTCATTCAAAATCAAGATGAAACCCTAATCCCCTCATAACTCCCTATTAATACAATCTAATTCAAATTAAAAACAAAAGGACTACTCTACCCTTCCTTCTCCCTCCAAAAACACTTAACCCATGTTTGAATTGCAAGTGGACCCCACTCCCTGGCTCCCTCTCTCTTCCGCCCGGCTCTGTGTCCGCCGTCTGTAGAACTGGACCGGCTGGGCCGGTCCAGGTTGAGCCGGTCCAAGCTGGACCGGCATAACAATATTTTACTAGAAGATTTTGAAAATAACGCGATTTTTGTCTACTCAGAAATTTATTTCGACATCTAAAAATAATGATTTAGTTCAACTAAAGCTTCTACATGTTATTTTATATAATATCTGGTAATTTAGTTAAATTCTGAAAATGTGATTTTTTTTTCTTAGTATGATTTTTTTTTTTTTTTAATGTTAAGACATTTTGACACTTTTTGCATTAAGCTCGATTATACTTTATTTACTACAATATATTGGAAATGAATATTGATATATAATTGAGCATATTATTATAGTACTGTGATAACAATGTGTTTATAAAGACAAGTAAAAAGTGGTTGACCCGTTGGTTGAAAACTAATTAACATGTACAGGATGGTGAGCTGACGGTCTTTGCTTTAAATAATATGGTTTAGTGTCATACTCTACTGATTCATGTGATATTGATTGAGAGATAAGGAGATGATTATTATGCCGATGGGCAAAGAGTGACGATTATGTTTACTTAGCCAACAATTTACTAATATTGATACAATACTGAAAAATACAGTGATAGCCATGCTCTTTTACTTATTTAGTGTGACTATTAAAATGCATGTTTTTGAAACATTGTTCTTATTGTGTTATTTTATTGTTCCTGCCACTGGATTTTTAGTATTACTGATTTAGATGCAAATATTATTGATTCACTATACTGAGCACATAATATAGAATGTCTTGATAGTATGAGTACACTCTTATATGATTTTACTACATTGACATGATTTCGACAGTCTTTATCTATGTTTTGAATTGATGCTTTATATGATTTCTATACTATTACGGATACGATGAATGCTTAATAAATTTGACACTCGTACTGATTTACTACTTTACTAGCTTTCCTACCAAAGTGTTTAATTGTTTATAAATTATACTACTACGGCATGTGAATTTTATTATTTCTGCATTGATTCAATGATCATATGAATGCTACTATTATGATTCAACCATTGACATGCATATTGATCCTTTATCGTGTTTTGAATTTAGTTACAGGTTTTGGTAACTTGTTGGATTTTTTAGCTAATTATATGTGATTAAATGATTTCAGGTCAAGGTAGGGGAGCATAAGTCTAAGGCTGATAATGATTCTTCATGTTTTATTATGATTATTATTATTATTTATTCTTTTATATTCAAGACATGATATATATATAATTGAAATTAGATAACTCTTATTATTGTTTATTAAAAGATTAAAAAAATAATTCTTTCAAATTAGATTCTGGGGCATCACAAGAAAGGTGACACCTGCTAACTTATACTTGTGTAGATATTAGAAACATAAACTTAAATAGAATTTGGGTGTCACTTACATTTGATGGTTAGTATAAAAAACAAAATATTAAGCAAAAGAGTTAACATACATTACTTAATTTACTTGTTAATACAATACATGTAGTATGTCATACACATATCTTAATGTTTGTTTATAACTTCACTTTCACTTATGCCTTTAAAGGTGAACCCACACTTCATGAATTGAAGGAGACATAAGTTGATTTTCCTTATAGCTTCACTTCCACTTATAACTCCCTTGAACCTCCTACACCTACACAAAACAGATTAGAAAAAAAATAACCTCCCACAACCGCACAAGGAAGATAGGTCCAAAACCAAAAACATAACAAAGCAAAAAATCAAGCTTATATAATAGAACTTGAAATGCACTTAAACATCATCCACATCAGAATTTTCACCACATGAACTTGAGATGCATATGTAGTGATTAATAGATTTTAAATGTATGCATAACATTGAACATGAATACAAATATAGTTAACTTGACACATGTATGACACTTCAAGAGATAATGAAAGTATAATTTGTCTACACACTTGATATTTACCACTTTGAGAATCATTTATAAGGAGCATTTAAAATATTATTTTAAGACTTTTAATGAACTATATTAAATGCTAAAAATGTCATTTTCAACATAAAACATTCAATAATTCGTACGAAGAAAACTAACCATTAAAATTTTGATTTATTACCGTCAAATGAACAGAATGGAACATTCTCCAATACATGAAAAATCACACTGAAAAATATCTAACTCATTTAAATCATAATTTATTATCTAACTTTTCGTACAGACATCGAAATTAAAATTAGAAATAAGTATCAGGAGCCTATCTCAGGTAGAACAATTTTCTTAACTAGCATGAAACAAATTTTAACTCCTTGGCCTCCAAAATTCCTTCTTTCCTTCTCCTTTTTCTCCTCTCCTTCTCTTCTTTCTTCTCCAACAAACTGATTTTTATATATAGAAGTTTGTTTGGGCGCCGCAATCCTATGATGGAATATTCTAAATGCTTTTTGATTGCAAATTTAGGACATTAGACTTCCCCAATTACAAAAATTCCCCTACTTCAATCTAGACTTCCCTGATTCTAGGGGTGTCAATTTCGGGTCACATGTCGAGTTCGGGTCAAACCCGATACTGACCCGGGTTCAAACGGGTCAATCCTAACCCGACCCGAGTATGTAAATGGGTTGGAAATGCAAACCCGAACCCGACTCGTCGGGTTGCCGGGTTGACCCGACCTGACACGGGACAATGGAACGAAAGGACGCGGGCGGTCGTGCGCGGGTGCGCCCTGGCTTGCGCGAGCGCTTGCAGGTGGCACGCGTGCTCTCGAGCGAGCGCGGGTACGCGCGAGCGGGCAAGCGCGAACGGACGCATGCGCAGGCAGCCTCGGGCGCTGTCACGTGTGCTGGCAGGCGCAGACGGCGGGTTTGCAAGCGCTGTCGCGGGGGCAGGACATGGGCAGCCGCGAGCGGTGCGCGGGCAGCCGGGGCAGTGCGGACAGCTCATTTTCAACAAGTTGGCTGGTTGACCCATTTTGAAATGGGTCAAATTTCTAGAACATGAACCTAACCCATTTTGAAATCAGGTCGGGTTTGAGTCGGATTTTCGTGCCGTGTCAAATATTGACACCCCTGCCCAATTCAACTCGATTTCAACTTGCATCCATCTTAAGGGCAGTTTAACTGACTTCGCATTGGGAATGATTGTAAGCCCTTGAATCAACCCTCTATGAATAACCTGGCATTTCAGAGTATTTTAAGGTGAAGCAATCTTTTTAGTCGAGCAGTCAAGATTTCAACTATCATATTTCTTTACTAGAATCAAAGAGTTATTGAGGTAGGTATGGGATCTTCTTTTCGTACAAAGGTTTATTTCTTCTCACTCGACCATGGTGGACTATTTACCATATTCAAGTTCTTCAGGGATGGGATCAATTTCTTTATCAACCTAATCTAATGAGCCACAGTCATATAGCCAAAACCACTCAAGTCCTTCATTTCATTAATCATACAACAAACAACAATAGTACTCATCTGCTGTCAGGTGCAAGAAGGTCGTTGGAGTAGATTGGCAGTAGGCATTGAATAGGGGTGTCAAAACAAGTCAATGGGTCAGGTTTGAGTTCGAGGTTAAGTTCGAGTTCAAGGTGAAATAGACCCGGCCTGAATCCAGTCAACTAGAACACAACTTGTTTAATAAACGAGTAAAAAGATCAATCCGAACTTGACCTACAAGCAACCCAAATGACCTGAACCTGATCCGTTAATCCATTTTGACTTAAATTTTTTTATAACTCATTAACTATAAAACTAGTTTACTAAATAGATCAACTCAAACCTAAAATTTTCAGGTCATGTTCATACAGGGTTGAGATGTTGGGTCATTTATTGACACCCCAATGTCAAACGAAAAGCAAAAATACAATCGATGCAACCCTTCTCTTATCCGCATAAGAGATCGAATGACCTAGAAAATGGAAGATAAGCCCAATCTGACATAATAACAAAAATGATTGATTAGAAACTCCAAATGGGGATCAAAGCTCAAAAATTATCCTACAAATATAAGATTTCTCCTTGTTGAAATATACCCATAATGGGTGTAAATACAATTAATTAAAATTTTTGGGTTGAGCATTTCACTAGTTATACTGAAATCTGCCAGATCAATGACCTGAATAAGATGATCTAAATCATTCCCTCCTTTCAAAAAGCGATCGAACAATTCCATCTGTGGGAATGGGCTTGCCTAGTCCAAGGTCGATGCTAGCGACCGATGATGATGATTTGATGGCTTCAACAAGCAATGAAATATTTTATCTGTAGACAAAAGGTACCTCCTTGAAGCTCCCACAAGCACAACAGTACAAAAAACTAATGAATCAAAAATATGATGATCAAATCATCCAGAATAATCTTAAAAATATGTAAGATATAATTTTATAATGGTTAGGCAGCAATTTTGCTAGCAAATTTGTTTGCCTTGATGAGAGCATTCAAAGAGTATCAAAGGTTTACATATTTTGTAGACCTGTGGAAGTCGCAATACTTGCAACAAATTTTTAATTCTAGTTATGGGCCATTTAAAAATGATGACAAACTTCGACCATTTTTAAGCAAAATGTTCTTCACAACAGTGACCCAATGCTGCAAAGAACTTATAAATTTGTGGACTAAAGAGGCTGCAATGACTTTGATATATTTTGACCTTCAAATTTTTCTAACAAATCATACACATAATTTAAAGCACATTTTGCAATTTAAAAGAATATTTAGAATCCTCTAAGCGATAGGAGTGCAACAATGGTCACAACCAACCCATAGGTTGGTCTCTTGGTCGACGACCAAAGGCGTCGACCTCCGCAGAATCAACCAACTTGCATGAACTAACTCGAGTGTGAATGAGGAAGGGTGGTTGACCCCCCTATTAACCAGTTCAAATTGATTCGATTTGGGTGCGGTTGTTTCAAGATCCAACATGCTAGAAATTACATGAATTTGGTCTTATTGAATTCGTCTCATCAAATCACATTGTCTCAACTATGAATTTGCTGAATTAAGAGTTTGAACTTTGAATGGTTTCTGAAATAATTTTCTAAGTACTATAATTTAATTTTCATTATTTCTTAAATTTATAAAATTGTAGGAAAATCTGCCCATGATCAAATTAATTTTGCAAACCATATCAAACTTGCTAATATTATATCGAAATCCACAAGATTAATAAATGCATATATAACACTCTTAAGAACTTCATTAGCTATTGTTAGATAAGCATATAGGTTATATATCAAGTCAAAATACTGCTGCCAGGAGGAGTTGATTTCACAATCAAGCTTCTTAAAGCAGCAATATTGTCATTTCATTCAATCATGGGGGTGTCAGTTCTAGTAAAAGACAGCAAGTGTTATCAGTTAACAACAATTTGCACACCAAAAAAGTAACAAGGGAAGTACAACCAATGGAAACTTATTGAAGATATAGAAAGAAAATCAGAAATACAACAATTAGAGTGAAATGAATATCAGACAGCTCAGCTATTTATTTGACGCCATCCTAATACAACAACCAAACAAAAGATATGAAAAGCTCCAAACCTGATCACTGAAGGAAACATCTTTTCCATCGAGCATCCGGAATCCCACAAGGTAGCATCAATGCATTTATCAGGACTGGAACAACCAAATTATGAAAATGGACTAACTCCTAGAAGAATGCACATATTGATATCAAATGAGGGCCAAGTAATGAACTGAATCCATATCAAACACTTGAAGAACACAACAAATTTCATCTCTTCAGAGACTGTACACTTCAAATACCTTTGATGAGAGAAACCCCACAGGCTGTTTTTCCATACCATCAAATACCAACTAATCAAAACTCAAGGCACATAATCATTCTCAATAGCAGGCTTTGTTCGGGTCATCGGGGCAACTGGTATCCGGGTGTTCCCAACTAGCCCCATCTGCAAAACCTCACCCACTTCTTCCCTTCTTTGCATCTCCGCCAACTTCTTTTTCTTTCTATATGATGCCAGCCAAGCTACTAACAAAATCAACAAAAGCAATCCAACAAGCCCACCAACTACAGAAACAACAATCTTCCAAACCTTGGATTTGTGCCCTTTACCATGACTAGGGATAGGTGTAGGAGCTGGAGCAGGAGACAGAACAATCCCGGAAGAATTAACCACAATGGAGAAGTGCCCCTGACGAAATGTCATGCAAACATTGCCTGAGATAAGATCTGTGAACTCTATTGTACCATTTAAATGAAACTTCACACACTTTGCTGGGATTACACTTGGTACAGGGTTCACATCATTGAATTTGATCGATATGGGTGAACTTGAAGCCATGATATCAAGCTCAGACAAACCAATGGCAGATAAATTGGCAGCACTATAAGCAAGAAGCCCTAGAACTGGAGCAAGATAGGTGTAGCCCTGAAGTGGATAATAGAAAGATGACCAGTTTCCCAAATTTTGGTAGACAAATGCAAGCCTTTTCACATAGGGTTGAACAATTACACCGGTAGGGATATCAAACTCTTTGTAGCGGTGGAATCCTCTAGTTCTCAAACTTCCACACCTGAGCCTTAGCACGGCTACTTTGATGCCAGTAAGATTAGAAGGGACGGCACCATCATAAGGGATTCCAGTGTGTGGGCGGTCAAAAGCACGATATGCATAATCTTGAAGAAGTAAATCCAATTGTCTTGCTGCGTTAGAATAACCACTGGGAGTTTCAGCTTTACAGTTCCATGCTAAGAAAAGCACAACAAGTGTAAAACTCCTAGCAATATGATGAATGTGGCTAATAATTTCCATAATTTCCGAGAGCAATGACGATCACAAAGCTTCTGTAAAACTGAATTTGCCCTAGATCCCTTCAACCAACCAACTAAAGAGATCTAGGACAAAATATATTCAAGATCTTCTAACTGGGAATACAAGAACGAAAATGGCGATGCGAAGAAAGCGTCAGTCAAGGGACCGTCGGCTTGCACTTTACAGAACATTCATGTGAAGATTCCCACGTTTGCCACATTTTGCTGAATCAGTAGGAAAGTGACAGGTAGGAAACATAAAAGCACGATTCTGACCATCGAAGTACCTCAACAAAACCCCAAGAACAAAATGCATATATCTTCAGCTCAAATCTCCAGCAACACCAGCTTTCAATCCACACAACCTCGCAGATCAAGCAGTCCCCAAAGCCAAGCCCTCGATGAACCCACTGGAAGCTGCAATGACCTTAATGTGGAAATCATACAGCATTAAATCACCACAAGAATCCGGAATTCTTGCAGCAAAAAAAATCTTCCCAAATAGAACCCTAACCGCGCTAAGGCGGAGCAATGTCCGCCAATAAAACCGATCTCGCTAAGGAGAGAGCGACTTCTCGATTTCAAAGGCTTCCTTCACAAATAAAACCGAATCTCGGTAAAAAAAAAAAAAAATAAGCAGCAGGTGGTGATTCGTAAACCTAAAATCCTTTCTCTAAAAAGGAAAAAAACCAAGAAAGAAAATTGTGCGATTTGCTGAAGCGAAAAAAATAATCCCATGGGATTTAATTTTGATGAATGGAAAACCCACTGATAAACCACATTGCGCGATATGACTAAAATACCCCACCATTGGCCTTGAGAACCGAAAGCGTCCCACTTACTCTTGTAACGGCTCCGTCACACTTTAACGGTCCGTTAACCTTTTATAAATCTCGCTTTGTTCTTTCCAGTTCATACTCTTAACGGCCGGATTCGATTTCGGGTCTGTACGAACTTTACTGAGCATTATAGCTGATATAGAATTCAAACTTTCTGGAATTCAATGCTCGTATTTATTTTCATCCATTAAAGGCTTCAGATTACAGCTAATCAATGGCTGGTCCAGATTTAGCCGCTTTCTTCTTCTTGAAGGGTGCTCGTTTACATGAAAATATATATAAGCGATTTACACGCATATTATATCATTTTTTTATTGTATTTATATCTTTAATATTTATTTATATAATACTTAAATTTTTAAACGGCATATAAATTGGACTCGAAACTGACCCGACACTAATCGATCTGACCCGAACTCAACCCTTTTTTGAAAATGTTCAAGTTTTTCCGACCTGATTCTGACCCGCTTCGAATTCAGGTCAACCCGGCTTGACCCATAAGTATGTCGTCGCGCTTATTCAGTCAAATCTCATAACCGACTTGAAGCAGGGAGAGGTGGCGGTCGTTGAGACCAGGGGAAGGCGACAGCGTCGGGAGTAGGGAGAGGTGGAGTTGGCTTCAGGCGACGGGAGAGGGAGAGACAAGTCGTGTTAGGTTAAGACTAGGTTTTGGACTTTGGGCCAATGGCTTCAGGCGGTGGGAGAGAGAGAGGCGGCGGGGAAGAGAAGCCGGTGGCAAAACGATAGCCTTGGCTAAAGGCTACGTTGAATCGCGACTGCAGGACAATAGGAGTTCACGTTGAATCATGGTAGCGGAAAAAGCAGACATTATTTTTGTTTATAATTAAAGTGGGTTACGGGTCATTTATGGGTTTTCAGGTTAATCTGAACCCAACCCATTTTTACAAATAGGTTGAAATCCTAAACCCAACTCTTTTCTCAAACGGATTGACTAACTCGGAATTTTCGGGTCATGTCAAATATTAACACCGCTAATAAAAATATCATTAAGATTAATTTTTTAAGTAAAATAAATATTTTTTTTTCATATATATTTTGATATGATTGAGACATTAATGTGTAAATATCAAAATTTAATGATTAGATTTATATAAATGCATAATAATTATGCAATATGTGTGTAATCTATAATATGCTTTATTAAAATTTATTGGTATAACCCCCAAAGAAAAAGATACGACGGACGATTTTAAAGCGTCAACCATTTCAAGAAATTGAGTGCAGGGAACTAAAATGTAATACAATATCATTTATTATTTGGAAAATTATCACCATTCAAATAAAAGAAGAATTACATAATTGCTAAAAAATATTATATCATATTATGTTGATACAATTATATTAGAATGAGCAAGAAATTTTTTTGGATTTACTTTGAGATTGGTGTTGCATACAAAAAGAACATATTACACATTTACACTGATTTCAAAGTAAATCCAATAAATTTCAAACTCATCCTCATACAATCTATATTAGGCTATCCCAACATAATTTTTATTCATTATCAAATATTTGCATTTGTGTGTACCACAATTAAATTATTAGGAATTTAATAAAAGTAAAAAAAAAGCACAAGTAAAATAAATACAAATGAATATCAAGCCTCATAATTATAATTATCAGTCATAAGCAACTCAGAAAGGTATAAAATATATAATTTCGGACTCTACAACCTTCATCGTCCAAAAATAAGGGGCAACTAATACGTCATCAAAAATCACCTTGATTGGACACGAATCTCAATGCAATTTTGAATCAGAGGCTCCAAAAATTTAATTTTGGGACCATCCTAATTCCTATTTCAACAAACTTATAGTCAAATTGAATCTCAAGGAGATAAACCCAACGACACCAAATTCAGCTCAATCTGAGTCCAAATGATCCTAAATTCAGGGATTAAAGAGTACTTGGAAGATTCAAAGCGTTAATTGCATAACCAAATGGCGCCCGAATATGACATGCTTATAGTTGAATAGAGTAAAGACAGTAAAGGTAAAATGACTTTATTGATGTAAAAGAGATGTACAGTAATCTATTTATAAATAGATGCTGTCCTAATTGTTCTAGATAACAAGTCTTATTCAGGTACGTAAGTAGGTATAGGTTATTACGCCCCCTCAAGTTGATGGGCATCTTGCACAGTCAGCTTGTCTCGTAGTAGATGGAACCGAGGAGTAGAAAGAGGCTTTGTGAATATGTCGGCTATTTGATCTTTTGTGGAGATCGGAAGAATCTGTACCGTATTAGCTTGAATATGGTCCCTAATAAAATAGTGATCGATTTCAATATGTTTTGTTCTTGCATGAAATACAGGATTGTTAGCGAGCGCTATAGCTGAAGTGCTGTCACAATAGAGGCGAGTTGGAGGTATGTTATGGATGCCAAAATCGCCTAGAAGACGCCTGAGCCACAATATGTCTGCCAGTGCCGTCGCAAGGGAACGGTATTCCGATTCGGTGGACGAGCGAGCCACCGTGTGCTGCTTTTTGACGCTCCATGATATAAGTGTGTTGCCGACGAACGAGCAGTAGCCAGATGTTGACCGTCGAGTGTCTTTGTCACCAGCCCAATCTGCATCTGCGTATGCATGTAAGTCCATATTGCCCTGTAAAATCGGTAAACCAAATGTAAGTGTGCCTTTTATGTAACGAAGTAGGTGACCAAGAAGAAGAAAGTGGGTAGGTTCAGGATTATGCATATGTTGGCATAATTGGTTGACGGCGAATGAGATATCAGGTCGAGTGATTGTAAGGTACTGAAGCGAGCCCGTGATTTGTCTGTACATAGATGGATCAAACACAAAGATCGGATTCTGGAGAGGATCCGGAGATTTTGTTGGAGCAGGATTAGCTAATGGCTTACAGGAGCTCATTTCAGCCGTAGTTAGAATAGAGGCAGCATAGTGCTGCTGTGATAGCACATACTTATTTTCAGTTTTACGAATTTGTATACCCAAGAAACTGTGAGCTAACCCAAGAATCTTCATATCGAATTGCTGATTTAGCTGGGATATCACCTTGTCAATTTGGTGTGAGTCATTGCCTGTTATTAGTATATCGTCGACGTATATGACGATATAAATATGACTGTTGCATTTGTTGAGGATGAAGAGCGATGAATCTGCCTTGCCCGGAGTGAAGCCGAGTGTGGTGAGAAATTTGGAGAACGTGTGAAACCACTGACGCGGAGCCTGTTTAAGCCCATATATTGCTTTCTTAAGTTGACAGACATGATCAGGATATCTATCATCTTCAAAACCTTTGGGCTGTTTCATGTAGATGGTTTCTTGAATACTCCCCGTGGAGAAACGCGTTCGTAACATCTAGCTGATGCACAGACCAATTATTAGATACAGCAATAGTAAATAACAGACGTATAGTTTGAAACTTAGCTACGGGACTAAATGTTTCAAGATAGTTTAATCCATATTGTTGATGGTTGCCTTGAGCCACCAGACGAGCTTTGAACCGGGCAATCGTGCCATCAGATTTGTGTTTGATGCGAAACGTCCAGCGACTGCCTAGGATTTTGGTGTTGGGCGGACTGGGAACTAGCTTCCATGTGCCTTGTTTTTGCAAGGCATCAAATTCCTCAGCCATGGCACTGCGCCATTGATGGTGTTTGACCGCTTCATTGTAGGACGTTGGCTCGGACCACTCAGTAGAATGAGTAGGCAGTTGAAGATGCATCAGGTTGAGTTTTTGAGTGGGTTTGAGAGACCCAGTCTGTCTGCGGGTGACCATCGGATGACATGACATCGGGATTCTGTGAGAACTGTCGTTAATGTGCATTGGCTCAATAGCTTGCTGGGACAGATCATGTGGAGGTATGTCTTTGTTAGTGGTCTGAACAGAAGTAGATTGGGGAGCTGTGTTGGTGATTGACGAAGAGTTGGTGCAGCTATTATGGATCACTGGAACCAATAATGAAGCAGGTAACATGCTAGTGGTGGGGGGTCTGTTGGGAGTAGATTGTTTGAATGGAAATGTTCGTTCGTCAAACATCACATGTCTCGAGATGTGGATTTTGCCTGTGGTGATGTCTAGACATTTGTATCCCTTAGCTATGTGTGAGTAGCCGAGAAATACACAGCTGCGAGATCTTGGTTGAAGTTTATTGCGTTGATTCGGAGCTATCCAAGGATAGCAAGCACATCCAAAGACTTTGAGTGATTGGTAATCAGGTTGTTTCCGGAACAGTATAGATAAAGGAGCTTTAAAATTTGTAGTAGCCGTAGGCAGCCGATTGATAAGATACGATGCCGTGAGCACGGCATCAGGCCAAAATGCGAGAGGTAGGGAGGCCGTGTGTAGCAGAGCACGAGTAGTCTCGATCAGGTGTCTGTGCTTGCGCTCAGCTAATCCGTTCTGTTCAGGAGTGTAAGGACAAGAAGTTTGATGAGCAATACCGTGTGTAGTAAGAAAAAATCTTTGAAGTTGTGGTTCATATACTCCATACCTCCGTCGGATCTAAGACATTTTATTTGAAAGTTTGTTTGTTTTTCAATAAATGTTTTAAAATTGCAAAAGATGTTAAATACTTCTGATTTGTGATGCATTAGAAAAACCCACGAAAAGCGAGAAAAATCATCGATAAACACAACGTAATACATGAATCCTTGATTTGACTGTACCGGGGCCGGACCCCAAACATCCGTGTGAATAATACCGAGAGGCATAGAAGCACGATGAGTGTTATTAGAAAAAGGTAATCTATGACCTTTAGAGGCCGTACAATCAGAACAAAAATGCTTATTATAGGGTATATGAAGACTTTTATTAGTATTAGACACAGCTTGAATAATTCTTGAATGGGGATGACCCATTCTTTGATGCCACAGAGAAGCTGCCTGGATGCTTGCCGTGAGAGCAGTTTTATCCGGTTTGTTCTTGCTGGCCACCCGAATTGGGTAGAGACCTTTGCGTTTTGGACCCGACAGCAATGTTCTGTTTGTCTTCATATCCTTAATATCAAAACCAGTTGGATTAAAATTCACAGATATATTGTTATCGTGTGTTAGTTTTGAAATAGAAATAAGATTATGAAACAGATGCGGGACATGAAGTAAGTTTTTGAGATGAATCTTACGATACGGTGTTGGCAGAATGCCATTGCCGGAGTGAGTAATGGGCATGGATCTGCCATCACCTATTGTAATTGTGTCGGTACCATTGTACGATTGCGCTTGCGAGAGATTATCCACCGAGTTTGTGAGGTGCACGGAGGCACCCGAATCCAGATACCAGTCGGGATTGTCATTATCGTTCGACGCAATCAGAGCTCGGGCGGAGTTGGATGCAGCGGTGATTTCAGGAGGGTTGACTGTTGTGTTCAACAGCCTGTGCCAGCAGTTATGCGCCAGATGTCCCCGTTTGTTACAGATCTGGCATTGAGGTGTATTTGGGTTAACTGGGCGAGAGTTTTGGTTATATAGGATCTTGCGCGCCCTCGTTTACCTCGTCCTCGGTTGGAGTAGAGAGCTGTAGCGGCATCACCGAGATTGAGTTGTCTTAGTGATTCCGACTGAAGATTAATTTCTTCAGTGATCAGCAGCGAGTACAAGGTGTCAAGATCCATAGGGCTTTGCATTGCCCGGATGGTAGTCTTGAGGGCATTATACGATGGAGGTAACCCATTCATTGTGTACAGAAGTATGTCTTCGTGATCAAGAGTGGCGCCGGCTGAGCTGATATTGTCAACTATGGTTTTGATCTGCTGCAGATATTGCGACATGTTGAGAGATTTCATTTGAATGTTATGCAACTCATTTTTGAGTTGTATAACGCGGGATCTATTGGAAGAACGAAGACGCTTTTCAAGAGCATGCCAGATAGCTGAAGTTGAAACCAGGTGAATCACGTACGGAATGATCGCTGGGGAGACAGTAGAGCAGAGAGCGGCTGCAAGATTTTGATCAACAAGAACCCATTCTTGATATTTTTGGTTGGGTTCTATGCTGCCATTTGGAAGAGTTTTGTGTGTAGGTGGAGGAGAGGGCGACGGGGAAAGGAACGAAGCAAACCCGTTAGCCGTGAGAAGTTTGAGAACCTGGGATCTCCACACCGGATAATTGTCCGATGAAAGCTGAATCGGAACTATTATCTTGATGTTAGAGATGACGAATTTGAGTGAAGCCGGTATGAGAACGTTGTCGTTGGAAAATGCTTCTTGATTTTCTTCCAATTGAGAAGATGCATAAGTCTCCATTGATCGGAGAAGAAGAAGACAAGAAAGATTAAGATGAGATCAAGAAGTAAGGTACAGATGTGTTTTGCGAAGAACAGAGGTGAAGTTCCCGGAACGGAACATGCTCTGATACCATAAAGACAGTAAAGGTAAAATGACTTTATTGATGTAAAAGAGATGTACAGTAATCTATTTATAAATAGATGCTGTCCTAATTGTTCTAGATAACAAGTCTTATTCAGGTACGTAAGTAGGTATAGGTTATTATAGAGTAGCTCGAAGAAACAAATCCAACGAGCCCAATATAATAAAATTATGACATCCTTAAGAAACAAAAATGTTTTATAAACAATCTATGATTGAGGGAATCGCTATGAGCCATCCGATCGAGCACTCCCAAAATGCTCTAGATCTCCTACATATTTTCAAGTCATATAACTCTAAAAAACCTGTTACGACCTGTAAATGATCAATTATAAATTATTCGAAAGGGCAACTGCAGGCCTTAATTTCTATCCAACTTGAGAATTTCTCGGGTCGGAGTAGGTCGGAACCTAATATCTACTCATTAATTAAATGCAAGTGGCTATTAATTATTTATTATTATTTCTGGCTGTCACAAAGAGAAATCAACAGTCAAGCCATAGAATCGAAGTCGCATAGCCATAAATGAAGTGAAAAATCGGGCACCTATGTTTTAATCAGAATGTGACATTATTAAATTATATGTAATTTTGATTTATAAATATATACAAAATAATAATAATTTATTATAGATTTGTGATTAAATAATAAAATATAGAGATATTCATAAGTAAATAGCATAACAAATATTCTAAAAAATAAATATAGGACAATTTTTCAAAATTATTTTGATATATTTTTTCACTTTATTTTTTTATGGCCAATTCAATATATGTTGACAATTAGACTTAGCTGTTGTTGTGGGTGATCAAGTTTTTATGCATTTTAGAGCCCAATTTAGATTCTATTTATGACTGTTTTTAAATATTTTTAAATAACATTTTTAATAATACAAAAATTTTAAATTAGAAATTTTTTTTCTAAACAATTGCTTTAGACAAGATAAAAAAATCCCAAATGAAATTTTAGGCTTCGTTTGAGACAGTTTTCCTACTGCTTCTTAAAGTATATTTTTAGTATAATTTTTTTTAAATTTTTTTACTAAAAAGTTGTTTTAAAAAATAATAAGAAAATCATTTTTAACAAAACCTTAGTTATGCATCTATTATCTATTTTTATTAATTTTAATTATCTAATTTTATTTCAAGCATTATTAAAAAATTTATTGTAACCCTTTTTTTTATCATATTGAGTTATATTTGAGTTTTGCTGCTTGCTAAACATTATATATATATTCAAATATAAGACCTCTAATTAATAATCAAATTTCCAACCAATAAACAAATTTTTTTTTTTAGGAACATGAGATGTCTACCCCATGTCACCCCTCTTAGGAGACTTTAGGTTGCGTAATTAATCCATAGACGAGCCTACCAGCAACCATCCTAACAGGTGTAGAACCTACAATTATTTTCTCACCATTTAATGGGTTGCACCATATTTACATCATATGAGAGGAGATTCGAACATGAATTGGAGAGTTGTGCAGACCTGTCAATTTCGGGTCACGGGTCGAATTCGGGTCGAACCCGGAACTGACCCAACACTATTCGGGTTCGGGACAACCCGACCCGTTTTTACAAAAGGGTGGATTTTTCGAACCCGAACTCGACCCGTTTCGGGTTCGGGTCAACCCGACCCAACCCACTACGGGTTAAGTCCTCCAACATTTTTCGGCAGCAGACATGGTAGCGGCAGGCGGGGTAGCGCAGTGGCAAACAGGGCAGCGGCAACGCCACAGCGGGTTAGGCTACGCCTGCAGGTGGCGTCGCGGCGACACCGCGACATGACTCGGGTCTCGGGGGTTCGGGGCCTCCGGCAGACGAAGCGCGTCACGTGCAACGGCACACGCGGTGAAGCGACCCTTGGCCAGTTGATGTGAACCATAGCACCTCGCGTCACGCAATCACATGGGCAGCCGGGGCAGCGGGCAGCCGAACAGGCAACTCGGGAAAGCCGTTTTCCGGGTCATTCTGGGGTTTCCAGGTCAACCCCCGACCCAGTTTTACAAACGGGTCAGTTTTCTAGACCCGAACCCGACTCGCTTAGGGTTCGGGTCAACTCAAACCCGAAATTTTCGGATCAAATTCGGGTCGAATTTTTAGGTCCGGTCCAATATTGACAGGGTTCCCAACCAGCTAAGCCGAGTGGGGGGTAACACACCAACTTTGATTACTTAATGGTCCCCCTCTTCTCTCTCAACAAATAAATAAATAAATAAAGCTGTGCAGCTTTATGCACTGTTTGCGATTCGAACTTTTATGCTCGGAGTGGAGTGCTAGCTCTTCTGGGCGAGATCCAAGCTGTCAGCACCACACTAAAAGTAGAAAGACTAATTATTCGAATTTAGAAATAATCTTCATTTCATTCATCTATATTTGTAAATTTTTTAAAATATATTTTTTGTATTATCTTGTATTAGTCAAAATTTACTAAAAAAACATTTTAGTAGTAACAAAATTAATCTAATCATTTGATATATTTATTAATCTATTTATATTATCTATTATTTATTAATATAAATTATATAAAAAAAAACTTAAATATAATATATAATATCGTGATATATTTGAGAACTTTTTTACTTATTTCAAAATTAATATTTTTATAATTATATTATATTGATCTAAAATTAAACTTAATTATTTTCAAATTCATCATGATATAATTTTATTTTATATAATCAAATATTTAACACTTTTACAGTTAAAAATTTTCAACTATTTTTAACATAATTATTTTTAATTTATATTTATGCTTTTTATCATATATAGTTTAATATTATCATTTTATCACTTTTAATTTACCCATAATAGAATTTTTTTTAATTACAAAATATTGAACATTCAAATATGAGGGACCAACACAACTAATCAATTATGTACAATGAGACAATGACTCTTTTGAATTGGTCTTGTTTTTCGAACATTTAGATTAAATAAGGCAAACGCGTACGCATCACATACTCAAACTTCGAACCAAGATCTCTCGGTTGATAGCCAAAGCTGCCAACTAATATATCAAAATGAACCGCATAAATTATTCCTTTTGAGAGGGTAAAGAAGTTTTGTTATGAGTGGCCCAACTAAAAAGGATAAAATGTCAGGGATTATTGTTTGGGGAATTTTTGGAGAATAAAAAAAAAATCATAGGTAAATAATTCATGCATGAAATGTTTAGGTGCAATTTTTTACATAAGAAATGAGAGTATTTGTCATTAGTTCAATTTGCATGTAATAAGAGATCAAATTAACAAAATCCATTTTAAACATAAGGCTTAAATATGTGGTTTCATTCAATAAGATTAAGATTTTATTTAGGATAATTTTGTTACTATTTTCTAAAACAGTTTTTTTAGTATAAAAGTTTTTTGAATTAAAAATTTTTGTATTAAAAAGCTATTTTAGAAAGCAATAAGAAAGTCGTCTCAAACGAAGCCTAAATTGAATAGTGGGTGCAATAATGTTCAAGAGTAGGAAATTCATATTCATAATTGTAATGATTTGTAGGTAATGCTAATAATTAGTACAATATATGTAATATTCTATATTTTTTTATATGATTTGAGTTATTTGATTTTTTTTTAAAATTTTATTTAGTCTATATATACATGATTGTAAATTGTAATTGATTTTGAATAATGATACAAATGAAAATAAATTTGAATATTGTTGCATCTCTTGTATTCTTCTCTTATGAAAGTTGTAGATTTATTAAGTCATTCACTAAATTTGATGAATTTTTTAGATTTGTGAACGCTCAAATGTTGGGCCAAAATTTTTGAAAAATTACTTAAATTCAACAAATTTATAATCAATATAGTGTGGTGTGAAGAGCAAAATCCAATGAGACAAAAATCACTCAAAATTAAGTACAAATGTGCTTAATTGCCTAAAGTCAAAATAGGCGTTTCAACATGACTAATTTGATGACTCTAAATATCACAATTTTAAGTTTAGTAAGCCAATGATATTTCTAAAAAAATGAAGGGATAAAGAGAGCACCAAGCCCCCCCCCCCCCCCCCCCCCCCCCCCCCCCCCCCCCCCCCCTAAAATATATAAATATGTGATATTCCTAAACATTCGAGGAAAAACAAATTTCGACAAAGAAAATTTGTAATTTGTAAAAAAAATTAGATATCTACCCATTATAGATCATCCCCTGTGGTTAGTCATCGACTGATTTTGTCTCCCATTGTTAGCAATTTATCAATATTTCCCATCAATTAATGCCCATCCTCAATCTTTGAACGATGTTAAACATTGCATAACATTTTTTTATTGATTGATATAGACATTTATTGTCGCCGGACATCAACCATTAATCAATTTCCAACCAACATCAAAAGCCATCATCATCAGACGTTTGTCAACAAATAATGTTCAATGCTTGTCTTCTCGATCATCAAATATCCCCTTATATAAATAAAACAACATAGCAAACTGCTATAACTCAAATTTCAACATTCTTTATTGATCATTGCTCAGTGCCAGCCAAAGATTAATTTTTTTATCTATGTCTGTGACTATCTTCTTATGCTCATCTCCCAAGTAACTTGTTCTTCTCTCATAACAGGAGAATGACCAAGCTGACAATCCCAAATCACTCTACTTTTAATATTCTCTATTAATCATCGTTTGATGTTTGCCAATAACCAACATCTACCATCCACTAATGTTTGCCGCCCATTAACCTAATAGCCTTATCTACCCTCTTACCGAGAGAAAAAAACATCATAATGGTCAACCATGTTCCTAATAAACGATTTCTTAATTTCTAATCACCAATCCTCCCTCTTATTAGAAGATTGATTAAGGTTTCGTTTGGAACTACTTTTTTATTGCTTCTTGAAACAGAATTTTAGTACATAAATTTTAATTTATGTACTAAAATTCCGTTTTAAGAAGCAACAAAAAAGCCATCTCAAATGAAGCCTAAATCCACTTTTTAGCATCAAGCCGAATATCTATATTCTATGCCAATACTTAAACAAGAATTCATGGTAGCACAAAGTTTACCAATAATATTCGAGAAATTTATTACCAAAGGTGCACAACCAAAATTGTCAAGATCAGATTTGAGTCAACTTAATTGACTAATGGTGCATTGACATGGCCAATCCATTATATTGAACTCACCAGATGAAGAGAGAATATTGGGTTCGGATACCAGACACAACTTACGTTCGGTACTTCACAGTATCGAGCAGTACTAAGCTCGGTACTGTGAAGTATTGAGTACTGAGGAGCTGCTCGGTACTGAGTAGGAGGTGATGTGGCGCATTTTCATTGGGCTCCGAACAAGGCCGGTGTCCGAACCCAATAATTTGCCCCAGATGAAAGGCTTCATCAACCCCAACATCAACTAGCCATAATGAGATTGGCGAAGAAAAATTCATCACAAGCCTAAGAGATGACTTGATAAAGTAGAATAAATCACCAAATTAATTCACCAAAAAACTCAGTCTCAAAGGCCAATTAGTAGGTAGAACTTTCAGCGCAGCCCAAAGTAGATGAAGTTGTCCAACTACTTCATGTGGGTCTAAGGTTTTGTTAGGGATGACTTTCTGACTGCTTCTTAAAGCAGTTTTTAGTATAATAATTAAAATTTTTGAACTAAAAAGCAACTTTAAGAAGCAATAAATAAGCTGTTCCAAACGAAACCTAAACCTCATTTGAGAATTTCTAACGCATAAGTTGTGTTTTGGAAAACTTACAACTAGCGTATCATCTTTCTATGGCTGGCCGTCCTGAGGAGATATTATGTAATTTAATTATTTTTCTTACGTGGAACATTTCAATGTCGTGCTTTGATTTCAGTTGTAGGCTTTGGTGACCTGCTGGGCTTTGTAAGCTCATTATATGTGGTTAATAATTTCAGGTGCAGGGCCTCCAGTCTGAAGATCTTTCCGTCGAGTTCTGTAGCTCTTTGTTTTGTAGCCTTGATAGGCTTTCTTTTGTAGCCGGTGCGGCTATTGTATATGACCTCTTGGACGCTTTTTGTCTGTACTCTGTTGTATTATATGTGAATTATAGTATCCGCTGCTGTTTCTTTTCTGTAATGTAATTATCTCTGGCTCTGGATATATGTATGTATGGAATGATATGAGGAAACCGATAGAAAGAATAGTAAAAAAAAAAAAAAATAATAAGCAAAGGAAAAAGAGGAGGCAATAGAACGATCAGATGAATCCTTTCACTATACGGATCTTGGGTCGTTATACCTGACTCCTTATCTCCTACCGCATACAGTCCTTCTGACCATTGTCGCCTAATACGGTCCGTCCGACCTCCATCACCATACAACGGTCTCCGGCCGACTACGGTCTCCTGCCGACTACGATCCTTCAGGCCAAACAAACCTGTATATGTAACTCTTACCATGTAATGCAATCTATATGATGTACATTTGCTACATCAATCCAAGGCCTTCTCCTAAGGAAGGGCCTCATTTGTAATCGACTACAAATACTAGTGAATTCATTCAAACTTGGCCAGGCCCCGTGGTTTTTTCCCCCTTTTCAGGGGTTTTCCACGTAAAAACTCTGGTGTCTCTTATGAATGCCACACCCTCTCACTTATCTGCTTGTGTGCTGGATCTTCGTACAACGCTAAGACGATAAACTTTATATTTCATTACCGCCTCGAATATTCAAGGACGCAACATTTATTAATATAAATTATATAAAAAAAACTTAGATATAATATATAATATCGTGATATATTTGAGAACTTTTTAACTTATTTCAAAATTAATATTTTATATAATTATATTATATTGATCTAAAATTAAATTTAATTATTTTCAAATTCATCATGATATAATTTTATTTTATATAATCAAATATTTAACACTTTTACAGTTAAAATTTTTCAACTATTTTTAACATAATTATTTTTAATTTATATTTCTGCTTTTTATCATATATAGTTTAATATTATCATTTTACCACTTTTAATTTACCCATAATAGAACTTTTTTTAATTACAAAATATTGAACATTCAAACATGAGGGACCAACACAACTAATCAATTATGTACAATGAGACAATGACTCTTTTGAATTGGTCTTGTTTTCCGAACATTTAGATTAAATAAGGCAAACGCGTATGCATCACATACTCAAACTTCGAACCAAGATCTCTCGGTTGATAGCCAAAGCTGCCAACTAATATATCAGAATGAACTGCATAAATTATTCCTTTTGAGAGGGTAAAGAAGTTTTGTTATGAGTGGCCCAGCTAAAACGGATAAAATGTCAGGGATTATTGTTTGGGGAATTTTTGGATAATAAAAAAAAAACCATAGGTAAATAATTCATGCATGAAACGTTTAGGTGCAATTTTTTACATAAGAAATGAGACTATTTTTCATTAGTTCAATTTGCATGTAATAAGAGATCAAACTAACAAAATTCATTTTAAACATAAGGCTTAAATATGTGGTTTCATTCAATAAGATTAAGATTTTATTTATGATAGTTTTCTTACTATTTTATAAAACAACTTTTTAGTATAAAAATTTTTTGAATTAAAAATTTTTGTATTAAAAAGCTATTTCATAAAGCAATAAGAAAGTTGTCTTAAACGAAGCCTAAATTGAATAGTGGGTGCAATAATGTTCATAGAGTAGGAAATTCATAATCATAATTGTAATGATTTTTAGCTAATACTAAGAATTAGTACACTGTATGTAATATTCTACATTTTTTATATGATTTGAGTTATTTGATTTTTTTTTTTTAATTTTATTTAGTCTATATATGCATGATTGTAATTGATTTTGAGTAATGATACAACTGAAAATAAAGTTGAATATTGTTGCATCTCTTGTCTTCTTCTCTTATGAAAGTTGTACATTTATTAAGGCTTCATTTGGGACAGCTTTTTTTCTGCTTCCTAAAGCAACTTCATAGTACAAAAATTAAAATTTTTGTGCTAAAAAGCTGCTTTGAGAAGCAGTAAGAAAGCCGTCCCAAACGAAGCCTAAGTCATTCACTAAATTTCATGAACTTTTTAGATTTGTGAACACTCAAATGTTGGGCCAAAAATTTTGAAAAATTACTTAAATTCAACAAATTTATAATCAATATAGTGTGGTGTGAAGAGCAAAATCCAATGAGACAAAAAATCACTCAAAATTAAGTACAAATGTGCTTAATTGCCTAAAGTCAAATAGGCGTTTCAACATGACTAATTTGATGACTCTAAATATCACAATTTTAAGTTTAGTAAGCCAATCAATGATATGTCTAAAAAAATGAAGGGATAAAGAGAGCACCAAGCCCCCTCCTAAAATATATAAATATGTGATATTCCTAAACATTCAAGGAAAAAAAAAAAATCGACAAAGTAAATTTGTAATTTGTAAAAAATTTAGATATCTACTCATTATAGATCATCCCCTGTGGTTAGTCATCGACTGATTTTGTCTCCCATTGTTAGCAATTTATCGACATTTCCCATCAATTAATGCCCATCCTCAATCTTTGAACGATGTTAAACATTGCATAACATTTTTTTATTGATTGATATAGACATTTATTGTCGTCGGACATCAACCATTAATCAATTGCCAACCAACATTAAAAGCCATCATCATCAGACGTTTGTCAACAAATAATGTTCGATGATTGTCTTCTCGATCGTCAAATATCCCCTTATATAAATAAAACAACATAGCAAATTGCGATAACTCGAATTTCAACATTCTTTATTGATCATTGCTCAGTGCCAGCCAAAGATTATTTTTTTTATCTATGTCTGTGACTAACTTCTTATGATCATCACGCAAGTAACTTGTTCTTCTCTCATAACAGGAGAATGACCAAGCTGACAAGCCCAAATCACTCTACTTTTAATATTCTCTATTAATCATCGTTTGATGCTTGCCAATAACCAACATCTACCATCCACTAATGTTTGCCGCCCATTAACCTAATAGCCTTATCTACCCTCCTACCGAGAGAAAAAAAACATCATAATGGTCAACCATGTTCCTAACAAATGATCTCTTTCTAATCACCATATCCTCCCTCTTATTAGAATATTGACTAAGGTTTCGTTTGGAACTACTTTTTTATTGCTTTTTAAAACAGAATTTTAGTACAAAAATTAACAAACCTAAATCCACTTGTTACCATCAAGCCGAATATCTATATTCTATGCCAATACTTAAACTAGACCTGTCAAAAACGGGTCACGGGTCGGGTTCGGGTCCAACCCGAAATTGACCCGATACTATTCAACCCGACCCGACCCGACCCGTTTTTGCAAACGGGTCGGTTTTCCGAACCCGACCCGCTTCGGGTCCGGGTCAACCCGACCCGACCCGCTTCGGGTATATTTAATTAAATTTTTTTTATTTAATTCATTTTATTTAAATTTAAATCAAATTAAGGGTAGATTTACTTCAATTAATTTAAAATAAATCAAGATTAATTTAATTTGGGCAATAATATTTATAATTTTTTGAAATATTATTTACTTATTTCATAAAAAATCATTAAAATCCTCCAAAATTAATTAAAAACGGGTCAAACCGGGTCGATTTCGGGTTTCCGGGTCAACCCGAACCCGACCCGGTTTTACAAACGGGTCGAAATCTCTAACCCGAACCCGACCCGGTTCGGGTTCGGGTTGACCCGAACCCGAAATTTTCGGGTCGGGTTCGGGTCGGGTTTTCGGGTCGGGTCCAATATTGACAGGTCTAACTTAAACAAGAATTCATGGTAGCACAAAGCTTACCAATAATATTCGAGAAATTTATGACCAAAGGTGCACAACCAAAATTGTCAAGATCAGATTTGAGTCAACTCAATTGACTAATGGTGCATTGACATGGCCAATCCATTATATTGAACTCACCGGATGAAGAGAGATTATTGGGTTTGGACACTGGACATAGCTTACGTTCGGTACTTCACAGTACCGAGCAGTACCGAGCTCGGTACTGTGAAGTACTGAGTACCGAGCAATATCGAGCTTGATACTGCTCGGTACTGCTTAGTACCGAGTAGGAGGTGATGTTGAAGAAGTATTGGAGAAGAACAGAGAAACAGAGAGAGTCTTATTGATTTCTTTCAGTTTCCTCACATCCATTAGAGGAGCTGTATATATAGACATATTATTACAGATGAGCTTAATTACAATTGTACATATTGAATATTCTAGATAACGTATAGTCCTAATATGCCCCGTCAAATTGATGGATCTTGACTGATCGTCAATTTGAGACGAAGTTGATGAAACCTTGGAGTGGATAGCGGCTTGGTGAAGATGTCTGCAATTTGATCAATCGTACTTATTGGATGTAGATTGATGTTGTGTTGTTGAATATGATCTCTTAAAAATTTTTGATCAATCTCTATATGTTTGGTTCTTGAATGAAATACCGGATTGTTAGCAAGAGCTATCGCCGACATATTATCACAAAATAAGTTTGTAGAATAGTTCTGCTGGATGCCGAAATCCTGTAAAAGTCGCCTAAGCCATATAATGTCTGACGTCAGAGCGGCTAGAGCACGAAACTCAGATTCTGTTGAAGATCTTGATACCGTGCGCTGCTTCTTCACCGTCCAGGATATGAGCGAGCTGCCAAGAAAGGAACAGAATCCGGTAGTTGATTTCCTAGTGATCGGATCTCCAGCCCAGTCCGCATCTGAAAAGGATTTTAAAACAAGATCAGTTTTGGTAATTGGAAGACCAAAATGTAAAGTGCCTTTAATATAACGTAGAAGTCGTTTTAGAAGGTAAAAATGTTTCGAGTCCGGATTATGCATGTTTTGTGATAATAAATTGACGCTAAATGATATATCAGGACGCGTCAACGTTAGATATTGCAAAGCTCCTGTAAGTTTTCTGTAGAGCACTGGATCAGATGAGAATGTGTCTGGTTTGATGTCCGCCGGTATCTTCGTGCATGTTGGATTTGCTAAGGCATTGCATTGAGTGAGATCAGCAAGTTGAAGAATCTTGTATGCATACGTTGCCTGTGACAAGAAATAGGCCGAGTCAGTTTTAGTAATCTTAATGCCGAGAAAGTCATGTACCTCGCCGAGATGTTTCATTGCAAATTCTGAATCCAGAGTCGTAAGAACTGATGATATCATAGCAGAGCTATTTCCTGTGATTAAGATATCATCAACATAAATAAGTAAGAAAATTTGTACTTGATTTTTGGCATAGATGAGAAGTGACGGATCCGCTTGAATGTGATTGAATCCAAGTTTAAGCAGAAAAGACGTGAACGTATTGTACCACTGACGCGGCGCCTGCTTTAATCCATAGATAGCTTTATTTAGCCGACACACATGTCCCGGTTTTGAGCTATCTTCAAATCCCTTTGGTTGCCTAATATATATGGTTTCAGTTAATTTGCCATGTAGGAATGCATTGGCGACATCCAGCTGCTGTACGGTCCAATTGTTATATAGCGCGATTGCCAACATTATTCTTATAGTTGGTAATTTAACAACCGGGCTGAAAGTTTCCGTGTAATCGAGTCCATACTCTTGATTGTTACCTTGGGCAACCAACCTGGCTTTGTGTTTCCCGATTGATCCATCCATAAGGTATTTAGTTCTAAATGTCCATTTACTACCAAGTATTGTAGCATTGACCGGTGGTTCGACTAGAGACCACGTGCCTTGTTTTTGTAAGGCTAGAACTTCAGCTGCCATCGCTTGACGCCAATGCAGAGACTTCGACGCTTCCGTAAATGTTGTAGGATCAGTGGAGTTCTCTGCCGCATTGTGACTGTGAATCAAGTTCAGACGCAATCTTGGCTTTAATGTCCCAGTCTTGCTCCTCGTAGTCATCGGGTGAGACGAATGCTGATTAGTATTAGGCAGAGGAGCCTCAGATACGTCGCACATTGTTGGTGCTTGAGTAGTGTCAGACACCTGGACAGTTGGTTGGATGACCTTGGAGAATGGCAAGTGATTCTCACTCATGTTGTTGTTAGACGTAGACCTGATATTAATAGAAGCAGGAGTTAATAGTAACGGGCAAATATTTGTAGCGGTATCAGTGGTATACAACACCTGTTCTGAGAACGGAAAACTGTTCTCAATAAAATGAACATGTCGGGAAATCAGAATTTTATTTGTGGTAGGATTCAAACATCGATATCCTTTGTACTGATCGGAGTATCCCAAAAATATGCATTTTTGAGACTTCGGCTGAAGTTTATTAATGGTATGAGGAGGTAGCAGCGGGTAGCATTCGCATCCAAACACCTTTAGTCCAGAGTAGTTTGGTGTTTTGTTGAACATAAGTTCGAGCGGGGTCTGCTTGTTGAGAGTTCCTGAGGGTAATCTGTTGATAAGGAAGACAGATGTATTTACCGCCTCAGGCCAGTAGACAAGAGGAACGTGTGCCGTGTGGAGCAAGGTTCTTGTAGTTTCTATTATGTGTCGATGTTTCCTCTCCGCCAGCCCATTTTGCTCCGGCGTGTATGGACATGACAGCTGATGAACAATGCCATGTTGAGTAAGATATTGCTTGAATGACGCATTCACATATTCAGACCCACCATCTGTTCTCAGGATTTTGATTTGATGATTCGTTAGTTTTTCAATTTGGTTCTTAAAATTAACAAATGTAAGAAAAACGTCTGATTTATATTGAAGAGGAAAAACCCAACAATATCTCGAAAAATCGTCGACAAATATAACATAAAATCTAAAGCCTTGGTTGGAAGAAATAGGAGCTGGCCCCCAAACATCCGAATGGATGATTGAAAGCGGTTGAGTTTGACGATTCGATGAATTGTCAAATACGAGTTTATGGCATTTAGAAGCAATACAAGAAGAACATGAATGCATTTGTCTATTCATATGTAATATAGGATAGTTCTGCGAAATAAAATCGAAAATGCGTTTGTGAGGATGTCCGAGTCTGTGATGCCAGACGTGGGAAGCTGTAGTAGCTGCGGAGAGCGCGGCTTGATTTGGTGTCTGCGCCTGGATGGAAATCGGATACAGTCCTCCTTTACACGGTCCTGTGAGTAACGTTTGCTGCGTCTAGGGGTCCTTCAACGTAAAACCATTGGGATCAAAACTTATTGAAATGTTATTATCCCTAGTTAGTTGAGAAATAGAAAGCAAATTAAATTTAAGAGAAGGAGTGTGCAAGAGTTGCGACAAGCGCAGCTTACGATTAGGGGTCGGCAAGATACCGGACCCTGAATGCGAAATAGGAACAGTGTTGCCGTTGCCCACTGTAATATTGTCATCACCGTGATATGATTGAGCAATTGACATGTTGTCCATTGAATTGGTTAGATGAGAGGAGGCCCCTGAGTCCAGAAACCAGGTGGTGTCCGGCACCTCAGAGCTGGCTACAAGCGCAGAATTGTTGTTCCTGCCGGACGGCACGTATTGGATGTTCAGGCGGTGCCAACAAGTTTGTGCCGAATGCCCTTTCTTGAGGCAAATTTGACATAGAACCGCAGGCGCTGAGTTGGTTCTTGGTATGGACGGAGCATTGGATGTTTGTATATTATGTCCATTGTTTGACGTCGCCGAGTTGTAAGAGGCTTTCCCTTTTGGGCGACGACCTCTACCCCTGGTGTTAAAGAGCGCCATGGTCGGATCTTGATTGGACGAGAACCTTACTGCATCTGCGGCTAAGTTTATTTCTTCGCTCAGCAGTAACGGATATATTTGATCCAGAGTGAGAGGCGCAGCGAACGTTCGTATGGAAGATTTGAACGACTGATACATCGGCGGCAAGCCATTGAGGATATGATGAATAATGTCCTCTTGATCCACTGAGGAGCCTGCCGCAGCAATCTGATCGACTATGGCTTTTATCTCAGACAAAATAAACAGTCATAGAGTTGTTCTTTAAAGAAACATTGTGAAGCGAATTGCGCAGCTGAATGACCTTTGATCTATTCGTTGCTTGAAATCTTGTTTCGAGCGCCGACCAGACTTCCGCCGTTGATTCGAGAGAAATGACATACGGAAGAATCGAGTCGGATATGGTGGAACAGATGGAAGCCGAAAGATTCTGATCCGTCTGTATCCATTGTGCGTACGCCGGATTGATCGCCGACGTGCCATCTTGGTTTTGCACAAACTGAGACGGCGGCAAGGATTTTGAGTCAAGAAATTGCAGAAATCCGTTTGCCCTCAGAGTCTTCAAGATCTGAGACTTCCAAATGAGAAAGTTATCAGGAGTTAAAGAGGAAGAAACCATATTGCGGAGATTTGAAACGACGAATTTGAGATTCGCCGAGACCGTCGCCTCATTGGACACGATCTTATCGCTCCGATCTTGAAGGCGGGAAGACGCTGAATCCGTCATGGTTGAGGATCGAAGCCAAATCTGATACCATGAAGAAGTATTGGAGAAGAACAGAGAAACAGAGAGAGTCTTATTGATTTCTTTCAGTTTCCTCACATCCATTAGAGGAGCTGTATATATAGACATATTATTACAGATGAGCTTAATTACAATTGTACCTATTGAATATTCTAGATAACGTATAGTCCTAATAGATGTGGCGCATTTTCATTGGGCTCCGAACACGTCCGGTGTTTGAACCAAATAATTTGCTCCAGATGAAAGGCTTCAGCAGCCCCAACATCAACTAGCCATAATGAGATTGGCGAAGACAAATTCATCACAAGCCTAAGAGATGACTTGATAAAGTAGAATAAATCACCAAATTAATTCACCAAAAAACTCAGTCTCAAAGGCAAATTAGAAGGTAGAACTTTCAACGTAGCCCAAAGTAGATGAAGTCGTCCAACTACTTCATGTGGGTCTAAGGTTTTGTTAGGGATGACTTTCTGACTGTTTCTTAAAGCAGTTTTTAATACAATAATTAATATTTTTGAACTAAAAAGCAACTTTAAGAAGCAATAAATAAGCTGTTCCAAACGAAACCTAAACCTCATTTGAAAATTTCTAACGCATACGTTGTGTTTTGGAAAACTTACAACTAGCGTATCATCTTTCTATGGCTGGCCGTCCAGAGGAGATATTATGTAATTTAATTATTTTTCTTATTGGAACATTTCATATAGAACTATACCACTGCTCCCATTTGTAAGTAGTGTTAGAGGGCAAGTTAATGACTCAGTTTATTAACTCGCGTTAAAAAACTATTTTAAAAAGCAGTAAAAAAACATCCCAAGCGAAGCCTTAGGCTTCGTTTGGGATGACTTTTTAAACGCGAGTTAATGAATCAGTTTTTTTAACTCGCGTTAAAAAACTATTTTAAAAAGCAGTAAAAAAACATCCCAAGCGAAGCCTTAGGCTTAGTTTGGGATGACTTTCTTACTACTTCTTAAAGCGGTTTTTTAGTTCAAAAATTAAAATTTTAATACTAAAAAGCTGTTTTAAGAAGCAGTAAGAAAGTCGTCCCTAACAAAGGCTTAGTCACATGCATAAGTGTTGCAATAATTTATTATTATTATTATTTATAACAATTCTAGTACTTTAAAGTTTAAACAGAATTTTTTTAGAGAAAGTGAGGAATAATAATTCTCTTATGATTCTGTAAGCATTTATGCATTTATAATAATTCTTTAGAAAGAAAACTGTAAGCATTTAAGCCTTTTTGCATTATTATGCTTATGTTCTGTTGATTTTATTAGTAAAAGGAATAATAATTTGAAATAGAATAATTAATCAAGTTCAAACACCTCCTTCACTATTTTAACCAACTAATCAATTTCAAATTTCAGCTCAAGTTTAATTTAACGAGTTTGGGTCAGCTAACAAGTTAGCTCATTTATTACGAAAAACAATCGGATTTATGCAAATGTTTAATTAAAAACTCAAGAAAAAAATAATTTTAAAACTTTTTAATTTTGAATTTAAATAATTGAATTCTAATATATTTTATCTATGGTTTACATTAATATTATTCAAATAAGTTAGATCATACATTGACAAGATAAGTCAGCTAGCTAATCAAATTTGACTTACTTATTAGCTCATTAATATATGCTCATTTGCCGAGGCTTAATTACACTCCAATTAAAGCACACTTTTGTTGTGCTGTGAGTGCCCTGAATTTTGTGATAGTGAGATGTGCGAAGTATATATATATATATATCCTGTTTTGCTCCCTCCTGATAATGCTTTTTAGTTTTTAGGAGTAAAAAATTAAAGCCTTCATAAAGAGAAATTATTAAGTGTGATAATTAGATCGTCCGGAAGTAAATTCAAATGTGCTACATCACCGGATTCATAATAAAATAATAACGTGGAGCATCCTTATTCACTTCTAGATGACGTCTGATAATCACACGTAATAATTTCTCTCCCAAAAGATAATATTTTATAAGCACAATATTTTTTTTTTTTTTTTTTTGTAAAAGGATAATATATTGATTAAAAATCATAAAATTACAACAGCAAGAAGACCTACATTTGCACTGAAAAAATACAGCAAAAAAGAATAAAATAAGTTAAACGCGAGATCAGTATTTGGTTTAGGCTTCTAGCGTCCCAGTCGTCTCGCTCGGACCTTCCAGTAAAGTGTAAAACACGAACCAACAAGCCATCCCTCAAAAACACACCTACGGTTGCCTCCAGCAAAAACACCCGGAACGCGAGCCCCGACCACATCATAGCTCATAACCATCTTTAGTACCCGAGCGATCAAAAAAGGCGACGAAAATCCGAACATCAGCAAGAAACACAAGAACATTAAAACTCATCTTCTGCGTCTACCTCTCCCCCAAAACTTTCCTCGAGAACCAATATTTGATGGACGCACAAGCGCAAAACCACGGTCGGATTCCACCAGTTCCTGATCCGAGGATTCCTCAGATGAATCATACAACCAATCATTCTGTTTCCTCATATCCACTCCAGAGGGATTACCCACACAGGTAGCCATCACTTGGGTATCAACTACACCGACAGGGACCTCAACTAAAGTGTTAGAAATCGAAATAACATCTCTAACAGTAGACTGCGACTGCACCTCAATACCTACCGGAACCACTTCAACACAATCAGCACCCTTTAAGACTGAACCAACTCCATTCGAGTTCACAACACCCAGTATAGGTGATCCAACGGAATCCCTCCTATTCACCGCTCCAGACATCACCTCCGACACCACATTCTCCTTAGAAACCAGATATAAGCACAATATAACATCATTACAATCAGAGTTTGCTCTTGACTATCATTTGTCCATATGTAGCTCACATCGTAAAATTTAAAGGGCCTTTTGTGCATCTTATAACAATACTTTACCATGCCACAGCCGGCAGCGCCATTGAGGACATTGTAATTAGTACATATTACACCAAAAAAATCTTGTCAGAATTGTAATGCTACAGAGCAATAATAGTTCCAGAAAAAAAGAAGTTACTTTATACAATCAAACAAGCACAAATAAGGGCTCTCCCTGTCGAACTTTTTTTTTTTTTTTTGTTTGAAGAGATGCCCTCATTGATTAAGCCAAGATCTGAACGCTTTCACAGTGCCTGAATGCTTGACTTCTCTTCAGAACAATATCACCTTCGTTTTGTTGAATAGAAACTTATTGCTTATGGCATCTTCAACGGAACACCATAAAAACGTATGGCGTTTCTTTGATCGCTCCATCCGAGCGGTATTTTTACCGCTATATGACGGCGGGTCGCAACCCGACCCGCCATTTGTTTTTTTTTTATTCGAAAATTAATTATTACTGCATTTTGGTGTATACAAAATGAAGTCTGGAAAAGAATATGCTAGGAATATTCTTTTTCGGTGTTAGAAAATGGAATTCGGTTGGAAACAAATTATTGTATTTTGATGTATTACTGCATTGTGGAGTGAAAAAATGAGTTTTTCGGTTGGAGATGCCCTAAGCACTCAAAATGCCAACATTTAAACTTTGTTTGAGACAGCTTTTTTTCTGCTTTCTAAAATAACTTTTTATTATAAAAAAATTTATGAATTAAAAATTTTTGTACTAGAAAACTGTTTTAGAAACAACAAAAAGCTGTCTCAAACGAAGAGTTAGTCTGCCCTTTCAAGTTTCAGTTGAAGGTGAGGGAGTTCAGATTTTGGGGATGAGCTTGACCTTATTTCATTCGCATCTTCTCTTGGGGCAGGGGCGGCAGCAGGGGATGATGAATCTGGCTGAACAGCAGAACTTGGAGAATCCGGCGGAGCATGAGGACATGATATGGCTGGGGAGATCACTTCAGATGCAGAGTGAGATGAGTACGGTAATGAAATATGTATAGCTCCATCGTCGGCATTATCTTCTATACGGTCGTCCAAGTGGACAACATCCTGCATTGTAAGGTTGTGGTATTCCACAATCTCTCTCAAGAATCGATTCTCTCGGGCGTATATGGAGTTCTCCTGTGCCAGCCTTGCCTTCTCTGCCAGCAGGGTCTCAAGTTGGAGACGAATCTATATTAATAGGAAACCAAAATCAAATAAAGTTGTGGAGCTGGTAATGATGGATGAAATTGTAATGTTTTATTTTGAAAAAGTCACTTTGGCCAGTAATAATAGTGTAATGAAATGAATTTTTTAATCTAATAGATGAAAATTCTTTTTTTTTTTGGGAAAATAATAGATGAAAATTCTAACTCTCTTTCAGTACAAAATTAAAAATAGTGAACAAGTTCCAATTGTGTCGGAAGAATGCAATAAGATAGGTCTCAACAGTGCCATGTGTCAAGAGCTCAAGGCATGCACGCTGATAACCTTATCCATTTTGATCAGTGCTATGGACATGACAAAGCAGCTATGACCCCTGAAATTTTCAAGATGTGTAGCATTTTGTTATTATTGACGAGAAATGCATTGTAATAATTCAAAATTTTATAAAATGAATTTCTCTGAATATGAAAATTTGGTCGACGGCACTCAGTGGGCAAGCGTGGTGTCACTAATCTTTTATTTACAATAACCTCAAATTATGGATGTAGACTATAGTGCCGCAGCGTCGGACACTAAATGATATTTTTATATATATTTAATATAAATATCCTCCAACCAAGCCATCCCTCCCCAATTTTTCTTGCCTTGTTGGGGAACAAAAGGAAGAGAGGGTGAGGAGAAACGAGGGAAGAGGAGAGAGGTCTTCCAAGGCTTTTTTGTTTGTTACTTCTATTATAAAAAATTATTCTAATCATTGAAAGTGACCTCTACTCTACATCTGTTTTTAATGATTTTGAACTTCGTCTATTTTGTCCCTCCTAAAATTGTTAAAAATGCAATACTCATTTTAATAAACTTTTACATTGTAACTTGTGGAATTCGGTAGATATCCTCATTCTAAATATTTTGACTTATTTATATTGAAATTTCACCAATTAGTTTAGCATATACGACATTTTATTTAAAATGGAAAGAGAAAGAATGGGTGCAAAATGATTAGGAGCTAATGTACTTAATCTAGATATGAGATACATGGCATGTATACTGTTATGATTCATTTAGCATATCATGCATTTTGGTATAATACATACATATTGATGAGCACATTGAATAGATCTATATGTTATGATAATTGCATATGATGTGTACAGGATGTCTATTATTATGATATACATGATATGAAATGTGTATAAAAACAAGCCAAATGAATGAACATATGTGCTAGATGAGATATATGAGATTGATACTGATATGACTGATGAGAGGTCAAGGATGGATATAACTAATAAGATTAATGAGTGGAGACTTATGATTGCTGACTGATGATAGATAAGACCAATGATAGATAAGGCTGAGGAGACATGATTGATATTATTGATGAGCAATTAGATTGATTCCTGGTGGGTTGATCGCATGAATAATGAGACTGATTCAGGTAGGGTTGACCCCATGATAGATATATACATAATACAAGAGACAAGATATGAGATACATGATACAAGATATACATGATACAAAATATATGATATATGATACGATTGATATGATTGATTTACCGATGACATTGATTGACTGATTGAACGATACAAGAAACATGACTTAGTGCAACAAGACTAATATTGTGCTGATATGAATACATAATATAGACTGAGAATACATGATATGCGATGCATCTTATCAGAAGAAATGATAAAGAGTTATACGATAACCACAGTTCATTGAAATATGATTTTTTTTGCATGCATATATTTCATTTTGTTCATAGATTTAAATTGTAGGTTTTGATGACTTGTTAGGCTTTGATGCTCATTATGTGATTTTTACATATTTTCAGGTAAGTGTAAGGAACCAGTAGAGTGAGAATGATCTTGGCGGCAAGTTTAGGTTTTCTTTATGCTTCAGTTAATTTTTTATTTTGTGGCCATGATATATTTTAATAATGAGTTATTTGTATTGAATATCATGATTATTGTATATATTATTTTTGGGTTATGAATCAATGTTTAAATATTGGATGACATATTATCTGGGATGAAATTAGTAAAATATGGTTGATGATTAAGAAGATCAAAAAATATAATTCTTTTCAATTTAGATATTGGAGCATCACATGCAGTGAGTGTGTCATTGACAATAACAAATTCCAAAGCCAGATCTAAGTTTCAACCACCTTGCAGATGGGACCATGGTATCATGTGACTCAAAATTCATATGTTAATTCAATTCAGAGATGGTCTATTGCTACTGAGACATCTCATACTCGTAGAAATTCAATTAGGGGGGTTGCTAAAAAATTACTATGATGGAAACAACCTCTCTGAGTGGAAGGCTGTGTACGTTAACCCCTTTATAGATTCCACATTGATGGTGACTTCATGAACTGTGGTATGCTAATGTAAATGCAAGGATAGAAATGTTTCACAGAGGCATCTACACCTTAGCCCGCGTGACCTGTGGTTGATCAAGATTGAACTTCAATTATTAGACGACCAAGGCCATACATTGTGTTAGTCATTCTCGACCAGTAATTTTAACCATAGGTTGCAGAGGGCGTTATAACCACGGATCTAAGAAGCACTTCTCTTACTAGGACTACGTGAACTAAAAATGCAACTATGGTGAAATGAATTAGCCCTGGTGTAGAAGAGGATGCATACCAGGTCATCATCTTGGGTATGGTCTCCTTTCTCACGGCTCTCCCTCAGATGTTTGTTCTCCTCTACAAGCTGATCACATCTTCCCTTGGCAAAAGTTAGCTCAGCTTTGACGGTTTTTAGCTCTCTCAAGAGAAGTTTGGCCTTGGCAGCCATTGCATTTGCTAGCTGTAAGCATAAAATAGAACTAAGAAGAGAGAACAGTCTTCTAAAATTAAGTAGGTCAGGATGCGTTTGATATTTAATATATATCAATTAAGGAAAAGGAATCACAATACCGAAGTTATAGAAATCGCATAGAAAATTATTTTCGTGTTCAAATTGTAAAATTGTTAAAAAAATATGACGTAGCCAAGCTAGGTTGAATAGGAAAAAATCCGACAACATAAATTATTTATCTAGTTCAAATAATAAAGATAAGCTCGTGGCAGTTCCTCCCATGTACTAGAATGAAAATGAACATGCAATATTCCAAATCTACTGAAAGAAAAAGGCTGCATTCTACATTTTCGCAAAGATATGCTGCATTTAAGAATCAATCATAGCAATTTACTTTTGGATGAGGGCAGTTAGCACAAGAAACGTGTACTCAGCATTGACGGTCTGCAAGTGGCAATCTTAATATGCCTAAAGAATAAAAAGTTTCAGTGTGTCTATTTGACTGAGCAGTGTGAAAGAGTATACAGTCTTTCTTATTTAGTTCTGTGAAACACAGCTGCCACCTTACGTTTCGAGATGCCTTCAATGAATTTTCTTGGTCTGAAAGATTTACTGAGAGATTTTCTGTAGCTGCAAAATCAATTTGATCTCGTGAACTGGCTGATTTTCTACTAATTTGAATTTTCTTTGTTTCCTGAATGATGTCAGCTGCCCTACTCTCGACAATCATCAAACCCTCCTGACAGAAGCAATAGCAGTTAAAAGTTTTATAACCAACGAATCTCTAATGAAAAGATTTTTAATTTATGGAAAAAGGGAAAATGAAGTTAAAAAATTATCCAAAAATGATTCAATGATACCTCGAGGGCACTTTTTATTGTTCCTCCAATTTGATTAAGGGAAGAAGAAAGATTTTCAGACTTTCGAATGCTCCCCTTTGACAGATTAGGCTGATTGAACTGCAATAAGCAGAGTGAAGTTTCGAAAGCATGATTTCCTTACATGTACAAAACAAGATAAGCAAGGAAATGATTAGTGAGAGAACCAGAACATGCTCCAAGCTAAGGTAAAGTTATTTATTGGAAGCTATAAAACGAACAAAGCCAACTGTAATTAGAGAACAAGATTGATTACCTTAGCAGAAATTAAGAAATACAAAAACGATAAATCTCACCTGACTATCCGTTGATGTGTGCAGCATTTGGAACTCATTTTTACTATGATCATTGAATTGTTGTGAAACACTATCATCTTCAAGTATTGATCTAGCTTTTCTAGCCAGAACACCCCAAAATCCATACTTCGACTCACTTCTTTCATCCGTAGTTCTCGGAAATGAGTACTCATGGTGAACAGGATCCTGCATTTGCATTCTACTGTTCTTAGATGAAGCAGAAAAGAATGAAACTTACACATAAACATAATATAGGCACAATGCCTGAGGATTTTGGAAAGGTGTGCAAAGTTTTGAATGCCGAAATATTTCCAAAACCATGAAATAAAGATGGTCATAAATGATAGATGCATTGGCATGGTTCAGGCAGCTTCAATGTCCACCTATGATGCACCGACACGGACACGGCAACATGGACACGACACGACACGGACACGGGACACGATAATTTTTAAAAATATAAAACACGGGTGCGGCGTGGACACGACATAATAATTTTTTAATATAATATATAGAAATTAAGGTGACATTATAGTAAAAATGACAAGCAATAATAAATCAATTTCATGATAACTTGTTTAGCTTATAACATAAAGATGTTTAGTACAAAATGTCTAATACAATCATAAAAATATAAGCAAAAAATAATTTAGTACAACATGAAGGTCCAAATACTCAATAGAGGGAATGATAGAATTAGATTCAACACAATAATTGCATTTGTAGGTGTCACAACAATAATTGCATTTAAATAACACATTCCCTCATTCAAATGTTTTTTCCTAACTTTGTAACATGAAACCATAACGGCTTATCAGTTTCTACAGATGGCTCTTTTGAACTTCACCTAATCCACTCCCGCCAGCAGCAGAGCTCATTTTGCTAACAAACCAATCATACATATGAATACATCAAATTAAATTGATATGAAGTGAAATCAAAATATTCCAATAATAAGACAGCATGAATATAACAATATACCGGTTTGCCGGGGGTTCAAGGAGGCCCTGCCCCCTGGCGGGGAACAAAATTTTATTGCAAGAGTAATTTTGAAGTTCTGCTTGTTTTTAAAGTTTGGAAGTTGTTTGTATGGGAAGATACCGAGTGGTACCGAGCATGTACCTAATGAGCATGTACCTAGCGGTACCGAGCATGTACCTAGCGGTACCGAGCATGTACTGAGTGGTATCAAGCATGTATCAAGCGGTACCGAGCATGTACTGAGTTGTACCGAGCATGTACCTAGCGATACTGAGTATGTACCTAGTAAGACCGAGCACGTACATTAGGTTTTTCAACAATGAAGAGAAGAAATGACGACATCCACTTATACGTCTTGGCTCTCTTGCACGCAGAAGGTGCTTTGTTTGGCCTTGATTGCGAACTTTGCCTCGGATGACTGTAGAAATCACGCAAGAATGAAGGAATGGGAAAGACGAGCACTGCTTGGCCTCGGCTCGAGCAGAAATGATGAAGGAACAAGAGGCGAAGGCAGCAGGCTCCGTTTGGCGTCGACTGCGAGCTCTCCTGGTCCGCCCTAGAAGATTTCTTTCGTGGATCGGAAAAATAGAGCTTCTCGTTCGCGGAAAAGGCTAAATAGAACGGACGATTTTATTATTTAATAACCGGACACGCGTGTTCGATTTTAATTTAATTTTTTAAATTGCGACACTCCAATGCTGTGTCGGACACGTGTCCATGCCGTGTCCGACTCGTGTCCGTGTCTGACACGTGTCCGACACTGCATACCCTCTTTAAGCGGAGTGTCGGTACATCATAGATGTCCACCAATGCCATGAGAAAAAACAAGGATTAGTTATAAAAACACAAACATATACACAGACGCCCTCGCTTGGGACCAATTCTTTCAAGTATAACTATGGAAGGAGAGATTATTTTGTGCGGACGTCGAATACAGTTTATCGTTTGGAGACCAATCAAAATATGCAACGTCAGCGGTACCGAGCAATACCGAGCCAGGTACTGAGCAATGGGTGATGTGGCGCATTCTGATTGGTCTCCGAATGACGTTCGACATCCGCACATAATAATTTCACCTATGATAACAGAGCTTCATAAAAATCTCTCTTCTTTTTTTTTTTTTTAAGAGCTAAAATCTTCTGTTAGCCAGAATAAAGTTAATGTTGTATACGAACATTCTCAAGTGATTCAAGCACCCCTAATTCTTGTAAGCTATGAATAACACATTGTTATGAATATAAATAAAAACATAATTTGGACTATATAATAATATAATCAGCATAACAAACTCAAATATAGAATTCGAACTAAAATTAAGAAATTACAATGTCTACACAATCGTAATTAAAATGTCAACCATAAGAAGCTGTAAATTAAATTGATTTACTTTTATATATACTTCTTAGCTATTAAATAACATCATATGATCAAATATAGAGATCAAAAAACTAAAAAGTACACAACTCTCCTTGGCCTATTGGTTGAGAGCTTAGGCTTCCAACTAAGAGGTCCAAGGTTCGAGTCTATGTGTATGCGTTGTGTGTGTGAGTTTGCCTTAAATGGCCTAAATGTCCAAAAAAAAAAAAAAACTAAAAAGTATTATATTCATAATATAAATAGACTAAAGTGAACTTCGCCTTAATATAATATTTACTATTGTCGAGCAATATTTGATTAAACTATGCATATAATTTACAATACCCAATTACATAGTATCATAACTATAAACAAATATCTTATACATGCCATATTTCCTTAAGTATTTGAAATAAATTTGGTCTATTCTACAAATCAATTTAGAAATATAAACAAATCTGAATCCAAAAACCTATTAATAAGTTATAAATCACGCATCTCTCTTGTAAATATATATATATTTTTTATACTCTTTAAGCACATATAACCTGCTTTCGTTATTCCAAAATAATGTATTTATTTTAATGGAAAACCTTGGTTCGACTGGTTGAGCGGATTAGTCCTTGATAAATGATCAAGTGCGGCCGAAGACTGAAGACAAGTAATTTTTCACAAATAATCATAATATTATTGTTTTTTTGAATTAACGTTAGCCATTCAACAGTGAAGCACGCATCTCACCTTTTTGAACCTCTAAGATTATGTGTTCATTTCAAACCTCTTTGCATAAGAAATGCTCAAATTCACCCTTAAAATGAAATTGATCCAAAACATCCACTTCCAGCGAAGGTAATTTATGCCGAACATCTCCATTTCTCATTTCCTCTTTCACGAGCATCTTCATCTCGCTGCGAAGGTAACCATCTTTCTCCTCTTTCACGAACTTCTTCGGCGAATCATGTTAACACAAAAAATTGACGTAGGTGAACAGTGTGGCCGCCGATATCAGCGTTGCACTGTTCACCTACCGAATTTTGGCGTGTAATTTAGCGTACAAATGGAGCAAATGGCGGACGGCATACCACCGTATGCAGTTCTGTTGGAGATAGTCTAAGGACTCACAATAAACATAAGACATGTAACATATGTTAGAAGCATAAAATTGGTCACTCTTATTTGATAAATTGTTCATTTTTATAGTGGATTTGATCATGCAATGAAATTCAATTCATATATCCAGAGAACTTCTACTTCCTCACTCTCCCCTTCCGTACAACCGATAGCCCTTCCAGCAGCCCTAAAAACCGCCTCCTGCTCTACCACTGCCTCCAATTGTTGTACAATTACTGGTTGTCCTCTATGACTGCTATCACTACCACCTGCTACATCCAGTTGATGGCCATCACTTGGATATAAGGGAAACAATAATTTAAGCGTTGTTACAAACATTACAGACTCAAAACAAAAAGGGCATCCTTCTATCCAGTACAGGAAAGCTGTTTGTTGTATATAACAATCTAAGACTCAAAAACAACAAGCAATTTGTTGTACCAATGTAAAGTAAATCTAAAACATCAAACTTGCTTGCCGTTATAACCATTCAGAAGAGAATAATTTCTATTGTTGTCCAGTATAGTAAACTTAAAATAGAGAAAACTTGTTATTTACATCAAGAAAACACAACTGATGCAACCTTAGTTTGATTCCTAAATCATTGGGGTTTCTCTCCAAAATAATTCCAATTCATATATTCCTATTAACTCTTTCTAACCGTTCAAATCTTTCATTGTGGACTCATATTATAATATTCAAGTTGTCTTCGAAGCATTGATTCTTGGTGCATGAAACAAACAAAAAGATTAAATAAAAACAAGTGTGAGACGTTTTTTGTCTTGGAGTTGCATCAAAAGCCACTAAAAAGTCCAGAGAAAAGAAAAAAGGGGAAGAAGGTCAATTAATAATTAACAAAAATTCTACCCCAATGACTAAAAGGCTAAATTGATGGATTGATGGCCTCCGTGATAGAATGGACGAGGATGCAAATAACCGCACTATGACTAGTTGGCCAATTAATTGTCGTCCTCCGTCCATGCCAAATGGAAACATGGATGGAGAGGATGAAGAAGATGATATGACTACCAATCAAGAAAGAATGTAACCATTCAAAATTAAAGCCAGTGTAGATTCTTACACATGATGTGCCAGTTGATGCCTACAAGCTCGATGCATAGATTTACAAACTGAAGACTTACTTTACCTTATACATATGGCACCAATGACGAAGTTGCCTTCGCCTAACTAAAGTTAAAGCAATATGGCCTGGGATGGTGGAATGGTCATCTAAAGATGAATGGCCATCAAAAGGTGATTTGCCGGAAGTTCAATCAGTTAATTAGTTGAGAGTTCAACCCAATAGCTTATGTTTAGTAAAGATAGAAGAAGTGACATAGTATGTGACAACATTAAGTACAAAATGTGCAGGAATGCACCATAGAGTTTCATCATTAGGCTGTCATGTTTGATAAGCATGTACCTGATAAGCAAGCCGTTATTCTCTGCACAGCTCGGTGGCCACTACTGCACGGCAGCTGCAAGTCTCCTGCAACCACAACCTCAGCCATTGATCACCAACCGAATCATCTCAGCTGTTAGCTCACTAGGAACTAGTTTTACCTTAGGTTATGTATATACAGGCAAAACCACTGTAGCACAGATTATTACAGTAACAAATTTCATCCTGCTTCTACTCTCTGTTTCCTCTACATTCTCAGCTATCTCTGCTTTGTTTAATGGTATCAGAGCCCCAAGAAGCCTAGCAAGCTCCTCCTACCTGACCTCATGGCAGCCTTCAGCACTTCCAGCACAGCCAATACTCCCGCAGCCGATCTCAACTCAATGACAGAAACTACTATCCCCTCCTCCCTTAAGTTTCTCATGTCCAACACCAAATCCATAGCTCATATATAGCTCACAAGCGAAAACTACCCTATATGCCGGCTTCATATACTAAAAACATTTTCAGCAAACCATTTTTCTGGCTACCTCACGGGCAATCTTCCTTGTCCGCCCAAACTCATCATCTCTACAGCTGGAACAACCAAACCTAATCCCGCGTACACAACCTGGCAGCTCTTAGACCAAAACTTGTCAACAGCCCTCTACTCTACCATTTCTCCCATATACCCTCAACCTTCATAGCTGCCATGAGATCTAGGACACACTTGAGAAGCAGCTGCAACAGACGAATAGGTCCCATGTGATTCAGCTCAAAAACTAGCTACACAATGTCACAATGAGAGACTCCTCCATGACCCAATATCTTTCTACAATCAAATCCCTAGTAGATAATATCAATGATGCCGGCTCCCATCTTGACGCAGAAGATATTATTCTCTACATCCTAAACGGCTTACCCCCCTCTTATCAAGCTTTCAAAACAGCATGTGCAGGACACGCGCACCCTGTGCGCTCGACTCATCCACCTGGGCCTCGGCTCATGTTCTCTTTCTTGAATACAATAAGCACTTCCTCCTTCCCCTTGATACTAGTTTGTTGGGATTTCTTGAGGAAGTGTGCTTCTTCTTTGAATCTTGAGGGAGAGGGAGGGAGAGAGAACATAATTTTTATAGATTTGTTTGGCTAGGAGTGTTCATCTATTACAACCCCTTCAAGTATATATAGGCAAACTAAATTACTGAGAAAAAATAAAGTTAACTAAGGAACGACACAACCTAAAACTAGACCAAATCACAACACAATTCAATCAAACACTCATTTGCATGTGTTTTTATTTTTTTTTTTTTTGTCTACTTGTATTTTTTTCTTCTTAATGAAATATTAAGAAAATTTATAAAATATTTAAATTTAAAATAGCATCATAAATTTATTAAAAATATTAAGTCATACCTTTGAATTCAAAAGTTTAGAATGAATTAAAAATTTAAAAAGAATATAATAATGATCTCATCAAATCCAATTCAAATATTTTAAAAATATAATAAAATAATAAAAAAACTTATTTGTTTCACCATATCCAAAGTATCCTTCATTGCTAGACTCTATTTTTAAATTATTTTTGTCCTACTTAAGAGCGATAAAAAATTAAGAAAGAAATTGAAACAAATTATCCAATGATTTTAAATTTTAAAAGAATGGGATGCTTTTTATAAAAATTAGGAAAGATATTTTATTTTAAAATATTTTTATTTATACTAATTATGATGAAATATTTAAAAAATATATAAAATATAATTAAATTAGAAATTAAATTTATTGGATGGCATCACAAAAGAAAGTGTCATCAACTTAAGGGTAAGTATGATGAACTACAAAGTAATGGTAAAAGTCTAAAAGAGATCAAGAAGTACAAAAGAAATTATCAAAATTTAGGTGCTTTGGCCTAAACTTGCGTCAAAGATAGCATAGAAATTGAATAATCCACTAGACTTAAAAAATTGTACGTTAATAATTATAATTCATACAAAATTGAAGATCAAACAAAAGTACCATTTGGTGTGCAACCATCTATTATGAAGTTGAGAGCTAGATATTCAGAACGAGATGCTAATCATGCTCCATTTGTACTCTTTTTTCCTTCACGCCAGAATGGTTTCTTATTATGATCAAGAAGAATTCTCTTTCTAAAATTAAAAATAGCAGGACTTTTTTCTTTTGAAGAATTCGAATAACTCAAGTTGCAAGCACCCAAAAAAATTTCTTCGTTTCTTTCTGAGATGATATCCCTCTCCTTTCCCTTCCTCTTCCTCCTATCTCTTAGTTGTTTTTGTTGTGGGATAGTTAAACACAATGCAATTATCTATTTATATATACTGCTTAGATATACTAAGTAACAAGCTTTAATTTAATTTAAATTCAGTATGTTAGCTACAATCTTGGAAAATTAAATATAAGAAATTAATCTTAACTTAGGTTAATCACTATCTCAAAAAAACCAAATGTGAATTGAGCTATGTAGCCACTATTTTTGAAAATCAACTGTGGAAGAATCTTAGATTGGTAGCCATCAATCTTGAAAAATTAAGATCAAATTTTTTTCCAAAAAATTTAATGAAATTAAACTTCACACTTAAAATGACGTGATTCTTTCTATCATTTTAACTAACAAAAAATGATAAATTTTGAAAGAGTTCCATTTTAAAATGGAGTTCTCTTATTGTTCTGAAGTTTTTCATGGAATCTTCTCTTTATTTCTGGCTTACTAATATGTATATAGAAGTTAATTTATAGATTACAAACAAAAATCTCAAATCCTTCCACATTCTCTCAGATCTCAAAACACAAATCAAAAAATTCCTATATGTACCTGGCAATGCCTCAATTCTTCTTAAACGCAAAAAGTTATATTGAAAATTTGAAATTAACAGAATTAAATTCAGATCAGATAACATACACCGCCCAGATACCGATTCCGTAATCTCAATGATCAGACACCTTTCCACGACTAATTCAAGCCCGCTAATTTAAATTGTTTTCTTAAGTCCTACAAGTCCTTCCAATCTAAACTCACAATCCAATCATCCATCACAAATCAAATTCCCGCAGATCGACCTCGCCAACGAATCGCAGAAACATCCCTATGGTGAAAAAGAGGGATTACTATAAACATAAGGAAATAGACCTGATTGGAAAAGGCGGAGCTCTTGCGCAATGAATCTCCATTGGCGGATAATCGGGAGGAGTCTTGGTGAGCGGCAGGGGCTCGGATGGCCTGAGAAGCTGGCGAGGACGGCGTGGATGCGGGGGAATCGCAATCGCCAGAAGCGGTAAATGAGGAGCTGAAGTCTTCGAAAGTGGACGCCCTTCGAGTCCCGTGCCTCCTCCGATACGCCATTGTCTAAGCCGCCTTGTGTCGGAGCGGGGAAGGGAGGAGGAGTTGGGCCATGCGAACGAAGCGCGGGTTCTCGTTTAACGAACTCTAGGACCATTGCAACGCGAAAGTCGTCCGCCATAACTTCAACCGAAAGCCGTCGCCTAAAGCCATCTCCAACCCAAAAACTCATTCTTCACTCCAAAATTATATTCTTTATTTTATTTTATATTTATTTTTAATCATATATTTATATTTATTAATTTTTGAATTAAACCTACTTATATATATATATATATATATATATATATATATATATATAATATATATATATATATATATATATATATTTGAATATAAATATATCCTAAATAAACAAATATTTATTAAATAAAATAAAAAATACATTAGAATAATATCCTAAATAAACAAACACAAATATTTATTATAATGCAATAAGAACCTCTTTCTTCAAACTCATTTGAATAATATCTCAATGATCTTGAAGGACCCGACACTAATCTTCTAGATTATTAAATTTTCACTATGAGATATTTTAATTTTTGTTCTTCGAACTTATTTTTATTTTGTTTTTTTAATTTTTATTTTTATGAGATGTTGTATTACTCGATATCTAAAAATTTATATGATTATTTTATCTTAATTTATATATTAATGTTGTAACTTAAATAAAGTAATTATGTAAAAAAAAAAATTTCTAAAAAATAATGTATTTATAAATTATTGATTATGAATTATTAATAATACAAATCTACACATAAAAAAACTAAAAAGAATAACCTAATTTTCGAATTAAAAAAAAAATTTAACGTGCGTAAACAGTGCAACGCTAATATTGACGTTGCATTATTCACTCCCGGAATTACATGTGATATATGACGTTCAATTGAAGCTTTTGATGGATGGCATACAAGTGTTTCACGTTCCATTACAGAGGTACAAAGTGGCACACAAAAGTAACTTATTTAACACTTCGATTTAAACCATGGTATAAAATTGTGCAATAAGAGGCGCGTCTCAGCGCAATTTTGTCCCTTTAAGCCTCAAAGCCCACACAATAAGTTTAGGATTTGAGGCGTACGCCTCAAGTTTACTGAGGTGCGCCTCCCCTCACAGTTGAGAGGCGCTCGCCTCTAAAAATAATAATAATAAAACTAACATAATATATATTTGGTCGGTTCAGACCCCCCAACCCTTGTGTGGTCTTCCGTCATATCCCGAAAACAGCTTTTCTCCCTTCTTCTTCGAGCGACCTTTTTCCCTCGTCGTTCAACGTCGGCTTCTTTCCACCGTGAGTTGCTCTTCGCCTATTGCTTAGAGTTATCTTCTACCGCGAGTTGGGTTGGAGTCTCCTACGCTAGGTACATGCTCGGTACCACTCGGTACAACAACGTTTGGTACCACTAAGTACATGCTCGGTACCGCTCAGTACATGCTCGCTACCGCACTATATATTTTCATACAAACAACTTACGAATTTTAAAAACAATTAAAACTTCAAAATTATTTTTACAATAAAAATTTATTCCGGGGTGCTGCTCCCGGAAACCCCCGCAGGGGCACTGCCCCTTGACCCCGCTAGCTGACCGGGGAGGTCGAACCCCGCCAGGGGGCAGCAACCCCTTAGACCCCTTGGAGACCGGTATATTGTTGTATTCAACATATTTAGTAATAGTTGTTAGTGTTAGTATGTTTCTTCATGAGTGCATGCTTTGTATAAATTTTCTTAATGTAGAATGAGTGAAGCATTATGTTTAGGGATTTAATATATTGCACTAATATATTCTTCTCATAAAGGATGGTTATAAGTAAATATAAAGCTACATCAGGTCATAGAAAAGATCCAGCATAGAAACATAACACTCAGGTTGATGTAGGGGGAAGTGATAAAACATATATCTATCTAAAATGCAATTATTGTGATAAAGTTGTGAAGGGTGGTGTGATTAGGATGAAGGATCACCTTGCAGGGTCTCACAAAAATGTTGCTTCATGCTCCAAAGTTTCTGATATTGTAAGGGAGGAGATAAAGTCATACATGAATAAGTCTACAACGTCAAAACATCTTGCACATAAGCAATTTGAGGATAGAGTTGATGTTAGCTCTTACTACGGGAGTGAGCGCAATGTTAGGGATTCATCTTCTTCGATGAAGCTCATTTCATCTAGGAGTGCTAGAGGACCTATGGATCATTTTATGCTGGACACATCAAAGGATAGGCCTCTTACTACACAGAAGACGCCTTCCATGTACTCGCAATATTCGACGTCCTCCTCCCAGCCTGTTTTCATCTTCATAGCCTCTTCCTCTCTTTTCTTTCTCAACTTTCTTCCGAGGAGAAATCCTGTCTCAAGTGACAAAAATAGTGCGCCATCATCATAAACCCTAGATATTGACATGTTTATTTCCAATTTTCGCATCTAGTCTGGATCGGGTTGTCGGGCCGCGCGGGAAGTTAGAAAAGACGTGCAAAATATTTGTTTTTCTTCGAGTCGGGTGGTGGGGTCGTTGGGCTACTACGTGACGATATTTTATTGGAGTCCGGACATAGAACTATGTCTAAAGTCCACACAAAATTTCTTTCCAATGAAGGGAGGCTTCGGTGCGTGATACACTTGAGTATGCAGAATCCTGCTACCGCACGGTTATTCGCAGAAGATTAATCATCCTTTAGCAAATTATATGGGGAGTGAAATTGGGCGAACTGGTCTTGTATTTTTAGTCTTGAGTTTGGCTGGTAGATGGCTGTGATTTCGTTAAATAATTATTAAAAAAAAGGGAAAATTCGTGTGCCACACTGCCATTTGAAAGAGGATGATTTATTGCGTTCTAAAGATTTTATGAAAATTGGATGACGAAGTTTTATATTAATAATTTAATATTTTATGAAAACTTAACACAAATAAAGAAATAAAAAGAATATGAGTGATATCAAAAATTTTATGTAGAATTTAAATAGGAAAAATCAAAGGGTAACCAATTAAAATTATTCAATTATATAAATATTGCTTACAAATTATTACAAATGATTAATCATCCTTTAGCAAGGCAACAACGATTCGAAAACAGTGCTATGAGGGCGGAGAGATTATTAGGTGCGGAGTGCAGACGGAAGAACCGTCCGCACAAGTATTGTGTACTAGTGCGGGTATCGCTAGGTGCCCAGTGCTTGTGCGGACGGTGCGCACTCCGCACCTAATAATTTTTCCTGAGGGCGATAGTTCGCTAACTGTGGTAAAGTTATAATGGCACTCAAGGGATGCTTTGGGATTTTTTAAGCATAGGAGCTCTTTTAATTCTTAAACCAAGTGTCCTCTCTTATAAAGAGTGATTGATTATTTATAGATTTTTTAGGGAAGCATACCTCATAAATAAAAATAAAATCTAGAACACTTCATCAGATTATCTGCATTGATTTTCTATAATTTATATATTGAAGTTATTAATTATATTTTAACTATTTGATTTGGGCTTATTTAGACTTGAATATGATTACTTTTAGTGTCGGCGAGTTCATTTTGTCAAGGCATTTTATTTGACTATAAGTTTATTGAAATTTGATTTCAAATGGGCCTGATTTAATTCTAGAGTTTCCACTTTAAATATGCATAGATATTTGTGTTTGTTCAAACAGATTTTTGATGACATCAAAATTTAAGGTGCAAACTCTAACCAAAAAAAGAAAAAAATAAATAAATTTTATCCAACTAGTAAAGGATAAGTTGGAGTTAAGCTCTAGAAGAATTTGTTGAACTCCAAAAGAATATTTAGAGATGACACCAATTACTAACAAGCTTGGAACCAAACTTCAAAATTGTTTGTGACTTTCAGGATGGAATGAATGATAGTTTGAATTTGCTTTGGCCAATGTTAAAATGTATAAATAGAGGTAAAAAACTGTCAAGTAATTGAGTGGTTCTTATCTATATTCATTAAAGGTGTTAGTGAGATGAGTTCGATCAAATTTGTCTCATTAATAAACTCGCAAGTTAAACCTATTGAGTCTCAAGCTGAGCACGAGAGCTCAAATTATCACTCATGTAATATATGAGCTCGAATTCAAGCTTGATAAGACTTAACTTGTTGGCTCACGAGCTAGCTTGTGAAATCTCATCTTCCTGGAAAAGTTAAACCATGACTCTTAGGCTTCATTTGGGACAGCTTTCTTATTGCTTCTTAAAGTAGCTTTTTAGTACAAAAAATAAAATTTTTGTACTAGAAAGCTACTTTAAGAAGCAGTAAGAAAGCCGTCCCAAACGAACCCTTAATGTCTTATTAATAGCTCAATTTAAAAAGCACTTAACTCAAATGTCATTCATGTTACCTCCAAACACTTACGAGTTCCATACTTGAAAATAAACCTTATTTGAATGCACATTCTATGTCGAGAAATTTATGAGATATATACATTTAATCTGTCTTTCATTGATTCTTGTGGCATACAGTATATTGATCAACTACAATCAATCATCTAATGTAATTTTGAGAGTGTCTTTTGAAGTCCATAATAGGTATTGCTCTCATTCCTAAATCCCAACTTACTAGCAACATCTTTGACTCTATGTACACATTCTAAAAAAGTATTGCCAAACTATTTGCTTTGAAGCTCAAGCACATTATGCCTCATATTTTAATTCCTATTTAGTAAGCTTCCTTTACACAAGGATTGCTTCTGATAACATTTGTTTGGCTAGCAAATTTTTGGGTGAATTTCAAATGGTAAGGAAAATAATAGGTTTTGTGCAAAGCTGGGCATATTCAAATCCTTTGATAATAGCTAGAATGGTTTAAAAAGAGTTCCCCCATCATATTCATTGATTCGATCAAGGCTTACATTGAACATGTACAATATTTTGTTTGTATTAATGGAACTCTTGAGGAGTTCTTTAATTCCCCTTTTCAATTGAGACAACGTTGTACCATTTCTCATTTTCTCTTTTATATTACGATGGGTGATCTTTCTAATCTATTTAAACATTAATTAAGAAAGAAATCATTTATTGGCATTCTTGTGGACAAAGATCATTTCTCTCATCTTCTTTATGTTGATGATGTACTGGTATTTGACAAAACAAGTAATGAGAAATTTCTCACTCATAAAAAATATCGTGACTCACTTTGGGGGAACCTATCAAACATACACATCAATGATGCCAAAAGGTCTTTCTTAATCTCTTTATGTAATATCCTGAATTAGCAATTGTCAATTTTGTAGACTAGAGTTTCGAAGGAGACGAACATGATGAGCTATGAGGAGGCAAAGGATTCAAAAGCAAGGGAGATGAAAGGGTTGCATTGTCACAACCCAAGGCAACATAACCCTTATTGGTCGAGTCGCATTACATCGGATATGTGATAGACTAAGTACCCAAGACCTACTTGGAAGAATTTTTCTTATTATTTTTTTATTATTTCTTCAATATTTACACTATAGAGGCACTCTAAAATCATCAAACATAAATAATAAGAACATCTACAACGTTTGATTTCAATGAACTATACAATTAAAAGAATAATATGCATACATATATCATAGTTTCATTTCTATTTCACTCAAAACACAAAATAACCCATGACAGACAAAAGCATAAAACTCCCAAAGCAATATAAGAAAACACAAACTTAACCATAATCAATAGTAATATCTAGTGAAGTGGCACACAGTTATTGTGATAACAAGAATTTTTAAAATGATTTTTTATTGAAAAAAATCTGAATTTTAGGGTTGTGACTTGTCGAAAAAGGAAGAAAAGGACAGATATGAGAAAAAAAAAAAAGAGAAAAGCTGATTTTAGTCGCTGGATCGCTTTGCCGTTTTTGTGGAACTTGCTCCAATTGTGATGGTGACTCTGTCCCTACTTCTATTTTCAAATATTTTGATTTCAACAGTTTGATTCTCCCTAGAATTGATTTTATTATATTTTTCCTGTATTTATTGAACTTATACTATATAACTTTTTATATGATATCGTATTGATTAATATGGAGATTTTGATTGTAACATTTCTAAATTCACTGGATAAAATATAAGTTATTGAATTTTGTATGATTTTTCCTGAGTAGAAGTTTGAATTTTTTATTTAAGCATACTATTAATACAAGTATTAATTGAGAATGAATATAGATATGTGGTTGAGTAATACATGGTCATTATTATTGTTAAAAAATGTGATATTATATCTGTGAAAATTAAGTAAAAGTTTGGTTTCATTGACGTTGGCTAGAGACTGACTGATTTGTACATGATAATGGGCCTACAGGTTTTTCTTTAAATTATGATTTAGTATTATCCTCGATAGATTCATATGATACTGATTGGGAGATATAACGAGTTATTACTGTACCGATGGGCAAAGTGTGACAACTATATTTACTGAATCAATTGCGGTCTGAGTATTCTTGCTCTTTCTATTTTAACATATTCCTATAACTATTCTCTCATTTAGCACATCTTAATTTCATATAACCTTCTTACCAATTGGTGGAAAAATTAATACATCTCTATGTGAAAATAACACCCCTTCATGAAAAAATCTCAAACTATTGGCTGAAACTGTAAATTGCAACATTTCGTTTTGCATCTCTAATAGCAGTAAATATCAAAATCCTTAAGTTATATGTGAGTTGTTGGATGGTCCTAAAAATCATTAATAACATCAACCTATGCCTTCCTCCTTCCATTTCTCCTCATATCCGTTGTATCATTTTTATTGTACATATCTCTACTACCACTGAGTGCATTAAACGGTTTGGGCTAGGAAAGCCTACTTTTTAGAACTTTATTGATCATTTCTATGTGAATTTGCATTAAGCTATATGAAGCAAATTTATATGGCATAAGAATTATGCGTTGAGGTTTTACGATTTTTGATTGGTTAACATCAATTGAGGGCTTCTAACCGTTGACATTGTTACTTGCGGGAATTTTTATTGCGTCTTCCCACCTGACGTAGAGCTACATCAGGTAGCCTATGATATGTCGCCACGTGTTCTTACTCTAGATCAATACCGACGACCCGACCCGTAACGGACCCGGGAGTTTGCGTAGCTCGGTATTACTAGGTATTGGTCGATTTTGCTCGACAAAAAATGAAAAATACTATTATGTGAAGACCAATACCGAGAAATACCGAGAAATACCGAGCAATACCGAGCAATACCGAGTTCTTTTCGGTATTACTCGGTATTGCTCGATATTGCTCGGTATTGCTCGGTATTGGTCTTCATAGAGCGATATTTCTTGTTATTGTCAAGCAATACCGAGTAATACCTAGCAATACCGAGCAAATACCAAGCAAATACCGAGCACTACGCGAACATAGTTGATATATCAGTAAAAAATTATCTTGATCAGGGACGAATCTCAAAGCAAAATTGAGTTGAAAGCTTCCGAAATTAAATCAAAGACCATATGAGTTCCGATTTCAGCAAACTTATAGTCAAACTGAAAGTCTCAGAAAGACAAACCCATCGACACCAAATTCGACTCAATCCGAGCCTATATGGGTCCAAATCAAGGGGATGAAGCGTTGTTGAAGGGTTCAAACCACAATTTGGATTATCAAACAATTTTCAAATGTGTCATGCTTATAATCAAATCGAGCGGCTCGACGAGACGAATCCAACGAGCCCAAGATCATTTAATTCTGAAATCGTTAAGGCATTCAATTGACCAATAAACGATCCATGATCAAGGGGGTCAATATCGGCCGTCCATTCAAACACTCCCATTTTGCCCTTGATCCTCCACATATTTACAAGCCATGCAACTCTAAAAAAACTATAAATAGGCCCTCATTCTTTACATAATGGAGGAGGAGGAAGAGGGAGAATAAGAGAAGGAAGGGAGGAAATTGGGAGCTCTCTTGCCATCGACCACCGCCGGAGTTCTTGCCGACCACCGTCGGGGTTCCTACCGGCCACCACCGGAGTTCCTGCCGACCACCGCCAGTATTCCTCTAAACCATCGCCGGATTTCCCGCCGACAACCGCCGGAGTTCCCGCCGACCACCGCCGGAGTTCTTCCCGACCACCGACGGACTTCAGCTAGTCAATCGACCACCGACGGACTTCTGCCAGTCCGTCTACCGCCGCCGGACTTCCACCAATTTGCCAACCACAGACGGACTTCTGCCAGTCCGTCGACCGCCAGACTTCCACCAGTTCGCCGATCGCCGCCGGACTTCCACCGTCCTTCGGCCGCCGCCGGACTTCTACCAGTTCACCGACTGCCGTCGGACATCCGCTTGCTCTCCGACCATCGTCAGACTTTCATAGTTTGCCATCCGTCATTGGAATTCCACCAGTCTGTCGAACACCGCAGGACTTCCGCTAGTCCGCCAACTACAGTCCTCCCAACCACTGTCATCCAATTAGGGTCATTCTGATCTCCGTCATTTGCAGAATATGGTCTTTCGGACCTTCATCGTCTGCCGACTACATTCCTCGCCGACTATGGTCGTCCCGACCTTCGTTGCCTGCTAACTATGGTCCCCTTGACCTTCGTCGCTCGTCGACTACGGTCCTCCCGACCTTCGTCGTCTGCCGACTATGATCCTTCTAACCTCCATTATCTGCCGACAATGGTCCTTCCGACCTCCGTCACCCGGTGACTACGATCCTCCCAACCACCATCGCAATACAACGGTCCTTCTGACCTATGTCGCTCATAGACTACGATCCTTCCGACCTCCGTCACTCGTCGAATATGGTTCTTCCGATCTATATCGATCGTCGACTATGATTTTGCCACCCCAAACAAACATATCAACATTGATTCTTCCAACTTCCACCACACAATGCATTTTATATGATGTATATTTGTTACTTCGAGCCAAGGCCTTCCTCCTAAGGATGGGCCTCATTTGTAATCAATTGCAAGCGCTAGTGGATTCATTCAAACTGTGCCAGGCCCCGTGGTTTTTCCCCCTTTTTAGGGGTTTCCACGTAAAAACTCTGGTGTCTCTTATGAACGCTACACCCTCATCTCTTTCATCTGCTTGTGTTCTGGATCTTCGTACAAAGCTAAGGCATTAATCTTCATATTTCTCTACCGCCGCAAATTTTTCAGGACGCAACAATAGTAATCCCGGATTCGATCCGAGTCGGATCGTCGGGCCGCGCGGTAAAAAGTAAGTGCACGTGGCGACATATCATAGGCTACCTGATGTAGCTCTACGTCAGGTGGGAGGACGCAATAAAAATTCTACTTGCGGAGGCTTTCTTACTCAAGCTAGTCACTATTAGTAGATAAATAAATAATGTAAAATAGTCTAAATACGTGGCTAATTAGGATTGGATAGATTAATAACAATGCTTTGTAATCTGCCTATATATAGGCGGTCACTTGACTGTGCACAGATAATAATAATTTCCTTTTCCTGTTATGTTTCCGCTTTACTCTTTCTTGTCTTCGCCCGTGTGAGCTCAGTTCAAGAACTGAGAGCTTCTTCATGGTATCAGAGCAGGAGATCAAGAATCCCTGACTTCAGACGCTGCCGATCATTTTCTTTCTTTCCGCTAATGGACAACACGGAGTCCTCTCAGATCGAAAATCGCGAAGCATCTGCTACGCAAGATCCACCGGTTCTTCCTTCCACCCTTAAATTTGTTGTTTCTAATCTCAAATCCATTGTTCAAATTCAGCTTTCTCCTGAAAATTACTCTATATGGAGATCCCAAATCTTTAAAATTTTTTCTGCAAATGGATTTGCAATCTTTCTTGATTCCAAATACCCTGTTCCTTCCCGCTCTTTATCTCAAACCGACGGGTCTCTCTCATCCCCGAATCCTGAATTCGTCCAGTGGCATCTCACAGACCAAAATCTCTCTGCTGCCATTTGCTCAACCATTTCTGCCCCGGTTCTTCCTTATATCATTCACCTCAACTCTACTGCTGCCATTTGGGACACTCTTGCCCAACGGTTTCAAGCTACAAATAGATCCAAAGTGATCCAACTAAAGAATGAGTTACATCACATCTCCCTCAAAAATTCCTCTATGACTCAATACCTTGCTGATATCAAATCTTTAGTTGATAACATTGCCTCAGCTGGCTCTACAGTCGATACCGAGGATATCATATTATACATCCTCAATGGGCTCCCTCCCTCATACCAGTCTTTTAAAACGGCCATTCGCACAATGTTAACGCCTATCAGTCTTGACAACTTGTATGCGCTTCTTCTCAGTGAAGAAATCAATATTGCATCTGATGCATCACGCTCAAACCCCGTTCCAGATTCAACGACTGTCTTATATTCTGCCAGAGGTCGGGGCCGACGCACTCGCGGCAAGAACACGACCAACGGGTCATACTCGCAAAGGCCCAATCCATCATGCTGCTACGATTTGCCAAATCTGTTTCAAGAAAGGTCACGCGGCATCCTCCTGCTGGCACCGATCTAATTTGAATTACACACTCCGCCAGCTACCAACAATCCAACCACGGCTCTTGCTGCGGGACATACCAGAAATTCTACAGAATGGTTTCTTGACTCTGGTGCATCTTCACACCTCACAAATTCTTTTGAAAATCTCTCTGTCTCCACGCCTTATCAAGGCCAGGATGGTGTCATTATCGGAGACGGCAGCACAATGCGCATTGCCAACTCCGGTACAGGTTTGTTATCGCTACCTGATCGTAAGCTCAAACTATCTCAACTATTTCATTCTCCAAATCTACATTTTAAATTGCTTTCTATATCACAGCTTACTAAAGATAACAATATTTCTATAGTTTTCGATCCTAATGGTTTTTCATTGAAGGACCTGACGACGCAAGAAGTGCTTCTTCAAGGACCGTGTAACAACGGTCTGTACAAGATTCGGACAACCATTCCAGTTTCGCCGCATCATGCTTACTCTACAGAGCGTGCTATAACGTTCTCCTGGCACAACAGATTTAGGACATCCAAATAATACCATTTTGCATTTGATAGCTTCTTCTAATCCGCAATTGAACATAGATTTTACAACTTCTTGTACTACCTGCAATGTTTCTAAAGCGCATAAACTTCCTTTTACAAAATCTTTATCTCGTAAAACTCATGCTTTAGAACTTATACATTCTGATGTTTGGGGTCCAGCCCCCTATACGTCTATGCAAGGTTTTCAGTATTATGTCATATTTGTTGATGATTGTACTCGGTTCACTTGGCTATTTCTGTTAAAAAATAAGTCTGATGTCGCTCATACGTTTTTTAATTTCAAAAACTATATTGAAAAATACACCTCAAAACAAATTAAGTGCATTCGCACTGATGGAGGCGGCGAATACCTTAGTCGATCGTTTACTGACTTTCTCAAAGCAAATGGTATTGCACATCAATTTTCGTGTCCTTACACACCGGAACAGAACGGTGTCGCTGAAAGAAAGCACCGACATATTATTGAGACCACCAGATCGCTTCTTCACACGGCACACATGCCCTACTCCTATTGGCCAGATGCCGTTCTCACGGCAGTTCATCTTATTAATCGTTTACCTTCAATAAACACAAATAAATGCTCTCCGTTTGAATTATTTTACAACACTAAACCTGACTACAACGATATTCGCACGTTTGGTTGTGCCTGTTATCCACTATTACCATCTCATGCTCGTAATAAATTACAGCCTAAATCTGTGCAATGTGTATTTATGGGGTATTCTGATATGTTCAAAGGTTATAAAATGTCTTGACATCTCTACAAACAAAATTATTTTTTTCCAGGCATTTACGTTTTGATGAACAGCTATTTCCTTTTCATGTCTCAAAAGCAGCTAGCACACCTCCCTTAAGCAGCTTATCTCCGACTCTGCTTACTCCATATCCAAGCTCATGCCACCAGCAATCTACGGCTCCATCCACCTCTCACCAGACTCCTGTGCATTCTCAGCGAACGGATCATCCTACCATACATCAAGAACCTGCTGCTCCTCCTATCTTACCGGAACCACCAACCACACAGAACGTTGTCACCATTCCTCAACGCCACCATATGGTTACACGCACCCATACGGGCTCATTAAAACCTGTTGTCCGTTTAAACCTTCTCCATACTAATGCTGCTGAGTCTCAAATTTCTGCACCAACTACATATACAGAAGCCGTCAAACATCCTGCATGGCGAAAGGCCATGGCCGATGAATTCCTTGCGTTACAACAGCAGGCCACTTGGACCTTAATCCCTCCTCCAAACGCCCCGATTCTAGGATGCAAATGGACTTACAGAATTAAACTTCACAATGAAGGATCCATTGCCAAACATAAAGCCCGTCTTGTTGCATTAGGCAACCATCAAGAATTCGGGTTAAATTACACTGAGACGTTTAGTCCAGTGGCTAAATTACCAACCATTCGTATTTTGCTTACAATCGCTCTCTCTCATAAGTGGCAGGTACATCAATTAGACGTCGCTAATGCCTTCCTCCACGGCAATCTAACGGAGACGGTCTATATGCGACAACCAAAAGGTTTTGAAGATACTGCTCATCCCGACTACGTTTGTCATCTACGCAAAGCTCTCTATGGACTCAAACAAGCGCCACGGCAATGGTATAATACGTTCACGAATTACCTGCTCTCTCTCGGGTTTATAAACAGTAATTCTGATCCTTCCTTATTTTTGTTTCATAAGAATAATATTCGTTTATATTTGCTCATATATGTTGACGATATATTGTTCACCGGTAACTGTACTCAAACTATAGCCAAGATCCTTGACCAACTAAATCTAAAATTTTCAATGAAACTACTTGGTTCGGCTAACACTTTTCTTGGCATCCAGATTCAAAATACAAACAATGGTTATTTTCTTTCTCAAATGCAATATGCCAATTCAATTATTGACACAGCCAATCTCACCAGATGCAATCCGGTTCAAAATCCAACATGTACCAAAATTCCCACAGACCTTCCGCCGGACAATACATTTACCGATCCTACACTCTATCGGAAACTTACAGGATCTCTTCAATACCTCACAATCACTCGACCGGATATTGCATACAGCGTCAATCTCCTATCACAACATATGCATGATCCTTCCCCTCAGCACGCCTTTCTTCTCAAACGTCTTCTTCGATACATAAAAGGTACGTTCGATTTTGGCTTGCCTATAACAAATTCTAATCTTCAACTTACCTCCTTTTCAGACGCTGATTGGGCTGGGGATCCACATTCGAGAAAATCTACATCCGGATACTGTTCCTTTCTTGGCGATACTCTCATATCTTGGACGGTTAAAAAGCAGCACACCGTTGCTCGATCCTCAACTGAATCCGAATATCGTGCACTTGCTGCTCTCACAGCTGACGTTATTTGGATCCGCAAGTTACTATCTGAGTTTGGAGTTCACCAAACACAACCAACAGATATCTATTGTGACAATATGTCAGCAATCGCCTTAGCCAACAATCCGGTGTTTCACGCTCGTACAAAACACATTGAAATAGATCAACGGTTTGTACGAGATCACATTCAGAACAAGCACATTTGCATCTATCCAATCAACACTACAGACCAAATTGCTGATATATTTACTAAGCCTCTTCCTACTATGAGATTTCAGACTTTAAGACTCAAACTGACGGTCATCAAGAACCCTTCAGTTTGCGGGGAGATATTAGTAGATAAATAAATAATGTAAAATAGTCTAAATACGTGGCTAATTAGGATTGGATAGATTAATAACAATGCTTTGTAATCTGCCTATATATAGGCGGTCACTTGACTGTGCACAGATAATAATAATTTCCTTTTCCTGTTATGTTTCCGCTTTACTCTTTCTTGTCTTCGCCCGTGTGAGCTCAGTTCAAGAACTGAGAGCTTCTTCAGTCACAATTTTTGCAATGAAAATATAGAAAATGTTAATCACATTTTGTTTGGATGCGTTTATATATTTGGATTTTATGCTCTATGCTTTTGTGCTCCTCTATGTTCTTAGCAGGATTGAATCTACTCTAATGTTTTTGTTACATTTTAAATTTGAATGAGGCATCATTAATTGTCGAGAACTTATATTATCTTTATATTTGTTGCTTTAATTACTATATTCACAGGAAAAGACACTATAAAATATGAGAATGTCATTGACAACCAATTAATAATATGAGCTATAAATCTCGATCTAAACATTAGGAAGGGGAGGAAATATTAAGATATCACATTTTTGCTATGACTAATGAAATTATAGTCTGGCTTATGATGAATGTGCTCCATAGTCTTGTCTATTATGACTTTGTATTTTTTGTTTTCTCATTGATGCCGTTTTGGAATGGGTGAAAATTTTTAACATTCTCAATTCAATTTTATATATTTTCTCTTTAGTATTTTTTTTTTCAATGTATGAGTTCTGTGATTAGGGACTTTTATTTGGTTCGGTCACAGGACGTAGCTCTACGTTCGGCCGCCAGTAGAATCGCGTCACGCGTTCTCATTATTTACCGCGGGCCCCGATAACCCGACCCGAAACGGACCCATGATGGTTTGGTATTTCTCGATTTTGTTAGGTATTGCTTGGTATTGATCGATTTTGCTCGGCAATAACCAATACCGAAATACCGAGCAAATACCGAGTAATACCGAGCAATACCGAGTTGTACCGAGTTTTTCTAGAAAAACTTGGTACAACTCGGTATTGTTCGGTATTGATCTTCACAGAGCGGTATTTCTCGTTATTGCCAAGCAATACCTAGTAATACCGAGCAAATACGGAGTAATACCTCGCAATACGCGAACATAGCATTCCCGGATTCCGGTCCGGGTCAAGTCGTCAGGCCGCGCGATAAAGAGTAAGAGCATGTGGCGACATATTATTGGTGGTCGAACGTAATCTACGTCCGGTCAGAGGGCATAATAATTGTTCATGATTAGGACATTTATCAGCCTGTAAGAATTAATGAAACGGGCTTACGCACTCTTAAAAAAAAAGAAAAAATTCTCAGAAAAAACTTGCATTTTGAAGGCCAGCGAAGCAAATAACAATAATTTCCCGAACTATCCGTTTCTGGCGGGTTACGTTTCCTTCGGGCATGGGTGGAAGGAGAGGTTTGTGGCGCTTCACCGAAAGAATAGAGAGACCGCGTCCACGCTTCAGATACCCTAAAAAAGGGAGAAATAATCGTATTAAATAATGATTCACTTTAGTCCTTCATTAATTCATCTGAAAGAGAGAGATATAGAGAGAGAGAGAAGAAAGAGAGAGGAGGAGGAGGATATGATCATCTGAGGTATTTTCTTCGGATTTCTTCTTCCGCACTTCTGCCTCCCTTTTATCTATCATCTTGCTTAACTTCTGGTTTTCCTTGATTTTAGTGCTGCGGGTTTAGGGTATGGGAAATAAATGCTGGATCAGCTTAGGAATTAAATCTTCTTAAGAAATCTGTTTTGAGTTTTTTTTTTCCTGGATTTTGGAGGAGTTCGCTAGCTTGTGATGCGATTCCACGTTTTATTTGATGGACTGTGTTGATGTATTTCATCGCTTTTGGCGAATTGTTTGATGTTTGTCGTGACCTGCTTTGTTTTGTTTTTCTTTTGTGTGGTGATGACGAATTTGCGGAGCTCATGTTAGCGAGATGGTATAAATCAGTTGTTGTATATACACCAGTTTATAATAGGATGGTACTGGCATGAGAGTTGTTTTATAAGACCGAGCTTTTATTCAATCCGTTTGTAATGCTTTGTAGTTATTTTTGAGAAAGGAGATAGAATGTTTGATTGGCTTGCTAATGAAAGCGCTGATGATGACTGGTGGAGTTTCTGAGGTTTTGTTTGTTCTCGTAATTAGCTGATTAGGGTTTTGACCCATTTTATTATCTTTGGTCATTGAATTTATCTACAGAAGCGCGCTTTTCCCCTTGACAGAATCGTATTCCCTCCCCTTACCTTACTTGGGAGTCTTAGGAGTTATGAAACGTAAAATGTCACTGCCAAGCAAGAGTTAATTGTTGAGAAATTGCTGAAGTTTTTTGTTTTTTCGCCAAGCTAATATTCAGTTTTGAATATGATTTGAACCAAATGCTTTGGATTCGAGACATGTTGGCATGCATTTTTACATATGCGAGTGAACACATGCTAATGTTACAAAGCCTAAATCTTTTGCCTGAAACATACAAAATAAATCTTGGTTTTTTGTTTTATTTTGTTTTTTTTAAATATCTGTCAGCTTTAAAATATTACATCTAATTCATTATTGTATAATTTTTTAATTTGTTAATCCTCCTCATTTGAATTTTATGCAATTCTGCAGCAATTTGGAGATCTGTTAGTTTGTTGTTCATCTCTGCATCGTCTATAGAGCATTGTTCCTTTTGTCATCTTTTGTCATGAGCTCAGCAGTCTCCACTTCTAGAGGAATACATCTGCCATCAAATTTTGGTTCTTTGGGGTCACAAAATCCACAAACACCATCAACTTCTTTTGGGCAACTTGAAATGGATCCACATGAAGCTGAGGAAATTGAGCTACTATCAGTATCTTGGAACCAAGATTATGGGTGTTTTGCTGCTGGCACAAGCCATGGCTTTCGAATTTACAACTGTGAGCCATTTAAGGAAACTTTTAGAAGGGATCTGAAAAGTGGTGGCTTTGGAATAGTGGAAATGCTTTTTAGATGCAATATTTTGGCTCTTGTTGGCGGTGGTGCGAACTCGCAATATCCGCCCAACAAAGTTCTAATATGGGATGATCATCAGGGTCGTTGCATTGGTGAATTTGCCTTCAGATCTGATGTTCGTGGTGTAAGATTGAGACGAGATCGCATTGTAGTGGTTCTTGAACATAAGATATATGTGTATAACTTGACCGATTTGAAACTTCTCCACCAAATAGAGACATTAGCCAATCCAAAGGGACTTTGCTGTCTTTCACACCATTCAAGTACCTCTGTTTTGGCATGCCCAGGTCTACACCAAGGACAAGTTCGGGTTGAACACTTTGGTCTAAAGATGACAAAGTTCATCAATGCGCATGATTCACATATTTCTTGTTTCAGCTTGACTTTGGATGGCTTCCTTCTTGCAACTACAAGTGTGAAAGGGACATTGGTGAGGATTTTTAACACAATGGATGGAACACGCTTACAAGAGGTAAGTGATCCAAATATGCATATTGAACTTTGTATGTAGGTGCCATGCTTTCATTCCTATGGTTCATTATGAGTAATTAGATTCTAACAGAAAAACCTACAATGGTTGCTGCACTGTAGGCTAGTTCACTTGTTAGCATCGTATGCTTGTACTTTCAATTTTGTCAATTATAGGTTCCTTTGATTAGATATTATCCTTGTTCAAGAAATATTAGATCTTAAGATATGATATATCAATCTTACTCATATCGACAGAAGAATAGATATTAAAACAGCTCGAAACAACTTATCATTTCATATGCTAGTGTATGTACTATATGTACATTAGGAGGATGTAAATAAACCAAACAACTAATCAATTAGTGGGAAGATCTTATTCAAAATCCCTTTTTACCAAAAAATTAGAATTTTGTTTAAAAAGGGCGAGGGAGTGAGAATGGCACCCTCCCAACCCCCCTAGCATGTGTGTTGGGTTTCATTCTCTTAGATTGTGTAGCTTAAAATTTCATTATCATAGTAGTTCATAAATTATAATTTAATAAGAATACAATCAGATTGATTATGTTATATGATTTTGAGTCTTTTTGATATTAAAAAAGATATTGATGACTAAGTGTAGTATGACATAAATGAGAGCATTGAAATTTGGTTTGGAAAAATAAGGGTAGATTGAGAAGTGGCTATATTAAAGATATAGTAGGAGTAGAAGATAAGATAGTGAAAAATGAACTTAGGTGGTTTGGACATACAATGGAGAGTAGAATGAGATGGGTGGTTGGAGTTAGTTTTGAAGGATTATGAAGAGAAAAAGGGGGCATAACAAGGATCTTATGGTATGGATAGAATTTATAGTAAAATATTTAAATTAATTACGATAACAACTTCTGTAATACTCAATATTTATTGATGGAGAATGAGAATTCATAATGCCAACTCCAAGTAGTAGGGGTAAGACTGATATGGTGTCAGTGATAAAATAAGAATGTTAAGATAGATGTGTGATAAAATTATAAAGTATATGGTGATAAATAAAAAATAATTGTATTGAAAGAATAGTTGGTACAATAATTATTGAAGACAAGATATTTGAAAATTTAAATGTTTTGGGCAATGGTAATTGGGGGTAAGAAGATGCTCCGATAAGATGGATAGATAGAATTACTTGGTAAGATTAGGAAGAAAAGATTGTAGGCCAAAAGTAGTTATGCTACATATTGTGGTTAAAGATATATAGAGTTAATTATGTAGTACCTAACCGATAAGGATGGTAGATACAACTACTCTTGGAAGATTTAGGGAGAAAAGATGGTAAACCAAAATTAGTTAGGCTATAGATCATGGAAAAATATTTGTAGAGTTAACATTTATGTGGCACTCAATATGAATGTATGGTGGAGGATTTACAAAGCCAAATCCAAATAGTTGAGATATGGTTAATGATGTTGATGGTGATATTTTATCCACTAAAGGTAGAGTGAAAGTTAAAGGGTGTAAATATTTTTTTGTTATAGCTTTTGGTTGTCATCTGTCTTTTTTTTGGTTCAGGTGTCTGGATTCTCTTATTTTCGTGTAGGACAGTATAAGCGAAACATAGAAATTTTCAAGCAATCAGGATGAATTAATGGTATACAATGATAGAATTTAGCTAAATGAAATGCCTGATCAGATGGCGAGGAATGAAATTTGGTTTATAAAGATTGCGCTTTGTTTTTATGCTTACAGCTGATTGCGTTTTTTAGGCTTACTGGCTGACAGTTAAACATCCTCAACCTGTTATTTCAAGGACCTCAAGATTGAGCAAGTTGTTTTTTGTGGTCATTAGTATTTTTTCCATATTCCAAAATGTAGAATAAACATACTACATTCTTAGCTTATAAAATGAGTTCTTTGTGCGCTTATTTTTAAATTGTATGATGATTGTGGAATGAGTTCTAAATCGTAATATGGATGTGGCAAAAACCTTTAAGCTCCAGATCAACCAGATCTCCTTATTTTGCCCAATGAATCATGCTGTACACGAGCATTCATTTTTGGTTGCGTTGGAGTTGCTGTATCTGATATCTTTCCACTCCTTTTTGCTTACCTGCTATTAACTTGAAGTGGTGTAACATTTCATTTGTTTCAATTTTCGAGTACCAATTTTTTATTTTTCTGTTTGCATTTTCAACCTGTAAATGGCTTCCTTTTGTTCTCATAATATACTTTTTTATGACTATATAATATCTAATAAAAAATGTTTGTGTAGGTGAGAAGGGGTGCAGATAGAGCAGAAATATACAGTATTGCTCTCTCACCAAATGTGCAATGGTTGGCAATATCTAGTGACAAGGGCACTGTGCATATATTCAACCTTAGAGTTCGAGTGGTAGGAGAAGATGCACCTATTCTACCTTCAGGTCAAGGGCCTGCTTTGCTGCATCAAAACTCTGCAACTTCACTTGATGCATTGATATCTCCAAATACTGGCGCTAACCCAAGCTCTTCGTTATCATTTATGAAAGGTAAAAAAAGATATAATACTCTGATTAGCTCAATGACCCGCATTGTTGTTGAAAATTCCTACCTATGTAATTTTATCTTGGTTGCCTTTTCATTAGTTACAGCTGAATAATCAATATGCGCCTAACAACCCTGTTTTATTAAGCTTCCTAAAAGCACTTGGTTAAAACCCAACTTTCCTAAAATGTTAGGAATGAAGTTCTGATATGCACGTTTCAAAGATTAGTTGTATTTTACAGACTTCCTCTTGCAGTTACATGAATTGTCATCTCCTATTTTAGGCTTCAATTTTAAATTTTAATTCCTCTATGCATCGCTTATCTTCATAGTCATGAGGTTTTGTGTTGCTTTTAAGCCATAATTCCTACCTGTGATGGAGGATGATTTGGGACTAGGTTCAGTAATACAATTAATATGACATGTACAATTTTTTTCTTGTAAAAGAAAATGTAGGATTCGCGTATCACTAACAATCAATTACTTCAACAATTCACTTTCTGTAATTGAAAGCAAGCGATACTAGGGTTTAACCCAATTGATAATAAAATAATTAAAAATACCCTAGAATTTTAGCAAGTATTTGGTAACAAATAGAATCAACAAGCGAAACCATTTAATTTCCACAAATTAGATTTCTAATGTAACTTTTTGATTGAAATTAAGAGCATTAATCAAACCAACAACAAATTATGCAAATGAACTAGAACAAGCAACGAATTTAGCAATGCAAGAAAAATTGAACTATACATTGGCATCAGAAGTTGACTTCCCTTGAATTTGCAATTTTACCTACCTCAATAAATCATACATTAAACTTGCAATGGAAAATTTTGAACATGAAAGAAAAAAAATTATTCAAGCCAAAAGCTATAAATAACATGTCCTAGGGTGGTAGATTATTCCGAAAAAAAATAAAGTTTTTGAAAGTTGTTGCAGGAATTATAGATTTTTCCTCAAAAAAAGCACCAATAATTTTCTTATAGCAGCCACATTTCAACAGATCTGGCTGTGAAAAGCTTCATGCCACAAAATTTTTAGAAAAACAGCAAGATAGTTGTAGGCAAACATAAGTGTGTAATGATCTGTAAAGTTAAGTTATGAAAAAGTTGTATCAAACATACTAAGTATTTGATACCAAGTTTATGTGGGATAGGTCAACAATGTCAACATTAGTTTTCCTAATGTAATTATCATGACACATAGGGTTTTCATGCAAAGTTAAGTAGAGGATTAACAGATAAACAATAATTAAGGGGGGTAAAGAAGTCGAGCTTGAGCGAGGTTGTTGTGTGCTTGTGCTCTACTCATTTTAATTTTGTTTGTTTGAAATTGGCTCATGTTTAACAATGTCTGTAAACATCATGCTCATCTTCCACTCGTTTTATTCTAGCAGAGTATGATAAAATCATTCTACTTATTAATTAATTAATTAATTTTAAAAAGTATGGCGCAAAAAATGAGCCGAACATGGTCAACATGGCTTTTTTGTGTTTCAGTATGAACTCATTTACTTAATGGATAAATCGAACATGAGCTGTTCGCGACCAACAAGGTTTTTTGATATCCCTTCTAATAACTAATTCCTTCAATAACTCATGCAATTGAACGAAAATTATTGATGCTAGAGTATGACCCTAGTTGATAATGAAACGATTTAGAATATTCAAAAGCACTAGCAAGAATTTGAAAACAGATAAAATAAGTGAACAAAGCAAATTAAATTGCACAAATCATATAACTTGCGGTCATAAGATTGAAAGTAGGAAGTGAAAATTCTATTCCATTAAAAATATAGGAATTACATGCCTTAGACTACTATTTTAGGCTAGTGGACAAGGTTGGCATATGATTGATTTTAATTTAAATTTAAAATAGTTCCACCAGATAAAAATATTCCTAATTTTAATCTAAAATCGTAACAGTCTAAGAACATTTAAAATTGAGTTTTCCAAATCAACCACGCATACCCCCAATCGCTTAAATTCAAGTGAAAGGGACTGCCAGAACTTATATAAGCTGATCGCTTAAATTCAAGTGAAAGGGACTGCCAGAACTTATATAAGCTGCCAGAAAACTTATAACAGCACCATTTCATTTAATTCTACTAAGGGTAAAGCTAAAATTGAAACGAGGATAAGGCCAAACAACATTGCCTTCTTCATCAAAGAACTTAGTATAAGTCAGAATATCAACATAAATCCTGTTGTACAAATTGCAACCATGAACTTCCATAGAACAATCGAAAGCATTCCACCATTTTTCAAAATATAGCATATTTCCTTTTTTTTTTAAATGAATATTGCCATATTCCTCCATTTAATTCTAATCCTATCCAAATTCCACCACTTAAATGTTAAATGCATCATAGTGGTTAAATCTGATTTTTATCCAGATGTTTAAGCTTGAGGTCACGATTCAACAACATACCCCTCATGTGATAGTTATCCATATTAGCCATCACTCTCACTCAAACAAAATTTTTTTAGATCAAATATCAAGAGCTCACTCAATCACATGGACTTGCATGAGATCCACCCCCCATGAACTTTGATCAATCATGTTAGAAGCAATGAAGACCCATGATAGCCACAAATTACTTGACCACTCTATTTTAGCCAGGCCATCGGCTCTGATACAAATGGTCAAGGAGATTGGACTGAAGGGGATCATAAGTTGGGTTTGATGGACTAGAGATCAAATTTGATTTTAACCCAAACAATTTTAGCCTATATATATGCGGATTAGCCACTTGTTACTTCTACTCTAACATATTTTTCACACATACGGCGTGAAATTAAATAGTTTGTGTCCATGCGTCTTAACAATTTATATTAGACTTTAAATTATTTAAAGCAAGATTTAGTATTCCAAGGGAGAAATGGAAAACACTGAAGTTGAAATATTGTTATAATCAATCTTTCTGGAAAGCAGTAGCTTTTTGCTTATTAGCACTGCATACTTGTTTTTCTGATACTGTAATTTTTCAGGGGTTTTACCCAAGTATTTCAGTTCCGAGTGGTCATTTGCTCAATTTCGCTTGCCAGAAGTTACACGATATTTTGCAGCATTTGGGTCTGAAAACACCGTAATGATTGTTGGTATGGATGGCAGGTACCAATCTATTCCAACTTATGTTTTGATGAGAAGATATTCTATTATATAACTAGTGTTGCTTAAATGGCTAGCCTATTAAACCTGTCGTTGCTTTCCTATCTTTTTGTTGTTGTTTTTCTAAGTAGAAGGGAAAAATAAAACTCTTTTAACGGTCAATACCGCAGGATGAAAATTAGTACCAAACAATTGCCAACTTTTTCTGAATCATTAACATCCCCGAATCTTGATGATTCTTTTCAATGTTTTATTTGTGAAATTTACAGCATGTAAAATTGAAATTCTTTAATCATGGGAAATGCGATTAATGTTTGATTTGTTCAACTGCTGAATCTTTGTTCATTTTTGTTGGTAAAGTAGCGGCTCTATTTCAGTTTCTTGTCGCTGTTTTGTTGCTAATTCATTGTAACTTTTTAAGTTGGCCTATTGTAATTTGAATGCCATCTCCCTGGTTTACCTTTGCAAATCTGATTTTAATGATCCCATATCACTTCATTTTTCAATTTGAGAAGGTTTCTACAGTCTAAGTGCAGTTCCTTTCTGTTCATGATTGCTGATTTGAGGAGATTTGGCTGTTTTGTTTTCTCCTATTCCCGTTTTGGTACTCTAGCTGGACTTCCACTGTGGTGTTGTATCATCGGTGGCGCTGATTTTGACTTATGCAAACCATGCCTTATTTTCTTTGCAAATGTTTTCTCTCGTTGCTGCTCCCGTATCTGCACTATAGTTGAAGATCAGGTACCGTATTTTCCTTTTATATGAGATTTTATCCCTTAGCAGAAGCCCGAACAAAGATGGGAAAATCACCATTTTTGACTTTGGGAGGATGGGAAACTTTCAGTTTTGATATTTTATGTCATATTTTGTAAAACTATGAAGTAAGGGTCTAATTTTGATTATACATAGGTATCTAGACGTGGAAAAGAGAAATTTTGGGTTAATAAACTCAGATTTCCTCTGAAACTGTGTGTTGTGGCTTTGGAAGTCTTGACTTCGGAGGGATGATTCTCCTTATATCGGTGTGAGGAATGAATCTTCAATTTCGTGATTTCATTCCTTGTTCCTTCTTCTAAATTGTTTTCATGATTGTGTGAGCTGGTTAGATTTTGCGATGTTTGATATATATTGGTTTCCTTCTTGTGGTATGAGTTTTAATTGCTACAAAATTTATATGCATTCTTAGATTTTTAGGGAATTTCAGATTTGGTGAGTTTTAAATTATCACTTGGAATGAATTATGTGTATTTTATGATTCTGCATTAAGATCGATTGCACCTACCAAAATTGAAAGTTTGGAACTAATAATTGTGGTCTTTTGTATGTTTTTTGTACATCTCATTTTAGAGTTACGTTAGTGAATCCTACATAGTAAGACGTCTTTCATCATTACAACTATATTCTGATCTGCCGAAATTCAGGCAATCTAACTATGGCATTGAATCTTGGAACTTCTCCACACCCGCTGATTGCGTTGCTAGTGTACTAGGTTTATTTGCCTTTCCTCATCTATTTTCTTATTATGTTGCCTCTTTCTTCCTTCAGAATTTTGAAGTCGTATGGTATAACATGGTCTTATAATTTTTGTTGATGAAATGATGTTGAGTGAATAATTAATCATTCGGCTAGCTATCTTTTCTTCTCTGAATGGGCTCCCCTAGATCATCTGCATCTAAGTGATGACCATCACTTCAGCATCTAAATGATGATGACCATACTAGAACCAGTTTCACCATTCATCTATTTGTAGTATCTTACAGAGATGTATAATAACCGTACTTGTCGTCATTCCTAATGCTGAAGGCAGTATGGGCATTATTGTGAACTGCAGAAACAAAGTAATCTAGTTATGTGAAATAATTTCATTGTAGAAGAATTAGACAGCAGAGTATAAAACCTTCTAGAAAGATGCTCCTTAATGCCTTGATTGATTAATCTGCAGTACTATTGAAGTTATGATTGTTGGTACTTCCCCAGCAATTCATGCCCAAGTGCGTCAAATCTGAAGTAGCAGGAAGTCAGCCAACCCGCACCACCTGAATGTGGGAGTTAGGCTTAGGTGCACGAATCTTGTGCTGTGATTCCAGTGGGGTAGCTACATCAAATGAGCCCTTAGCTATTAATCTAATGAATCTAATCTCTCTACACTCTTCAGTGGCGATTTATACTTGACCCCCATCCACATCCCATTTTCACTTTTTTGGGATATTTGACTGAAACTCAGTAGTATCGATGGTGCTTGGTTTGAAAGTCATTATTAAAAAATAAAATCTTTTAAACAACCTTCAAAATAGTATCAATTTTCATTCCCTAATCTCCTTAAACATTTATGTGGGCATTAATGCTCAACCCCATCCACATGCCACTTTCATTGAGGATCACATGCCTTGTACTTTTTTTTTTCCTCGACATGAAAAAAATTAAAAAAAAACCTGAAAAAAATTATTATTGAGTGCTAATCTACAAACTCTAGAATCTTAAGGGAAAAGGAGGATGCATAAAGGAGATTGGAGTCCAAATAGAGTGTATTCGTTATTTTTTGATGATGTCATAAACAAATTGTTATATATATATATATATATATATATATATATATATATATATATATGTATGTATGTATTTGTGGTGAATAAAATGATTAACATGATTGAGTAACAACCCAAATGATTTGACACAGAAATCCACGATGGAAATTTGAGAATGTGCTTTGGATATCATAACTTGTAGAAAATCTTTATGAACCCAAATGATTTAGAATCTTTCTGCTCTTAATACTTGGTTGTATTTTTCAATAGTTCAAAATAAAACTTTAGTTTTAAGACCTCTTAAAAGTGTAGGATTTAGTTATGAGATTTATAATTAAACTTAATATGATCCATTTAAATGTCTTGAATGCAGGATTTCCTTATGCTTATTGAATTCTTTAAGCTTAGGGAGATCATCAATGAGATAAACCTCAAGTAGAGTTGTGCTGATATACTGATAAAACTATTTTGAAGTAGTTTTAAAATCAAGTTTTGTTGGGTTCATAAAGTTGAACCACATGAATCTCCACATGCAAAATTGGGCAAGCATGAGATGCATTATCAAGATTGTGTTGGAGACTTTTCCAAGTAAAAAGAGACAATTGTGTTAAGCCTCTTTGGTAGGTTAAGCCTCAAAAGCGAGTAAAGAAAGGATTACATTTTGGAATTTAGGTGAATGGTATTAAAAACTATTTTACAGGATCAAGCAATCATCAAGTCTAAACCAAATAGGCCAAGTTTTAGGGTTTGAGTAGACATCAAACCTGAAAGGGAACGGGCTGATTTGGACTACTTCTGGATCATGTTGCAACAGTTTATGCAGCAGAGCATGATCTTAATGTAGTTGCTACTGTAGCAAATTGTGTGCATTATAGTGGGGACTATATTAGTGATTTTTCTGGGATCGGGTATTGTAGCTGATCAGGATTTTAGTTTTTTTGTTGTTGTCTGGTGCCCCAATAAGGGATTGAATGATTTTAAATGTGAGTTTATTAAGGCATCTCAATGGCAACTTTTGATCAATAAAAATTTGAATTTTTATTTTTAGTCTTTTTGTACTGCTTGAATGTGTGATTTTTCAAGTGTGTAGTGCAAGTGAGAGAACATTTTTGGTGGAAGGTATCTTCTTATATTGGCACGATTGGATTTTATCCACTTTGGTGACTTCTTTTCTTAATTTTTTTCTTTTATTATTTTTTTTGGGTGTTGCAAGAGTTTTGATTGGTCAAATTTATTAAAACTGTAATTTTAATTTATTTGTTAAAAATTCAATTGCACGTTAATTTTTTGGTTTTAGATTTCTTTTTGATTCTCTTTGATTTTATTGATTATTCAGGTTTCTTGAATTTTTTATTTTACACTAAATTAAGTTGATATTTTTGTAAGTAGTGCTAAAAAAAAAAAAACTTAGTTACATAAAAAATCTTAGACCTTTTGACGTCCTGCATCAAATTAGCATATTAAGTTTATGATTACATCTTCTCATCAACTCGAAGCTGGAAATAATTATTGCCTTGATAAAAAGAAATCACAAAATATGCAATTTAAACAAAATCTTGCTAGCTATGGTTCTTGAAACAATAATTTAACTATCATGTGGTTCTAAGTTATATTATTGCCTTCAACGGTAGATATAATCTTATATTATTTTTTAATTGGATTGATAATTTGGACTTGTTTGAATGTTTCATTCTGGCTGATCTGAAAAGAATTGTGTTCACTAAGTCAAAATTAGTTGGACACGCTCAATCATTTTAATGAAATATTGGCCCAAAATTTATTTGGTGGATGCGAAACATAAATTTATGAACCAGTATTTGTTATTCAATTATTAGAGAGACCAATTGCATGATCAATTTAAAAATTTATGACCAGTATTTGTTATTCAATTATTAGAGAGACCGATTGCATGATCAATTTAAAATTGTAAACAAGATGATTAGGTTGTCTTTGAGTATTATTCAAGATCTATAGGTCTTGTAGCTAAATTTTACTTGCTTTTAGATTATTATGTTCCTATTATTTATTTTACCAAAGGTTTTAACAACATTTACATATGTGCCAAGCTATAATTCAACAAATATATTGCATGAGGTTTTATGTATGCCTTTGGGTATTGAGGAATATTACAATCGCTCTCTTAGGACTATCATGCCTATAATTAATGTCCTCGAAGAAAATTCAATCTTCTTTAAAGCATATCATATACAAACAATGAAAAGAATCATCTATTCTTGAATTTTATTTAATTGAAAATACTGTAGTTGATGAGTATTATTTTGAGGATATTTTGGATGCAAATTTTATTTAAAATTATAATATTAATATACATATGATGATTTTGAATTTGAATATGCATCTATAATAGATCCTATTTATGAACCTAAAATTAGACTTATCAAAAGTTTAAATTGGATTTAAAAGCAAAATTAAGTATGAGAACTTCTAAAGAGTGATTGAACCTATGCTTGCATGTGAAACCAATCCAATCTTGTATATTATAGTTGTTGAATCATTTGAACAATTTGAAAATGCAATTCTTGATGATTTATTGACATTGTTCCTATAGCCAAAGCCAATGATAAGATTGATTTTGATATAGTTTTTATTGAAAAATTATTTCATAGAAAAACTTTTTAGAGAGAGAGTTGAGTCAATTTTTTACAGAATTTTTTAATGATGAATGTCTTAAAAGAAATTTAAAATTTTATAAATCAGATTAATTCTAAAAGGTTATGGTAGTTTTCTTTGAAGATATTGTTTATTCATATACTTGTATCATATTTGTGTGATTTTTTTGTTTGTTTTTTTATTTAATTTTCTTATCTTCTTATCTTATAAGTTGTCAATATTTTAGAGAATTTATTATTGATGAATGCCTTAAAATAAATATAAAATTTAAATTTTATCATCAGGTTAATTCGTAAGGTCTATAATTTATCATAACAAATATAATTTCCTTTAAAAGAGATTGCCCTTTCGCGCGCGCGCTCGCGCGCGCACGCACGCACGCACACACACACACACACACACATATATATATATATATATATATATATATATATATATATATATATATATATATATATATATATATATATATATATATATATTCTTATCATCACATCTTAGAAGTAGTTTCAAGGTATTTAGGGAATTTATTAATGATGAATATCGTAAAACAAATTTAAAATTTAAAATTTATCTATTATGTTAATTATAAAAAGATATAATTCATCATAACTAATATTTATTTCATTTTTGTTAATTTTCTAAGAAGTAATTGCTCATTCATATATGATATGGTGCTTATGTGCAAGGTTTCTTTTTATTTTCGTTATCATCACATCTTTTTATAAGTAGCTGTGTCTTTATTTTTATCCATTAGGATGTATATTAGTATAACACTGCCGTTGTCAGGTCCCAAGTCCTGGATGAGAAAAGTGGAGGGTTGCGTTAGGTAGTCGACAGTCAGCGTAAAACTTGTCGAACAATAATGACATGAATCCTTTAAGAAATTGTGTTAATGCTAGGGCGTCCCCTGGAAGCGACGCGCTGTATGGCCTGAATACAGTGACAAGTGTGCAAGGGCTACTGCACCGGCGCCCGGGTGCAGTGTTAAATAGGCAAGGGTTCCCACATCAAGGACGGATGTGGGCAAAGAAGCTAGTCCATGAAACTAAAATTAGGATATGAACTTGGAATATAGGTTCCCTTACAGGAAAATTAATGGAATTAATAGATATTATGATTCATAGGAAGTTAAATATTTTGTGCATTCAGGAAACTAAATGGGTTGGAGATAAGGCAAAGGAAATTGATAGTTTAGGATTTAAACTTTGGTATTCGGGTAGGAGTCGTACTAGAAATGGTGTAGGTGTTATTATAGATAAGAGTTTAAAGGATAATGTTATAAAAATTAATAGGATTGGAGATAGAATTATAGCTTTAAAGATTGTTGTTGATGATAAGATTGTTAATATTATAAGTGCTTATGCTCCTCAAGTAGGTTTGGATATGAGTTCTAAATTAAATTTTTGGAATGACTTAGAAGAATTAATACAAAATATACCTATTGAAGAAAGAGTTTTTATTGGAGGAGATTTAAATGGACATGTTGGTAGAGAGGTAGATGATTTTAAAAGCAATCATGGTGGCCATGGATTTGGAGCGACGAATGAAGGTGGCAAGACTATATTGGATTTTTGTTTAGCTTATGATTTTTTAATTGCTAATACCTTATTTAAGAAAAGAAATGAGCATCTCATCACTTATAAAAATGGATATAATACAACCCAGATTGATTATTTTCTTATTAGAAAATTAAATCGTTTAGATTGCAAAGATTGTAAAGTTATTCCGAGTGAAAATTTATGTACCCAACATCGATTATTAGTTTTAGACTTTAAGATAAAGGGGCATAAAATAAAAAATAAAGTAAAACAATTTTCTAGGATTAAATGGGGGCATTTAAAGAATATTAACAAAAATATTTTTGGAAATAAGATTTTAGATCTTAAGATTTTGTCTGTGCATGAGGATGCTAATATTATGTGGGAAAAAAAGTGGCTAGTGATATTAAGAATATTGCAAAAGATGTCCTTGGAGTTTCAAAGGGAAAAGCTCCCAATAGTAAAAAAATAGTTGGTGGTGGAATCCTAATGTGCAAGAAAAAATTAAAAATAAGAAGCTTTGTTATAAAAAATTGGTTTAATTTTAAAAATTCTGATAATTGGGAAATATATAAAGTGGCTCGTAAGGATGCTAAGAAAGCAATATGCGATGCTAAGGCATTAGCTTTTAGTGATTTATATAATAGATTAGATACTAAAGAGGGAGAAAGGTATATGTATAAGTTAGCCAAACAAAGAGATAGGAGTAGTAAGGATTTAGTTCATGTGAAGTGTATTAAAGATGATTAAAGATGAAGATCAAAAATACTTTTCTTAGAAGATGATATTCAACAAAGATGGATGAGATATTTTGCTAAACATTTTAATGAAGATTGTGAAAATAAGATTGACTATAGTGACCTTAGCACCCTAGATGAAACTAAAGATTTATGTTTTTATCGGCGTATTAGTAAAACTGAAGTTAGAGAGGCTTTAAAGAAAATGAAGGGTGGAAAAGCTGTTGGACCTGATGATATTCCAATAGAGGTGTGGAAATGCTTAGGAGATGAAGGAATTTCATGGCTTACTAAAAAATACTATTTTGAAGACTAAGAAGATGCCAGATAAGTGGAGAATGAGTGTGTTAATTCCTATTTTTAAGAATAAAGGTGATGCACAAGATTGTGCGAATTATAGAGGTATTAAGTTAATGTGTCATACTTTAAAACTATGGGAGCGAGTTATGGAGCATAGGTTGCGGCGTGATACTAATGTTCTCAAAATCAATTTGGATTCATGCCGGATAGGTCGACTATGGAAGCCATACATTTATTAAGAGGTTTGATGGAGAAATATAGAGAAAATAAGGAGGACCTACATATGATATTTATTGATTTAGAAAAAGCATATGATAAAGTTCCAAGAGAAGTGCTATGGAGAGTTCTTGAAAAGAAAGGAGTCAATAATGCTTATATTCAAATCATTAAAGATATGTATGCAGGAGCTATTACTTGTGTTCAAACACAAGGTGGATTGACCAAGTATTTTCCTATTTCAGTTGGGTTACATCAAGGATCAGCCTTAAGCCCATATCTTTTTGCTTTAGTCATGGACGTTCTCACTAGACATTTGCAAGAGGATGTACCTTGGTGTATGCTTTTTGCTGATGATATTCTTCTTGTTGATAAGACTAGAGAGGGAGTTGAAGGTAAACTTGAATTATGGAGGTCAACCTTAGAGTCTAAAGGTTTTCGCTTGAGTAGATCTAAAACGGAATATATGGAGTGTAATTTTAGTAGTAATAGACCTAGTGAGGGGATTGTGACTTTGGACGATCAAGTCATTAATAAGAGTACATGTTTTAGATATCTTGGATCTATTGTTCAGAGTGATGGTGAAATAGATGGGGATATTATCAGCAGAATTCAAGTTGGATGGTTGAAGTGGAGGAATGCATCGGGCTTGTTATGTGATAGAAATGTACCCCTCAAACTTAAGGGAAAATTCTATAAGATGGTAGTGAGGCCTGCAATGCTTTATGGTGCTGAATGTTGGCCTTTAAAAGAGAAGCATAATACTAAGTTAAGTGTGGCAGAGATGAGGATGCTTAGGTGGATGAGTGGCTTTACCCTTAGAGATAGGATACGAAATGAGCATATACGTGAAAAGGTTGGAGTAGCTCCAGTAGAAGATAAGATTAGAGAAAGTCGCCTTAAATGGTTTGGTCACATAAAACGACAGCCTTGCGATGACCCGGTTAGGAGAGTAGAGGTATTAGATTTGACTTATGTTAAGAAAGGTAGGGGTAGACCTAAAAAGACTTGGTTATAAATATTAGGAATGACCTTTCTTTATTAGATTTAAACGAGAATTTGACTTTTAATAGGACACAATGGAGAAAAAGGATTCATGTAGCCGACCCCACGTAGTGGGATAAAGGCTTGATGTTGTTGTTGTTGTTGTTGTAGGATGTATATTAGTATATTAACATTTGCATTACTTGCTTCCTATGAGATTCATTATTTGCATGATTTGCAAGAAGTCATTCGCAGGACAATGGTTGTTAGTTATGATAATTATAAGTTTTTTTGTTGATGTTAACAAATAATATATAAAATTTAAATCAGGTGATAACGTCAAGATAAGTCTCAATCTGGATAAGTTTCGTACATGCGCATTTAATAACTTAAACGAGAGAACACAAGATTAATTTAAATCAAGTAGCGCGTTGAAACAAATGCTAAGAGATTAGAAATTTAATGAAGTTTTGATATTAATCTGGTCTTCAATGTGCCTAATATAATTTTATGTCCATGAATTTACAACTAATGCCTTGAATTCCTCTTTATTTCCTATACCTTGTCAATTCGCATAGAACAATTTGTCAAATTATTTAATATAGTTTGTTCTTGAAGTTATTTTAGATGATTAAATTATGTCTACTGTTGGTGGTGGATTCCATAGATATCTTATACACTAACGTATATATTTATATGTGATGATTGATGAATTACATTGTATGAAGCATATGATAGCTATGCATTTATTTTTGCTAAAATTCTTTGGGAGCCAATTCCTTTCGAAGCCTGGCAAATTAACGTAAACTCTTTTCAAAGCCTAGTTATATTTATAACCATCGAATTCTCTAATAAAGAAATAAAAATTTACACAATGAGTCAACTCTAAACTTAGAATGTGAAAAAGATAATTCATTTCGATTTTAGATATAAAATATTTAAGAAGAGTAGAATACTAGTCCTTACTTAAAATATTATTGCAATTAATTAATAATTATTGAAAAATTATCAAAGATAAGATTGTTTAAAGTTAATATCTATTTGATTTTGTCGGTGAGGGTAGAGGAGAGTTTGGTGGAGTGATTTGCATATTTATCTTGATTCCTTTAAAATTTAAATTACTTCTATAGAAAAATTTAGTAATGTTTTTTGCACGCTTAGGTTTCATTTGGGACGACTTTCTTATTACTTCTTAATGCCGCTTTTAAGTACTAAAAAATTATTTTAAGAAGCAGTAAGAAAGCCATCCCAAATGAAGCCTTAGTTTTATTTGTATAGTTAATGTTTTCTTCAATTTATGAAACTAACTTTAAAGAAGTTTGATACTCATCTGCTTTAATTTTGACTTTTTGTAATCGACTTGAGCTCTTTCAAAATGTCAATGGCCTCTTCTGATGTAGTCAAATATTTATGTACCTTTTTATGACTTTTGGTTGATTATGTATTGTAATTTTTATTTTGGTTACCCTATGATGGAAGGAAATCGATGATCATGCTAGGTTGGTGCTCTTAGGAATGTCTCTCCCTTTCCTTCACTTTGTTTCTTTGGGTTTTCCCTTGGTTGGCTGCTGGGTTGATTTCTTGTGGGCCTTTTTTTTTTCCTCGTTTTTCCTTCTTGGTAGTTGTCTCTTAGGTTTCTGTGTTTATTGGTTGCTGTGTTGATGCTTCGGTTTCCGCCTTGACAGTTGTCCCTTCAGTTTTTATATTCATTGGCGGCTGTGTTGATGCTTCGGTTCCCCTAGGCCGCTGTCCCTTTGGTTTGCTGCAGTTTTGTGGTGTTCCTAGTAGCTAGATGAGAGGTGCTTTAACTTCCTGTATTAATTGCTCTTTTCCCTATAAATAGGGATTGTTTTCCTACGGTTGGAGTTTTTAGTGAAGTGTTTGCATACAAAGCTGCGAGTTTTTCAAGCTTGCGAACTAGCCTCCTTTCCCCTTTCCCTCTACTTCATCTCGATTTTCTATCTCTTCTTCTCTTTCCACGGTTCCCGCCCTATATGCATCCTTCTTCTCTTGTGAGCTTAGTGGTGTTTGCTGCCACGTTTTGGTTGGTATTTGCTGGAGGAGGGTAGACTTGTGTCAGATCGTTTCAGTGGTGGATTCCGGGTTAGATATTTTCTTTGAGCATCTATCCTAATTTTTTTGAGCTTTGCATGTGAGGTGACCACTTAGTTGTACTGAGGGTTGCCTTATTTACATTTTCTTATGTGTTTTTCCCTACATATTTTTTAAACTGCTTTCTAAAATTTGTTTCTACTTTTAGTTTTTTTAACATGTTGATGTTTATGTTTTATTGAAAGGAAGAATCTTTCTAATTGCTTTCCTAAGTATTTTCCATAAAATATTTAGAAACTTAGGTTGCATCATCTTCTGAATTAAGATCATTTACTGATGATTCAGTCGAAACAGGAAAAGCTATAGAAAACCTCAGTGGTAGGACCTCGGTTGTGGTATTCACTTTTAGGTCATATTGAGCTATTGTCACATTGTATTCATCAGCTTTTCGGCCTATGAGGACTTAGAAAACATTTTATGTTTTGAAGATGTTGTAGAAGTGGACAGATTTTGCTTGCTATTTTTTATGTTTTTTATTATTGAATTTAATCTTCTGAGGAGAAAATTGCTATTTTCTTAGCTTCAATGCAGGGTATACAATGATATTCAAAACCTATATCTTGAGAGCATATGGTTTTACCCTTTTTTACAATCTTACCAGATTTTGATAGGTTCCAGGCAATTTTTTTGTTAACCGCAGAAAGTGCTAACTGAATGATCTTAGATTAGTGGACTCTTCTGGGGACTTGTAGATTGATGTTTTATTCAATGAAATCATTACATCTGAGGAATTTCGAAGAGATTTGTTGAACTTAAATTTAATTTTGGTTTTTAGCTGTATCTAATCAGAAGATGAATTTAATAAATGTTATGTTTTTTTTTTTTTTTTTCTTTTCAAAAACAATTTGCTAAATTAAAACAACATTATGAAGGAGAAATTATTCTATGCGGAGACCGGATGCAAAACACTGTTTGTAAACCAACCAGAATGCGCCACGTCAGCGGTACCGAGCACAGGGTGATGTGGCGCATTTTAATTGGTCTCTGGATAGTGTTCGGCGTCCGCATAGAATAATTTTTCCTTATGAAGCAAGCTTCTCCTCGTTAAAGATTTTAAGATATTAACCTTATCTTGATTGTTGCCATTACTACATCAAAGTTCTTTTTTCTCTTTTCCATTGGCTGCAGTTTCTACAGGTGCAGTTTTGATCCTGTGCTTGGTGGACAAATGACGCAGCAGGAGTATGTTCGATTCCTCAAATCGGAAAGCCACCAGCCAAGATCAGCCAGCCAACTCGCGAGCTAATTTGCTAAACCAGCATTTTACAACAAATATTGTGAAACCAGAGTAATTTTTCCTTAAGATGCATATATTTTATACAGAGAGTTTGTCTATCCTGTAAATTAATCTCTAATTAAGGCTTCATTTGGGACTGTTTTCTTAATGTTTTTTAAAGCAATTTTTTAATACAAAAATTTTTAGTTCAAAAATTTTTATACTAAAAAAATTGCTTTTAAAAAGGGTAAAAAAATCATCCCAAATGAACCTGAAACTGTATGGAATTGATATCGTGATTACCCTTGTATAAACTCAGGGCTAATGCTCTGATGTTCTTGCAATTTATTGTTGAGGTTTTTATTTGGTGCTGGAAGCTCAGGCTTGGCTAACACAACGTTTCAGGATTCTGGTCAAATTATCATTAGTTATTTTCCAAACGCCAAATCTTCTTATTACATTTTATTAGATGTAAATATGAAAAAATTATCACTTGCGGAGAGCGGACATAGAGAACCGTTTAGTTTATCTTTTTGAACAGCTCACAAAGATAAATCTAACAGTTCTTTGGGTCCGGCCTTCGTACGTAATAATCTCTTGTAAATATGAGGGTGGAATCTCGAGCTTATTGTGTCACTTATGATTGTGAAAATCAGATCGAATTGGATGGTTGAATTGGCCTTCAAAGATGTTTGATTCTATTAAAAATCTATTTTGCAGAGAACCATTATCGAGCTGTTAAAATAGTCAGATTGCTCAATCTGTCAAATTGAGAAAAATCATAAAAGAGATGATGTTAAAATGTAATGTTTTTAAAATTTATTTCATGTATGTTTATTATCAGAAATTCATTGCATTTTAATAATTTAATTAATTTTTAGGTGTTTACATCATTACGATTAAAGTTAGTTGAATTATTTAGTTTTGAGTCTGAATCAATATAAAAACCTTAGTATCACCGGTGCTGGACTGCTTAAATGCTTAGTATAGATCAACATGTAAGTACTATTAGTCGATTAGTGAGATAATTAGCTTATAATTTACTATATTATTTGACTAGCTTTGGGTTGCTTAAAAATTTATGAAGAATTCAAGGCATTCAAAAAATGTTTGATTGAATAATAAGGAAATGTATGTGTTGCAAGCTTGTTAGGCGTTGAAAGGAATTATGGGAATACAAATTGATGGTTGTGAAGATGAGAAATTATTCTGTGCGGAGTCGAGATAGGATTGAATGCAACAATACCTCACAGTCAACTAAATGCAATGATATATGAATGCAAGCAAGTACATCAAACCAACGGTGAAGGTGGATATGATGCAAGTATGTATAGCATGCAACAAACACTATGGTGTCCATGCAGCCGACAATAGTAGTACGCTACAAGTATATTTAACCATGCAAGCAACAGCAAGCGACATGCCGTGAATTGTCGATTAACGTGTATTTGCAAAGTACAAGACAAATACAAGTTAAGTGCAACTTAGTATCATTTGAATGCAAACAAATGCATTAAAAATCTTTACAAATGTTGATGAGAGATTTGGTAACCCCTCTACAAATACATATGAAGAAGTTGTATTAATTGCAAGTATATGCAAGCTGCTATCCAATAAGTACATTTATCCCTTACAGCATATCAGATAGATGCGAATTGGACAACAACCAACTACCAACCAGTATACACAAAAGGATGCAACAAAAATTGCAATGTCATTTAGAAATGAATGCTAATATGCAGTGAATGCTGCAACTTCTCTACGAGCCCGTAGTCAACAACAATAATGTCTTACCGCCAACATCAGTATCTTGCATATTAAGTACACAAATGTGACCTATGAATGATGATAGTGGATACAACACAAGTACAGTGGCTCTCCTATGAGCATATTTAATAGGATTGAGGTAGATATGCAAAAAAAGAACCCATGAATTGATGATTCGTATGCAAGCGATACCAACAGTCTGTTGTGAATGTAAACCCCGACAAACAGCTGTAGAAAGCTCATCAAGCTATAATGACCTATCTATGAATAATGATGTGCAGCTTGTAGCAAATGTTAGGTCACCCCTGCAGTCGACAACAATGAACAGATGAACAAGTGCATTGATTCACTTACAAGAAATGACATTTGATATGATACTTATGGTTAACAATAGTAGGTGTATCATGAATACGAGGGATCCCCTATGAAAATAAGTACATACAACACCTACAAGTACATGTAGGAGATATGTTTTACATAATAGTCCATATAAGGGTGATGACGTACAATGTGCAACAAATCTTAGATCATTCTTGCTATCAATAACCATCCAACAACAAAACAACTACATTGATCCTTAGCACTTGATGTCAACATGTGGATAAATATGCAAATCTACCAACAATCAACCGGTGCAACCAATGATGAATGTGTACAATAGTACTTTCCTCCTACAAACACTTACAACAACAGTGATTGAGATGTTGCGAGTACGTTGGGTATAAAAGCAACCGTAAGTATCTGCAAGATGCTGATGTACAACTAGCAAAAGACTCTAACTGCAATGTTGTGACGTGAAGCATGCAGAGTTGAATGATTCTATATAGTCAAAGAATGATTAGTTGAAAAGGTATTTCATCTCATCATTCCTGCATAGATAGCGAAGACTTCCAACAACCGCAAGTATCTGCAGACCGCCGTAAGAAACGAAATGACGATGTACTAACTAAGCCTTTGGTCTTAGCAGATTGTAGTACATTATTTATAACAAAATGACCTCATGTTGTTTAGATGTGTTTACTCAACCTCAATAAGGGTCGGCTGATTCATGGATCCGCTATCCCTAAGAATGAGAAAAGGGAACTTACATTAAAACAATGAGGTATCTTATGGAAGTTGGGTGATAATGCTACGATCCACCTATATGCAAAAGCAGGGAATCAATAGTAAAAATCACGGGCAACTAAGGCATGATGCCACACTACCGGATGTGCAAGACTCGTACGAACAGACAGAAGGCGTCAACGAAGTCCCACGGAGTCAACAACAACAATCACTAATGCAGTCAGACACCCCTTTGCATTGCATGCGAATATTCTGAAATGCCCCTCACACATGCATTACATCATGCATGATAGATTATATAACCATTTCATCCAATATTGCATTTACATGCATGTGTGTCATATTTGTAAGCGCATTTTGGCATGCATCTGTAGGATGCATGCCATCTGTAGGATGCATAGGATTTCATTCTAGTGTGACATTCTGACATTGCTATTGCATTTTAAAAAGACCTCTCGCATGCATTAGTGGTAAGCAGAGAATATCATTCTAGCGTGTTGATTTGATAATGCTATTGCATTTCAAAAAGACCTATGGCGTGCATGTGTAGGATGCCAAGGATTTCATACAAGCATGTCATTCCAACATCGCAATTGCATTGCAAAAATACATTCGCATGCATTTGCAATAAGCAGAGGGTTTCACTCCAATATATCATGTGACACTACAATTACATTTAAAAAAAACATATTATATACACACGTGAATGCATCGTATGAAATGCATCCAACGACACATACTTACATAGGCTCTGACGAGAGAGTTTTAGATACATACGTGACGCCTAAGAATGATGTGCGGGTTAAGAAATAAATTTAGATTCAAATCCAATTCTCTGTCGGCAAATAAACAAAATTGCTATAAGATTTATTTAAGTTTATTTATAAGATTTATTTATCCTATTTAATTACTATTGATTAAAATTAGATTCACATCATGCTGAAGTAAATGTTTGCACTTTTAAAATATTATTATAATTCTTATTATTTGACAAAATAATAAGTTTAATGTTAATGTGACAACATAATTTCATAATAAATATCAAATACAAACCATAATGCCATAGCATGATGTATGTGCACGTTTCCAGTCCAAATGAACATAAAACCCCATTCCCTCCTCTCCCTCCCAACTAAACGGCGCACTTCTTTCTCCAGTCTCTCATCGCTCTCCTCTCATCTCTCCCTCCTTCACCACCGCGCCGCTCCCCACCACCTCCCCAAAGCCCGCGAGCTCCACGCTCTTCTCCTCACCTCCAGCCTTCTCTCCTCCTCACCCCCTGCCCTCACTTCCCTCATATCCCTCTATTCCAAATGCTGCTGCCCCGCTTCCGCCCTCTCAGCATTCTACTCTTCCCCCTCCCCTCCCAACCTCTTCGCATGGAACGCCGCCATCTCCGCCCTCTCTTCCAACACCCTCCCCGCCGACGCTCTCCTACTTTTCCGCTTCCTCCGCTCCCATCCCTCCCTCTTCCCCGACCACTTCACCTTCCCCTGCGTCATCAAATCGATCTCCGACCTCGGTGACGCCGGAGATCTTAAGAATATCCACGCCCTGCTCTTCAAGTTCGGTTTAGTTTCAGATGTCTTCGCCTCCAGCGCGATGGTAAACGGTTACTTGAAATTAGGAATCGTGGACGACGCAGAGGTGGTGTTTGATGAAATTCCTGAAAAAGATGTGGTGCTTTGGAACTCCATGGTCAATGGGTTCGCGCAAATGGGGCGATTTTCGAACGCGAAAGACTATTTTCACAGAATGCTGGAGGAAGGTATGGTTCCAAGCAGGTTTACAGTGACGGGAATCCTCTCCGTGTTCACTTCTACGGCTGATTTGAATGGTGGGAGAAACATTCATGCTTTTGTTGTGAAGATTGGATACGGGTTTGATGTGGCGATTTCAAATTCTCTTATTGACCTCTACGGAAAATGTCATGATGTGGAGGAGGCGGCGGAAGTATTTGAGTCTATGTTCGAGAAAGATATATTCTCCTGGAACTCTATAATTTCCGCTTCCGAGTACTCCGCCGACCACCCGAAGGCTTTTCAGCTCTTCCGCCAAATGCTTTGCGTTGGAGTTCAGCCAGATTCCATCACAGTGGCTGCCGTCCTCCCCGCCTGTTCCCAACTGGCTGCTCTGGCACATGGACGGGAGATCCATACCTACCTTCTTCGCCACGGGATCAGAGGCGATGTCTTCGTGGACAATGCTCTAATGGATATGTACGCCAAATGCGGGATGCTTGATGACGCGCGCAACGTGTTTGATGTAATGCCTAACCGAGATGTTGCGTCCTGGAACATCATAATTGATGCATATGCGTCTCACGGGCGGGGAGAGGATGCCCTAAAGCTCTTCAACGCCATGACCACTGAACCTGATGAGGTCACTTTTGTTGCAGTGTTGTCAGCATGCAGCCATTCTGGATTGATGGAAATCGGGGTGAAAATTTTTGAGCAAATGAAAGTAATGCCGGTGGCTGAGCATTACTTGTGTATGGTGGACATGTTTGGCCGGGCGGGAATGCTTGAAAAGGCCAAGGAGGTGGCTGCAGCGGCAGAGAAGGCTTGCGGGGTGAAGGGGTGGAGGACGTATATTGCGGCGTGCAAGGAAAGGGGGCAGATGGAGAGGGTGGTGGAGGCGGCAGAGAGGCTAGTGGAGATGGAGCCAGAGGGGAGTGGTGCTTGGGTGATGGCTGCGAATGCATATGGGTGGGCGGGGAAGTATGAGGAGGTGTCAGAATGGAGGGGCGAGATGCGGCGGAGGGGGGTGAGGAAGGTGCCTGGGTGCAGCTGGGTTGAGGTAGCTGGCCATGGTGTGCATACTTTCATTGCAGGTGAACGGTGTCATCCGAGAGCAGAGGCCATTTATGCTGTGATTCATGAGCTTGCTGGATGGATCAGGGATGGTGGATACTTGGCTCAGGTTGGATTGAATGGACCTGGTGAGTACTGGTGGAATTAGGATTTAAGAGGGCAAAAGGGTTATCTCAAAATTTAGAAGGACAAAACTTTTATAATATGCATGATTGGAAGGGATGATTGCAAGGGAGTATAAGGGTATAATTTTTAAATTATGCTTAGATACAAAGAATTTTCTCAAATTTATGGGGCATTTGGCACGCTTTGGTTTCTTTTGGGACGGAAGCAGCTTTCAAGTATCAAAATTTTGCACTAAGAAAGCTGTTTCAAATGAAGCCTTAATCCTCCTAATTCCACTGCTGAGGAGAACTTATAAAGAAGCTGAATGCCAGCCGTGCTGGTGTTCTTGTGAGATTCACTGGCCCAATATCAGCCAATTAAGGCTGATCTCCCCTACGTAGCCACCTGGAGGGAGGGCTCAAACTTCAGTCCGAGTTGCCGCTAAGGATGAAGCAGCTAATAATTTTCTGTAAAAAGTGTTGCAGTTGATTGGCGGGAACTGTTTGCAGATCAATCAATTAACAATTTACATGGACTTAAAAGATTTAATGCCCTTTGGCTTCGCTGAGCTATTGTGAAGTCTCATGTCGTTCATTTGGGTCCGATTTGGAGGACTCTTTTCTACTGACAGTTGTTTTTTTGTTTATGAATAGAGATATGGAATAAATGTCAGTTGTCAGTGATAGCTTATCACATTATATGCAAGCAGTATTATGTACCGCTACCTCCAGATTCTCTGCCGCAGGGACTGTCATCTTTCCAGTTTATAATCCTCACTTTACACTCCAAAGCTCTTTCACAAGCAAATTCCACAATGGAGCTTGCTGCCACAGGTAGAACCACGTATTGCCTAGGGTGGACAATTGCCCAATTTTAATTCTCTTAATAATATGGATTTTTTGGTATTTTGATTTCAAGGATTTCATTAGTCTTCACATGCTGCAAATCAAGCAAGACAGCTACACTTTATATGAATATTGAAGAATAGTGTGCAAAGCAAATGAATTAATATAAATGTCTTTGCAACTCTATTGGAATGATGAATGTTAATAGAAAATTGGAACATTTTGACGATAAGATTAGAATCCAGACTGCAAGCAAATTTTCTTAGATTTTGAATCTAAGGTTTCTATTAGGACGGTTTTCTTACTGCTTTCTAAAAAAAAAATTTTAGTAAAAAAAATAATAATTTTTATATTAAAAAATTATTTTAAGAAGCAGTAAGAAAGTCATCCCAAACAAAGCCTAAAGCTACTCCATTGCCAGCTTTTATTGATGAACTTGGGATGCTTTGCTGGAATATAAGAGATTTCAATTCAATGTAGTTCTTAGCCCTTATTGCTTCCCTATTGACTTTGCTTACCTGAATTCTAAAGTTCAATATCTTGTACTTCAGTTTATTTCTTAATTTGCATTTAGGAGGAATTGAATCTAATAATTGGAGAAAGCAAAAAAATTTTGCATGGTTATTAGCCTTCATTTTGTGAATCTTATGATTTCCTTTATGATCTACATGTAAATTATGCAATTAATCGGATAATTCTTTTCTGATTTGAGTTATCTAAAGCTATTTTTTAAAATTGAATTTATGGCTCTTGAACACCAATTATTCACATATATTATTGATATGCGAATAAGTGATAAGTTTCCATCTTTGACTAGCATTGATTATCTTGCAAAACAAATCATTAAAATTAAAAAAGATGTTGTGTATCATTTAGCTTACAGGTTTATTATCTTGATATTAATTTTATCAGTTGTTAGTGCTAAGTGAATAGAGCATTTTCTGTAATGAATATTATCAAGCATCAACTGCATAGTAAAATGAACGATGATTGAATCAATTATTATTTTGCACAATATATTGAAAAAATATATATTTGATTTGATTCTCAATGAAAGTACAATGCAACGTTATTAGAAATTCGTGCATTGTATTGAAAGCTGAAAATTTTTAATAGTTAACATTGTAGATGAAGCAACTCAAGTGATATTTTTCCATCACAGTGCACATTAGGAACAATGTAACGAAAGAAATCCTAATGAAAATTCTAGAAAAATGCAAAAACGAAGAACAGCAAAGCTGCCATATTTCTTCAATTTCCAAGCAAATTCCGCTTTTTTGCAGTGTTCATGTATGGTCTTATAACCCACTCATTCTGAGCTTCACTTTGATCAACCGTCCCCAGCTTGATCTGTCACACCAAAACCAAAGAAGTTATGTATGGCATTGCGGTATTCATAAACCAGTTCATATTTGATACATGATTCTTATTTAAAAATTAGGAGCGAGAACAATCTGATTTCATGAACCGTCCAAAATCAGGCTCAAAATTAGGAGAAATTATTACGTACGAAGACCGAACATAGAGAACCGTCTGGTTTGTCTCTATGAATAGTAAAAGCGCAGTTGTTCAAAGAGATAAAATCGAACAGTTCTCTATATCCGATCTCCGCACTCGTAATAATCTCTCCAAAATCAGCATGTGGCTAGAATTGAGTTGATTTGAAGACAGCAGGCCTAAATCAACTTGACTTTGAGCAAGCTCAAAAACTTGATTTTTTTTCCATGGACTGATTAAAATCATTTTACATGTACTTATATGCATATTTGAATTTCAGTTTGAGCATGAGTTCCATGACCCAATGTAGTGAGAAATTTTTTTGTGCGGAGGCCGGATGCAGAATGTCGTCCAGAGACCAATCAGAATGTGCCACGTCAATGGTACTGAGCCACGGTACCAAACAGTACCGAGCCACGTTACCGAGCGAGGGGGTGACGTGGCGCATTCTAGATGGTCTCCGGACGGCGTTTGACGTCCGCATAGAATAATTAATCCAATGTACTAGGCTCAGCTCGAAGATCAAACTGCGATTAAATTAGATTGCAGCTCAACTCATTTGACTTGATTTGATCTTGATCCGAACCAAAAAAACCAATTTAATTTACAAGCTAAACTCTCAGCCTTTTAGCTAAAATAAACGAAAGCAATTAGAAACATGAAGAGTAACTCTTGAATTAAGTAAACGGAAACAAGCAACTAACCTGGAAAAGCCTAAGCTCAAAGCGAGGACCAACCTCCTTCAACTCAACTGATTTGGGGCCACCTCGTTTTTCGTAGACGTGGTGTCTGAATGTAGAAAAATAAAAAAAAAATAAAAACAATTAGATGTGCAAGTCTCGAGCGACTGCAAGATTCTTGCTGTAATGACATACATAAAATGCATGATTTGATGATCATCAGTTGACAGATATGTTGGATTAAGGAAATTTCTGATTCCCCTAGATTTATACGCCACCAAAATTCATAATAAGGATTAAGTTTCCTTTCTGCAGGTGTTAGCAGAAGGCACTAATTGGGGTATGGCGTAATTAACGAAGCTGAAATTCATTTTCATCCTCAGCCAATCCACTTTCCTTGTGAAACTGCAACAACCTCGTACACCGGATGAGTCTAAAAAAGGCATTCGAGTCTAAAGTAGAAAGAAATGTAAATCAAAGCAGTAGCACTAACATATCCGTTAACGATGCTATAAATAGAATTAGGAAGGATTGATTCACCAACAGAAGGAGATGAAAGATTCAGCAGCAGACAACTAAGAGAGTGTAGCACAATAATTGGTTGATCTGAAAAATCCAGAGTTGGATTGACCCGTTTAATAAACTGGTCAAATTTAAGTTGTGTGTTCCCCCATTTTAAACTGGTCAGGCTGACCTACCAATCTGATTTTTTAATATTTTTTTCTTAAATTTCTTTTATTTATTGGTATAATCATTTTATTTTTTATCAATTGATCTAAAATTTATGATTAATAAGCTAATAATTTTTTTAAAGAATGGATTAATGGATCGGGTTTGGGTTCAATTTTTTCACCCAATTAAATGGGTCAGATCAATTTCAGCCAAACGCGAACCCAACTCGTTGGCCCGTTTTGACACCCCTAACCAAAATTTAAGCATACAACAACATCAAGGCTTTATCCCATTACGTGGTGTCAGTTACATGAATCATTTTTCTCCATTGTGCCCTGTTAAAAGTTAAATTTTCATTTAGATCTAATAAAGAAAGGTCATTTCTAATATTTTCTAACTAAGTCTTTTTAAGTCTATATCTATCTTTCTTAACATAAGTCAAATATAATACATCTACTTACCTAACCGAGTCATTGGAAGTCCGCCATTTTATGTGACCAATCCATCTAAGACGACTCTCTCTAATCTTATCTTCCGTAAACAAAATTCAAACATATGAGTTACAATTTGGGCTAATTTAATTAATTCAATTTAGAAAACACAAATAAATATATTAAAGTTGTTATTTGGTTGGATGTACTTGCATATCAATATCGAAACACACTTTCTAAATCCCTTAAAAATTGCAGCTAATTTTGGTCTGCTGGCAACTAGAAGATCTTGGGTTCGAGCGTTGCGTATGTGATGTGTGTGTGAGTTTTCAATTTCACACATGCAATGAATGAAAAGACAATCTAGTCACAAAGCATGTTTTCCATCACTGATGTACAACAACATCAAGCCTTTAAAGTATGACACATTAACTTAATACCTCTATAATTCGCACAATCTTGTGCATCACCTTTATTCTTAAAAATAGGAATTAACACGCTCATTCTCCACTCATCTGGCATCTTTTTAGTCTTCAAAATAGTATTAAAAAGTTTAGTAAGCCATGAAATTCCTTCATCTCCTAAGCATTTCCACACCTCTATTGGAATATCATCAGGTCCAACAGCTTTTCCACCCTTCCTTTTCTTTAAAGCCTCTCTAACTTCAGTTTTATTAATACGCCGATAAAAACAGAAATCTTTATTTTCATTTAGGGTGCTAAGGTCATTATAGTCAATCTTATATTCACAATCTTCATTAAAAAGTTTAGCAAAATATCTCATCCATCTTTGTTGAATATCATCTTCTAAGAAAAGTATTTTTTGATCTTCATCTTTAATACACTTTACTTGAACTAAATCCTTACTACTCCTATATCTTTGTTTGGCTAACTTATACATATATCTTTCTCTCTCTTTAGTATCTAATCTATTATATAAATCACTAAAAACTAATGTCTTTGCATCGCATATTGCTTTCTTAGCATCCTTACGAGCCACTATATATATTTCTCAATTATCAGAATTTTTAAAATTAAACCAATTTTTATAACAAAGCTTCTTATTTTTAATCTTTTCTTGCACATTTGAATTCCACCACCAACTAATTTTACTATTAGGAGCTTTTCCCTTTGATACTCCAAGGATATCTTTTGCAATATTCTTAATATCACTAGCCACTTTTTTCCACATAATATTAGCATCCTCATGCACAGACAAAATCTTAAGATCTAAGATCTTATTTCCAAAAATATTTTTGTTAATATTCTTTAAATGCCCCCATCTAATCCTAGAAAATCGTTTTACTTTATTTTTTATTTTATGCCCTTTTATCTTAAAGTCCAAAACTAAGAATCGATGTTGGGTACATAAATTTTCACTCGGAATAACTTTACAATCTTTGCAATCTAAACGATTTAGTTTTCTAAGAAGAAAATAGAATGCAATAGTTACTAAAAAAGTTAGGGTAGTGATGGGTGGATGATAACAGTTGAGGAAGTCAAAATATGGTCAATGCCCCATAAATGGTACTACATACTAACTGCCGTTATCCAAGATGGTTCTTTTGAGAACCGACTCTCTTTGCAATCTCAGGTATCAAAAAGAGCAGATTCATGTACATTTCTGACATTGATGCTTCTAGTTCACCAACTAATAATTGAAGTTCATAATCGAACATTATTTCACATTCTACGCCATTGCAATACAAGCAGATGAAAATAAGTGGCTTCTAATTTCTCCGTCTTCTATTTAGGCAAAAAAAAAAACAGCACCAACCTGAATGAAATGTAATCAGACCGATTAGCAAGAGTAATTATGCGCTTGGTGTCTGGCTTAGGTACTGGAAAGAGATGCTTAAGAATGTTTGCTGTTCTTTGTCCAAGCTGCAGAATATCATATTAAGAAGGTTTAATGTGTAAATATCAAGCGTCAATTTCATGTAAAAACACCGTCACATTGAAATTATAAAGAATTTAAAGCCTCAAGCACAATCTTTACAAGTACACAGTAAATTAAGAATTTGAATTACAAACATGACCTGCATGTTTTACTGTGCTTCTAGCATGATCAGAGAATGTGGCATTGGCCCTTCTGAATTGTAAGTTGGGTAATAAGACATCTAAGAAAGCTACTTGGTCATCTGTAAGCAAGGTGGTTACATGACACTGAATATGTAATTGTGCACAGTATGGTATATAAATAATTATACAGTTATGTATGAGCATATACACACATGCCTCTATATATATATGCTACCGTTAAATAATCTATGTCAAAGATCTAAGTGAAAATAGTAGGATGAGAAATTTCATGGTACGACGCCACATTACAACAGTCAAACATCATATTATAATGCAAGTGCCACACTCAATGTAGAAGATCACCAATAGTGAAGTATGATGTGACACAAACAAAATATAAATGAGATTAAGAGGGTAAAATTTTGGAAAAAGATATACGGCAAGATTTTGAAAAAATTTGGAGAATTGAGAGAAGATGATTGCACCCCTAATTTTGCCAAAATGGAGTCTATTTGATCATTTCAATGGAGAGAAATGAGAAAAAAATAGATAGAGTGCAAGCTCAATTAAATTCTCAGAAAAATACCCAAAAATAAATAAAGAATTTTGGGGGAAATTCACCCCATTCATTTGTCAAAATAAGCTTCACTAGATCATTTTTTCTGCAAGTGGTCATAAATATTGTATTATTTCTTCATTGAAATTTCACTTTTATTAATTATATGTAATTTGAGCCAAGCTCATGATATGTAATGCAAGTAATCCATATCAATGTGATTCGTAACATGCTTAGTAGAAAACTCCTATATTTCGAAAGCATTATTAAGTAGGCCTCAATATTTGTGCCATATAAATGAAATATCATTTTAAGCCAAGTTCATAAGAAAATCATGCTATTTGATCAATTCATGTGAATGTAAGTATAATTTCTATGAAAATTTTAAACTTGGATAATTTGATGTGCTTTTCAATTTACATGCCACCTTGGTTATCCTTTTTATAAGAGCATTATTTTGAAAATAGATATTTGATATCCACAAAGCTTCTAACCATGTACTTTACCATAGAGTTTCCCTATTTTTACTAAAATAATTTAGTTAATGCTCTGTTGAAATTTTCAAATCAAATTATGATTTGACAACTGATTATTTGTAGGAACCACACACCCTTAACCATGCTTATTTCTGGCCAATGGCCATATGTCTATATAAATAAAATACATAAATATAAATCAAGGACTTCAAATATGTCCTATGAATTGAGATCTATGTAACCTAAGTTCGATGTGATCTATTACTGCTAATTACTTATAAGGGTTGGACCCTATTGCGTGTTATAAAAATAAAAACATAAAGTTTATGTGATGTGGATGTCCACTAATATTTTGCATATATTTCATACTATCTGATGGTTAACAATTAAAAATCTCATATAGCATTTGCTCACTGCTTTCTTCTCCAATTATATTTGGAATGATTCTCAATTTGTTTATTCTTGTAAATCTAGCAGTCAATTAATGAGTCAAGAAACCCGCAAAATCTCACTATTATTTTTTTTATGGATTGTGTCCATGGGCCTATTTGGTTGTGGCATAAGTTAAGCTAAGCTAAACCTTTCTGCAAGTTTAAGTCATTTGGTTGGAGATATAGATAAACTGTTCTAAGACAAGATAAGCTAAGAAAATTATTTGGTTTAAGCTAATTCCCATATTAAGCCCTAATTTATAATTAGGCATGAATTGCCCTTTATAAATATTAGTAAACCTTAACTAGCAAAATTTAACTTAAACTCTTGTAAGTATACTAAACTCTCTTAATTAAAATCTTTATTAATCCTAGGTTATTTTTTAGTAATCAAATTTCATTTTTAATAATTATGAGAAATTAAGTGATCAATTAATTATTCTCATATTCAATTATCATAACAAAATAGTAAAAAACCTTAATTATTTGAATAAAATCTTAATTAATTCACAATTATTCTAATAAAATAGTTATTGATTTTTTGTAAATTATTTGTTTATTAACTATTCAAGGTTTATTATGGCTAATACATGAAAAATATTTATGAACCCAATCAAAACCTTGATTAATGTTTAATTAGTCAAAATGACTTATTGCTTTATATAAATTGTTAATTAATTAATTAATTACCCTATGCTTGATTTTTATAATTTAATACTAATAATTTGTTAGTGATCTTTCATTTAGATGATTTTATAGAATTGTTGTGCTTCTAAACTTTTTTCTTAGAGGAGTGTAATTAGAATGCGAAGCAAAAATTATGTAATAATCTCACTGCAATTATAAGAATTTAACAAATAATTCTAGCAATGATTTTACTGGATATTTGAAGCAACAATATGTTATACAAATTTAGAGGCAAAAAGCGGAACTCCAAATCTAAAGTTGCAAAGCCATGGATCATCTAATAATCATCATATGCATTCTTATTAATGAACATCCCTTGCATTGGAGGCTATAAGTTGGCACATAGAACATCCACTTTTCAAGACAATTTTGAAGTTATTAAAGTTATTTTATAGATGTAGGATGTCCTAAAGGAACAACTTAAAGAATTAGATGACCTTCGATGTGGATGTATGCTTGTCGACTTTGAATGAACTAAGAATTTTTTTATACATCTAAAAAAATGTGGGGATTAGTAAAGATTTGTAGGAATTAGGTATTATCTTGTTGATTAAAAAACATAAACTCGGCAATTATCATAGAGAACAACTATGGAATTATGAGAGTACCATTATAATCTGATTCCAGCAAAAAAATTGCAGCATTTCATGAAATCAGCCTTAAATGGTTAATCAGGACAAATAAAAACACTTTGGAATGACAATTCCAACAATTTTAAATGAGGACATTAATAAGTGCATTCACATAATTTTAAAAGCACAAAACAACAATAGATAACAGAAATGGGTAAGGAGGAAAATCACAGCTAATAGAACTACGAAATATGATATTTGGTGAAATCACTAAGCCTTTTGAATGCATACTTAACCGATACCAAACTTAGAGAAAATATACATTTCATCCATCCCAAAAATAAACTCACCACCCACACATAAATTTAATCCCTTAAATAATTTTCCTATGTGGACATTATTTATCATGAACATTAACTGCACTAACAATCACTGTTCATGTGAAGATAACTTGATATTGTTCACCATTCACAATAATTGTGAGGATATTTATTATTCACAATACCAAACGGTTGCAATGGATTGATGAAGATTGATAATAGACTCGACCATCTAGATTATTTTCTCACTCATAGTTGGCACACTTAGGCTATCATGAGAAGAAGACCTTGTTGTCGGAGACCATTGGCTCACTGATGAGAGCATCCAAGATACATTGATGAAATTTGGGTTAGGCTTTCATGAGAGGATGACCATGTTGTCGGAGCCCATTGGCTCCCTTGATGAGAGCATCCAAGAAACATAGATAAAATTTGGGTTGTATATGACAGTTTCAATGGGAATAAAGGAATCAAGGGGCTAAGCAAATGTGATAGTAGCACTGCAAGAGAGTGTAGAGCGGAATTTCTTTAAGAATTACTTTATTTTTACATAGTTATATCTCTATGGCCTCATTGGTACATGTTTTTATTCAATTTACATGGTTATCTCTATAGCCTCATCTGTACATGTTTTTATTCAATCTATACATCCTACTATTTCAAACCATGTTTATTTATCCCTATCCTCCAACCGTTTTAATATTAATTTATTGACTCAAATTGTGTTTGTAGCATACTTTTTTTAGGTTGGTCAAATCCTCAAGGTATATATCATGTCATGTCTATGCTTCATCATCCTTTAATAGCCAACTTTATGAATAAGAAAATGTGAAATGAAACAATGAAGCTAGAAAATATTCAATTTCACATATCACACAAAAAAAATTAAACCTTGGTTGTGAAGTTATCTAGAATTAGATGGGGATAAGCCTCGGACATGGTCCCTATAGCCTGCTTATCTTTAATATCATGCCTTGTGACCTGAGATGCAAATAGAGTGTAGAAAAAAAATTACAACGGTAGAAAAATCTAAGAAAACATTAGAAATATAGATGATTGAACAATATTTCATACCACATTTAGCAATTCAAAATAAGCAGTTGGACCAAAAGGCAAATGGCAGACAATCAAACCGTCGGGTTCACCACGATGTTCATGTAATAGGATCACATCAGTGAAATCATGTGCGCGGCAAACTTCAACTATTTCTTTGATAACCTGTGAACATGAGTGTTAATAGTGTACATCTATTAAAATTTTAAGGAATAACAAAGCATTGCTGCTATAGCATGGATAACAACCCATCAGTTGTCATGAATTTAAAGAGCATGCATCAATGTTAATGTGTGAAAGCCTATATTGCACCGATATGGGCACGGCAACACGACAATTATTGAAAATATAGGATACGGGTATGGCACAAACATGGAATTATAATTTATAAATAATGCATCAAAATTAAGAAAACAATTAAGACAGATCTGTCACATGACCATTTGTCATATAAATGTCTAAAATAACCTAATTAAGAATCTAAAAAGGCTTGATCTAAGGTTTACCCATTGAGTTGGTGCAATGTGTTGAACTATCTCACAGTGGTTATAACATATAACATAATGCGCTGATCAAAGTGGTACTACACACCCACGACACTCCAGCAAAAAAATTGAAAAGAAGAAAAAAAATATAACTACATAACTTAAACCCTAGAAAAATAAAATTTTCTATTACAGTATTATCTTATCTTATTTTCGATGAAGTTTCACATGATGTGAAGGACGGGTGGGCCTGCGATTGGAACTAGAGTTTCTCTTAGTTTCTCGCCGTCGACCTTAGCACTTGAGCAAGTCGAGATCGTGAACGAAGGATTGGAGGGGAACCGGCTTGTCGCCAATCATCTTCCTCGTCACTAGAGCAGAACCTTTCGCTACGCCGAAACTCGTCTCTGGAGCGAAACCCTAATCTCTATGCCTCCACCAGCATTGTGGGAACACGATGAAGCAAGATGCAGTTTAGGAGGACATGCATGTCTTATTTTTCAAATTATTATTTTATTTGGACATTCCTCTGCTATGTTTGACACGTATCTCAACCGTGTCGGACATGTGTCCGTGTCCGACGCTACATACCTTATTAAGGCAGAGTGTTGGTGCATCATAGGCAAAAAATCTTATTATTCATTATATTATGGATACAATACACACAAACACTCGATTAAGGAAGCTCAACCAGCATTCTTGAATAATAATGAAGGGTTCTATGTAGGATTCCTAACAAAAGGAGGTTTAGTTTAAAAAAGAGTAGCAAGTAAGAAGTGCTCACAAGAGGTAATGAAGCAAAGGAGGCCAATGATGTCAAAGCAATGACAAGCAATTTGGTGTTTTCCCTCAAATTGTTTGAAAGATAGTGGATCCACTAGCCTCAACACAAAAGAGATGTCTCGAGATGCAAAGAGGTTTTCTTGTCCCAAAAGAGAATGTCTAAAGGAGAATCAAGGGACTTACAACATCTCAAGATATGATGTCGAGGGAGTGGGTCTTACCATCTATGGACTTGCACATAGAACAGGAAAATAAGTCCACTTCAATGCGGAAAATGGAGTGAAGAAAATGACCTATTCCTTATATTTTCTTAGAATTTTCTTAACAACTAGAGAAAAAAAAAATGGCTAGACTCGACTAAATACCCATAAGAGTGTATAGTGTATACCTTAACCAAATGGGTTGAGACTGAGCTAACCAAGCACTGGTCATCTTAAGGAGGAATTTAGGCCATGATGGCTTATTCAAGAAGGGTCCACTAGGCATATGGATAGACTTGTGGCCAAATCAACTAATAAATTGGTTAGATTGGATTTTGGATCAACTAAACTAAGGTTTCATTTTGGATCAAGAGCTAGATCCATCTACTAAGCTAAGCTGAAAAGGACATCTCCTATAGAAGCTAAGATCCTAAATCCTAAATAAGACAATCTTAGAGCTAAGGTGAACAAGCCAAGGCTGAGCCTCAAGTTTTGGGTGCCTAACAACATAATTTAGACTAGAAGACTTCAGAGGGCCAAAAGAGAAGTAAGCAACATTTACAGCTGGGATAAAAGCCCAAGGAAATGAGGGAAAAAATTGTTTTGGGTTGAATTTTGATTTTCACATAGCTTTTTTATAGGAAATTAAGCTTATTTATAGGCCAATACAACAAGGATAAGTTGTTATCCTCTTAAACTTCACAAAAAGATGAACCATGTATAAACTAGATAAGTTCAAACTAAATGATAGTTAATAGAGGTATTATCATAATCTGAATTTTAATTCAAATAAATCTTATAAAAAAATCAAATTTATCATTATCTTGCTATAATATCAAAATCAATCCAAGGGTTTAGCTTTTGGAGCCTTGCTCTCCTTTGAATGATGTATTATTGACAATTTGATAGTGTCTAAAGACTATTGGCAACATCTTCAGTCTCAACAATGTTATCAAAGAATCACAACTTTAACAAATTTCCCAGAGAAATTGGACCATCAAACATGATCTAATAGATTTGATCAATTTTTCTATAATTTGATGTCCAAATTATGATAATAATCAATATGATAAATCTCTTCTTATTAATCTCCCGATCAGTGACCAACAACAACAAGAATAAATGTTGGTAATTTTCAAATAGATGCCAAAAGCACTAAAAAAAATTATTTTGTGTTTATGTATTCCCAAAGTAAAATTTCATAAAGTAACAAAACATAACCATACATGCATGTAAATATAAAACAAAGTTACACGTCATAACTCTAAAAAATAAATTAAAATATATGTAATTTACAAATAAAAAAATAGTTTTCATAGTTTATTGCTAACCACATCTTACTCCATTTTCATGGAACCAATACATCAAGAAAGCTATCTGCTTGAATTAGGCATGCATAAAACCAAAAAAAAAAAAAGAACGGAAAGCAGTTATTTAACAAAAATTCTGAAATTCATACAGATATCATGTAATACATTTTCTAACTATAACACTAACGACAATATCACGAAAATAATTAAGTATGTTTGGGAAAGAATAAAAACCTGGCCACCACGATTCATCCTTGTTGCATTTGGGAAAACAATCTTTAGCTCCTAAACAAGGAAACATCAAATAAAAAGTACTTCCACTTAGGACATGAATGGAAATTTAATACATAATGAATACGTCATATCATCAAAAAAAAAAAAAACATTACCTTAACAAATTGGGTAAGAGGAGCACTTGGATTGCGAGAAGTGGTTAACAATATTTTAGGATCCTTTACGGTTGCATTAGCATACTCATCATCAATGAGAGACCTTGGAACTGTCCATAAAACAAAAATAAAGAGGTACTCAGATGCAGCAAGCAACAAGAAAAATACAAATTTAAGAGTTCATAGTAACACAAAAGATGATTCAAAATTAGCAGTTCAGAGTAGGTTCTAATGTGAGAGCATGGAACTATCTGGGGGGGTGCGGGGGCTAAAGCAGAATTTATTTATCAAAAAAATAAGAGATTTTGAATCATTAAACTTATACTTTTATATCCTTAAATTATAGTTTTCAATGAATACCAGACATAGCTTCCCAGATTTAAGTGTGCCTCTAAACACGTCATTTTTAAACTGGTACAGCCAAAATGCAAAAGCTATTTAACTAATTTTATCGGAGATTTATGATTTATAGATAGGATACTAGGTTGAATTCAATTAGACCCACTTAATGACTTGATCTGGTTCAAATTTTAGGATTGGATAGTAATTCAATTGCCAATTCAAATTGATCACTGGCCTCATGAGATATATATATTAGAGGCGATACTCTATAAAAGAAATCCAATAGATGTAAATAAAAAAGTGTTAAATCTCAAAATTGTCCTCAACTATTCACATGCAAACAATTTAATCTCACAATATCACATTTCTCCAACTTAACCCCTCAATTGTACAAAATTGATCCCAAATGGCCTCTCATGACCTTAACTGTAATCATTTTTTTATAGTCAAGGGAGTAAATTAAGATCAATTTTGCATCTTAATTTTCATCAATTTCTATCTGAGGGACCAATTGGGATTAATTTTGTATGGGCAAGAAGTTAAATTGGAGAAATGTAATATTACGAGCCTAAATTGGCCACAAACAACTAATTGAGGGACCATTTTGAGATTTATTTGAAGTCTAAAAAAATTAAAGCAATCTATACCCAAAATTTTCCACTATTCTAAATCAAAAGTTTTTCATCTCTCATTCTACTTTTATTTCCCCCTTCCTCCCCACCACAAAAAAAAAAAAAAAAAAAAATGAAAAAATCATGCTTCTACAATAGGAATTAAGAAGTCAAACTTCTTTTCCACCCTCATCCTTTGTTTAAAGGATTACATCAATTCAACATGATTTACAATAAGATTCTGACATTATTCCATATGGTTGCTGCCTCCACCAAATATGCCATTGGATCGAAGCCTCCCACACTTAGTCGACTTCATTAACACCAGACCAATGTGATTCCACCAATTCAATGTTTTTGACTTTAGATGTACAACACCACCCTTGCAATAATGCCATCATAATTCAGCTTGTTTTCATTCCACTTCAAAGATCAACCGCATCAATGCTCATGGGTCCCTTACTTCCATTACCCCTCCGCATGGCACAAGCAAAAAAGGTTATCGGATTTCAGTGATTTAGGAACCCAACTCTACATCACTCAAAATAAATCAGGATGACCCAACCAAACCAACAAGATATCCTCATTGAAATTGAAGCGGTTGATCCAATACAAAACCAACCCATTTGCATTCCTACTTTTAGAGACAATTCAATTTGCACAAGCTCCGTAACACGTCACTACAATTAAAAAAAACAATTAGTGCATTGAAAATTTCTAACCATCAAATAGTATAGAAATAAGAATCATTAATCATCTATTTGACCGATAATAGATGAGGAGAATGTCTTTTGATGCGTGAGGAAAAGATCTATGACAAGAAAGTATTCATGAAAATAAGAATCACTATTTTCTATCAAATTAACTGATGGTAACAGTATGAGGGATCTGTCATATCGTTCATGAATATATTATATAATATAGCAATAACAACAACATCCCATTATCTGCCTTTATCATACTAGGTAAGCAGTTATGAATATTGCTTCTAAGTTAGATCTGAACACCCGGTAGGGTTAGTTGAACCTACCTGCAGTCTGTTCATCCTCAAGATCAATCTCTTGCCGAAGTGCTGCCTCCTCATTCCTAAGCTCAGTTGGTATTGGCTTTCCCTCTGCAGTATTGAGTAACTGGCTTAGACGTTATTCAAAGATATAAATGAGAAACAAATCAAAACGAGCAAAGAGAAGCATTGAGTCATACCTTCGAGGGCTTCCCTAATCTTTCGCTTCTTCTCATAGTACTCACGTTCCTTGCCCTCTAAACTCTTCCGATAGAGATACTCTCTTCTCAACCTAATGTTCCTCCTCAACATAGATGAGGAGGAAAAGTTTCAGTGCAGGTGCAAAATTCAGGAAACTCAAGCACTTCTGTATGAACAAATTGTTAATTATTAGATTTCATTGATGCAAAGGTACCAGTGACAACTAAATGGGATGCTTGTTGGAACAAGAAAGCATATTGGAGGAAAAATAGCAAAACAAAACTAACATCAGCTAAAGACATGGGTCAAAATGAAAAGATACAGTTGAAATTGCAACCACAAAAATATGTTTCCATTGCAGAAACTAAATAAATAACTAGTTTTATGAAATTCCATGGGGAGCATCCAACAGAAATGGTTTCTAAAAAGGAAGAGATAAAGCAGAAGTTATATAAAGATGAAATTCTTCAGTTTGTAAGAAAGCTCAAACAGTAATACAAAATCATTAACCAAGTAACATTTGGCACATTATGAAAATTTTGCCAGTTCGCATATCAAAAATTCAGTAGAAACTCAGTTACCATTAGGGCTCATCTAGTTGCTTGAAATTAAAAATTATGTCAAGAAAAACTATAAATTTATTGGATTGAGTTAATTGATTGGATGTAGTTAGAAATTAATAGTGATTTTAAACTCTATAAACAACTTCAAACAAATATAGTGTTTTCATTTTCAAACAAATAAAAAAGAGTGAAAATAAACCAGTACTTCTTAAAACATGTTTCATATCCTCTGGCAGGGAATGATCCTTTAGAATAAATGAACAGCAGGATAAAGATGGAAATAACACAAGATTGTGGGTATGACAAGAAGAAGGCAATTAGTCATTTACTGCTTTTAAAAAAAAAATGTATTCGTCTCAATGTAAACTTGTTAATTATCCAATAAAGGCAACAAATCTGAAAGAAAATGCCAGCGCATTTTGGTGGATCCCTTGCTTAAAACATAAGAGAAGCATGCATTGATTCCCACCTTCCAGAATAGATTACAAAACAACAAACAAACAAACAAAAAAGAAACAATCACATAAATAGTGGATCTAGTCAATATTGCAAATGAAAATATTTAAGGTCATAGGATATAGATGAAATATTAGCTAAATTATTTAATAATTAGGTATCTTAGGTTTATTAATAGTTTGTTATAATAAATCATAATTAATCAATGAAGTGTTGTTCTTACTATTAATTAGTCACTAACTAGATGGAAAAAATAATTATTATAGATGTATAAAATAAAGCATAAACTAGTATTACAAGCAATTGCAGAATGACCAAGGAGTTCTCAATCAAGATAGATTTACATCAAAGATCAGCATTAAATATGTATATTTCATATTGATTACAAAGATACTCACAAGGGATATTCAAAGTAAGGTACTTAACACTTTTTTTTTTTTTTGATGATTTGGTCCATAAACGAAAACATAGAAGAATGAAGAAAATTTTTAGGAGATAAAAGAGGATTTGAATAATACATATTGAGAATATGCTATATAATTGAATAATTATAAGCCAATATTACTAAAAGATAAATTGATACATAAGCATGGTAGGTTTACATATCTTAGATTTATTATACCGAAAAATATCTCTATAGATGAATAAAAAACTTTTACAATTTCAAATAAGTGATTAATCAAAAAGTGCCTCAAGAATACTGTGTGATAACAGACTATCACGAAGATTTCAATTTAAATTTTAAAAATTATGGGTAGCCCAACAATATTATAGGGATCCAGAATTCTAGCATAAATAAGTAATTGATATAAAAACTAAGCATAACAAAATTTAGAATATTAAGATGGATGTGTGATAAATTTGAAAAGAGTGAATTGAGAAATAAATGTTTCATAGATATATAGAGAGTAGCATCTATTATAGATAAAGAAACTAACATAGATTTAGGTTATTTCAGCATACACAATGAAATGTACAAAATACACTCATAAGATGAGTAGATAAAATTAACATCAAAAGATTAAAACAAAAAAAGGTAAATCAAAGGCTACTTGCAACACTCAATAGAGACAAAAGGAAAATGAAGCTGATAGGAATCTGATCTCATAGTAAAAACATCAATAAAGAAGAAAAAACATAGTAGAAATCAACGAAAAAGATTTTTATTTTGACAAAATAAACCAAGATACAAGTTGATCTACTATTCGAGAGGTAGATCGACCCTCCACAAACCCTAATAACCGTTAGGAACAACTCTAAAGAAAATAACAGCAAAAAACAATTCACATAATGATAAAATAAAATAACCCAATTTACATCAAGGATCAGCCTTAAGCCCATATCTTTTTGCTATAGTCATGGATGTTCTCACTAGACATTTGCAAGAGGATGTACCTTGGTGTATGCTTTTTGCTGATGATATTCTTATTGTTGATAAGACTAGAGAGGGAGTTGAAGGTAAACTTGAATTATGGAGGTCAACCTTAGAGTCTAAAGGTTTTCACTTAAGTAGATCTAAAACGGAATATATGGAGCGTAATTTTAGTAGTAATAGACCTAGTGAGGGGATTGTGACTTTGGGCGATCAAGTCATTAATAAGAGTACACGTTTTAGATATCTTGGATCTATTGTTCAGAGTGATGGTGAAATAGATGGGGATATTATCAGCAGAATTCAAGTTGGATGGTTGAAGTGGAGGAATGTATCGGGCTTGTTATGTGATAGATAAGTACCCCTCAAACTTAAGGGAAAATTCTATAAGATGGTAGTGAGGCCTGCAATGCTTTAAGGTGTCGAATGTTAGCCATTAAAAGAGAAGCATAATACTAAGTTAAGTGTGGCAGAGATGAGGATGCTCAGGTGGATGAGTGGCTTTACCCTTAGAGATATGATACGAAATGAGCATATACGTGAAAAGGTTGGAGTAGCTCCAGTAGATGATAAGATTAGAGAGAGTCGTCTTAGATGATTTGGTCATATAAAAAGGCGGCCTTCCGATGACCCGGTTAGGAGAGTAGAGGTATTAGATTTAACTTGTGTTAAGAAAGGTATGGGTAGATCTAAAAAGACTTGGTTAGAAAATATTAGGAATGACCTTTCTTTATTAGATTTAAATGAGAATTTGACTTTTAATAGGACACAATGGAGAAAAAAGATTCATGTAGCCGACCCCACGTAGTGGGATAAAGGCTTAATGTTGTTGTTGTAACTCTAATGTAAACCTTTCTACTTCCCTTTCAAATTTGAATTCAAATAAGTCCTCTTTCACTAGAAAGTCGTTTTAATACTAGAAAGTCTGGATTCTTTGATTTCAAGAAATTTTTGTACTAAAAAGTCGTTTTAAAAAGCAACAAAGAAGCTGCCCCAAACGAAACCTTAAGCTAGTCTCTCTATTTTTAGAATGCAATGTGTTGGTTTAACCCACTTGAATGAGCTTCCTTTTATGATGTGGTGTTATTGGTAATGCAATGAATGGATTTTTGAATGCTTGGAAGTCAAAAAAAAAAAAAATCAGCCCTCTTTCACTAAATATATCTTTTCTAATTTGCTCCCAATTCTAAATTTAAATCAGCCATCTTTCCATAAATAAATATTTCCTAATCCCCCCTCCCCAAAAACCCAAGGTTTAAAATTGCGTAACTGCGCCTCGAGGCGGTTTTCGTCCGTGAGGCGAGGCGTAAGCCTCGAGGCGATCTGAGGCGTAAGCCTCACGAACACAGAATTGCGTAAATGAAAAAGGATGTTGACAAGGATGTTTATCAAACTCCTACTCTTCATGTCAGACCATCCATCTGACATTATAGTCACACCTGTCTCAATCCATGTCCTTTTAATCTCATCAATGGTTCGCTCGGTGTTCTGCAACTCCTCTTTTAAAATCCAAGTGCGCAACTCATACATAGAAGGTGCTTTCAACCCTCTTCCATACAATCCTACAGACCGCATCATACTGAAGTAGGCAGGCGATGTAGCAACATTAAATGGTATTGCATTTTCAAAAAAGAACCTCCCAATGTCCATGCAAACCTGTCGCCGACCCTCTCTAGTACCAGCTGCAGGCATCATCTCTGCTTCTCCTCTATCTGCTCCTGCAGTAGTCATGTACTGATCCATAGGACCCCGTGCACCTCTATTATGTATAGTGGAGGAAGAGCCCTTTCCACTCTCGCTCCCAAAATAAGCACCTTGGTCGACCCTTTCATCAAATTGCTGCTGTTGTAAGTGTTTGACAGTGGTAGTTTTCTTCATGTAAGCACTTATTTCTTCCTTCACATTGTCCGGCACTTTTGCACAAGGTGCTACGTTCTTGTGAGAGCATGATAAGTGCTCCTTCATGCGGGTTACTCCGCCCTTCACAACTTTCTCACAAAAGTTGCACTTTAAATAGACATAGCTCTTCTCGCCGCCGCCAATGTCAACTTGTACACTATACTTCCAAGAAGGGTCCCTCCACAATGACGAAGACCCCTTTTCCTTGCCTCGTACCATGATCCCTAATGAAAGAATCGAAAATTACACAAAAAATTCCAAAAATCTAAAACCCTAAAATTTCTTTCATTTCAAAAAATCTAACCAAAAAGTAAAAAAAAAAATACCTAAAATCCTTTGTGGACTTCTCCTACAAGGCGGCCGGACACTTCAACTTCGCCGGAGAGAGGCGGCGCCGGCGGGAGAGGCGGCGGGAAGGTTGGCCGAGCGGACGGGGGCTCTGGATTTCGCGACCTGGAGCAAACGAGCAGAAAATGTCGGGATGAAGCCTTAGCCGATCGGGTGTGGGGGATTTAATGGAAAAATTTTAAGTAGGTGGGCCCTTTGGCTGAGGCGTACGCCTCTCTCAAAATTGCGCAATTGCGCAACAGAGGCGCGCCTCAGCCTACGTGAGGCGTACGCCTCACCACAGCCCGCAATTGCGCACGCCTTGAGGCATTTTTTGCAAGAATTGCGCAGAGGCGCGCCTCAAGGCGCGCCTCTTATTGCGCAATTTTAAACAATGCAAAAACCTACTTCAAATCAGTCCTCTTTCCCCAAATAAATCTTTCTTAATTCTCTCAAAAATATGAATTAAAATCTGTACTCTTTCCACAAATAACTTTCCTAATTCCTTCACAATTTTAGTTTTATATGGTAAGTAATTAAAGTGGAATAAATCCCTTTGCTCTTCTTGCCCGCTGCCCACCCTAGTGGGGCCCATAGGCTCAACTGGTCCATCAAAAAGTACATAATTACTAGAGCATAATCAACCTTTATTTAACAAATTCTTTGATTACTACAATTTATCCCAATTAATACTTCCATTCTTTATTATCTTAACCAAAAAATTAATACTTCTAATTAATATGAATTATGAATTACCATAATTGCATACTCATCAATTATGGATTATGATAACTAAGAGTTAATTTTCAAAATTAACTTAGTTAGCCCTATTACTCATAAATCCAACTCCAATCACATAATCATCTTACTTGCATAAAAAAAGTTTTTAATGTTTAACTATAATTAAAGATTATAGAAAAAAAATTACAAGATTTAACACTCCAAAATTATTAAATCCAGACTTATAGGATTTATAAATATGGATTTACTAAACCCAACTTACTATCAAAAAAAAACCTAAGACCTAGAAAATTCAGAGAGTTATTCAATCATGAAAGTGATAATATGATATAACTGATAACAACGTAGCTCAAAGATTCAACTAATAATTTGGATTCATTTTATATTTCATTTTCTGCTTTTAGTAATATGTATTTTTTCATTCCATTCTAAATAGCAAAACAAACGAAAAAAAAAAAGTACATTATATGCTCAACTAAAGTCACTACTCCCAAAAAAATAACATGTTTTTGTTTAAAGATGATTAGAAAAAAATCCTCGAAGGTACCATCATCATTTCCCTAAGCATATTAATATCGTGAATCACCTTTCAATTGGCTTAATAATTGTGAAATCAAATATAATTTTGGGGGTCATACATAGCACGTAAAACTCTCTTATTTACTTAAATAAGATCCGTTCTATCTATCACATATTGTATAAAAATTTTTCGATTCCTTCTTTGCGAACTCTTATTCATAAGCCACAATTTCTAAAAATCTTTCGTGTGAATTGTCATATTTGAAGTAGATGGGCCATACTCGTTGTGAAGGAGACGAAGAAGGTATAAAAATTTTAATTCTTAAAACTTTTTGAAATGCAATTTGTTTTGGTTTTGAGGTAGGATTAGAACTTTTTTCTATGCTATATTTGAAATATAGACCTGAGAGTACGGCAAAAAAACAGAAACAAATCTTCGGCGTCCCTCTCCATAGAAGGAGCATTGGCCTGAGCTTCTCGCTTTGAAGGAAATGAACCAAGTTTCGTTTTTTTTTTTTTTTTTTTTTTTTTTTTTACTTTTTGAAATGCAAAATATTTGGGTATTTAAATTTGCGGTAGTGTTTTTTTTTAATGTTTTTAATAAAACACTAATGCTCTGAAAAATTCTTGTTGAGGAGGCTTGCTTATGATAGAACAACAACTTTTGAGTTGTGTCAAAACAGTTGATAAAGGAGTTAACAGAGTATTAATTTTGAGATGATAGATAGAATTTCGATGTTATATATGTAACTAAGAGAGTTTTTGTGTGAGATATGTAAAGAAGAGAGTTTTTTGTGCTATGTAACAAATCCCACTATAATTCATAGGTTACACCATACATTTAGTATATTCAAATGCTTTTTTCCAACGACAAATTAAAAATATATATTTGCTTCCTATTTTGCATAGCAACTACCAATTTTCACACTATTGAAGAAAAAAAATTAAAAAGGCACAAAAATATGTCGAACATAAGCTAGCAAGTCTAACAAGCGAGAGGGGTGACAATAACACTAACAATGATCAAGGATGAAATATGCAGAACCTTAGTTATCCCGCCGCAAACACGATGCATTAGTTTCAACTAGCAGAGATCATTGCGGATGTTGGAGAGCATGAGGTCTAGCTGCATTGGATGAAGAAGGAAGAGTACACCATTCATGGTGATTTCATCCAAGATCCAATAGAGATTGAAGATAATAAGATATGTAAAATGGCATTTTTTTGCCAATGATGTATGATGAAAATAAGAAAGCGAGCTTACTAATTATTTCTACTAGCTAGTAGGAAAAGAAGAAAGACGTACCTACAGCATCCTTATCACAATTTCCCTTTCCCATCCCTATTTATTCTAACTAGCATAAAAAGCTACTTCGCACCAACAATCATCCCTATGTCACCACTTCTCTCACAAACACTTTTCTCCTTCACATCAGCTAGTCACATTGTTCCCCAAGAAAGCTCCAATCTCAACTTCCTCGCTAGTTTAGAAGTTGCTAGGCTGCAACTAGGATTTAGTAAATCCAGTTTTAGTAAATCACGAGGTAGTTAAATCCTAAAAACTATTTGGCACAATAAAGGTTAAATTAAATCCAGTTACATCTTGATAAACTGTTTGGCTGCTGATTTCAGGATTTAAGTATGTTAACTCAAACAATGTTTTAATAATAATTTTTTATCATAAAGTTAAAAAATAGTACACAACTACAACAAGATTAATTAATCATACTTATTATATATTAACATCCCAATTTTAATTAGTAAAGTATTAAACTAATGGAACACAAACTCTAATCCAGATATTTTACCAATCTAATTAGATTAATTAAAACATACTTCTTATTTATTAGTACAGTAGTAAACAATTAATTATTATAACATACTTATTATATATTAACATCCCAATCAACTATTAATCATTAAAGTAGTAAACTAAATAAGCACAACAACAACAACATCAATACCTGGGGTCGGCTAAATCATTCATGACAATGCATGAAAATCAATAGAACTAATATAAAGTCATCTTTGTTGTTGAAGGATGAATGGAACTCATTCATGATAATTATCAATTGACAAAATTAACATAATTAAGCAACATGATGAACGGTAATTCTACACATGAATGAAGCATAAAAAAATAGAACTAATGTGAAGACCCTTAATAAAGCAATCTTTCGATAGCTTCTCAACCTTCTTTATAAGGAGAAGCCCGACCAAATCAGCCATTAGTAAGAGGATCCAAAGTACACGAGATGATTAATATTATGTAATAGAAAGCAATTATCAAAAGACTACCAAATACAGATCGAAAAAGCAATACAAGGGAGCACTCGCAATCTTCCTGAAATGTCGTTTTTTTACCTTTAAGGGCTGTTTGTAGCAGGATTTATACCGGATTTGAGGCGGATTGAGCGAAATCCAGCCAAACGGCCTAAAATGCAAAACCAAATCTCACGGTAAATGAAAGCCGCCCTTGACGGAAAATTACCCCTTTTTGTGGTAAATCCCATATTTCCGAAATCCTTTGATTCGGCGGATTTACGGGATTTGGCCGAAGAAGCGCGCGAAAGGGAGAAAGTTACCTTCACAGCGAACAAGCTCCCGTCGTTGCTTCCGAACAAAATGTCGTAACTTCCGATCCAACAGGAAGGGAACGTCTTCAAGGAGCGAAGTCGAACAGCGACGAAGGAGACCAGCGACGACGAAGAAATAAAGGGAAAGGGCAAACCCCAGGCGTAGGATATGTAAATAAAGTCGCAAATAGTAGAAGATATATTTAAAATGAGTAAATTAATTTTAATAAATAATATTTATTAATTTATTAAATATTAATTCATGGAAATTAATATTTTTATAATTTATTTTAATGAAAATTATTATTTTTAATTAATTTCACAGCGAGCGAGTTCCCGTTGTTGTTTCCGATTAAAATGTCGCAACTTCTGATCAGCGTCGTGGAAGGAGCGGAGTCCAACAGCCACGAAGTAGCCAAAGAACGGACTCGTGCAAAACTCTGCACCCCATGAGAGAGGTGAAAAGCAAACCCTAGGCGCTTGTAAGCTATTAATTATCTTAATTAATATAATTTAAAATATTAATACTTAAGTAAAGGATATTTTATAAAAAGGAGTTTATTTTAAATTTAAATTAATTTAAAGAACTGTTTAAAAAATTAAAAAAAAAAAGATCAAATAAAGAACTTAATTATCCGATTTCTATTGAAACACGAACTTCATCTGATTCTACTTTAACTGTGATTTTAAAAGAAATTGGAGGATGAAATTTCGATCTCTTTATAAATTGGAATTTATTAATTTGATTTCTTAAGAAATCGGATTGTCATTGTCCATTTTTCTGCTCCCAATAAAAACCTTTAATGAAAAATTTTACCAATAGAAATATATTATATAAAAATTTAGTTTGATTTCTTAAAAATGAAAACTTCAATAAAAAAATTAATAAAAATGAAAACTTTTATAAAAATTATGTCCGGTTTCATTTTATTAAATCTATAAAATAAAATAAATATAAAAATTTTTAATTTAAAAGAATATAAATATTTGCAATTTAAAATATTTTTAATGAATTATTGGCAATTTAAAATAATATAAATATTTGCAATTTAAAATAATATAAATATTTGCAATTTAAAATAATATAAATATTGGTAGAATTTAAAATAATTTTTAATAAATTATTGGCAATTTAAAATAATATAAATATTTATAATTTAAAAATAATATAAATATTTACAATTTAAAATAGTTTTTAATGAATTACTTAAATTAAATATAACAAAAAATAAATACGATACTCTCTTGCAAATATCATAAGCAAAAAGTCAAAATAATAAGTCTTATCAACAAGAATAATATCATAAGCAAAAAAATAATAATAATAAGGGTATACCCTTTTGCAGATGTCTACTGAGAACATCCATGACTAAAGTAAAATGATATGGGTTTAAGATTTTCTCAAAATTCAAGTTTACATTTAACTCCCTATCTAAACTTATCAACAAGAAGATTATCAACAAAAAAAAATTAAAAAGTTAAGTTACATCCTCTTGCAAATGTCGACTGAGTACATCCATGATTAAAGAAAAAAAAAGAGTCTGCAAGCGCCGGCGGGAGATCAGAGACTTTGCAGGCCGGAGTGAGGGCGTCGGTGGGTGGAGTGAGGGCATCGGCGGCTATAGTTAGGGCATCGGCAGCCGAAGTCCTGCGGACGCAGGTCGGAGGCGAGGGCGAGAGTAGCGTCAGGTCGAAATTTAGTAACACGAAGAAATGAGGATGAAGGCTATGGCGACCAATTTTAGGTCAATTTCCGGAATTTTTCTGCTGATGTATGCCTCCGAAAAAAACTCACTTAACATCGGCGGCCGAATCGCCGATAATACTCAATGCCTAAAAAAACTAGCGGTATATCCAGCGATCAGTTTGCCACCAGAATTTTCGACAGTGCATTATTAAAAATCGTCAGTTATACTGGTAGTCTAACCGCTAGTTTAACGACTGGTATTACCGGTAGTCATTGGATCGCTGGTAAACAACAAATTTTCTATAGTGATAGTACCGTCCTTTTTCTTCGTAAATAGAATAGGGGCCAAACAGAGATAGCTAGATACACTTGAATGGACAAAATCTTTGTCAAACAACTTCTGAAGCTACACCTTCAACCCAATTTTTGAAGCTGCACCTTCAAATATCAATGTCTTTTGGGTGTCATCCTATGTGGAGTCTTGGATATCAAAGCACTATCCTGAAATATATTTATGTAGAACTTGATCTCCATATTAGAATTTTTGTTAATTACCATTATAAAAAATTGTGCAATTTTGACACATGCTCAATTATATTTTAAGTGTTACACTATGATAAAAATGTATATATATGATTAAATTATATATGTTGGGATGGATAAGGGGTCCGAATCTTTTGAGATTATGTTTGGGTTAATGAATATTATGGTAGTTATAAGCCATATTTTAATGCTTACCGGCATATTCTGGTGCTATAACCATAAAAGGGAGTTATAAAAGGCCAAAATTCTTTGAAATTTTATTTGGGTCTGAGAAACGTGATATGAATTACTTGTGATATGAATAACTCTATGGTAAGAATTTCAATTTATTTATATGCTCATTATTATTATTTAAATAATTAGATAAATGTAATGCTCTTACTATATTTTTCAATACAATGCTTTATTAGACTGTATTTAACTACTTTTAGCAAAATATTTAATAAAAGAATTTAGAAATTTAGATCAATTTGTGTGGTATGTTGAGCTGTTGTAGTTCATTGTGATTTTGCTTTTGATTTTTATGATATAGAGAAGCAAAGGATCTTGTTGATTAGTAGTTCAAGATTAGATTTGAATGTATAGATATTTCTATGTTTTGATTATTGTACAATCATGATTACTTTATTATTCAGTTATATAGTTTCTGTATGTAGTCATGTACTATAGTGTATATACATTTTGATGAAATAAAAAATATTATGGACGAGTTTATTTTTAGTATTTGGACGTTTTAGTAGCTCTGTAGTATATAGTTTATTTAAAATGAATATTGAAAGAGAATCTAAAATATTTCAAAACAAAATATTGGGATTTGTCTGTCACAGCTCAACACGATATGACTTATCTTAATCGGATTGGGTTGTGAGTTGTGACACCATAACTATCTTACTTGACTGCCAATGTTTTTTTTATAGCTCTTATTTATAATAGATCATCCAAAATTATGCTTTGATACCAAAATAGATATTGTTACAACTAACCCAATATGATCCACATATAGAACATATCATATCATGTTGAATGATAATTGGCCAAACCCATGATCTAAGTTTTGAAGTCCACAAAATTTTGATGACTTCAAAATTTTTAAATTTATAATAGACTGCGGTGCTACTAATTAACTTCCAACTAAACATAAAGTAAACATCCATAAATTTCTTTTTTATTTCATTCGTCTTTAAAATGTATATATACAATACAATATATGCACTACAGTACATGGTTAAAAATTAAAATAGAGTACAAAATAAATATTCATGACTATACAAAAATCAATAAACCAAAAAGTACATATACCGACTTTGATAGATTAAAACCTGAGGCCACAGCTGCTCAACCGACTCTTTATCATTTTCTTGATCAGAAATAGAATACAAAATAGATTTGAGACAGCACCACTCAGTAGGTCAAACCAAAATATATAAATTTTTAATAATTAATTCATTATGTGTTTAATCAAATTTAAAAGTAGTTAATAATAATTTATTATACTAAATATACTGAGTAGAACATTTCTTACATATAACTGAGATATAACAAACTTTCTGACTTTGCATTGAAATTAAATAAATAAGTACTTCATAAATAAGAATGGAAAGCAACAAATTTCTCTTACACTCATATACTTCATATCAAAAATAAATATCAAAATTTAGGTCTTTATGACTCCATATACTAGTATATCAAAAAATATGTCATTATGACTCCCAAATGCATAACACATATTATATATTCAAAAATTCAAATATTTATGACTCTCAATGCATTCGTCGTAATATAACTTCTTCTAATATTAGATCTCAACAAGATCACATAATTCCAGTAGATAAGTGCAGATATAGTTGCATTGTAATAAAAAAATGCACATGTTAACAAACAACATATAATTTTTTTCACATGTCTCAAATAGGACCCTTCAAAATATTGTAAGCTTTATGCAAACATAGACATCAAAGTTATTTTCTAATTGCTAAAAATGACCAACTTTTCAAATTACTAGGCAAATTTTTTTCATAAAATACCTAAATATCCAGAATGATCAAACATACAACATACATAAAGTTGCAGAAAAAATCAATGTTCGGGCTCGTCAGGATTTTGTTCAGTGCGACAAAAAATATTGAAGTAAAAAAAAAATCCTCAACTTTTTTCATCCGAGCTTGGGACCGGCATATGCCATTTTAAGAAAAAAAAATTTAACGACGGCAAAAAAACTTACAATTGAGAACGTCTTGATATTATTCTTATATGTTATCGTCGAGTCTTCGGAAATTCCTCATTATCAATACTAGAGAAATAGGAGATCGTTTCCAATATAAATGAAACAATCGTCATTAGGAGTCTCCGTGTAAATGATTCGATAATTTTCATTGCAGAAAATATTTCGTTCAATGTGTAAATTGACATATTAGAACAAGCTTTATAAGTAATAACACCAAAGGAAATATATTATTCTAGGAGCGAAATAGGGAAATTTTATAGCAAGATTCAGTAGATTGTAAGAAACAAGTTTTATAGATAAAACATTTTTAGAACAACACAATATTAACTTAGCCTCCTTCTAGAGAATTAATCATCCCATAACTTCCCACTGAAATAATTCTCTTAAAAATGTAACAATTCAGATAAGATGAACAAGAAGCGGAATAAGGAAAGGAAACGAACCTAGAGCCACCAAATAGCAATAGAACCAAACTATATTAGCACATGTTAACATAATTTTACATGTCTCAAATAACCCTTGATGTAATATGCAAACATAGCAAACAAGAAACAAAGTAAAACAACAAGAAATCTAAGCGAGAGAAACAATCAATGTTCGGGCTCGGGAGAGGCGACAAAGGATGGACGATGGCGTTTGGGCTCGGCGACGGTGAATGGGCGGCCGGCGGCGGGGTTCGGATTCCTCCTCCTAGAGAAATAGCAAAGTCTAGGAGTATCGGCTTGTTTGGCTAGACGAAATAGGGAAATGCAAGTAATAAGAAAAGGTAATTAGTTTGTATTTAATGGTTCATAAATACTATTAATATGTAATTATTCCCAAAATCAATGGGGATCGCTGCCCCCATGGCCCCCACACTGTATCCGCTAGTGGATGCAAAGTTATCCTTGTTTTGACTCTATGAAATTATAATTTAAATTGTAAAAATCCAATATATATATATATATATATATATATATATTTTTTTTTTTTTTTTTTTGAAAACTAAGTTAGACATAATGTAACATATTTTAATTAAGACAACTTTCTAAACTTGACTGATAGCGAAAAAATGACCAGAATCTCCCAAAATTAACTTTCTCTCTCTCTCTCTCTCTCTAAAGTGTTGCTTAGGAGGAGTTTGGTTTTAATAAAATAAGAAATAGAGTAAAAAAATTATGTTTTTATTAAATTTGAACCTGATGTTGTGGCACTCCAAATAGTATCACCAAAGCGCTGATCAATTGAGAGCTCAACACTATAACACCCAAATCTAGTGCCATAGTACTCCTAAGAGAAAAATTCAAAAAATTTCATTCATGCACACAGATCCTCGGAACCACTTTAGAATATATTATGATATTCATATGTGTATTAAATATTCACAGATGCATGCAACTATGCAAGAGGTGTTAATGAAAAAATTTTATTACCTTACTTAATTTTACACATACCAGATCAAAACATGTTCAATTTGAACATTATTTCAGTAGGTATTACATATGAAAACTTAAGTATATTAATTAATAGACTAAACAATTTTCAAATTTTGTTGCTTATAGCCAAATAAAGTCAATGTTAAGGTAATTAAGGCACTCAATAGAGAATAAATAATATATGATCAAATGGATCAATATGGATTGTTCGATTGAGTGCTTTTGAATTTTGGTCAAATTTATCAAAATGCTCATATAAAAAAATCATAAATTAGGCATCATTTCTACAAGAATGAGGCTTGAGAGCTGAGATATCTTAAGAACTCCATTGCACTACTTGGAGATTGGCAATGGAGATTGTCACCAACAAACACCAGCAGCAATTGCCACCACCATAACTAGTTTAACTTCCATCATTCGACTATTGCCCATTATTTAACATCTTCTATCCAACTATGGAAGCTCGACCTCTGTTGTATTTATTACGTGTAAGAAAAAATTACTATGGTAGAGTATATATTTATTATTTTAGGTTTGTACAAAGACCCAACATGCATAAACAAAAGTTATAAGAGAACATAAACTTTTCATAAGGAAAACCAAAGAAAGGAAAAATCATGGAACCTAGACCAATTGTGAGACTCCACTATATAGTTGTAGGAACAAAAAATCACTCTTCTCTACAATGAAGAATACAATATTATACAATTGAGAGTAGGCATGTGAGAAATAGCTCAATTCCCAAATACACTCTTTTCTCTATTGAGCCAAACATGATTAAACAAAGTTTTACTTCACAATCTTAGTCTAATCTGGTCTAATTATAGAACTGAATAAGAACGAAGAGCTTTTTTCACAGCCCCACTATGACTACCATCGTCACCTAACTTTACTGGTTTGGTTGGACATGCCAAGCTAGTCTCTTCCCCTTTGATATTTGCTAGCTCCACGTCTCCACCCCTCGTAGTAAAATAAGAATTAGTGAGGAAAATGCTTGAAGCGAAGGCATTGAATTGCCAGTCTGAACACTTTCTTTACATTTAAAAAACTGGTAACGGCGACCTACCAGTTCCCAAAATAAATGCAGGAAGGAGTATGGGAGGGAATTAAAGAAATAAATAAGGCATGGGCTGATTTAGTAATTGGAGAACACATGGCTTATCTTATTATTCATTCGCAAGGAATACTAAACCTGGCATGGCTACCATATTGTAGATTTGAAAAGACAATAAGAACCTCCTGACAAGATGTATCACCATTATTATTATATGATAGATTTTTTTTTGCCATTTATGACTTATCAGCATTATTATAAGAATGTGTTGGATGTTGATGGAGTGCATAAATCAGAAGATGTTTTATCAACAATTAATTTTATCTTTTTTATTTGTGTTTACTGAATAATTTACTTATGGAAAAATTTTTGACCGTCTTCAATGAATAGGATTATCGGCTTATTAATTGAAGTCGCCAGCTTATTCGACGAAGTCATCAACTTGATTGAAGGAAGTCGCCCACTTATTTGATTGAATTGTGCTAGCAAGCTTCTAAACTTAAGCGGGTTTGTCTTAGATAAACTTTATAATATGTTAGCAAATTTGAAATGACCTGGACGAGTTCACAGCGTAATCTTGACGATTTCATTATAAACCTGACAAAGTTATGCTGCAGGCGAGTTCATGATAATATTGGTGATCAATTTATTATCTTTATTATTTTAACTCGATCAAACTATTAGAGGGACAAAGACTTGATATTGTTGTTGTTGTTGTTGTTGTAAATTGTCCTAAAGGTGAACCAAAAGCTTAGGATATTTGGATGTACATTATATATATTAGTAAGAATATTTAAATGTACACTATATATACTAATAAGAAATAAAATATAGTCCATGCTTTGTTACTCGACAATTTGGATATTACTAATCCTGCTGTCATGACTCAGTTAATGATATTCAACTTCTTTGAAATATACCTTATGACTAAATCAAATGGGAGTTTCAAAGAGCTTATCGTTACAATAAGCAAAAAAGAGAAAAATCTTGAATTGTAGAGATTGGCCTTGTGCGGGAGTTGCACAAGAATGCCCTATTCTCTCTCAAATTTCAATAGAAAAACCAATATATTATAATAGAAAAACCATATATATATATATATATATATATATATATATATATATATATATATATATATATATATATATATATAAAAAACAAAACAGAAATATATTAATAATTCAAAAAAAAAAAAAAAAAACCTGATACATCAACAGACAAAAAGAAAAAGCCCAAAAAAAAGGCAAAAAACCTCTAAAAGCTAAAAAATGACCATGAGAAAAGCTAAAAACTCCCCAAAACAATCGGGGGCTCAGTAGACGACCGAGGCTACCAGCATCCTCGAGACCGCACAAGGACCATCCAGTAGAGGTTGCCACAAGGAGGCGACGAGGACACGAGCCCCAGCCACATCATTGCCCTGCAACCAACAAACGAAATGAAAATCAAATCGATCCAACGACAAGACCGAATTATCTTTTTCTACCGCCTCTACCCCAAAATTTTCCACGAGAAGAACCAGAAATTGGTCTATAACGAACCATTGTATACTCATTTCCAGGATCTAAATAGGAATCAGAATCAAAATCACATTCCGACGAATTATGCAACCAATCACCATGTGATCTAACATCCACACCAGCTTTACCACCCACATGCAGCTTTAATGAATTGGTAGCGATTACATTAACATGAACATCAACCAAATTTTGAGAAACAGTCAAATTGCCTTGAATATCCGCAATATCAACCCGATTTACCATCCGGCATCGCAGCAAGCAAAGAGTTCCGACTCGGTTCAACCTGCTCAACACTCACAGGGCAAACAATTTCCATCGAAGCAACAGGCTGCACCACCTCATCACCCAGCAAGGCAGCAACTGATTAGAAACCATCGGCTTCACCAAACACCCAGCATCCACAGAAATATTCACAGAAGGGTTAACAACAGCAATTTCTTCCGAAATAGAATCAGTTAACAAAAGATTTCCCAACGACCTCTCCAGTAGCAACCAAAGCAGGGGAAAAGAAAGGCAAAGCATTAGGGGATAAATCTTTAGAAACAATTTCAGAATCAACAATGCCAGCGTTAGGAACGTTCGTATCTTCTCTAGCTAAATCAACATTCACCAAAGTAGGCACAATCACAGCATCTTGATTTCCATCCAACGGCTCCACAATAATCGGTGAAACAATTTTAGCATTAGTCGCTACAGTTTTAGGTAAAACATAAGCATCTAAAACAACAGCTTTAGTCCTATATTCACCCACAGCATGACCGAAACAATGACAAGCACTACAAAAAACAGGGAATTCTTCCATGACCACATGTTGCACGTATCCAAGCTTTTCAGACCCCAACCAAATACGATCAGGATAAGACTTAGTAATATCCAGTTCAACTAAAACCCTAGCTAAAGATGGTCTATAACCCACAGCCGTAGCCGTATCAATTTTAAGAGGCTTACCAAAGATTGAAGCTAAGCCATGCAGAATTTTAGGAGAGAAAAGATGCAGCCGTAAGGAGGGGAAAGAGACCCAAATTAGAATCTCAGGAGATTCAACCCCAATTTCAACAAAGGGAGACCATTTTGTAATTTTCATAAAACAATTGAAAACCAAATAGGATCTATGATAGAAAATTCGACAATAATCCAAGTTTTGTTCTAATTTGATTAGCACATGGGACGAATCCAACAAAGTTACCGACACATCACCAGTAAACTTAAGATTAAAAAAGAATTTACGAATTGATTCAAGAGACGGACGTTTCGTAGGAAAAAAGCCAACAAGAGCAAATTGAAAAGGCTTAGCCAAAGCCATTATTTCATCATCCGAAATCCACAAGGAAGGCATACCACGAAAAGGCGATACCTTAAGTTTCGGAAATTCATTACTAGAGGAAGATCCCGATAAAGCTTGAAGAAAAGAACGAGAGGAATTCAAAATCCCTAAAAATCCATGATCAACTAGTTTCGGGGCCATCCGGCGCATGCCGGAGAGCAAACCACCAACAAAAAAACCATAGGAAAGAAGAATGGAAACTTCCCTGAAAGCCAACGCCACTGCCCTCGACCGGAGAGCGGCACGCCGCCGTCGCAAGGGAAAAACCCTAGCAGAGCAAAAATGACTTTAGTACATATTGTAATAATTAAATAAAAATTTACCCCATGACTTTATAAGTTCGTATATACCACATATGTTTGAATGTAAATGAGTCAATTCCATTCTCAAGCTAATTGGAGAAATGTTTGATGAGGCAAACCCGATGAGTTAATAAGATAAATTCAATACAATTCTTGTTTGACTTAGGTTTTGTTTGGGATAATTTTCTTATTGTTTTCTAAAATAGTTTTTTAGTACAAAATTTTCTTAAATTATAAAATTTTGTAATATAAAGTTATTTTAATAAGTTGTCCCAAACAAAGCCTTAATTAATTTAAAAAATAATAAGAAAGTTGTTCCAAATGAAGCTTTAATTAGATTGTAAGCCAATATGTTTAAAAAATGACAACATATAATAAAATTAAAATATATTAAAATTCAATGTTTAAGCAGATAATAATTAAAAATATTTAAAAATTATAAATATACTCCCAATCTCAAGTGATTAATTCTTTTTTTAAATAATTTTTCTCATTTTATTATAAAAATGTATATATCAAATTTATTTTTGTTCTTTCATAATAGATAAGCTACCCATCGAGGCTTAGAGTAGTTGGTGGGGGAGCACGGTTGTGAACCCCCCATCTCAGGTTCGAATCCCCCCTACTACAGCCTTGCCTCTTTAATGGGGCAAAACAAGTTGGGCCCGATGACGGTGAATGGCCTCGCTAGGTTCCGCCGAAGAATTAGTTATGCCGCCAACTGCTCCCTTTGGAATGGCATCGGACAGATACCCCCGTTCTCAACTCAACTCATGTAAAGGCCTCTCACATAATTTTTTTTGTTTCCATTCACAAATTAATAAAAGGATCATAATTATTAAAATTTAATATTATGGAAAGTTCTATTGCAAATTAGACTTCGCCAAATTCGGCTCCACGTTTTTCATGTTAAATTTGCCTCTTTTAGACATAACCCAAGGTCCCATGCATGCACCACGAGAAATTTAAATTGTTAAGGACAACTTAAATTTTTTAGAAATAATTGCTTCATTTGAATAACATAAAATCAATATTTCGCTAGGTTGTAAAAGAAATTATGCCAGGAGCTCTTGACAAGTCATGACTCGATCATGATCATATGTAGCTTGTTATAATAACACGTGATAATAATCATGCATTTGAATATGAACCGTTATAATTTTATGTCATGCACATTTTTATATATTTTAAAATTTCTTAAATATTTTCATTTTTAATATTTATGTCAAAGTTAAATAAATTATATATTATGATTTTGGTATTAACATTTTATGCATAGCCCTTCTGTTATAAATATTTATGAAAATTATGTTATTTTCAAATTTATTATTGTTGAGGAATAGAATATACGCGGCGGTAGAGTTAAGAAATTTTAGTCTTAGCTTTGTAGGGATATCTAGCACATAAACAGAGAAGAAATAATAACACAAGGATTTTTACGTGGAAACCCTAAAAGGGAAAAAACCACGGGGCCTCGCCCAGTTGAAATAGTTCCACTAGTGTTTTGTTTGAAATACAAAAGGCTGACTCGTCCACAAAGTTAGGACGATCATATTACAATGAATCTCTTCTAAGTTGAGATTCAATTATAAAGTTGAGCAGAGTGCCGACGTCACTAAGGAGATTGGGCAAAATTCAGGTGTCGTCTGAAAGTTGGACTGAATTCCGGCATCGAACAGAACTTTGTTGTTGCTTAGGAAGAATTCTGGCGTCTCCTGGATGTCTGGTCGAATTCCGGCGTTACTCAGGCAGCGGGAAGAACTCCGACGGTGGTCGAGGACGAGTTATTCATTTTCCCTCATACCCTTCTCTTCTATCTTCTCTTCTTCTTCTTGCTTGGGCTCCCCTCTCATGAGAAATGAGGGGTCTATTTATAGATTTTATGGAGTGGCATAGCTTGTTAATAGGTGTGAGATCAGGGACAAATAGGGAGTGGTCGAATGGACGGTTGATATTGAATCCCTTGATCGTGCACCGTTTATCATACCTTTGAAGGTCTTAATGATGTCGGAATTTGGTGATCTTGGACTCTTTGGATACGTCTCATTGAGCCGTTCGATTCGACTATAAGCTCGTCAACATCGGAGACCGTTTGGTAACTCAAATTGCGGTATGAACTTTTCAATTGCACTTTGGGTGCTTGATTTGGGCTCATTTGGGCTCGGATTGAGTTGAATTTGGTGTCGTTGGGTTCGTGTTTTCGAGACACTCAGTTCGACTATAAGTTTGCTGAAATCGGAGTTTTGGTGATCCCAGATTTAATTTTTGAAGTTTTTGAATTGATTTTGCCTCGAGATTCATGCCCACTCAAGATAATCTTTTGATGATATATCAATTATAAACATATTTGTTATATTTGTACTATAAATTAAAACCTGTTTAGAATGACTATAATTTTTGATAATGTGAAGAAAGAAATTATTTTTGAAAGCTTTCATAAAAAATAATCTTTTAGTGCAAAAACTTCTTATAAGCATTAATAAAGCAATAGCCAAATAGAAAAAAAAATTATCTGAAATAGACCTTGAAAATGGAAGATCTATACAACTCATCTAATTTTTTAGTTGGGAGCTTTGGGATAAGAAAAACAAAGAAGAAGAAGATAATGCCTTAACCCACATGATTGGATTTTCACGTATATTAGCAACGCTGTTAAAAATCTAACGATAATTCAATATTTTTTGGGAAAAGATAACTAAACTTTGAAGCCAAAAAATTCATACAAATTGTTTTTTTTTTTAATTATAATTTTATTAAGGTTAAAATTTTAAACTAAATATTATTAGTAATTAAATTATATTATTCAGTACGTTATAAAAAAATTTAAAAAGAAGCATAGTCGCTTGCTCAACGAGTGACATACTTGCCCAACTGGTATCTAGTCAACATATATATATATATATATATATATATATATATATATATATATATATGTTGCGTCCTGGAATATTCGCGGCGGTAGAGAAATATATAGTTTAACGTCTTAGCGTTGTACGAAGATCCAGCACACAATCAGATAAGTGAGAGGGTGTAGCGTTCATAAGAGACACCAAAGTTTTTACGTGGAAAACCCCTGAAAAAGGGGGAAAAACCACGGGGCCTGGCCCGGTTTGAATGAATCCACTAGTATTTGTAGTCGATTACAAATGAGGCCCTTCCTTAGGAGAAGGCCTTGGATTGATGTAGCAAATGTACATCATATAGATTGCATTACATGGTAAGAGTTACATATACAGGTTTGTTTGGCCTGAAGGACCGTGGTCGGCAGGAGACCGGAGTCGGCAGGAGACCGGAGTCGGCAGGAGACCAGAGTCGGCAGGAGACCGGAGTCAGAAAGACCGTTGTCTGTTGATGGAGGTCGGAAGGACCATAGTAGGCGACAAAGGCCTGAAGAACTGTAGTCGGCAGGAGACCGTAGTCGGCCGGAGACCGTAGTCGGCAGGAGACCGTAGTCGGCCGGAGACCGTAGTCGGCCGGAGACCGTAGTCGGCAGGAGACCGGAGTCAGAAAGACCGTTGTCTGTTGATGGAGGTCGGAAGGACCATAGTAGGCGACAAAGGCCTGAAGAACTGTAGTCGGCAGGAGACCGTAGTCGGCCGGAGACCGTAGTCGGCCGGAGACCGTAGTCGGCAGGAGATCGTAGTCGGCCGGAGACCGTAGTCGGCTGGAGACCGTAGTCGGCAGGAGACCGTAGTCGGCCGGAGACCGTAGTCGGCCGGAGACCGTAGTCGGCCGGAGACCGTAGTCGGCTGGAGACCGTAGTCGGCAGGAGACCGTAGTCGGCCGGAGACCGTATTAGGCGACAGTGGTCAGAAGGACTGTAGGTGGTAGGAGATAAGGAGTCAGGTGTTAGTCCCAGTGTCACTTGGAAGATCGGATGTTGATGGTCTGGCCTTGAGTAGGACGTCGGGTCTTAAGCAGGACGTCAGGTCTTCAGCAGGACGTCGGGACTTAACTTCGGGCCTTGAACAAGACGTCGGGTCTTTTGTAGGAAGTAGGGACTGAGTGTCAGGCCTTGAACAAGACGTCGGGTCTTTGGCAAGATGTAGGGACTGAGTGTCGGGCCTTGAACAAGACGTCGGGTCTTTGGCAGGACGTCGGGGATGAACGTCGGGCCTTAAGGTGGTGGTCCGGCGAGGTTTTGTGGTGGTCCGGCGAGGTTTTGTGGTGGTCCGGCGAGATTCTGCGGTGGTCCGGCGGTGGTCCGGCGGCTGTCGAGGAGGAACTCCTTCCTTCTCTTCTCTTCTTCTCTCTCTTGCTTGAGTCCCCCTCTTATGAGAAATGAGGGCTCTATTTATAGATTTTCTGGAGTGGCATGGCCCGTAAATAGGCATGAGATCAGGGGCGAATAGGGAGTGGTCCAATGGACGGCCGATATTGAATCCTACGATCATGCACCGTTCATTGGACATTTGAAGGCCTTAGTGATGTCAGAATTCTGTGATCTTGGGCTCGTTGGATTTGTCTCGTCGAGCCCTTCGATTCGAGTATAAGCTCGTCAAAATCGGAGTCCGTTTGATAACTCAAATAGTGGTTTGAACCTTCCAACAGCGCTTCGGATCCATGATTTGGACCCATTTGGACTCGGATTGGGTCGAATTTGGTGTCGTTGGATTCGTATTTCCGAGACGCTCAGTTTGACTATAAGCTTGCTGAAATCGGAGATTGGGTGCTCCCAAAATTAATTTTTGAAGTTTCCAACTAGCTTTTGCCTCGAGATTCGTGCTCGATCAAGATAATTTTTGTGATGCCGTATCAGTTGCCCCCCTATTTTCGGACGTCGATGCTCCAGAAGTCCGAAAATACTTGTTCCGAAATTTTACATTCACCGAATTGCAAAAAATTGCGTTCCGACAGTTGAACACTTGCACAAACTTGATTGTAGAGGCCCCGTTGAGCTCCGAAAGTGTCGAAATCGAGTCCGGAACGTCGAAAAAAAAAAAAACGTGTCCAGGGACCCCAAAAATGTCCAAATCGGACCGTCCGGGCCGAAAATCGGGCCCGGACACGCTTAGGCGGCGGAATGGCCGTCTGGCCGGCCAGCCGCCGTACGCCGCCGCTCGCCGGCGGCGGCGCCCGCGCGGCGCGCGAACAGGCGCGCCCCAAGGGGCGCGCGGTTGCTGGCCGACGGTTGCTTAATTTTTTTTTTTTTTTTTTAATTCGTGGGGCCCACAAAATTTCGAAAAAATTCCAAAAAATCCGAAAAAATTTCAGAAAAATCTAGAAAATTCCGAAAAAATTTTAGAAAATTTTGAAAATTTAGAAACTCTAGAAACTTCCCCCCTTCTCTCCAAAAAAGTATAAATAGGCCCCTAGGGCCTTTAGAAAAATTATCTCTCTCCTCTTCTTCTTCTGTTTTCTCTCTTTTTTTTTTTTTTTCTCTTCTTCTCTTCTCTTCTCCCTCTATCCTTTCTATTGAGGCCTTCCCTCGATTTTTCGAGGCCCCTCTCTTGGCAAGGAAGTTCGGAGATTTCCCCTCATTCTCTTCTCCCTCTGTCCTTTCTATTGAGGCCTTCCCTCGATTTTTCGAGGCCCCTCTCTTGGCAAGGAAGTCCGGAGATTTCCCCTCCTTCTCTTCTCCCTCTGTCCTTTCCATTGAGGCCTTCCCTCGATTTTTCGAGGCCCCTCTCTTGGCAAGGAAGTTCGGAGATTTCTCATCCTTCTCTTCTCCCTCTGTCCTTTCTATTGAGGCCTTCCCTCGATTTTTCGAGGCCCCTCTCTTGGCAAGGAAGTTCGGAGATTTCCCCCTCCTTCTCTTCTCCCTCTGTCCTTTCCATTGAGGCCTTCCCTCGATTTTTCGAGGCCCCTCTCTTGGCAAGGAAGTTCGGAGATTTCCCATCCTTCTCTTCTCCCTCTGTCCTTTCTATTGAGGCCTTCCCTCGATTTTTCGAGGCCCCCTCTCTTGGCAAGGAAGTTCGGAGATTTCCCCTCATTCTCTTCTCCCTCTGTCCTTTCTATTGAGGCCTTCCCTCGATTTTTCGAGGGCCCTCTCTTGGCAAGGAAGTCCGGAGATTTCCCCTCCTTCTCTCTTTTCTTCGAGAGATCTTGTGGAGTTCCGATGTTTGGTGGTTGGCAATGGAGGTCGGATAGACCGTTGTAAGGAGAGAGGTTGGAATGACGGGCAAACTTCCAACATCGGGGAGAAGTATGATGACAGACATGAATTCAACATCGGGTAGTCATATAACGTCGGGTAGAAGACCGATAAGGACTCGTCGACGGGTAGAAGTCCGCTGACGAGTAGAAGTCCGACGATAGGGAGAAGTCCGACGTCGTGTAGAAGTTCGGCCTCGGGCAGAAGACCGATGAAAGTTTGTCGACGGGCAGAAGTTCGACGACGAGTAGAAGTCCGCTGATGAGCAGAAGTTCGACGACAAGGAGAAGTCCGACGTCGTGTAGAAGTACGGCCTCGGGTAGAAGTCCGATGAAAGTTCGTCGACGTGCAGAAGTCCGACGACTAGTAGAAGTCCGCTGACGAGCAGAAGTTCGACGACAAGGTGAAGTCCAATGTCGTGTAGAAGTATGCCTGGCAGAACACCGATGAAAGTTCATCGACGGGCAGAAGTCTGACGACGAGTAGAAGTCCGCTAACGAGCAGAAGTCTGACGACATGGAGAAGTCCGATGTCGGGTAGAAGTCCGACGATAGGCAGAATTTCGGCGTTGTGTATTAGTCCGTCGAAAGTCCTGCAAGGCAAAAGTTTAGCGCAGGAGGAAAAATTCAAAATCGGGAAGAATTTTAACATTATGGAGAAGTCAGATAGAAGTCTATTGACGACATTCTAGCGACGTTAACCAAGGACGTGAGACTTTTCCGAGGTTGTAAGTCGGAGCCCCTGCTCGACGACGTTAACCTGTGTGGAAGAGGTCGGGAGAATCCACTAAGGATGTGAGACCTTTCCGAGGTTGTATGCCGGAGCCCTGCTCGACGACGTTAACCTGTGTGGAAGAGGTCGGGAGAATCCACTAAGGATGTGAGACCTTTCCGAGGTTGTATGCCGGAGCCCTGCTCGACGACGTTAACCTGTGTGTGGAAGAGGCCGGGAGAATCCACCAAGGATGTAAGACCTTTCCGAGGTTGTATGTCGGAGCCTTTGCTCGACGACGTTAACCTGTGTGGAAGAGGTCGAGAGAATCCACCAAGGATGTAAGACCTTTCCGAGGTTGTATGTCGGAGTCTTTGCTCGACGACGTTAACCTGTGTGGAAGAGGTCGGGAGAATCCACCAAGGATGTAGGACCTTTCCAAGGTTGTATGTCGGAGCCTTTGCTCGACGACGTTAACCTGTGTGGAAGAGGTCGAGAGAATCCACCAAGGATGTGAGACCTTTCCGAGGTTGTATGTCGGAGCCTTTGCTCGACGACGTTAACCTGTGTGGAAGAGGTCGGGAGAATCCACCAAGGATGTAGGACCTTTCCGAGGTTGTATGTCGGAGCCTTTGCTCGACGACGTTAACCTGTGTGGAAGAGGTCGGGAGAATCCACCAAGGATTTAGGACCTTTCCGAGGTTGTATGTCAGAGCCTTTGCTCGATGACGTTAACCTGTGTGGAAGAGGCCGGGAGAATCCACCAAGGATGTGAGACCTTTCTGAGGTTGTATGTCGGAGCCTTTGCTCGACGACGTTAACCTGTGTAGAAGAGGTCGGGAGAATCCACCAAGGATGTGAGACCTTTCTGAGGTTGTATGTCGGAGCCTTTGCTCGACGAAGTTAACCTGTATAGAAGAGGTCGAATCGAATCCCCCTGGGATCAATTTTACCTTGATTGGGAGAGGGCGAATGCCGCGTGTATCCCGAATCAAAGGTGAAGAATGGTCTATTTTAGACCGTTACTGTCTTTTTGTCTTTTTGAGGTCGAGTTTAAGACCTTGCCCAAGGAGTAGAAGCCCAACATGGGACTGTTTAAAGCTTGCAATCGATTTGAAGTATCATCGCATTTGCTCGAATATTCCTGAAATATCATCCTGATATATAAAGCATTAGAGGATCTTTTTGACCAGAATTGTGGTCAAAGTTGCCCCCCAGTCCGCATTTGATGCAACAATGACTGATGTCAGGAAGTTGATAAGAGCGATCTTTTGAGATTGGAGCAAAAGTTGCCCCCCAGTCGGGAATCACTTTCCCACAGACGGCGCGCAAAACTGTTGCGTCCTGGAATATTCGCGGCGGTAGAGAAAATATATAGTTTTTAACGTCTTAGCGTTGTACGAAGATCCAGCACACAATCAGATAAGTGAGAGGGTGTAGCGTTCATAAGAGACACCAAAGTTTTTACGTGGAAAAACCCCTGAAAAAGGGGGGAAAAACCACGGGGCCTGGCCCGGTTTGAATGAATCCACTAGTATTTGTAGTCGATTACAAATGAGGCCCTTCCTTAGGAGAAGGCCTTGGATTGATGTAGCAAATGTACATCATATAGATTGCATTACATGGTAAGAGTTACATATACAGGTTTGTTTGGCCTGAAGGACCGTGGTCGGCAGGAGACCGGAGTCGGCAGGAGACCGGAGTCGGCAGGAGACCAGAGTCGGCAGGAGACCGGAGTCAGAAAGACCGTTGTCTGTTGATGGAGGTCGGAAGGACCATAGTAGGCGACAAAAAGCCTGAAGAACTGTAGTCGGCAGGAGACCGTAGTCGGGCCGGAGACCGTAGTCGGCAGGAGACCCGTAGTCGGCCGGAGACCGTAGTCGGCCGGAGACCGTAGTCGGCAGGAGACCGGAGTCAGAAAGACCGTTGTCTGTTGATGGAGGTCGGAAGGACCATAGTAGGCGACAAAGGCCTGAAGAACTGTAGTCGGCAGGAGACCGTAGTCGGCCGAGAGACCGTAGTCGGCCGGAGACCGTACCGTAGTCGGCAGGAGATCGTAGTCGGCCGGAGACCGTAGTCGGCTGGAGACCGTAGTCGGCAGGAGACCGTAGTCGGCCGGAGACCGTAGTCGGCCGGAGACCGTAGTCGGCCGGAGACCGTAGTCGGCTGGAGACCGTAGTCGGCAGGAGACCGTAGTCGGGCCGGAGGACCGTATTAGGCGACAGTGGTCAGAAGGACTGTAGGTGGTAGGAGATAAGGAGTCAGGTGTTAGTCCCAGTGTCACTTGGAAGATCGGATGTTGATGGTCTGGCCTTGAGTAGGACGTCGGGTCTTAAGCAGGACGTCAGGTCTTCAGCAGGACGTCGGGACTTAACTTCGGGCCTTGAACAAGACGTCGGGTCTTTTGTAGGAAGTAGGGACTGAGTGTCAGGCCTTGAACAAGACGTCGGGTCTTTGGCAAGATGTAGGGACTGAGTGTCGGGCCTTGAACAAGACGTCGGGTCTTTGGCAGGACGTCGGGGATGAACGTCGGGCCTTAAGGTGGTGGTCCGGCGAGGTTTTGTGGTGGTCCGGCGAGGTTTTGTGGTGGTCCGGCGAGATTCTGCGGTGGTCCGGCGGTGGTCCGGCGGCTGTCGAGGAGGAACTCCTTCCTTCTCTTCTCTTCTTCTCTCTCTTGCTTGAGTCCCCCTCTTATGAGAAATGAGGGCTCTATTTATAGATTTTTCTGGAGTGGCATGGCCCGTAAATAGGCATGAGATCAGGGGCGAATAGGGAGTGGTCCAATGGACGGCCGATATTGAATCCTACGATCATGCACCGTTCATTGGACATTTGAAGGCCTTAGTGATGTCAGAATTCTGTGATCTTGGGCTCGTTGGATTTGTCTCGTCGAGCCCTTCGATTCGAGTATAAGCTCGTCAAAATCGGAGTCCGTTTGATAACTCAAATAGTGGTTTGAACCTTCCAACAGCGCTTCGGATCCATGATTTGGACCCATTTGGACTCGGATTGGGTCGAATTTGGTGTCGTTGGATTCGTATTTCCGAGACGCTCAGTTTGACTATAAGCTTGCTGAAATCGGAGATTGGGTGCTCCCAAAATTAATTTTTGAAGTTTCCAACTAGCTTTTGCCTCGAGATTCGTGCTCGATCAAGATAATTTTTGTGATGCCGTATCAATATATATATATATATATATATAAAATAAAGTATGGCATATTAAGTTACTCGTTGAACTGATGACTTGCTTATTATTTTTTTTTAAATCAAAATTTTATTTTTCAATGGATTTTTTTTTTCAAAACAAAAATTATATTAAATTCAAAAAGAGTTACTAGAGGCCAAGATGCAAAATAAAAACAGTAAAAGAAAATGTAAAAAGTCACAATCAAAAGGCTCAGTAATTGGCCGAGGCTTCCAGCTCCCCCGAAGCCACGCACAGACCCTCCAATTTGATGAAGAACGCCGCGAAGAAAACAATCCAATCGACCAACCAAGGCACCAAAAGATCAACACTAAAGGTTGCCATGAGCCATGACAACAAAGAAGCGAGCCCCAGCCACATCATAGCCTAGCACATCCAAGACCAACAAAAAACTCGATCGAATCAGCTTGAAAAAACCATCCACAGATAAACACAGGGGGAAAAAATTAATTAAATTACATTAATTTTAATATAATTGTTAAATTTTATATATTTTAATTTTATAATTTAATATTAGCTATGGATATCTATCTTACATTAACTTTCTTAATCTTAAAGATAATTTATTAAAACTTAACGTCGTAAGGCTTGTTTGGGATTACAGTTAGAATATATATTTTTAAAAACTGATTACAAATTTAAATTCAAAATATTTATAGATAAACTAAAATTGAATATATTTTTTTATTTCAACTAAGAAAATAACATTTCATTTTTAAAGGATAATGAAAAATTATTAAATTAAAAATAATTGATTAATGATGTAAATTTGAGGAATGATTTTTATTAAAAAATAAAAATGACACTCAAATTAATTTATATTTTAAAATAGAATTTTCGTTTCTTAAATTTAATGAATTTCTTTCCATTGAAAAATATAAATTTGATTTAAAAAATAAGAAAATGTATATAAACATTCTATACTATTATTTTTTTTTTAAATGTTGATAGGACAAATAAATCGCTATGCCTATTTTGAAAGCTTTCGTAAACAATAATCTTTTAGTGCAAAAACTTCTTATAAGCGCTGATAAAGCATTAGGTAAATAGAAAAAATTATCTCAAATAGATTTTGAAAATGTAAGATCAATGCACTCATTTAATTTATTGGTTGGGAGCTTTGACATAAAAAAACAAAGAAGAAGAAGATAATGCCTTAGCCCAGATTGGATTCTCACGTATATTAGCAACACTGTTAAAAATCTAACGATAATTCAACATTTCTTGGGAAAATATAACTAAACTTTGAAGCCTAAAAATTCAAACCAATGGTTTTTTTTAATTATAGTTTTATTAAGAATAAATTTTTAAACTAAGTATTATTAGTAGTTAAATAATGTGATTAAGTAAGTTATAATTTTTTTTAAATAGGCATAGTCACCTATTCAACAGATAACTTACTTGCCCAGTCAACATTAAAAAAAAAATTAAAAGTAATATAATAAGTTGTCCATTGAACGGACGAGTTGCTCAGCATTATTTTTTATATTTTTATTTTTAAATCAAATATATATTTTTCAAAGGAAAAAATTAATTAAATTACATTGATTTTAATATCATTGTTAATGTTTATATATTTTAATTTTAAAATTTAATATTTACAAATGGATATCTATCTTACAATTAACTTTCTGAATCTTAAAGATAATTTATTAAATTTTAACGTCGTAAGGCTTGTTAGGATTGTAGTTAGAATATACATTTTTTAAAACTGATTACCTATTTAAATTCAAAATATTTATAAATATACTTTGAATATTTTTTTTATTTCAACTAAGAAAATGACATTTCATTTTTAAAAAGACAATGAAAGTTTATTAAAATAAAAAACTTTATTAATGATGCAAATTTGAGCAATGATTTCTATTTAAAAATAAAAATGTCACTAAAATTAATTTATATTTTAAAATAGAATTTTCGTTTCTTAAATTTAATTAATTTTTTTTTCAATTGAAAAATATAATTTGATTTAAAAAATAAAAAAATGTAAAAAAAATTTCTGCACTACTTTAATTTTTTTAAATGCTAACTAGGTAAATAAATCGCACGTTGAACAGATGCCTATTTTTAATTTTTTTTATAACATAATTTAATTACTAATAATTATTCTAAAAATTTACCCTTAATATAGTTATAATTTTATTCTATGTAACTGTTGCGGGCTAGAAAATATGCGGCGATAGAGATTTAATTCTGCGTCTTAACGTTGTACGTATAACTAGCTCACACACAGAGAACACAAGATTTTTTACGTGGAAAACCCTTAAAAAGGAAAAAACCACGAGGCCTAGCCCAGTTGAAAACGATTCCACTAGACTTTGAGTTGGTTACAAATGACTGAATCGCCTCCAAGGGTGATCAGATTACAATTAGTTACTTAAGTAAGACGTCGGGTCTTCAGCAGGACGTAGGGACTGAACGTCGGGCCCTGAGCAGGACGTCGGGTCTTCGGCAGGATGTAGGGACTGAGTGTCGGGCCTTGACCAGGACGTTGGGTCTTCGGCAGGACGTAGGGACTGAATGTCGGGCCTTGAACAGGATGTCGGGTCTTCGGCAGGACGTAGGGACTGAACGTCGGGCCCTGAGCAGGACGTTGGGTCTTCGGCAGGACGTAGGGACTGAGTGTCGGGCCTTGAACAGGACGTTGGGTCTTCGGCAGGACGTAGGGACTGAACGTCGGGCCTTAAGGCGGTGGTCCGGCGAGGTTATGCGGTGGTCCGGCGAGGTTCCTGCGGTGGTCCGGCGAGGTTCCTGCGGTGGTCCAGCGGCTGTCGAGGAGGAGCTCCTTCCTTCTCTTCTCTTCTTCTCTCTTTTGCTTAGCTCCCCTCTTATGAAGAATGAGGGCTCTATTTATAGATTTTATGGAGTGGCATGGTCCGTAAATAGGTGTGAGATCAAGGGTGAATAAGGAGTGGCTCGAATGGACGACCGATAGTGAGCCCTTCGATCGTGCACCGTTCGTTGGCTATTTGGAGGCCTTAATGATGTTGAAATTTACCGATCTTGGGCTCGTTGGATTTGTCTCGTCGAGCCGTTCGATTCGAGTATAAGCTCGTCAAAATCGGAGACCGTTTGGTAACTCAAATTGCTGTTTGAACCTTCCGATAGCACTTTGAGCCCTTGATTCGGACTCATTTGGGCTCGGATTGGGTTGATCTTGGTGTCGTTGGGTTCGTATTTCCGAGACGCTCAGTTTGACTGTAAGCTCGTTGAAATCGGAGTTCGGATGCTCCCGAAATTAAATTTTGAAGTTTCCAACTAGCCTTTTATCTCGAGATTCGTGTCCGACCAAGATAATTTTTGCATGATGTATCAGTAACTGAGACTTATTTCTAAAAGAACCTAGATATTTATAGAAAATTTTAATTAAAAATTTAAACCAATAAATAGCTCTCAAACACTATAACGAAATTCTTTTCTCGCACCACACAAATATCACCAAAAATTCTTTTCTCGCACGACACAATCTCGCTCTCAAGTGCTGATCTGGTGAAGGTGAGGATCTCAGGTGGTGGTCCGGCGGAGCAATGACGTAAGATGGTGGTCCGGCGGAGGTGAGGTCCTCAAGTGGTGGTCTGGGAAGGAGAGGGCCTCAGGTGGTGGTCCGACGAAGGTTTGGAGGTGGTCCTGTGAAACTCCGGCGGTGGTCCTGTCCCAAATGTCTTTTCCCACAAAATGTACAAACATTAATTCTTGCTCTGCTACCTTCCCCACTTTTCTTACTACGCCCAGAGCGTTTCGCTAATTTGTCACTCACCATCTGAGCGACCATGTCAGCAAACTTATTCATATTTTCAGATGTGAGCGGGAGGTTAGCAGCAGACTCAACTGTCTTTCCTTTCGGATCCATTGGCCTGGTCAATACAAATCATTCGAATCAAATGAAATCGCAAAAATCAAACACGTAAAATAAAACAAATCAAATAATACAATCATCACTATCATTCTAGATATAAGCAAATCCTTTCACTACACTCGCTCTGATACCAACTGTGATGCCCCAGCTATCAATAGTGAAAGGATTCATCTATCGCTCTTATCTCTTTTTTTTTTCTTCTATCAGTCTTTTCATCTTGTTTCTCGTTCAGTTCAATACAGTCATCCAGAGACAATTGCATTACAGGAAAGAAATACAACAACTACTATAATTCACATATCAACATATATACAATCAACAGAAGCGTCCAAAAGGTCATATACAATAGCCATACGGCTACAAAATAAAAGTCTACCAAGGCTACAAAACAAAGCTACAGCAACCGAAGAAGCATCACGCAGGAGGCTCTGCACCTGAAATATTAACCACATATAATGAGCTTAACTAGCCCAGCAGGTCACCAAAGCCTACAACTGAAATCAAAGCACGACACTGAAAACAATATGCAGGTCAATCAAATCAAATCAAATCAATCGTACATGATCAATGAATCAATGCAGATCGGAAATCAATACGGAACATAAATCAATAAAATCAATAACCAGTAGGAAATCCATAAAGCTCAAAAATCAATGCGTCAATCAATTATTTACAATCTATATCATAGCAATCGATAACATCAATTACATCGATACAGTCGTCTAGTCGTCTCACTTTTCGTATTACATATGTCAAATCAATAGAATGGAATCGTATCCGAACAGATACTTACAAATCAATCTATCGTTCAATCTCACTTATTTATCGTCAATACGGCAGTGCATGTATCCATATCCATAAAGAGAACAATCCATTGACGACCACGAACGATGCTATAACAGTGGATCCGTATCAATCAATTCCTCCAGTCAATAGTATCAATTGGCTCAATATCTCAATAACGATCAAATCAATACGTCGTAAAAGCAATTAAAATCAAATCAATACAATCGGCTAATACAAGTGAAATCAATCAATACGATTACTCATTACAATAAAATCATATACGACAATCAAAATGATAATTCAATAAATAATTAACCCAATCAATCAATCAAGGATCGGTACTATGAATCAATGTAAGGAATCCATGTATCAATGGATCTGTAGTATCGGTATCAGTATCAGTTCAGTAGTATCAATATTGTCTATAAATCAATGAGTATCAGTATCAGTAGTATCAATAGTTTCCATGAATCAATGAATTCTATAATAACGATGAATCAATAATGTCGATGTCTAAATCCATGAATCCATACGATACGATGTCCATATCCATAGCATCAATGAATCTATACAATATCTATACCCGTTCTATCCATATCAATGTCAATAATCAATAGTACCCATGCTCAATGATCAATCAATGAAATCAATGAAATCGTACGATACAGTAAATCCATAAATCCATCAATAAATCCGTTCAATAATAAATCAATTCAATAAATCTTTCAAGATCAATAAATCAATTAGAAATCAATAAATCAATGCATATCAGGAAATCCATACGATGGAATATCGTATACATGCAATTCCATACAATGGTCTTACTAGACAAGCACAAACACTAGCTATGATCAATAGTGCTGTTGTAGAAATCCATAGTGCTGTTGTAGAATCCATATTGCTGTTGTAGATATCCATACGTTGGTTTCAATCAATAAGAGTCGTCACTCTTTTGCCCGTCGGCCGCCCGTCGGCATATAAAACTCCTTATGACTCCCAATCGTTATATCGATGATCTATGGTTTAAAGGAAAGCCCGTCGGCCCACCATCATGTACATGTCAATATCAATCTCCAACCAACGTTCAACCAGGTTCCCACTTGTTTTTCAGTATCAATAATCAATTCAATCAATAGTCAATTTAATAATCAATGCAATAAGCAATATTAAAGCAATCTAGAACAATCATATCAATAGTCATACGCATATCAATTTAATCTATCAATATCGGGAAAATCAGAAATCATACGAAAATCGGGCAGAGTAACGGCAGTCTGTCAAATTTACACAAAAATCCTGCAAAAAGGCACAAATTCCAAATTTCTCCAAATTACAGTAGAATATTCACGACATCAATACAAGACTATTGTTCTATAGAATCCAAATCAAATCACGTCCTGATATTTTTCTATTCAATAAAAATCCCTTAGAATCAATTCCGACCGGTAAAATCGTCGCAGAAAATACTCAAATCGTGTACAATAGTCATATCTATAACATACCAAAAGTTGTGCGGTGAAAGTTGTGTCAATACCAAATCAGGTCAAAAGTTCGACTACGAAAACACAAAACAGTGCACAACTCGGTCAAAACACAATATCTCTGAAAACAGAAATAGGATTCGGAGTCCTTACCACGAGATCTTCACTTTCTCCAACAGCGACGTCGGACGAAAAGCGCTCCGCGGCCTCCGAAACCAAGCTTTTCATCTTTTCCTTTCTCTTTCTCTCTCCTCAAATCAGATATTTTGTTTTAAAATGATTTTCTCTCTCCTCAAAACGAGCTGATTTTCTTATATCATAAAGCTGATCGGCCCGGCCGATCGCGAGATCGTCCTGGGACGATCAGACCAAAATTCATCGGTCTGGACGGTTCCCAGGGCGGTCCTCGGGACGATCCAGAAAACAGCCGTTTTCAATACACTGATCGGCCTGGACGATCCCACTATCGTCCCGGCCGATCCTGGGAGGAAAATCCAAGTCAAAGAGGAACAGTAAGGGAACGAGGTCTCACAATCTCCCCACCTTAGAAAAATATCGTCCCGACATTTCCCTAAAGTGTCCGGAACAAAACAAAATAAATCTATCAGAAAATCGAACAAAGCACATCGAAACATACAATAAACTAAACTCGTACCAGTCACATCAGCAGACACTGAAGAAACATCTTCCACCATTGCTTGTACATTTTCTGTCTGAACAAACGGAACAGGTCCTTGCCTAAGTTCAGAACTCGGGCAATCAGTCATTCTATGTCCGTATGCACCACATCGAAAGCATTGCCCTGTTCTCCGATAACACTGTCCCAAATGTCTTTTCCCACAAAATGTACAAACATTAATTCTTGCTCTGCTACCTTCCCCACTTTTCTTACTACGCCCAGAGCGTTTCGCTAATTTGTCACTCACCATCTGAGCGACCATGTCAGCAAACTTATTCATATTTTCAGATGTGAGCGGGAGGTTAGCAGCAGACTCAACTGTCTTTCCTTTCGGATCCATTGGCCTGGTCAATACAAATCATTCGAATCAAATGAAATCGCAAAAATCAAACACGTAAAATAAAACAAATCAAATAATACAATCATCACTATCACTCTAGATATAAGCAAATCCTTTCACTACACTCGCTCTGATACCAACTGTGATGCCCCAGCTATCAATAGTGAAAGGATTCATCTATCGCTCTTATCTCTTTTTTTTTTTTCTTCTATCAGTCTTTTCATCTTGTTTCTCGTTCAGTTCAATACAGTCATCCAAAGACAATTGCATTACAGGAAAGAAATACAACAACTACTATAATTCACATATCAACATATATATACAATCAACAGAAGCATCCAAAAGGTCATATATAATAGCCATACGGCTACAAAACAGAAGTCTACCAAGGCTACAAAACAAAGCTACAGCAATCGAAGAAGCATCACGCAGGAGGCTCTGCACCTGAAATATTAACCACATATAATGAGCTTAACTAGCCCAGCAGGTCACCAAAAGCCTACAACTGAAATCAAAGCACGACACTGAAAACAATATGCAGGTCAATCAAATCAAATCAAATCAATCGTACATGATCAATGAATCAATGCAGATCGGAAATCAATACGGAACATAAATCAATAAAATCAATAACCAGTAGGAAATCCATAAAGCTCAAAAATCAATGCGTCAATCAATTCTTTACAATCTATATCATAGCAATCGATAACATCAATTACATCGATACAGTCGTCTAGTCGTCTCACTTTTCGTATTACATATGTCAAATCAATAGAATGGAATCGTATCCGAACAGATACTTACAAATCAATCTATCGTTCAATCTCACTTATTTATCGTCAATACGGCAGTGCATGTATCCATATCCATAAAGAGAACAATCCATTGACGACCACGAACGATGCTATAACAGTGGATCCGTATCAATCAATTCCTCCAGTCAATAGTATCAATTGGCTCAATATCTCAATAACGATCAAATCAATACGTCGTAAAAGCAATTAAAATCAAAATCAATACAATCGGCTAATACAAGTGAAATCAATCAATACGATTACTCATTACAATAAAATCATATACGACAATCAAAATGATAATTCAATAAACAATTAACCCAATCAATCAATCAATCAATCAATCAAAGGATCGGTACTATGAAATCAATGTAAGGAATCGATGTATCAATGGGTCTGTAGTAACGGTATCAGTATCAGTTCAGTAGTATCAATAGTGTCTATGAATCAATGAGTATCAGTATCAGTAGTATCAATAGTGTCCATGAATCAATGAATTCTATAATAACGATGAATCAATAATGTCGATGTCTAAATCCATGAATCCATACGATACGATATCCATATCCATAACATCAATGAATCTATACAATATCTATACCCGTTCTATCCATATCAATGTCAATAATCAATAGTACCCATGCTCAATGATCAATCAATGAAATCAATGAAATCGTACGATACAGTAAATCCATAAATCCATCAATAAATCCGTTCAATAATAAATCAATTCAATAAATCCATCAAGATCAATAAATCAATCAGAAATCAATAAATCAATGCATATCAGGAAATCCATACGATGGAATATCGTATACATGCAATTCCATACAATGGTCTTACTAGAAAAGCACAAACACTAGCTATGATCAATAGTGCTGTTGTAGAAATCCATAGTGCTGTTGTAGAATTCATATTGCTGTTGTAGATATTCATACGTTGGTTTCAATCAATAAGAGTCGTCACTCTTTTGCCCGTCGGCCGCCCGTCGACATATAAAACTCCTTATGACTCCCAATCGTTATATCGATGATCTATGGTTTAAAGGAAAGCCCGTCGGCCACCATCATCATGTACAGGTCAATATCAATCTCCAACTAACGTTCAACCAGGTTCCCACTTGTCTTTCAGTATCAATAATCAATTCAATCAATAGTCAATTCAATAATCAATGCAATAAGCAATATTAAAGCAATCTAGAACAATCATATCAATAGTCATACGCATATCAATTCAATCTATCAATTTCGGGAAAATCAGAAAATCATACGAAAATCGGGCAGAGTAACAGCAGTCTGTCAAATTTACACAAAAATCCTGCAAAAAGGCACAAATTCCAAATTTCTCCAAATTACAGTAGAATATTCACGACATCAATACAAGACTATTGTTCTATAGAATCCAAATCAAATCACGTCATGATATTTTTCTATTCAATAAAAATCGCGTAGAATCAATTCTGACCAGTAAAATCGTCGCAGAAAATACTCAAATCGTGTACAATAGTCATATCTATAACATACCAAAATTTGTGCGGTGAAAGTTGTGTCAATACCAAATCAGGTCAAAAGTTCGATTACGAAAACACAAAAAAGTGCACAACTCGGTCAAAACACAATATCTCTGAAAACAGAAATAGGATTCGGAGTCCTTACCACGAGATCTTCACTTTCTCCAACAGCGACGTCGGACGAAAAGCGCTCCGCGGCCTCCGAAACCAAGCTTTTCATCTTTTCCTTTCTCTTTCTCTCTCCTCAAATCAGATATTTTGTTTTAAAATGATTTTCTCTCTCCTCAAAACGAGCTGATTTTCTTATATCATAAAGCTGATCGGCCCGGCCGATCGCGAGATCGTCCTGGGACGATCAGACCAAAATTCATCGGTCTGGACGGTTCCCAGGGCGGTCCTCGGGACGATCCAGAAAACAGCCGTTTTCAATACACTGATCGGCCTGGACGATCCCACTATCGTCCCGGCCGATCCTGGGAGGAAAATCCAAGTCAAAGAGGAACAGTAAGGGAACGAGGTCTCACAATCTCCCCACCTTAGAAAAATATCGTCCCGACATTTCCCTAAAGTGTCCGGAACAAAACAAAATAAAATCTATCAGAAAATCGAACAAAGCACATCGAAACATACAATAAACTAAACTCGTACCAGTCACATCAGCAGACACTGAAGAAACATCTTCCACCATTGCTTGTACATTTTCTGTCTGAACAAACGGAACAGGTCCTTGCCTAAGTTCAGAACTCGGGCAATCAGTCATTCTATGTCCGTATGCACCACATCGAAAGCATTGCCCTGTTCTCCGATAACACTGTCCCAAATGTCTTTTCCCACAAAATGTACAAACATTAATTCTTGCTCTGCTACCTTCCCCACTTTTCTTACTACGCCCAGAGCGTTTCGCTAATTTGTCACTCACCATCTGAGCGACCATGTCAGCAAACTTATTCATATTTTCAGATGTGAGCGGGAGGTTAGCAGCAGACTCAACTGTCTTTCCTTTCGGATCCATTGGCCTGGTCAATACAAATCATTCGAATCAAATGAAATCGCAAAAATCAAACACGTAAAATAAAACAAATCAAATAATACAATCATCACTATCACTCTAGATATAAGCAAATCCTTTCACTACACTCGCTCTGATACCAACTGTGATGCCCCAGCTATCAATAGTGAAAGGATTCATCTATCGCTCTTATCTCTTTTTTTTTTTTTCTTCTATCAGTCTTTTCATCTTGTTTCTCGTTCAGTTCAATACAGTCATCCAAAGACAATTGCATTACAGGAAAGAAATACAACAACTACTATAATTCACATATCAACATATATACAATCAACAGAAGCATCCAAAAGGTCATATATAATAGCCATACGGCTACAAAACAGAAGTCTACCAAGGCTACAAAACAAAGCTACAGCAATCGAAGAAGCATCACGCAGGAGGCTCTGCACCTGAAATATTAACCACATATAATGAGCTTAACTAGCCCAGCAGGTCACCAAAGCCTACAACTGAAATCAAAGCACGACACTGAAAACAATATGCAGGTCAATCAAATCAAATCAAATCAATCGTACATGATCAATGAATCAATGCAGATCGGAAATCAATACGGAACATAAATCAATAAAATCAATAACCAGTAGGAAATCCATAAAGCTCAAAAATCAATGCGTCAATCAATTCTTTACAATCTATATCATAGCAATCGATAACATCAATTACATCGATACAGTCGTCTAGTCATCTCACTTTTCGTATTACATATGTCAAATCAATAGAATGGAATCGTATCCGAACAGATACTTACAAATCAATCTATCGTTCAATCTCACTTATTTATCGTCAATACGGCAGTGCATGTATCCATATCCATAAAGAGAACAATCCATTGACGACCACGAACGATGCTATAACAGTGGATCCGTATCAATCAATTCCTCCAGTCAATAGTATCAATTGGCTCAATATCTCAATAACGATCAAATCAATACGTCGTAAAAGCAATTAAAATCAAATCAATACAATCGGCTAATACAAGTGAAATCAATCAATACGATTACTCATTACAATAAAATCATATACGACAATCAAAATGATAATTCAATAAACAATTAACCCAATCAATCAATCAATCAATCAATCAAGGATCGGTACTATGAATCAATGTAAGGAATCGATGTATCAATGGGTCTGTAGTAACGGTATCAGTATCAGTTCAGTAGTATCAATAGTGTCTATGAATCAATGAGTATCAGTATCAGTAGTATCAATAGTGTCCATGAATCAATGAATTCTATAATAACGATGAATCAATAATGTCGATGTCTAAATCCATGAATCCATACGATACGATATCCATATCCATAACATCAATGAATCTATACAATATCTATACCCGTTCTATCCATATCAATGTCAATAATCAATAGTACCCATGCTCAATGATCAATCAATGAAATCAATGAAATCGTACGATACAGTAAATCCATAAATCCATCAATAAATCCGTTTAATAATAAATCAATTCAATAAATCCATCAAGATCAATAAATCAATCAGAAATCAATAAATCAATGCATATCAGGAAATCCATACGATGGAATATCGTATACATGCAATTCCATACAATGGTCTTACTAGAAAAGCACAAACACTAGCTATGATCAATAGTGCTGTTGTAGAAATCCATAGTGCTGTTGTAGAATTCATATTGCTGTTGTAGATATCCATACGTTGGTTTCAATCAATAAGAGTCGTCACTCTTTTGCCCGTCGGCCGCCCGTCGACATATAAAACTCCTTATGACTCCCAATCGTTATATCGATGATCTATGGTTTAAAGGAAAGCCCGTCGGCCCACCATCATGTACAGGTCAATATCAATCTCCAACTAACGTTCAACCAGGTTCCCACTTGTCTTTCAGTATCAATAATCAATTCAATCAATAGTCAATTCAATAATCAATGCAATAAGCAATATTAAAGCAATCTAGAACAATCATATCAATAGTCATACGCATATCAATTCAATCTATCAATTTCGGGAAAATCAGAAATCATACGAAAATCGGGCAGAGTAACAGCAGTCTGTCAAATTTACACAAAAATCCTGCAAAAAGGCACAAATTCCAAATTTCTCCAAATTACAGTAGAATATTCACGACATCAATACAAGACTATTGTTCTATAGAATCCAAATCAAATCACGTCATGATATTTTTCTATTCAATAAAAATCGCGTAGAATCAATTCCGACCAGTAAAATCGTCGCAGAAAATACTCAAATCGTGTACAATAGTCATATCTATAACATACCAAAATTTGTGCGGTGAAAGTTGTGTCAATACCAAATCAGGTCAAAAGTTCGATTACGAAAACACAAAACAGTGCACAACTCGGTCAAAACACAATATCTCTGAAAACAGAAATAGGATTCGGAGTCCTTACCACGAGATCTTCACTTTCTCCAACAGCGGCGTCGGACGAAAAGCGCTCCGCGGCCTCCGAAACCAAGCTTTTCTCTTTTCCTTTCTCTTTCTCTCTCCTCAAATCAGATATTTTGTTTTAAAATGATTTTCTCTCTCCTCAAAACGAGCTGATTTTCTTATATCATAAAGCTGATCGGCCCGACCGATCGCGAGAAAAAATGAGGAACAACATCCAAAACAGGACGACAATTCCCTGAAGAGTGCCCAATACATTTGCAAGCAGCACAAAAATTAGGAAAATCATCTAAAATCACCTCTTGGACATAACCCAAAGTATCAGATCCTAACCAAACTTGCTTAGGATAAGATTTAGTTATGTCAAGTTCAACTAAGACCCGTGCATTTAAAGGACGGGAACCCACTGACGTTGCTTCATCAATTTTCAAAGGTTTATCAAAGATCTCACCAAGCCCAAACAGAATACGTGGGGAGAAAAAATGAGGACGAAGAAGAGGAAACGAAATCCAGATCGGGATAACCGGCGACTCAACACCGATATCCAAGCTAGGCGACCATTTAGTTAATTTCATATAGCAATTGAAGACAAGGTAAGATTGGTGACAAAAAAACTACAATAATCGAAATCATTTGATAACTTGATCAGAATGTGAGAAGGGTCTAACACAGTCACAAAAACTTCACCATTAAGCTTCAAATTGAAAAAAAAATTACGAATAGATTCAAGAAGGGGTCTCTTAGAAGAGAAAAAACCAACTAACGAGAATTGAAAGGGGGTAGCAAGTTTATTGATTTCCTAGTCGGAAATCCAAAGAGACGGTAACCCACGGAACGTAGACTTCCGCAAATCCGGAAAGGCAGGCTTAGAATGAGCTATAGCCTCAAGAAAAGGACGAGAATGAGATACCCCACCAAAAAAATCAAGGTCCTTAAGCTTACTCGGTGCCATGCCGGCACCACCGGCGAAATCAGAGAAAAACCACCAAAAAGTTCTTCAAACCAAAAGAAGAAAACAGGGAAATAAAAAACTTCCCTGAATCCAGGAGATCGCCGGAGAAGAACCACCGCGGGGCGGGGGAAAACTCGGAGAAAGCAAACCCTAGCAGAGCGGCGCTGAGGGAAAGACTCTTTAAGAAAATGTCATTTCATTTTTAAAAAGATAGTGAAAATTTATTAAAATAAAAACCTTGAATTAATGATGTAAACTTAAGCAATGATTTATGATTTCTATTAAAAAATAAAAATGGCACTCAGATTAATTTATATTTTAAAATAAAAATTTTAGTTTCTTAAATTTAATTAATTTTTTTTTTCATTGAAAAATAAAAATTTGAATTAAAAATTAAAAAAAATTTGATATTGTTCTTCTAAATTAAAAAAAAAAATTTAAATGTTGATTGGATAAGTAAGTCGCCCTTTGAACAGAAGATTATGTCTATTTTTTACATTTTTTTATAGCATACTTAATCATATAATTTAATTACTAATAATATTTAGTTTAAAAATTTACCTTTAATATAATTATAATTTTATTATATGTAACTGAGACTTATTTCTAAAAGAACCTAGATATTTATATAAATTTTTAATTAAAATTTTAAACCAATAAATATCTCTCAAACTATAACGAAACTCTGTTCTCGCACGACACAAATATCACCAAAGATTTCTCTAAACATTTTCGTGGCCATGCTTAGAGAAAATTTATTCAGACAACTTCCCTCGGGATTTTTGACCCTCTATAACGGTCCACATTGCCTCCAGTTTTCTATAAATTCCCGGATTGCTGCTTCTTCATGGCCTACACTTCCCGAGAAAAGGAACAAAATGCCTTCCCGGTTCGATTTTCTATCCTCATTTACCCTTCCAACGTTTCTCTTCACCGTCCACCGTCACTTCCTTTCTCCTCGCCCCACCTCCTGGACTTCTCTCGACTTAAATGACATTCACCGGAAACCTACTTCCGTTGGCAATCAGAGTAATTACTCTGTCCAAGCTGCTGGGAATTTTTCCGAACAGCTTGTGGGCGATGTTGCGGTGAAGCGGAGAAACGTGGCTGGGGTCGACCAGGAAGATCTTGTAGATCCGGAGAAGCTCGCGGATCCTGACAGCCTTTTCTTTGAGATCAATGGGGTCAGAATTCACCACAAGATATGCCATCATGAGGCTAATGAAGACGATAAGGAGGAAGCTTTTCGTGGCAAAGTTGGATTGCCAACGATCTTATTACATGGTTTTGGTGCTTCAGTTTTCTCGTGGGGTCGAATAATGAAGCCTCTGGCTTGCTTGATCGGCTCAAAGGTTCTGGCTTTTGATAGGCCTGCGTTCGGACTGACATCAAGAAAAAGCTATATTAAGAACAGGGAGCCTGGAGCTGTTGATGACAAACCATTGAATCCATACTCGACGGCTTTCTCCGTGTTGGCTACGCTTTCCTTCATAGATATGTTAGGTGCAGGGAAGGCTATTTTGATGGGGTATGTAAGGTTTCTTCTTTAATCATTATTTGGATATTTTAAAAAGCTTTTCGTATAATTAACAAGTTAATTGGAATGTCAGGCACTCTGCTGGTTCTTTAGTAGCAGTGGACGCATATTTTGAATCTCCTGAGAAAGTTGCTGCATTGATTTTGGTTGCTCCTGCAATCTTTGCCCCTCTTATTATGAAGAAAGAAGCAAAGGGCGGAGCAGTCGGGAAGAGAAAGAAGGCAGGAGATGGCGATTTAGATATGGGCGCAGTTGAGAATCCTTTTTCCAGGATTTGGCATGGTTTGTGTAAGCTCTGTGGGATCATTGCAGGTTTTATACTTGGAATGCTAAATAAAATGACTAATATGGTCAGTTCATTTTCTGCTAAAGTCGTGGCTTCTCTCATTAGATCAGCATTTGGTATTATGCTGGTGAGTTGAATGTTTCATTGATCTCCTTTTGTTTAATAATCTTGAGATTTTTTTGTTCTGAAATTGAGATTTTTCATTGTAATTTGTTTATAAGAGAAAATATGATGTGCAACACAAGGTTGAAAATGATTATGGTAGATGATAATTAATAAAGCATCCCCATCAAAAGCTCATTAATTAGTATTTAGGGCGTGTAGGCTTTATGCTATTTGGGCTTCGAGTCATTATCATGGTTCTATTTTAGGAAATAGTAGATTTAGAAGCAGTTTAACAATGAAAACTGATGAAACAAAAGTAATTTCATCCATTGACCTTACCTATTGGTCCTTTGGCAATATTTTTTGAAGAAGAACAGTACCCCACCCAACCAAAGGGTTAGCGTTTTTCATAATCATATTTGCATTGTTTTCTGTTCATTAATTTTTTTTAAAGCAGTTCTTATACTTTTGAATGTTTATTCAAGTCATATTGTTCTGATACTTGTTTTTATTCAGGTGAGGATAGTCATGGATAAATTTGGCGTATTAGCTATCAGGAAATCATGGTATGATGCAAGCAAAATTACCGATGATGTTTTACAAGGCTATACAAAGGTTATTTTTATTTTACAAAAAGAAAAAAACTTTCTTATTTATCTTTATGAGAATCTGTTTTCTGATGAGATTATGAGATTTGCATATTTTGTTTCTCATATTAAGATTACCTACCCTTTTACAGCCATTGAGAGCGAAAGGTTGGGATAGCGCCCTTCTGGAGTTTACGATAGCTATGTTATTTGGTTCTACTTCAAAACCAAAGTCAAAGCCTCCCCTTTCAAAGAGACTTTCTGAGATCAAATGTCCTGGTAATTAATGAATTTTTTTCATGCATGCTTTATCTAAGTCATAACTGAAATATTGAAATTCTAAAACTTTAATCTTTGAAATACTGAATTAATATTCACTGCACAATGATTTTCTTGTAAAAACATAATAGTAGATTTTAGAATTGAGATATGCAGAGTTGTGTTAATTGTAGTAGAATTAGCTTTCGTTTGGGACAGCTTTTTTACTGTTTTTTAAACAATTTTTAAGTAAAAAAATTTAAAATTTTGCACTAAAAAGTTGTTTTAAGAAGCATTAAGAAAGCCGTCCGAAACAAAGCCTTAATCTTATGAGTTGTAAAATGAAGTTTTGCTTCTCCAACAAAAATTCTTTCAACCGTTAAGAAGTTTTGATCCGGGTATCACTGAATGAGTAATTTAATATCAACCATTAAGCCATGTTCTTTATGGATTTTATTAGAACTATAATCGTCGGCAATATTATCAATATAATTATACAGATAGCATGCAAACATGCATATTTTTCTATGTAGTAATCTTTTCTTAATTATATAAAAACTTTGATTAACACAGTTTAAAACAATTTTTCTTAATACAAAAAAAAAAGGAGTTTGGTAAAAGGTCATAACACATTAATCCTTTTTTTTTTTTCACACAATTATAGGCTTGCACCTTGCCAAACTAATGATGGTAAAACCAATTAATTATAGCTTTGGATAAAATGGTTTCCCATTCTCTGCAGTTAAGGAGTTTATTGCACTGGCTAACTAACCTCATCCCTTAATTGCGCTGTTTAGTTAAACTTTTTAGCGGTGGAAAATCTACTCCCTGATGTAATGAGTGCAGAAATTCCTATGCTTTAATAATGAAGAAGGTTTAAAACACGCCTTAATCATCTCATACAAACGCTAAGATTGTTTTTTCTCTGCATATTTTGTTTATTTTCTTTCTTAACAAATGTGGCTAAGTCTTTGCTCTTAACTTATTATTTTTCTTACTACTTCTATGGACAGTATTGATTATCACTGGTGACACGGACCGCATTGTTCCTTCTTGGAATGCCCAGAGGCTGGCGCAAGCCATACCTGGCTCAACAGTCGAAGTTATCCGAAACTGTGGACACTTACCACATGAAGAAAAAGTAGAAGAATTTCTCTCAGCGGTTGAGAAGTTTTTGTACAGAACTTTTGGTCTCAAGGAGAGCCAATTTACAGAGGTGGCAACATGAGGCCTCTTATGGCTAGGGCCTTGGAGCATTTACTTCACCCCATCTTCTACATTAATGAAGGCAGAATTTGTGAAGAAGCCTCCAAATGGCATTTATTAGTCCTCAATCCTACCCAACGGCTATCGGTTTGACCGCTTTAATGTAGTCTTTCGAAGCATATATTCTTTTTCAATTGATGATTTCTCTGTTCTGTTGAGTTAGTCTTCAATGGGTTGAGAGAGACCTCAATATTTTATAGTCTGTTTTATGTAGTCCTCTTCAAACTAATTTTCCTGTCAACCTCATTCAATATTCTATCGCAAGCTGCACGTATCATAATTCCCAGAGAACTATAATTTTAAATTCTACTCGCATGTGGTTCTGCCGACATATGCGCACTGCGCAGAACTAGAAACAAATGCTTGCAATTTGGATCTTTGGAATTGATGGGACATGGGATCGCAAATTTCCATTATCATTAGGACAAATTATTCAGTGCGGAGTGTGGACGTCTTCCAGAGACCAATAAAAATATACTACATCACTTTAAAAGTGTACCGCACTCAGTACCGAGTGCGATACCGAGCGGTACTGGACGGGAGAACCGTCTGATGTCCGCACAAAATAATCTCTCTATGTCAGCCACAAGTTTCAATGCAAAACTTGGATATGAAACAATCAGAAGTTGAAATGCGATTATGAGGCTAAATTTTGCAACTTATTTTGAGGATTAAATGGACTCATATTTTGTGAATTTGTAGTCAAAATTATTAAAGAAATATTAGCCTTATCAAGACTAAAACAATACAATACTTATAATAATTTGAGCAGATTTTAGTCATAAAGGAGCCTAGGCGATCTCCTCGCATTTAAGTTCAGAAAGATTTCACCATAACTTCCATCATCATCATCTCACCTTACCTCCATTGCCTCACCATAGGCAAGAGGATAGCAATATTCCTCATATGAATAGATTAATCTTTACAACTATAGCTGTTATAAAAAACTCAGGAATACTTTAAACAATCAATGAAATAAAGAAATTAAGTAAAATGAGTGACAAAAATAAAATGTACTTATCATAATAATTATAGTCATGACATCGATGATTCTCTCACACACCCCGCCCCCCAAGAAGCTGACTAAAAAGAGTCACTTTGAAAATTTTTGGTGAGTAATCATCAAGATAAGCAATCAAAGAGTGAACATTTCAAACATAACATAGAAAAAGTTATTGGCCATGTTGGTGACATCATAAGGTGTGTTTGTTATTAGACTATGCTCAAAGAAGTTTACTAAAGATTATTATCACGAGTTAAATTTATCATATATTTATGCACCATTTTTTTAAGATAAGAATTTATTAATATACCAAAACATTTATGATGGTGATGATAATCTTAGACAACATCGACCAATACAAAACTCTCTAAACAGTAAACACTTACAAAGACTATCCGCTTAATCAACATTCTATTTGTAGAATTTGTTGAGAGAATTGTGTTGAATTTAAAGAACTTTCAATAAGTTGTTGAGTCATTAATTGGCTTCTAGGATGTGAGGTGCTTTCCAACAGGGCAATTACTTTTGAAATAATTTATCGAGGCCATATGTTCTACACAATAAGCTAAATTGTCTTCATTTCCATTAGATGACCCACCAAATGCAATAGTATTTTTGTCTCCTTTCATTGGCACTTTTTGAGTGGTCTTTTGATTAGACACTTAGCCATAAAGTTTTAACTATAATTGAAATTGACACAAATTAAAGCATGATGGGAAGAACTAATCCACCTCCAAGCCTATAAAGTGACAAAGGAGATTTTTACCATTCTATCTAGCATAACTAGAAGGAAGTTTCAACTTTGCTCGCTTTGTAAAGATACTTTATGAATAGAATTAATTAATCTACTTCATAATAACTTCGATAAATTTGCTTGGAAACCATTTGAGATGCCTAGAGTTAGGGATCTAAATGAGATGCACATAAATGAGTGGAGTTCTATAAAAGTTCATTTCATTATTTTTTAGTATTAATGTTTAGATAGTATTCAATGTTATTTAATATTTCTCTATCGATTCTTTATAATTTGGTGTATTTGCGAAGTTAAATGAACATAAATAGGCCTATCAACCAAACAAAGAATTTTCATTATTTTGAATAAATAAGTAAGATATGAAAGTATCAAACTTAAGATCTCATCAAACAAGTGTAACACTTATTTAGCATCATATACAAGCACTACACAATTATTTATGTTTCATTTGGGATAGCTTTCTTATTATTTTTGCTTTTTAGACTGCAATTATATTTTTTAATTGGTTATTGCTTACAATAAATTTTTATGATAGAAAGCTGCTTTCCATAATAATTTTCAAAAAAGCTATTTTATCCACAAGAGCTTTGCAATCACCATTATAAAAAACTACAGTTGTCCCAATTATATATATATATATATATATATATATATATATATATTAATGAGTTGTTAAATATGCTAAACACAAATAAATAAATTATATTTTATTTATCTTTTGTTTGTTAGGAAATTGAGCGTTAATATTGTGTTCATATTAGCTTATTAGTTAATTTATAAGCTAAATACAGGCTGCATAATGAGCCAACTATGAACTGTTCACAAAAATTGAGTTATTAGCTATGGATCGCACCTTAATTACCACTATCCACATTAGTCATGGGAGCAAAAATATTAAGTACGAGATTAACAATATCAAAAGAAAAATTAGAGAAAGTCAAGTAACCCTTTTGAATATCTAATGTCGTTATGGTGAGCAAGTCTAATGATAAAAGCCTAATAATGTTTATTGACTTAAAATATGCCCTACCTAGCATTATTGGTTTGGTACACTCAATTGTTAGATTCATCAAGCTGAGGTTCTTGGATCTCTTCTCTAGTTACCACAAAATCAAGAAAAATATGAAAAGAAATTCTAAGGTTGATAATTTCAATGACTTTATTAGTACATATTCAAAATTGAGGAGATATACCCATCGATGCTTAGTTTGGTTGCTGGACGAGTATGTTTGGGAATCCCCCAACTTGTGCTCAATTCCCCTCGAGCGGTAGCGCTTAAGTGAGGCCTAATCAAGTGCGGGCTAGGAGGTTTTTGGGGCGGGTGGCTCGTCTAGGTTAGCCAATGATTAATCACACCGCCAAGCACCTTTTCGGGGGTGACAGTGGGTGGATATCACATTCCTAAAAAAAATAAAAAAATTGAGGAGATATAACGTAAAGTTTAATCCCAAATAAATGAGTGTTTAATAAACACTCCAAAAAAATTTTGGGTTGCACGATCTTGCTGAAGCTAATTAAAATAAAACATGACATGATTCAAACATTCTTAAAAGATAACTCTTCTAAATTCATTCATGATGTTAGGAAGCTAACCAAAAAGTCATTGGTCTTAATAGTTAATTTCTTAACAAATTCAGAAGAATGCTTCACTATTACTATTTATTTCAGTAAGAAGAATTAACTCATTTAACTATATGTAAGAATGTAAAAGACTAAAAAGAGCATTTCAATAGCTTAAGCAATACCTTAACCATCCCTAATCAAGACTTAGTAGTTTTAAACATAATGAATTTACATGGGAGTTAATGGTTCGATCAAAAGCTTAAATTTTTTTAAGAAAGAATATGGAAAATAATTCTCTTTTTATTATGACAATAAGATAGTAGTTGGAGTCAAGCTTAACTATATTTAATGATAGGTGCCAAGCTTAACTACTTAGTCATGGACACATTAACACACATTCTCTAATCATCATTGCCTGATAGACTTATCTTTACCTTTAAACCCATCTAATTAAGGTTAGTATCTGTGACTCCCGATAAGAATTATTCTTTTATTATTTAATTTACATAATCAAAATTACTTAATTTTTTTATTAATATAAATAGCAACATAAATAAAACTATCCTTCAAAACATATATATTTTATTTTTTCAAAATCATATATACTAATCAAGATATATACGATTATAATATATCTATCCTGCTCTAAATACAAAAAATAGCTAAATAAGTGAAAGAAATAAACTAACAATAAACTTGGAGAAGTCCAATCTGATCAATCTCACATACTTGCTTGTTTGTCCTGATTTGAAATTATTTAACTACATATAATGTCCTAAAAAATTCAACAAATAATCAAATCATACTACTGAATTCAAAGCACGGCAAAAAAATAATATATATATCAACAATCAAATCATAATAATAAAAATCATATAATAAAAAAATAGTATAAAAATAATAAAACTCACTTATATACAGTATCATCTGTAAACAGTATACGATACGAAAACAGCAAAGCAGTATAAGATTGGCATCGGTAAATCAGGAGTGTCGAATTTAATCCTTTATCTTTCTAGTTTCTATTGGGTAAATGGTCTCGTACTCTCCCGATCTAGGGTTGGCAGGCAGAGATGAATCGGTTTCGGATCCTGCCATTGCCGACGGTGAATTTGTGTCGGTTAAGTCTTGAACTTCTCTTCGACGGAGATATTGGCTGTGGTTGCGAAAGCTTCCCAAGGGCTTTTTTTTATGAAGTGGGTCGACTCAAGCCTGGAACTGGAGTAGAAAGCGGATTCCGCAGGCACCGCTTGAGTGGATCTCTAGGCTTCACTCATGCAAGATCGGTAATTTGCTCTCCTCACCGAGAAACTTTCAGCGGATAATTTCTTCATTTTTGCATTTTTATCTTTATGCGATATCTAATTTTAAGACATTTAGCTATTGAGCTACGGAAATTTTCTATTAGTTAAATGGGGAAAAAACAGCTAACTTGTGGTGGAATTCTCTCATTTTGCTATATTTTCTTCGCAATGCAATAATGTCTGTGAAGTAAAGTGTGCATAGCGACTCTTGTCTATGATAGTAAATTAAGTTTCAGAAACGTAATATTTGGAGGTTCTTATTTCCAAGACCCTTATTAACAGTTTTGAAATGTGTCTGCGTTTTTCTGTTATTAGGGTATTTTTGGACGGAATGTCTGTAAGCGCTGTGTTAAAGAGGTTGGAAAATTAAGATGACGTTATTATTTTCCTTTGTTTGAATAAAATTTTTTAATTGTTCTGATTTTAACTGGAGTTGCGAGGTTTTGCACTCGATGCTTCCTATGATTGGTGTGGGGATAGATCTTAGCGTATTGTTGCACAAATTTTGTTCATCAGTTATCTTCTGTCTAATCTTAGATCACCTGGCGGATTTCTGCAACCTAAAAGTATCCCAACACACCATGTTTATCTTCAGTGATTAATACTGAAGAATGAGGATATAACTTCTATATTTAAGATTGAGTTGTTTAAATGAAAAGGCGCCTGAGGATTATTGTACAATTATAAAATTATTATGGAGAGTTGAAGATAAATTTCAAAAAATCATAATTTGGTTGGTGATGTTGTGATCTAGGGATCATATCATTAAGGGGATAATTAATTTTCCCACCACCTTAAAGAAGTTCAAAAGATGAAGCTATTCTTACAATTTGAGGATAAGATCATAAAATATATATAAACTGACTGACCACGCTTACTAAAAATCTAATATCAGGTCTAGTGTGAAAGAGATAAATTAGTTTACCAACAAATTTTTTGTATCTATCTTTATCAATTGAAGAACTATTATCTTTGGTTTGAAGTTTAGCATTCAAATTCATGGGTGTATATGTTAGCTTACAACTTGACATTCATATTATTTTTAAGAGGTTTAGCACATTTATGTTGTGAGGCCGAGATACTTATATGAGATTGAGTCACCTACATTCCGAAAAAAAAATATATTAAAATTTTTAATTCATTAATATTAAATTCCTTAGCTAGAAATCTCTTGAGTGTGCTCATTTTTTCTATAAAGCCTCCCATGTGGATGGATCTATCAACATATATAATCAAAATAACAGATTCACGTCTAGGTGGTGTTCTTTTTACAAGGATAGTAGGATTGGCGGCTTGACATTGTATATATTCATAAAATTTGACTGCCTTGGTGAATTAGCCTAACCAAACATGTGAAGATTGCTCTAGGCCATAGAAGGTTCTTTTAAGTCGGTTGACTATGGTTGTTGTGGCAAGTATCTGATGACTAAAAGAAATTTTAATGTTGAAATTTTCTTCAGGATCACTATTAAGAAAGTTATTATTGACATCTAATTGATAAAGTGGCTAATCCAAGTCACTCACATGAGATAAGATCGCTCATACTATATTTGATTTTGTTTCAGAAAATAATCTCTTGCTAATCGATCTCATTGGATTGTGTAAACTCAGTTGCCACAAGTCTTACCTTGAACTTCTTTGTTCATCCGTCAGCCTTGTGCTTGATAAAAAATATGTTTGCAGCCCAGTGTCCACTCTCCTTGTGGCAACTGAACAATCTCTAATGTTTTGTTCTTTTCAATTGCTTGAATGTCTTCCCATATAGAATTTTTCTACCTTGGATTTTTCATTACCTGAAGAGTTGACTTTGGGACATTTACTTGGTTGATATTACTAACACATGATGGAAGTTTGAAGAAAGTCCCTCATCAAATATAAAGTTATAAATTGGGTGAATGGTGCTAGATCACTCATCTTTTCTCAAAGCAATTAGTGTATCAAGACCATAATCAATCAATTGATTATTCATGTTATAGCGGAGGTATTTCTTTGAGAATTTGTTAAGTGTCTGAACTCATATTGGACTGCTAAACTTGCTCAATATGTTTTGGGTGCTCCACTCATTGTTTTTTTTCCCTTTTGGAATAAATAAGCATTGAATGATTTTTAATAATAGGTATAGATGGGCTTTTGGTGATGAGGGATGTTCATCCATATTAGAAAGAATTGGACTCTGAGGTTCATTTCTAGCTGGAAAGTCATTGGTTGGGCCTCGTAGACATGGTAGTGACATTTGTAGTAGTAATGTTTGAAAGTTGATATTCATGAGATAAATTCTCCCCATCGATTATCAATTTTGGATAATACAATTATGGTTCAATGAAATTCATGGAGTTTGTCATGTAATAGGAGAATGGCTCTTTATAACCTTTATGATTAAGGGTATGCCTTGTGAATATACATTGATAGCCTTGAGATCAAAGCAATGACTTTCTTCACACCCGAACTTGGAGTAGGATTGAGGAGCGGAGTTGAAGAGTAGGAGGGTTGAGGAGATTTGGGGTTTGCTCATATTTTGTGACTGAACATGGATATATGCAGAATGCCTGAACATTTCATGGAAATAATATAGATAATTTCAGCGTTTGAGTAAGAGCTTAGGAATAATTAGCATGGAGTTTGAAAGTTGATAATATGAGAGGACATTCTATATTTATGAGATATGTTAAACTTCCCCCTAAAAATATTCAGGAACATGATATTTATTTTTTCTTTCATCTATCCATTTTGTTATGGTGTGCCAACACATGTGCTTTGTTGAACTATTTCCTTGATAGATAAATCATCAAGGATTGAGGCAAAACATTTTCTTGTATAATCAATTTTTAACACTTGTTTTTTTGTTTGAAAAAAAAATGTGTGAAAATGTTGGAGTAGCTCCAGTGGAAGATAAAATTAGAGAGAGTCTCTTTAGATGATTTGGTCATACAAAACAGCGGCCTCTCGATGACCTGGTTAGGAAAGTAGATGTAATAGATTTGGCTTATGTTAAGAAACGTAGAGGTAAACCTAAAAAGACTTGGTTTGAAAATATTAGAAATGACCTTTCTTTATTAGATTTAAATGAGAATTTAACTCTTAACATGACACAATGGAGAAAAAAGATTCATGTAGCCAACCCCACATAGTGGAATAAAGGCTTGATGTTGTTGTGTTGTTTGAAATTGAGGTCGAATCATATTATGAAAGTTTAAATATTTGACTTATCAGATTTTTCTTTCATAAGGAATATCCATTTGATTCTAGTGTGATCATTTATGAAGCAAATAACTCAATGATTCCGCACAAATTTTTAATTATTTATGATCCCTAGATAAGAATTTCTCACATGTTTTGAAACTAACAAATTAAGCTTGAGAATTCTTTTGAATTTTTTTTCCTAAATAATTAAGGAAGTATATTTTTATGTACAAGTTTGAATGTCTTAACTGATAGTAAATTAGTAACACAATAAGATTTCACTATTCTTATTGGAATCTAAACATCAGGAGGATAATTTTCACCAAGCGATCCAACCTTAATAGCTTGTTTTCATGAAGAGCCAACTTTAGGAGATGAAGTCTTAAACACATCTCACGCTGCCAATCTTCTTTTCTCATTCCAAGTCATGAAATTCACAAAGATTAGAAAGAAATTTGTCATTGCAGTTTAGATCAAAGATGAGTTTATTGACATTTGACAAATAATATGTTATAATCATTGGTTTGACACAATTAAGATTTAATTTATTTAAGATGCAAACGAACCAAATTCCAGGAACTTAGGATAGTAAACAATCAGCAATTTTAACATTAATTCCCTTATTGCATGATTTATGATTTTTCTATAATTTTGATATCAGCCGTCATGTGATATAAGGCACCAAAATCTACAGTTCACAACCCTTGGTTAACCTTGTCTACATTTGAGTCATTTATAATGTTTGGCCTTATGAATTTATACCAATCACGGTGGGGGTAGCTATATAGTTGGTTTTTATTGAATTAACTTTTTTTTTTTTTGGAGTGCCCATCTGTTCTGTGTTGATTAAGTTCCGTCATAAAGGAGTAGAATTTTACCTTTGGCAGCAAAGTTTTATTTGGTCATATAAGAGTGAAAATTTCATCCTAAAACTCAATTAGAGAAAAAACGTCGATGAATACTAGAGATCAACAAATCAAATTAGGAAAGCCTAATCAATGGATTTACGGTTGTAGGAGGTTGATGATCAACGAAGGAAGATCAGTGGAGCAAAAGCAATGAATGGTTAGTAGTAGGTAGGATGACTTTTGGAGTTTGATGAATGCAAGAGATAAACGGATCACTCTTTGAAAGCTTGATCAAATGGAATTTGCATTTGCAAGAGATTAGTTGCTCAAGAGATGACTTCACGTAAGAAGCTAGAGCCTTGTGGCCCGTGATAAGACCAAAATTTGATGGCGATGAGTGGGTGACAAGCTGATGAAGTGAGTCATGAACAGAAGTCAAAAGAACTAGTCATGATTAAAAATAGTTAAAGGCAACTTGTGATGACGAAAGATGTAAGCGATGAAAACAATACAGGCAATTTCAAAGGCGACATAAGCGATGCAAGCAATGTATAGTCATGAAGTTGAGGGAAACATAGGCAAGGTGCGAAAGATTGATAAATGTGAATCATGAGATGACTTAAGTAGGGACGGTTTAATGTCATCACTTTGGGTGAAAGCGGATCGATGGGGGGAACCATAAATGTTACAGATGAGGAGGCTTAATGCAAAGAAGAATGTTCAATGCATTCCAGCTCTTGATTAGCCATCAGGTGAAGAGAATCTTGAGGCTCAACTTGAGCACCATCAGATGATGGAGATAAATCCTTCGAGTCAAAGAGTAGAGGGATGCGCGGATCATAATCTACGCTTTGATTCTATAAATAAATCGAATAGGGGAGTTATATTCATCTTTCTACCCTTTCGAACAATCAAGGGGAAAAATAAATAGAGGAGAGAAAGTTATTTCTTTTTTATTTCATTATATTCCTTATTAATTTCCCATTACATTATATTAGCCCTCAATTTTATTCCCTAAAACATGAAACAACATTATAGAAATAAAGGAAAAGAATAATCATGCTAATTAATTTGTGTTCCTAATATGATCGTTATAGTTGAATTTCAATATATATATATATTATAGGTAAATCAATATCTAATAATTGTTATGATTCCATCTGAACTAATTAATTGACTGCTAAGTAATATGTTTGGTGATTATGCATATTATGTTTTATATGTTAGATTGCTTTATTTTTCTTTTGCAAAACTTTAATTCTAGATAAAATCAAATAAGTCAGTTTAGGGAAAATGTCAAACGTCTCAACCCTAAACTAAACCAAACCAAACCAAATAAATCAATTTTATCAATTTGGTTAACATTTTTGGATTAGCCCTTTTTTCTGCACACACCTACTTCAAAAATGTTTGTATGAACTTTTTTTGTTTTTCATTTGCATATCTATTGACAACATTGGCACCATTATTGTCATCATTGTAGAGAATCTTCTATTATTCATTTATTTTGTTCATTTCCTCGATTTGAATGAGAAAATTATGTTTGCTTTTCCACCGTCTTCATTATTAGTGTGATAAGTAGGTACGATTTTGATGGTACAAAATTTTTTATTTCTTGATTGCTTTCATTCCACTTACATGAATTTTGTTGACAAATGAGGCTGAAAACATGAGAAGGTGTGAAATAGCAAGTTCCTTATAGTATAAATGGTTTTGCTATCCATTGCCCTCCAGTTAGAAACTTTAAATGTTTATTGAAGTTTTCAAAGAGTCAAAGTTGAACAAAAATTTTAATTACAGTTTTGAATTTTTTTTAATGTTAAAAGTACCCAGCTAGCTCTTGCTTTTCTTCTCTATATTGTTCATTTGAATGATTCAAGTGAAACATTCTTTGATGTGCGTCCTCAAGGCACCTGTAAATAAAAACCAATCTTAAAATGGGACGATAGAGTCTAAAATAAAGGAATAGAAATTAATATATTTCAAGCTTATTTTTTTAGATCAAGTTTTGGATTTGAAGATTTCCCAGCTAGCTTTCTCTTTGACATTGCAGATGCTAAAATAAGTTCTATTGAGTAACTATAAGATGGGATGTAAGGCTTTTATCCCTAATTTTATGATTAGGAGTTTTATTTTGCATATAGTTTTCCTTTGTCTACTTTTTATTTCTGATATCTGCTCTGGTACCCACAGAAATCGATCATTGGCAACCCCTTCCCAGCTAAATTTATGTTATCAAGCTCAGCCAACCAGTCTGACCTAGCAACAGTAGTTGTCCATCGCCGGAAAATTACGACAGGCACTTCAATCACGGATGATTTGACAAAGGCCTTGGAACATTTCTTTTCAAGTGAGAAACATGAAGTATGTTGCGCAAAGGAAATGTGTAGTTTATTCATTCAGAAACTCTCCAAAGTTGGAAATTTATCAGATGCGTCGTCTTTTTTACAGTACCTTCATGATCGACAAATCCATCCTGATCTGAATACTTACAACTTGCTTCTAGCTCTGGCAGGAGAAACTGGTAACTTTGATCTCTTCTGTGATATCTTCCAGAAATTACTACTTTCGAAACTGCCTCCTGATTTAATTTCATATCTTAACATTTCAAAGGTTCTTTCAAGTTTGTCTGACTCAAAACTGCTAAAATTCATTAGTGAAGTTTCAGAAACAACAGCCCATAGTGATCCTACTGTAGTAAACAGGATTATCTTTGTCACCGCCAAGTCTGGTCAAATTGATAGAAGTTTGATGATGTTTGAAGAACTGAAGAATCTTGAACGTAAAATTGACACTGTAACATTTAATACAGTCCTGGCTATATTAGGTAGAGCTGGTCGAGTTGACAAAATGCTCTCTGAATTCTCATTAATGAAAGAGCTTGGTTATTCTCCGGACATTGTCACTTATGACACATTGATCAATTGCCTTCGAAGGCTTGGAAGATTGGACTTGTGTAAAGCTTTTGCAGAAGAAATGCTTCGTAGAGGATTTGAGTTGGATTTGCAAGCTTATACAGCACTTATTGATGGACTTGGAAGGGCAGGTCATGTTAATGACGCAGTGATATTGTTTGGTGAAATGAAGAAGTGTCACCGTCCTTCAATATATGTGTATCGTTCAATGATCAGTAATTTGAAAAAGTTTGGAAAAATAGAAGAGGCAATGGATTTGTTGAAAGAGATGAATTCAAGTACTTCAAAGCTTGTTGGCCCTGAAGATTTTAGAAAGAGAAGGGGCAGGGTACACGAATGAAGAGGAATACCCCTGAAAGCTTTTGATTACTTAGGCTTCATTTGAGATGACTTTTTTTACTGTTTTATAAAACAATTTTTTAGTCTAAAAAATTGTTAAATTAAAAAATTTTGTACTAAAAAGTTACCTCAGAAATCAATAAGAAAGCCGTCCCACACAAAATCTTAATGTAGAACTTTTGATTGTGGAAATGATTGTATCTGATATATTGACCAGACATTTATAAATTTTTTAGTAGGTATGTAAATAAATTTATATTGAAGAGTAAGGGAAATCATATAGATCAAAGAAATTATACTTGATTTGATTTTTCTTGCATTCTATGGATTAATAGGTAGGTATTTGATTTTGGAAATTGTTGTTTCTTCTCTAGATAATCTAACTTTGCATTAGGTTTATGAAGAGAGATTTTAAAAAGTTTTCCAATTCAAACTTATCAACACCTTCATATGAGAAAAAATTGATGAAAAGCAAAATAAAAAAAGAAGCCAAACAGAGAATGAATCATAGAAAAAAATGCTGGTAATAGATCTAGAAAAATTTCTATTAGATTTAGGTTTATAAATTCCTATTAGTGAATTTAGTTCTAATATTCAAGATCAAATATGACAATCATACTTATAAATAAGACCATATCAGCCTTATAGGTATGGCTTTCTTAAAACTAAATTTGGGAATAAAGATAAACGTTTCAATCATAGATGATTTGATAAGTATTCTAAATGATTAGAGTATAGTATATATGAAGATGACTAGGCATTTAATTAAAATGAATTTTAAAATTGAAAAAAAATTTTTTTTTTTGAAAAACGTTGGAGGTCATGACAATATTCATAATAAGACAAAACTTAAATGAAATAGATCGATTCAATATATTTATTTTGTCTTCCAGAATTAATATGATCATACAAAATGTTTGCCAATTGTGTGAGGTTTCTTTTATGACAGATTAGTTTTTTAAGAACATGAGTGTGGAAAAATAAAAAATCAAGAAAATTCTTTTCAATAATAGGTGTATTTTTTGGCTGAACATAATAACGACATAAATAATGTGTTGCTAAAAAATATTCTTGAGAATTTTAAATTAATTATGCCTAACATTCAGTAAGATATCACATGTACTATGTTGATGACAATAACAACCTTCATAACTAAGGAAATTGGCGATAACTATTTTTCTATTTCAGTTGATGAATCTTAATAAATAATTATAATGTTGTGATATCTTTGTCGTAGATGTCAAGACATAACAAATTTATATTTTTTTGAGTTGAAATATTCTACACAGTTATTGATATGCAATTTCAAGTGTTGGATAATCGTTTTAGAGAAGAAATACTTAGTTACTACTGTTTATTGCCTATTTGAACAAAGATGTCTCAAACGAAGCCTTAATCTGCATAAGCCTCTTAGATGCAAATGAATTTATGAAATCTGGATGGAATGTGGATTAATTAATCTGTGTTTTTAGGGGGAGGGTTAATTAATCTTAATCCTATTGTTGATTTTTTTTTTTTTTTTTTGAAACTTTAGGTGCTTCGAATGCGGGCTCACGGTAGGAAATTTTTTATTCTACCAACAGGCCACACGAGCGAGCCCCTATTGTTGATTTTGTTCAGCTGCTTTTGCATTCATTGATTTTTTGTTGGATGATTCTCTCGTGTAATATTTTTGACTTTTATGTGGGCTCTCTCTGATTTCGTTATCTTTGTTGCTACGTGGATCGTTGGCTTTTATTTGTCTTTTTTATTTTTAATTTTTTGGCTTTGATTTGTCTTGATGCCTTTTGTTTTTCTATGTTATGTGCTGTTGGCCACAGTATTGTTCAGTTTGAATATCTCTACCTGTTCTGGTTTTTTACTTCTCTTTCGATTTTAATGCAGACTATGATGTCTTAATAAATAATTTGTTTTGTACTCATTTTAAAATAGATCTAAAGACTTTAAAATTCATTTTGATCTAAATTTTTTTTTATTTGCTAATTGCTATGAAGTTTAAAGTAGAGCAGGTAGGCTTCGGGTAGGTGGGGAGCGATGGGATATTATTATTGGTTTTACATATACATTTGAAGAGATACTTTGCTGCCAAGTAGGGATCTTGCAGCATGTTTTCTTTATTCTCTTTGAGACTAATGTTGAGATTAGGGGTGTGAGGGAGTCAAGCGAATTTCTGAGCCAGCTCGTTTGATGAATGGCTCGTGAGTCGAGGTTGATATTTTTGTATTAAAAAGTTATTTTAGAAAGCAGTAAGAATATTGTCCTAAATGAAGCCAGCTTTTTTATTGCTTTCTAAAGCAATTTTTTAGTACAAATGTTTCAAATTTTAAAAATTTTTATGCTAGATAATTGTTTTATTAAGCAGTATAAGAGTTGTCTCAAATAAAATCATAATCATCAGATCCACCTTTCAATAAAATGTGTGAGAGAGAGAATAAGTGGAAAATTATTTTTGAAATTTGGATGAATTTTTTAAGTATTTTGGTATGTCATGTGAATCATGAATTAAGTACCAAATTTTCTTATCATCAAATATCTTATAGTGTTATAGGGGTGTCAATTCGGGTCAACCCGTCGGGTTCGGGTCGAACCCGTCCCGACCTGGATCTAAACGGGTCAACCCGAACCCGACCCCGACCCGAACCCAGCCTGGTTGTCGGGTTGACCCGACCCGACCAGCGACCCGGTAGTGGCGCGCGCGGCACGCGTTTCGGCAGGGACGACGGCTTGGCAGCGGCAGCGACAACAAGCGCGGCAACGGCGGTTGCGGTAGCGCGGCACGCCGCACGCGGAAGCGCGGCACGCGGCAGCGCCGGGCACGCGACAGCGCGGGGCAGCGCTGGGCAGGTGGGCAGCTCGAGCTGGGGCAGCGGGCGGGAAATTTCAAATTTTTTTAAAATAAACGGGTTGTCGGGTTGACCCGACTCGACCCGTTTTATCAAACGGGTCGAATCTGCAAACCCGAACCCGACCCGTAACCCATATTTTCTGGGTCGGGTTTTAGGGTTGGGTCAAAAGTTGACACCCCTAATAGTGTACATTCATGTCACCTTAATATATATCAACATTTGATAGAAATTCACCTAAATTTAGGTACCCTAAATATCCAACAAAGTTTACATAAATTTAAATAAAAGCTTTTTTTTTACAACATGAGGTCCTTTTTCTTGAGTTGATTATTCTGGCTGATGGAATCTCTCAAAATTTAGATCATTTTGGGTTGGTCCAGATTAGGCTCATAGTTTTCACAGTTTAGCTAATCTTTAATGTAGAATTATTAAAATGTTTAACACAATCATGGATCCGCTAAAATATGTTATAAAGAAAGATCTATTATATTCATCTCTCTATAGTTTGTTGGATAAAAGTTTGACCCGCAACTAAAAGGTTTTGGATTTAAATCTCACATATATGAGATAATAACATGGAGACAACTTAGATTTCGTTTGAGACGGCTTTCTTATTGCTTCTTAAAGCGGTTTTTTAGTATAAAATTTTTAATTTTTTTACTAGGAAGGCTTCGTTTGAGACGGTTTTTTTTATTCCTACTCCATCAAGGGCCGCTTGCAAATAATTTTTTTTTTATTTTTTTATTTTTATTTTAATTTTTTTGCAAATACGACTATCTACTTCTCTAAGATGACCAACTTTTTTGCTTTGCAAGAACGCAACTAATGCTTCCCACATAAATTTTTAGGTTTAATTTGGGACGATTTTCTTATTTTTTAAAATAAATTTTTTTAATAAAAATTAAAATTTTTGAACTAGAGAGCTGTTTAAAAAAAATAAAAAAATTTATATTAAAGAGCTGTTTTTAATAAAAAATTAAAATTTTTGTACTAGAGAGTTATTTTAAGAAGTAAGAAAGTCGAATCATAGGACAACTTTCATACTGCTTCCTAAAACGACTTTCTAATATAAATTTTTTTAATTCAAAAAATATATATATATACTAAAAAGTTATTTTAGAAAGTAACAAAAATGCTGTCCCAAAAGAGGCCTTAATCTGTTACAATTTTGTTCAACTTCACAGGCTTCTCACTTCTATTAATTTATTTATGCAAATTACACAATACATAGAACTCACCAATTTGTTGCTAAGCATTTCAGCATAAGAACGTAGATCAAATGCATGAACGGAATTATAAATAAAAATTTGCATAAATAAAAGTCTTAACATACCATGAAATACTCACTAAAGGTGAATGAAGAAGGATTTATGAGTTAAAATCTAAATGGTTTAGATAAATAAAGTTTTGTTAGGGACGATTTTTTTACTGCTACTTAAAGCAATTTTTTAATACAAAAATTTTAATTTTGTATTAGAAAACTGCTTTAAGAAGCAGCATGAAAATCATCTCAAACGAAGCCTAAGTACGATGAATTATATCAATAACCTTGGGTTAACTCATGCAACACGACAGGAGAAACGACGATAATGCGATATATTTAAGGATATTCATAGAACTGATCCCAAATAATTTGAATAGACACCTATGATGATGATGTTGATATATTTTAAGAGTCAAGTGTCCTGGACAAGCTGGTTAACAAAAAAGTAACATACACAATATATCTGTGATAGAACATCTCTGATCCATCCAAAATTCAATTAACTTACAACAACATTCTGCTTCTCTCAATCTTTAACAGAAATCCAGATAATGAATTACAAGCATTTTCCCTATAATAAATAGCACCTTCTTTGTAAGTTTCCTAATATATAGGAAATGAAGGATCGACATCTTGAGCCCATGACTCGAGTCCCCCAATAATATCTTTTGCTAGAGGAAAACCATTCTTGTTTAGGAAATCAACTGCTCTCTGTGAATCATTTCCTCTTCTACAAACTACATAAAGTGAAGCAGCTTTACCTGAATCCTTTGCTACTTCTTTCAAATGTGAATCAACAAGTGATATCTGATCCTCCAATGCAGATAATGGAATGTTAATGGATTCAGGAATAGCTGTGATTTTGAAGTGATGCGCAGGGCGTACATCTACTAAAACATGTGGTTCCTGTTTATCAATCAGATCTTTGTACTCTCTACTTGTGATTCGAGCACTGTCAGAAATTAAACTTAGCTTCGGGCGAGCCTACAGTAGCAACAAAAATAATGCAGAAACAGATGGTTATACTGAAGCTCAGCTCAATGTTGATAATGCTTCTTTATCATGAATCTAATTGAGATAAGGTGAAGCAATAAAGAAAGTATGAAACGTGTTAATTACATTATTAGGCTAAGAATTGTGATAAATATTATACAGCAAAACAGAATATGCTAATCCTATGCAAAGCAATTCAGAGTAGGGGTGTCAATATTTGGCATGACCCGAAAACCCGAATTGAACCCAACCCAAAAATTTCGGGTTAGGGTCAACCCGAACCGAAACGGGTCGGTTTCGGGTTCAACAATTCGACCCATTTAAAAAATCGAGTCAGGTTCAGATTGACCCGTTTTTTTACCAAAAAACTCGATTTTGACCCGAAAAGTGGAGATTTACCCGTTTTTGGATCTGAAAACTAGCAGTTTTTTGTTGGCACCGGGTCATGTCGGGTTGACCCGGACCCGAAGAGGGTCGGGGTCCGGAAAACCGACCCGTTTGCAATATGGGTCGGGTTCAGGTTGACCCGAATAGTGCCGGGTCAATTTCGGGTTCAACCCGACCCATGACCCGAAATTGACACCCCTAATTCAGAGTTCTTACATTCAACATATTCGATCAAAAATGACATTCCCAGGGTTCAATTCAAGCCCCTATGTAGTTTGAGGGTCATTCATTTTGCTCAAAAGATCATTTCAAAAATTTGTTCTACTTCTAGAATGCCCGTTTAGGCCAGTATAAAGCCCTTGAAATTTTACAAATAATTGTGTAAATCTTTAATTTATTAATTTACATAAATATAATGTTATTCATAAATCATAACTAAGATTCTAAGTTCGCTGTGAATCAATAAAAAGAGATTTATTTAGGGAAATTAAAAAAAAAAAAAAAAAAAAAAGGGAAACTAGGCAGATAACATTTCAAATTTAACCTGCAAGTGAGAGATCAAACAGTAGATTTCATGGCTATGGTGGAAGTTTGAAGTATTAAGGTTTAGCAAATTTGCAAGTGTATAGTTTAAAAAAGGATATATGATGTCTTGATCATAGCGATGGACAATGCTGACAGAGAGGAAAATAAATATTTTGCTTATAGACTTTTTGAAGGAAGTTGTATTTCCTAACATGGTCACTTTTTCATGGAAAATAAATTTGATTTCAAAGCCTTGGAGCTGTCCAATTGGAGATAAAACAACATTCAAAGATCTGAGACCTATAGAGGCTATAACATGAAGTTTTTCTTAGTAAAATTGCTCTTAGTCATTTTTTTTTTAAAGGACAAGGTTCACACTGTGAGCTACGAATAGAACCTGAGTAGGGACCCCATGGTTTCCGTTGCTCAACACACGATTATTAATCGGACCAAGGCTGCCGCTTTCAAAGAGAAATGCAGTCAAACTTGACTATTACGCTGATCGCCACTTCAAAGCCCTCCCCATCATGCCAAGGAGCATGAAATGGGGGAGATAAATGCAGATTAGTCTGGGAAGACGTAATGATTTAAGAATGAAAGGAGAGAATGGCTTCTAACTACTGCAAAAACTCCCTTGGCATCTGTCATCCTTTATTGAAATATTGGGAGGAAGAAACTTGGTAGAAGAGAGAGAGAGATTCGGTGGCAATATCTATCTCCCTTGAGGAAATGCAGAAATTACAAAGCATTGATGAAATATGCGATCACATTCCATTCCAATTGAGATCAGCATGCATAATACATCTTTATAAGTCTATGCATACCACTGCAAAAGCTCAATGAAACAATTTCTATGTGGCTCAGCCAATTGGTCCTACTTTAAGCAATGCCACATATTTATAAAATGAAAATTGTACCAAAACATATGGCAATTAGTCTGTGTATGTTGACATATAAGAAAAAATACATGGGATTATTTGTAAAATTGATAGACTGCCTTAGAGTGCCTCTCATGAGATGTACAGTCTAAATGTGAATCAAATTGTTCAAAAGGATATTTCTCATGGTAGTGGTAAACATCGAAACCGGAAATCAAAAACTAAAAAATAATTGGGTGTTTCTCTGCTTTTTGGTCTCTCGGCCTTTACTCATGTGCGTGTGGCTGATAATTCGGTTGGTAGCCTTTGTTCTGGGTGGTCGTATGGTTTGCTTGTCTTAGTTGGATGGTGGAGCTCGTTCTTTGGCTTCTTCGGGGGTTTTCCCCCTTTGTGTGGTTCTGATGGTAATATGGTTGTGGGCTTTTCTGCTTTAGTTTATTTTTGTTCTTTGTTTTTTGCATGTGGTTTTCCTGCTTGCTGTGGATCTTCTTGAATTTGTTGGATGCAAGTTGCTGCTCCTTTGGTTGGCTTTGGTTTTTTGTTTATTTTATTGTTTAATTATAATTAGTAGATCCAATAGCTCTTAGGTTTTACTTTAAAGGCTGTATTTTTAGTTGAGCTTATGGATTTTTTAGGACTTGTAATTCCCCTTTTAATCAACGCGTAGGCCCCTCCGTGGGTTTTAAACAAAAAAAAAAGAAGTAAGCATAAATAAAAAATAAAAAAAATATGGGAGAAGTAAACCTAAACTAGCTAATTAACTCAGTCCCTAAACTAGACCAACCTAGTTGAGTTGAGTTATTTCGTCAAACTAACTCATTTATGGGGACTTGTTTAAGCCAGCCCATTTAAAACCAATTTTTTGCTGATAACCACCTTCATCATTAATTATTATCTTTCAATTAAATGGGAAATCTAGCCTACATGAAAGATGAATTCATGCTATTCCCTAAAACAATGACCATAAAATAACTATTGGTAAGGAAAGAAGTAAAAAAAGGTAGAGCAGAGGGGGTAGCCTGCTTGAAAAAATATATAAGCGGTGAAATTTGGCTCAGTTGTTAAGAAAAGAAATTATAAAAGAGAGAAGAAATATAAATAAATAAAAATAAAAATAAGGGGAACTAATCTTGACTGAGAAAAAGATAATAAGAGGAAAGAGGCCAAGACCAATCAAAAAGGAAAAATAAAAGTGAATTAAGAGGGCAAGTCATATGAACAGAAGGTGATCCTTGGGATCCGCATCGCTCCATTATCAATTCATTGATTTTATCCTCATTATTTCCACGATGACAATTCTATCTCTATACAAAGCTAGAGAAGAATCTTATCATGGTAACGCGGATAGATTATCGCAGGGCTATCCAACCTTGATCACGAACATTCTCATGAACCATGTCTCTATTGATGCCATAACAGGAATGGGTTTGAGTTTAGTACCCAATGGGTATGACTTGTGTCACAGAAGTGACCAGATTAATGACTTGGTTAAAAAGCAATTGAGAAATAGTGCTACTATAGATTGAGGGGGTAGCAAATCTACAGCAGAAGGGGTAGCCTGCTTGCATTGCACATTATCAATCCATTGATCCTAAGGGAGGAAAGACACCAAGGCCAATCAAACCTCACTGTACGGATTTGCAATAATATTAATACTCGATGAAATAGAATTGAGAAAAAATATTAAGATTTTAAAGACTTTAAATTAATCGCTCTTCACAATAGTGGTCACGCAAAATTGTAAAAAACAGTTTAAAAATTTATGAAAAACAACAATATGCAGCATTTAGCTGTCAACAACATCATCGTCTCCTACACATTACACAACTGCCAAGAAGTTCAAAGCTCCTACCTTGTGAAAGAATATCCATTGCAACGTCTAGACCTTATGCAATACCATTTTTAAATTACCACTATGTTTATGCTTGCATGGATCTATAAAAACCAGTTGAAAGGTTTGATCAAAGATAAAGGCACCACCATAGTATTCAAAAATGTTTTTCTGACTTATAACAAGCTCATAGATGGCCATCTAGATTTGATTGCTCAAAGTTTAAACCTAAAATTAGCAGGCAAATGGAATGTTAGCACAAATCAAGTTATTGAATTCCACATGTCCCTAAGATCTGGGGATCAAACATCTAGTAGGTGATAAATCAAATCGCCTATGATCACAATTTGGACATTAAAACATAAAAAGATCACATTTGTGGAAGTTTTAATTATTTGATTTCACGAAAAATTGATAAAGATGGTGATTCTCATATCACAACAGTACAACATTGAGAATGAGTAAGATCATACTTGTTAACGGTGAATGACGTGCTATAGCACAAAGGTCCCTTTGGAGCCATAGCGAAAAGCGCACGGCGCGACGCGCGCCATTTTAAACATAGTACAAACTATATAAGAATTATAAAATAATAAGCATGAATATGAAATATCATTAAATTGAAAGACAAGCTATTATAATAATAAAATATAATCATAATCATATATAAGTTCAAATAAACAACACCCAAATATCTCATAATTCAAAATATTACAATCATTTTTTTGCGGGCTCCGAAAATTCGAGGCCCGACCTCCTTTGCTTTAAGGGGAATTTTAACGAATTAGGTTCCGGGATAAATTTCAAAAGGCAAATTGGATTTGTAGATAAGACACTACCAAGAGATTGCACCCTCATTTTGCGAGGACTTTATGATTTGAGTTCTGGTTTCCTATAGACGCAAACCCCTATAGTTAATTACCCCTCTCAATAGCAAGAGAGAACTTTCGATTAAGGCTAGTCGTCAATCAAATACGTAGAAATACGTGTTATTTGGCATATAGTAGCAACATGAGTTTGGTATTTGAAAATTTAATATTTAAAATTTGAAAATTTAACCATCTTGCACTTAAAGTGGATGGTGGGGGAGTGATGATGGACCCGATCAAGATCCCATGGTTTCATGGTCCCAGGTCTACTTAGTCAGAGGAGGTAGTCGACCCAACTTGACAGAAGGATCCTTGTCGGCAGCCATAGGTTGCATCGTCCAAGGGTACCTTGTAGACTTGGGGGGAGTATTTGTCTGAGGGGACAAATTTGAATCCACCTTAGCTAACAGAGGGCTTTGTGTCCTATTGATTATATCTTATAGAGTCATATCTTAAGGATTTAGTACCATTGGGGAGCATAAGGGCTTTGGACATGACCGTATTTTAGTGGTGTCATTTGACAGCAAACCACCCGATTCAAAGGACCCCGGTCAAAACCGTTTACTTGCGATGCCATTTAGAGGCAAAACCGTCGGTTAGATGACACGTGTCACGTCTTTGCTGGCAAAAGAATGTATGAGAATGAATTCTAGTGATATTCTTAACCAGACTTTGCTTTTTGTGAGTTGAAATTATATTTAAATTTATGTACATCGGCAAACAGTTGCGGAGAATGGATGAGTTTTGCTTAAGTGTTTGATGGTTGATTTCAATTTTAAATATCTTGTATTTTAGTTTTTCTTGGACTTTTGAATTTTATGGGTATTTGAGAAATCTTTGCTTGCATATTTGGAATTAACCCCTTTGATTGAGGTCTAAGTTCAACGCGACCATCATCGAGATATTTATATGGATTTCCAATTCATTGATTGAACCTTGTTAATGGAAGCTTTGCACCCATAAATATGGGATAAATCCTCCAAATCTTGATTATGTCAATCATGTGGACTTTTCACATATCCGATCACGCACCTTAACACATGCAATAACCCTGCAACAATATTGCCAATTTATGGGCATATGCATGCTTTTCGGAGAAGTCAAATTTGTGAATATGAATATGATGTATTAATGTAGAGGATACAACGCCAAACTTTGATAGCTAGACTTTTCACTAGTTGAATAATGAAATTTATTGCATGATAATTAATGTAGTGGATAAAACGCCAAACTTTGATAGCTAGACTTTTCACTAGTTGAATAATGAAATTTAGTGCATGATAATTTGTCCACTTCTCGAAGCCGAGCCAATTTTACTGTTGAGGATACAACAACAACAAATTTGAAATGCTAATGCATACAAAAAATTAAGAAAATTGAGAAACTATGTGATTATAGCCAAGTCTACAGGGCAAAAATAATATAATAATTTGAAACTTGTCAAAAAAATTTTCAAAAGTTTAGAAACTAAAGTTTACTAGGCCCATGTGAAAAGCCTTAATGCCATATTGTCCATCACCCCCCACCCCCAACACCCAAAAAAAAAAACATTACATTATTATGAGTTTTTCTTTAAATTTAAGCATTTTATTTTGGCGTTTAATATTATCTTTCACGCTGACACGCACAATGCACAAGCGCATGCACATACACGTGATTGCCTGCCCACCTGCTCCCAACCTGCCCACGCGTGCGCATATACATAGTCATCACAAACAAACAATTGAAGCTCACTCAATAAATTAGGAATAACTTAGAAAAAAACAAGAAAAAAAGTGACCACTAAGTATTCCCAAAGCTTAGCAGTCCATTAATAAGCACCTATGTGAGAAATATCAAAACAACGTTGTCTAAAAATAGAAGAACGGGATATCTAGAAATGTTATGTGAAAATAGTGATTGTTGCTCAAGCATAACAAAATGAGAGTAGTCTAAAAGAGCAAAGAGTTGAGTTCAATTTCCGACTACATTGGGAGGGGAAAAAAACACTGCCGATATTGAATGTTTAGAAGATAAAGACCACTAGCCCACACAAGTAGATCGCAAGTTTGAAATTTAATTACCTTATCAGACATAGGAGATTGCGTGAAGCCCTCATAATCAAAACTTTGAAAACTCTGCTGAGTAAAGTCGGCATTGTCACCACAGGCAAAACATTGCAATGATCTTCCCCTAAGCTTGACCTAGAAAATATTGCCCTTCGTGAGAAATATAATAAAATAAAAAGTTGTTAGATGTTGCAATTTCATGGTTACAATAGGAATGATCAGTAAATTCTAAACAAACAAACAAAAAAAAAATGAACAGCACATGCGCCAATTTACTATATAACAGTAACGACCAGTTCCAATGCTCGCAATATGTATTACATTGGAGAAACAGGCAAATTACTAAAATGACATGCGAGAAAGGATATCTTCTTAAACAAATGAAGATGGGTTCAAGATTTTATTTTTTCTCGGATTCTTAGATAGCTTATCATGTTCGCACTAACAAAGTAGACTAAAACTAAAATATAGAAATTAAACAAATGGATAAAAAGGTGAGTGCAACAACCAACAATTGAAAGCTTCTTCTCATACAACTTATGGTCAAAATGAAGTTTGATAGGAAGTGGATACAATTTCTTCGAAATCAGTGAACAACAATAAGAAATTAAGAAGAAAACACACCTAAACTATTTTTATTACAAGATATGTAAAAGAAAATATCAAGATACAGTTGGATCTTCAATTGGAGAGGAAGATCCGGCTCTCCAAAATTCTTAGCCGCCAAGCTAAAGCCCAAATAACCTAAGAATAAACTAAATTCAGCAAACTCCAAAATATCCTACCGAAATCACCCTATTGTTACCTTAAATAAGCTCCCATAATTCCCTATCAAATCAGCCCCCTTTCTTTAAATAATTCCCTCTCAAATTTGAATTCAAATTATATTTATTTCCCTAATTAATTCCCTCCCAATTGTAATTAAAACTTTCCTAAACAATCCCCCCTTAATTTCTCCTCCTTTTCCCTAAATAATTCCGACTTATATTTTGAATTCAAATTAGATCTCTTGCTTGAATCATTCCCTCTCAATTGTAATTTAAATATTCCTAAATAATTCCCCTTTGATTAAGAACCTTCCTAAACAACTCCCTCTTGATTAGGAAATTTCATGGTTCCCTCCCAAAGTGTCACCTTGTCCCCAAGGTGGAACGAAGGAAACTGCTGCCAAAGAACTTGACTAATAGCACTGGACTGAAAAATGAGCTGACACTGTATCGAATGATCCCTTCCTCCAGCATATCCCTAATCAATCTCTCGATCTCATCCTTCTGGATTTGGGGATGATGGTATAGACGAACGCTAATAGGTGAGACTCCTCATTCATAATAATTTCATGCTCGCATTCCTACAGAGGAGGCAACCCCTGAACTAGTTGGAACACCTCTAGATACTGTTGTAGGAGTGGCTGAACCATGTTTAGTACTTCTATCTTCTCCACATCATCTTCTCCTTCCAAACTTTTCAGCTCCACAAAAATCTCAATTCTTCACTATTTCCCCTCCTTGGAAGTGGCTCCAAAGATGGCATCTCCTCTTCTTCCCCCAAAACTAATACCTCCTGATCCTCCCTCATCGTCCCTATATTACGGTTTCTCCCACTTCCCAATCCAATCAACGGTGCTCTCACCTCCGATGGTGTCGGTTGGGTGTGAAGCTCCAATAGTTTCCTTATCATTCCTTCTAGGTTGGAAAACATTTCCTAACATTGATGTCATTCTATCCTCAAATGTTGATTTGAGTTGGCCAACTTTTCTTTTAAGATGCTCTTCCAAAGCATCAACTTTCTTTGTCATCATAGGTCCCAAAAAAGTGCTCTAATACCAATTTGATAGGAAGTGGATACAATTTCTTCAAAATCAATGAACAACAATAAGAAACTAGGAAGAAGAACACACCTAAACTATTTTTATTACAAGATATATGAAAGAAAATATCAAGATACAATTGGAACTTAAATTGGAGAGGAAGAACCAGCTCTCTCAAATCTCTAGCCGCCAGCTAGAGCCCAAATAACCTAAGAATAAATTAAATTCAGCAAACTCCAAAACATCCTCCTGGAATCACCCTATTGTTAGCCTTAAATAGGCTCCCATAATTCCCTCCCAAATCAACCCCCTTTCCCTAATAATTTTCTCTCAGATTTGAATTCAAATTAGATTTATTTCCCTAATTAATTCCCTCCCAATTGTAATTAAAACTCTCCTAAACAATCCCTCCTTTTCCCTAAATAATTCCATCTTAGATTTTGAATTCAATTAGATCTCTTGCTTAAATAATTTCCTCTCAACTGTAATTTAAATATTCCTAAATAACTCCCCTTTAATGTAGAACATTCCTAATCAAATGATTAGGAAACTTCTTAATACCCTCCCAATCAAATCGGCCAGTCCATCAAAATCATGAATCAACAATACATAAATTGGATAGGAGAATATTCATATGATTTCTCTTAACTATTGAATCAAATAACTGGATAGATAAAACAGAATGCAACCAGAAGGGATATCTTCTTAACGACTACAGCACATGATCCAGATTTTGGATTTAATGACAATGAGAAGAAATGCTGGCAAGACCAAGCTTGATACATGATAGTCAAATTTCATTGTAGGTTCTAGAGTCATAGGCAAGAGCTCTTAAATTTTGTAACTATATAAATCACCTATGCTTGTTCCTACATCTCTAAGTGGAAGTTAGATAAAGCAGGAGCCTAGCCATGCACAGCTGGTGAAGCAAAAAAACACTTGCAATTGATAAACCGCTAAGTAGTCGGAAAGGCATTGCAGTTTCTGAATTAATAGTTTAGGTGAAAAATATTGAGATGAACCACAACTTTATGAAGCAATGCACATCTAAATGAAAAATCAAACTTCCTTAGGGAATGCAAATTGGAGTAAAGCATTTGATGCAAGCAGGATTAAGAAGACAATTAAAAATTTCACAACATAATTTTAGTATAAAGCAATACGGGTATGCAACTTCAAAGTTTATGCAGTTGCTTTTCCACAAAAAAACCATTTCCAACATAAATTCTTCAATCTGCAGATTAACAAATACTATACTGAAATCATTTTGCGACACCTAAGTTATGCTCACGGTGCTTCTTTGTTCTTTAGTAATAGATGAAGTCCAAATAATTAATTCATTAGTTAGAGACAACAGCCATTAAGTAGATCATAAAAAAATAATAATAATAATAGTTTATCATGTCTGCAAAGTGAAGGGTCAAGTAGCATACTATTCGGATACGAGAAGAGAGTGCATCAAAAATAAGCATTCTTCCAGATAGGGTTTCGCCAATACCACTGGCAACCTTTATTGCCTCAAGAGCTTGAAGACAACCAATAACACCAGGAACTGGTCATAGAAAAAGAAGTTGGCTTCAGCATTAAAGCATTAACAGAATAAACTTGAACAACCCCAATTGAAAAAAAAAATAAATGTTTAGCCAAAGTGCTAATATGTCAGAATAACTTGAACTTTGAACTGTTTATAAAAAAGTATAAAATACAATTGGCTCCACTGCAACGGGTTTTGGAGATGGTTTTTGTAGAAGTTTTAATTAGCATTGTTGAAAGGTTATCTCTGGAGTTAATCATATGGCCTTCCAAGATACAATGGGGTGGAAAAATTGTTGTTCCCATGATGTATAAATCAGGATAATGTCCATAAAAGTAAACTAAAAATAAATGAACGGAGGATGCTAAGAGGAACTAGTAGCCAAAGGCATAAAATATATGCCAAAATAGAACTTTCAAATCAAGCAAGCTTGGCAGCACAAAGGTTTTGGAGCTTTGAAATGAAAACAAGGTGGTAACTACTTAACTAAAAATTTCAACCCCTAATAGCTCCAAAATAGATTTTTAAGTAATAACAAAAGGAGTGTCTTTAGCCAAATTATAGTGAATTGATCACAATCATCTTAGCCATGTTCAAACTGTTTTGTGGTGGACTAGATGAATCTTCCACTTTCATTCATTTTACTAAGTAATACATAGGGTCTCAAGTCTAGCTGGCGCACATTATTTTTCATAACTTATTGTCATCCTACTGTTGTCGTTGTCAGGTCCCAAGTCTTGGATGAGAAAAATGAATGGTTGCATTAGGTAGTCGACAGCCAGCATAAAACTTGTCGAATAAACACAATGCAGAAAAAAGATTCATGTAGCCGACTCCATGTAGTGGGATAAAGGCTTGGTGTTATTTTTGTTGTTGTTGTTGTATAGTCATCCTACATTTAGTCTGAAATTAAATTTTCAAATTCCTACCCCATTAATTCTATACAACCGCCTAATCGATGCACAAGTTTCCTTCTAATTTACATGTCCAAACTAACACAGTTAATTTTTTACTATCTCGTCTTCAACGGATGCTACTCTAAATATCTTTCTAATATAATTATTTAACTTTATCCTTCCTAGTTTTACCATAAATCTATTTTAATAATTTCATTTTGTTGCACTCAACGATTGTATAATGGGAAATGGTGCATGGGTTTACCGAGAAGGGGTAGAAAACAGTTGGATTATTCATCCTCTCCCTCAAATTTGGGAAGCTTTATTTGTATATCAAATTTCATGTAATTGATACTAACATCACTTTCAAAGCCCTCCTAAGACAGCCATGGCTCAATCAATATGACATTGTTTCGTCCACCCTACACTAGTGAATGAAATATTCAAGAGATGGAGAATAATTTAAGGTTTCTGCTGATATACAGCCATTCCCAGTGAGCAAAATATAAATATATCAATATGCTAGATACTTTGCTTCTAAGGAAACAAAAGTATGCAACCATTCAAATATGCGGCATTTATATTGAAGGTTGCAAACAACCCGAAAAGTAAGACGTTAAAAAGTAAAGAAGGAGAAATAAAGCAACATTGGCTCTCTCTAAATTAACTATAATGGACACAGAAAAAGAAGATATCCCTCTCAAACTCAAAAAGATGCACAATCTTTTAGTTAAAGGGAAGATTATATGGAAGCCAATCCAGATTTAGATTATAAATTTGAATTTTCATACACATACAAGGTAAAATGTGTCACTAAGAAAAATAACCAACACACCAATATCAAAAACTAGTCATGTGGCTACCCCTAAATTGCATCATTTCAAAGAGATCTGTTCTCATCGGATCCATAACATTGAAAAGTTAAAAAAAAATTATGCGCATCCTCTACGTGGTAGTAGCAGACCAAGGAGCTTATTTATAAATCTAGAGAGTAACATAGAGAAATATATTGAAAATGGATAAAGAATTCCTACAAGGATGCCCAAGTATTAACCTCCACGAATTTGAAAGGCGGTGCGGAAGCTAGGAGAACGTGCCAGGATCACTAAATGACGAACTCAATATTTTCAAAAAATATGACTAGCATCACAAAAAATGACAACTATACAACCAAAAGGCCTCAGATTCCTACTCAAAAGAAAATTTGTTATGCAATAATAGAGAGAGAAGTTGAATCCAAAAGCAGTGGTGAAGGACTTTATGAAGTCAGCCTCAGACAAAGCCATCAAAGTCAAATGTGAACTTGAAGAATTGGCGGCTATTTTGAACCGAATTGGAAGAGCCCCTTATGCCATCAAAAATATATATATCGAGAAGGTACCTATAGATTCATCAACTTGAAGGGTCAAATACCCATAACACTAATCAATGGTTAGTATCTGAAGCACTGTGCATGAAAAGCAAGTTAAGGAAAATATTGTACTCGAAACTTTTCTGTTAAACTAAAAATATACTCTCTATATTATCAATAAGTATACTCATTTTTTTTTAACATTTATAAAATAAGAATGCATTTTAAGATTATTGTGAAAAGGTATACTTAGATTTTCTCGAACTATCTTATGAAGCAAGAATGTGTTTTCAAATTATCGCAGAAAATCTACTGCAAAATAGAAGGCATTTTTCAAATGTTATAGTAAAGATTTGTTGAAATCACCCCAATGAGATAGAGGGCATTTTCTATTTTAAGATTTAAAGGTCACCGAATTTTCCCTCTGAGACAAGAAGCATTTTAAATATTTCTTAAGGATGATATAGTGCTTTGCGAAGAGATCCACAAATAAATATTTAAAATTACTGATAATACAATTTATCTAATCATGCAAATACAAAGCTAAAGATAATGCCTTCAAGTATGCATACATGTGATTTTTTTTTCGTATGCTAGGATTTTTTCCCTTTTGCTAGGGCTTTTGCCCTAGCCGCCTTTCTTCTTCGTCTCCGGCTCCGACTCCCCTTTTTTCATGGCGAATAAACGGTTAGATCCTGGCTTTCTTGAGAGTAAGCAATCCAAATCCTTCAAAGATGTGTTGTCTGGTTCCGATGGTTCGAAAGGTTTTCCGGATTTTTGTGTTTCTACGATTCGGGGAATGCATGCTTTGTGATTTTCGGAAGATGAATTTTTGCATCTCGCAAAACCTTTTGAGTTTGCTTTGGTGGGGAAATTTCCCCTTAAACGGCCGGATTTTGATTCGATCAGTAGGTTTTTTTGTCAATCTTAAACTATCCGGTGATTTCTCTGTCACTTTGTTGGATCAGTCAAACGTCTTGATCAAACTTTCGAATGATCTAGACTATGGGAGGGTTTTTGCGCACCGTTCTTATTTCGTTTTTGGCTGCTTCATGAAAGTGATCAAGTGGTCGCCTCTACTTGACCTGTCGGAGGAATCGCCGATTGTCCCTGTATGGATTTCTTTTCCTGGTTTACGCCCTCACCTTTTCTCCCCTCGGATTCTCTTTGGGTTGAGGTCGATTTTTGGTCGTCCGATTCAAACCGACAATGCCACGGCTGTTGGCTCTCGTCCCTCAGTCGCTCGCATTCTTGTTGAAATTGATATTTCTAAAACTTTCCCTGATTCCGTTTAGCTGGGTCCGGAGAAATTTGGCTACGTTCAAAAAGTTGTTTTTGAAGGTATGCCAAATTTCTGTCAGCATTGTAAGGCTGTGGGTCATAAGAAATCGGAATGCATTAAGCTTTATCCTCATCTGCGTCCGGCTGTGGATTCGGCTCCATCGCCGGTGGATCCTGTTTCTAAACCCGTTGTGATCTCTGTTAACCCTTTTATTTCGTCTAATGCTCCTCTCTGTGATAATGATGTGGTTAATGTTGAAATTCCTTCGGTTCGTGGGGTTTTGGACTGTGATATTACTGATAATGTCGTGGTGGTTGATGCTTTACCCTCTGTTCAATCTCCGTGTTGTGAGCATGGTGATGTGGCTGGGTGTTTTAATGAGGCTGGGATTTCTCCGGGCACATTAACTACTCGAGTAAATGCTAACAATACTGTTGTTGAGGAATATTGTACTGCTATGGTTGAGCCCGATCATTCGAATGTTCCATTGCCTGCGTTGGGTGAGGAGGTTTTGCGGCTGAGTGATAATGAAGTCTCTAGTGGTCTGGGTGTTGTGGCTCAGTGTATACCTGCTATGAATGTGGACATAAATGCTGAATGTGTGCGGGTGGATACTTTGAATGGTAATTCGGTGTGTTCTAACACTTTTGTTGATGTCCGTGTAAACTTGGTCGACACGCACACTATGGTCAATCGATTGAGTGTTAATTCTGGCATTGATATTAGGAACCATGTGGATTGGCTGCATGGTTCGTCTGAATTTGAATCTGAATCCGATTTTTCGGATTGTGGCTTGGCCTCTCCAAATTTTTATGGTGGATCTGACCCTGGAAACGAATTCTCTCTGATTCGTGATAGACCTGTGCTCTCGGCTGCTTCTCGTGGAAGATTTCGTGGGAGGGGACAAAGAAGAAGATAATTTATTTGTATTATGTTATTGTTCCCTTTCTGTTTCTGTGGGATTATTTTACACGATTTTTTGATCGTTTTGGAGATGCGATGGTTTGTGGACTATTATGTGGCTGAGGCTCATGTCCTCGTCGTCTTGCTGGTGGCAACCTTTGGTGATATTCCTCGAGTTGGTGGGTTTCTGGGCACTTTATTCACCTTACTGGATGGTCCGTGTGAGGCTTCGGGGATGCTGGGAGCCTCGGCTGATTACTGAGTCTATTTTTTATTGTATTTTGTCTTTTTTCTCTTTTATTTCTGCTCTTTTGCTTATGTAACCTTCTCTGATTTTCTTAATATATTAGTTCTTCTTTGGTAAAAAAAAAAAAGAGTATGCATACATGTGACCATTACAAAACCGTAGAATCGTCCCTCAGCTTGCCAAACTCCTAAAGGCCAAATGGCATTCCCCACTACACTTCCTTTCTTTCCCTTTCTCAAAGTCCAAACTCCCTCTTTCTCCTCTCCTGCTCCAACCAAAAGTCCCAAACCCTCAGAAAAAAAGATGCAAGGAAGTCATGCAAAAGTTCCTAGAAGAAGGCGTTGATATTACGAGTTGCGTGTATAGATGAAGAGATAATCCTAATGCAAATCATTTTGGGAGTTTACATCTCAAACAAAGGTGATGCTATTTTTAAAAATACCACCAAATCCTAATGCAAATCATTTTGGGTGCAAATCCATATAAAAATGCAAAAATCTGAAAAAACAAAGATTTAAATATTAAAATGTTCAAGCATTTTTTATTGTCCTAAGCTTAAAGTAACAATTATTCACCCTCCATAATAGTTTGTCGAGGCTAACAAATTTAAAATTAATCTCATAAAGAGCCAATATCATATCAAACTCAAACACTAACGTAAGTACGTGACATGTGTCATCTGATCATGTGATTTTGTCGTCAAATAGCATCACAAAATTATAGTTATGGCCGAAAGCCCCAAGTGGTTGTGCCACAAAAACAATATCATTAAATTACATAGAAGACAAAAGCTCGATTGTCCCCCAATAGCTCAAATCCCTTGAGTGGTGAATGATATGGTGCACTTGATGGGGCACGAAGCCCATTATTTGCTAAGGTACCTTGAATGATTTAAGTCATGGCTACTAAAAAGAATCCTTCAATCAGGTTGGGTAGATTACCTCTATAAAGATAATAGAATTCATGATAACATAATCATGGGATCTTGATTATGTTCTTCATCATTCCCCCACCCTCTTTGAGCCACAGGGGTAGATATTCTCTTCTCAAAATAAAAAATTACTGTTAATATATGCTAAACACTTGGCATCTATCAACTAGACTTAATCGAAAGTTCTCTCATGCCATCGAGAGAGACAATTAACTATAGGGGCTGTGACTTAGGAAACCATGAACATGAACTAAATCATAAAGTACTCATAAAATGACTAAATCTCTACGTAATATGTCTTCTAAAAATTTTACCTGCAACCAAACTCTCTTAAAAGAGCTGACCATGAATTTTCGGATCCCACAAATTTATGCCAAATGAAATTTGAGTTAAGAAAAAAAAAAAGGCTGACTCTGAGACAAGAAAACTCATACAGAACACTGAATAAGCGCTGCACCAGTAACAGTAACCATCTATCAACTCATTTTTTTTTGTAATTGACTCATTATAACATAAAGATCAACTTACCTACCCCAAGGACGCCACTGTCAGAACACCTTTGGCATGCTGCTGTAGGAGGTGGTGTTGGAAAAAGGCATCTGTAACACGGGCCACCCTTGTGATGATAAACGGTGAGCTGCATAGAACAAGTTTTGTTCCCTAAGCTGCTATTCTTAATTCAGAATAATTCAATCCTCCTAAGCCAGAAGGTAAGTATCTGAACTAAGGAGTGAGAACAATCCTAAGCATAGAATGAAAACCATTCAGATATAACAACATTTTTAGGCAAAATAAAGAAAACCTACCTGGCCTTCCAAGCCTAGTGCTGCACCTGATATAAGGGGCTGCAAGCAAGCAATGAAACCCATGAGAAATTAAATACAGCATAAGACTTGAGTCCTGACGTTATCAAATTGAAGTTAATGTGTGGCACTTCAAAAAGATATAAGTGAATGCAAGATTATTGAAGGGTTGATTTTGTATTAGTCAAGATGCAATCAACAATTATTTTGGGCTATTCATCTATGATTCTTTAGAATTAGGTGAGAAAACCAATGTGTATGTGGACTTATTCACTTAACAGAATGATATTTCTTAAATATGTAAATATTTTTGTACTTATTCACATCTTTCCCAGTTAGCATTTCATGGTTAGATCCTTTCAATCATTGATGTGTGGTCAAGCCATCCCACCATGAACAATAACAACGTGCAGAAGTTATAAAGCTAGCTTCCATTACAACAAAACCTCAGACCAGAATAAACCAAACAATCTATATCATTCAAACAAGTTGAAGTCTAGTTTTAATTTTTGTAAATATTTAAGAGCAATGAGGTCCCAGAAGAAAAATCGGATTATCAGGCATATAATAGAATTTCTGGCAAAATTTTGAAGATGCTAGATGGAAGTTGAAAGACGCATTGGACAATAACCTTGCAAAGAGAGATGACAGAGTCTCTAAGGAAGAATGGTCTTAGTAGCTCTAATTCACTAAATTAGACGAGGATAAAAGTTTCATCTAATTGTTATATTTACACGATTGCTCTATTAAGCAACAAGCTTTATAAACGAACATTTTGATTCCTAAAGGGTAACAAGTCTAATCCACTAGCAATAGAGCATGCAAAACTATTATGTTTGATACATCTTTTGTTTGAATAATATTCTCAGTTAATAAAGCAGCACACTAGAACGAGAACTGTCAAGTCAGTAGTAGATTGCATTTCACAATGATATAGCAAAATAGATATACATGGTGCATATGCCGCATAGTATTTTCCCCTAAACCATAAGAAGAGGTCAGAAAACACTTTTCACCATATTCAAAGTGCATCATATAGCATCAAGAAGACTTTGTAAGAAAAGCATACCACATTTGGTATTTTACGGATTAGAAAGATAAGATTATCGAGTGTATCAGACTAGAAAGATCCTTAAGTGATTTATTCCTCAAATATAAGCTGAAAAAAACAATTGAGTAAAAGAAACTTTTAACACCATATTAACTTGATATAAGGATTAACAAGCTTGGATATCTCCCCTAAAGATAAATGCCAAGTTCCACTAAATATTCTTGGTTTCCAAATTCCAAGTCACTTTCTTTTCTTGATTGATGAAATTGTGAGCTATGTTTGTGCCCATGTACTGAAGAGATATTGCTCCCAGTGTTTGCATTTATAAGAAATTTAAGAAGCCGATACACCAAAATAACTAGTTCTAGCACAGGCTACACACAAACTTTAGGCTGTCTAGGAATACACAAACACGGTAACAGCCATTGCGTAGTCACTTCAGCACTCTTTCCTCGGAAGAAATAACATAAACTAAATTTGAGTAGATTAACAATCAACAATAAAGCATTTCCCTTTGCAGGTTTTGCCAATGGATCATGCATATCTGCTTCTCCTTCTTCATCACCATCATCATCATTATCATTGGCATTTACCCAGTAATATCCATGTCTCTTGCAACTAAAAAGCCTAAACGCAGATTGCATTAAAGATGCAAATTTAAAGATTTCATTGTGTGATTGTTCACTGATCCATAAAAGATAGAAGATAATCCTGACTAGAATTGGAATCTCATCATTTATCACCAGTGTTGACTACTCTCTATATGGCCAAGCCAGCTGATAAAGTGCTTCATTCACAATTTATACAAGAAATTGCAATTTTGGAACATGACATGATTTCTCCAACTATTTCAGATTTTGCATATATTCATCAGATTTCCCATATATGGATCAAAGACATACAAAAATTTTAGATTTCATGGATTCTCCAGTGACATTCTCTTTTGTAGTTGGAATAATTGAGAGAGACAAGAGGACAAGAAGAGGATAATGGCTATAGTGGCTCGAATGGTGGAGCCAAGGAAATTGTTGGTGGTGGTTGGAGATGAGGGTAGAGGCTAGCGGTGGAGTTATTAGATTTCTCCAACCTAGATTTGTGGACCACCATGACACTGGCATCGATGATTTTAGTAGGTCACAACAACACTACCGTGCCCTCAGCAGTCTCTCCACCATCAATGATTTTAGTGATTTTGCCTTCCTCTCAATATTTGAGACTCACAACAGTGTAGCCTTGGTTCCAACATCCTCTTTTGCAAATATGAATCCCTGGGCATCACATTATTAATCACCATGACACCAACATATCTCTGGTATATTTTTAAGATTTTAAAATACAAAAATTATTCTTACCAACCTATTACATATGTTTTTAAGATTTAAATACATAAACATTGTTATAATTAATCTATTATAATACAATGGCTATATATTATCATCAATTTCAACAGTTTCAAAAATATTTAGATTATGGTGATGGGTTAGTGGCCTAATTTAAAATTAAATTTAATATGAAGTTATTAAAATAAATTTTTATGCGAACATTAACTAAATATTATGATTCACATTCTTTTATTTATTGAATGTGATTGCCATATTTATTATTCAGTCTATCAAATAGCTTCTCACCATTTTCCAAACAAACAAGAAATGTCAAGTATATTTAAGCTGAACTTCATTAAAAAATTCTAAATGACAATAAATGAAATAGAGTATATTAAATAATAATTTCGATACATACTAAAAAATAATACAGTCAATCATTCTATGCATTTCACATAAATAGAGCCCTGATATGGGATTGAAGGCTATGAGACGTGACTATGAGGTGCAATTAGTTTGTTAATATGTATTATATTAAATTTTGTACCTCCATGCTAGTGTACTTTCTCAGATTTTTCTATATATTTTGTATTGCTATCAAATTTTCTTATATTAAAAATAAATTTTCTTTTCTTTTATAACGTGTTTTAAGAAAATTTGATTTTTTATATAGAGCATAAATTTATATGATTTTCCACCATTAGCATGAAGCCAAGATAACAGCAGCAACAAGAAATGCCCTTCATTGATAGTTTTCAGCCTATGATTAATCTCTGAAGACGTCTCTATTCATCTTTTTTAGCTTTGGCACAGTAGTTAACACAATTCTAATACCAACATAAAATTGTGAGGTCATAAATTTTCAGCATGAAGCTAACAATCTCTAATGAATTATGCTCTTTCTGCTATTAAACTATTAGAAATGTATATAAAGCTTTCCTTCACAGTTAACTTGATGACATTTGTCAATATTTTTCATAGTTTAACCTTTAGTATTTTTCAAAGTAAAATTTTGTGTTTAGTCATGATATATTATTTTATGACAATTTATTTTTTCCAAACCTATAAACTTATTGTAATGAAAGAGCTTTATATTGTTTTGGGAAAATAGGTTTAGTGTTTAGGTGACTATTAGAATGCAAAGGGACAAAGCAATAAACTACTTACAACATAGACAAAAAATTTGTGCCAATCAATTATAATTAAATATAAACATGTTACATAAAAATATAAACATGTATGTTACTGTAAATATACATATATAATTATAAATGCATACTTTGACCATAAAAATACTAATTTTTTTTGGATCCCACATTGTGTGGGTTTCCAACAAGTTTAAACAATGATTTAATATTGAGTGATAAACTCTGGTTCTTGAGACACACCCCATAGAGAGGCACATGCAAAGCGCCTCGAAGCTATAGCTTAACAAGAGGAAAGAAAGACATAAGCCTTAGGTGCATCTCAATGTGAGCCTTTAAGCATTTTTAAAGAGGTACAAAATATTTACTTACTTTATGAAGGGTGACAGTTATTAATTAAAATTAGTCTAAAAGTCATATTATTGATTATCTTTTCTTTTATAAGGTATGCTTTCATGTCCTTGTTAAGTAAGGTAATTTTATAGCTATGCTTGTTGTGGTCTTGCATATAAAGTTGGCCTATATAAGCCCATCCCTCTTTTGTAGATTTCAGTTTTTGTTTAGTTTTGTTTCATGGTATCCTCATTTGATACAGAGTTCAAGACTTTTTGTTTGTGGAGGGAAGGGTGGAGAGGGGATTGTAGTAGAGTCTCAAACTATGCCATAATCGATCACCGAGATCCCAACATCAATTTCATAGGTCTTCCAAGGCAATTTAGTTGTAATTTTCCAGCGGTCGTGGTAATGCTGCAAGGCAAGATGGAATCTATAAGTGATGAGAGTGAGAGTGGGAGTGTGATGAGAGTTGGAGTGAAAACACCAAAATAGAGAAGAAGAAATTGCTATAACACAAATATTATGACTGATTTTGATTAATACTTCAACAATAATGAAAGATATAATTGATTTACTATTCGCGAGGTAGATCGGCTCTCCCTGAGGCGACTCCCCCCCCCCCCCCCCCCCCAAACTTCTCCCTTGGTGCCTCCCGATGAAATAATATCATATGGGTCATCGGTGACAATGAAATCGAGGTACTTATATAAGAGCCTCCCGAAACCCCGCTCTTATTACTTCTCTCTATCTGCCTCTGATCCTCTACTATCTGTGCTAGCTCCATCATCTCTTTCAACCCCCCTCGGTCTCAGTAATCGAAGATTCGCTCGTGTCGGCCTTGAGGCCCATTGTCTCCTTCACCTTTGCTTCTCCACCCCAACTTCATCTTCCACCACTAGTTCCCCACGTGTAACTACGGTGGGAATCCCACCTTTTTTCCATCTGCCTCCCATAATCCAATCCCCATGGCTCAATTCGTCCACCTCCTTCCACAATTTTCCATACCCCTTGCCCAAGTAGCCTTCCATAGTACTCGGTCACTCCACCACCCTTGCTATAAAACTCACTTCTTGTTGCGCCTCTCTCCGGAACTCCTGATTCTCCTTTTATTGGATCCCTAAAAGGTGGTTCTTAATGAAAGAAACTTTCCTCTTCGAACTCTTCCAGCCTGATCTCTTTCCCCTTAGTTGCGGTCAAGGGAATCCTGGTAGATTCTGAATTAGGTTTAGCAATTGGAACCCCCGGTGAAGTTTTTGTTTGCATCTCCAAGAGCTTCCTTAACATCTCCTCCACCCCTCCAAATTAATTTTCCATGGATGAAAACCTTTCTTCCATGGTTGAGAATTTATCATCCACGCCAGATTTGAATTGCTCCATTTTGCCTTCCAACGCATCCACTTTCTTTATGTCATTGCCTCCAAAAACCCTTACTCTGATACCACTTTGATGCGATTTGGAAGTGAAAAAAAAAGAGTAAAATAGAGAATAATAAATTGCTAGAACACAAATATTAGGGCTGATTTTGATTAATATTTAATGCTTCAACAATAATAAAAGATACAATTGATCTATTATTCAAGAGGTAGATCGGCTTCCCATAAACCCTAAACACCGCTAGGAAACTCTCAAAGAAAAGCTACATCAAACATAACAATTGCCTAATCGGAAAATAATACAAAGTTAGCCCTAAATAGCGCACCCCCCCCCCCCCTAAATTCCTCCCAAATCAACCTCTCAATTTTGAATTCTTTCCCTAAATAATTCCCTCCTAATTATCATTAAAATCTTCCTAAATCTCTCCCTCCATTTCTCTTTCTAATATATTGAATTAAATACTTCTTGGGCACCACAAGGTGGGCCGAACACCCCTCACTAGAACCGCCGTCCGATTTAGAGGAACCGGGCATAATAGAGTGACTTTTGAATCCGAAGTTCAAAGTCATAATTAGTTTATTTTAAACTTCTTGTTTGTGTTTACTTGTTTAAAATCTTTAAACTTCTTGTTTATTATTGGGTTTTTGTATGATTTTTAATGATATTATATTATAATTTAAAACTATTACTCTTAAATACTTTATTTTTCATACATTTAATTTACTTAATGATTTTATTTTGAGATTTATGCCTTAAAATATCTTAAGGCTTACAGTTCGCCTCACAAACATAAAAGCACAACTCATCAATATCTGGTTGTGTAATTTTAAATCTTGATTTAAAATATATTTGACTTCCAAGTTCCAACTCTATCTAAACAATTTAAATCTTGATTTTACTTCAATCATATTACTTAAGTAGGATTTTGTAAATCCTGTAAATAAGAATTTACTAAATCCTAAGGCATTTAACTCATTAAAATTGTTTAACATGATAGTGGTTAAATATGATTAAATCCTAACAAACTATTTAACAACTCATTTCATGATTTAAGTATGTTACTGTTAGCAGTAATAGTATTCAAATAATAATATTTGATAAATAATTTAAAATATGTTGAGGCTTCAATTTCTTTTAATATACTAAACACACTCCAAAGAATTTAAGAGGTCAAACAATAGGTAATTTATTATGCTAATTAAGTAATAATTTATACTTAGACAAATTAAATATAAAAAAACAACTTTAATTTAAGATAATAAACTTTCAATTAACAAACATTAATTATAAAGATTAAATTAATTTCATCAATTCTAATTTTATCAATTAAATTATAATTAGTAGAGATTAATATTATAAACAATCATTAATTGGCAGTTTATAAAATTAATTAAACATAATAAATTTTATTTAATTATTTTAAATCACAAATAATATTAATTTATGTAAATTAATATTTTAAGTTAATAAATATGACTTATTAAGATTAATTTAAATTTTAATTAATATAACTTCTTTATTTATTTTTAAATAATATATTTTATTAACTATGAACCCTCATCTTTCTACCACAAATTTCTGAAACCCTGAACAACAAAGAGCGGGAGCTTGTTGGGGAGGACATCGAGGAGGGCAACAGTGTGTGAAGAAGACAAATGTGTAGTGGATCACAGATCTTGATCTCAAAAACTCTCGTCTTTATCCTCTACCAACAACAACCCCCCCCCCCCCCCCCCCCCAATTCCTAGGTCACTAGCAGAAGAGAACTAATTAGAAATCTTTTCTTACAATCAAATGATAAAAAAAAATGCGCCTGTATGTTGCTAACAATTCATTGCAAATTATCTAAAAATACATTACGTCCAATCATCACCGAAAAGAAAATGGAGCAATTTATTCACATAAACATTCTGACCAATTCACCATCATTAACATGCATGCACCACATAACCCCTACAATCTAGTTCTTTGTTTATGAGAAGTTGAATATTTAAATCATAGAAACAAAACAAATAATAATGTGGGAAGAATAACCAACCTTGTTCATCACAACACAACAGTCACTGATCATATATCGACTAGGCAAGTTGTCTGTTGCATCCACCACTATGTCATATCTTTAATGGAATTAATAGCATTGCAAAACTGATAGCATGATATACTAAAACTATGCTTAAAAAAAAACTGGTAATATGATATGCTAAAGCACAGAAAAATATATATATATCAAAATAATGTCTGAACTATTTGTATGAGTTCATTTTAGTCTCAACCATCTAGTGTGCCAAATACAGTCCTTTGACTCCTCAAAGATGATCCAAAATAGTCAATATAATCCTTTGACCATATTGGATCAGATATGAAAAGTCAACGGATTAAATTGAACATATTATATAGTCTGAGACTAAGGCTTCATTTGGGACGGCTTTTTTATTGCTTCTTAAAGCGGCTTTCTAGTAAAAAATTAATTTTTAATTTTTGTACTAGAAGCCTCTTTAAGAAGTTGTAAAAAAGCCATCCCAAACGAAGCTTAAATGGTACCTCATACATAGTTCAAGGACCACTTTGATAATTTTCTCTACAAACAAATAAGCTAAAAGGATTACTGATACAGATAATTCTACCTTTGCATCAAGGATACTTGCTTACAATATCCAAAGCATTTGATGCTTGCAAAGCTTGATTATGTTCCACTAAATTAATGGAAGAGTTGATCCTGCGTCAAGTAAAAGATACACAATTGCAATATGTGTTCCCTATTAAATATATGTTGGAACATCACTTTCCATTAGAGATGCTGAAACAATTGTTGCAAATGGCTCAACGCATGCGAAAGGAGAATAATCAATTCCAGGATGATAAATACATACGCACGGCAAGCAGCAGCTGCTGACTTAACTTTTGCATGGCCAACATATGCTTCTGGATGGATTATCTAGATAAAAAAACATCATAGAACAATTAAACCCTGCCAGAAGGCCTTTGGCAATGTGGATATTATAAATGAAAAAGTGTGCACAAAAAGGGCGGTTATAAAAAAGATAAAAACCAGGCCAAACAGGTCGGATCTGGAGAAAGGTCATACAAACAAATCTTATCATTTGAATTGTTAAGATAATTGAAAACCACTTGGTACCTTTTACTAATAATATAAGTGTTTGTGTGTGTGTGTGTGTGTATAGGCAAATACAAGAAGAAAATAATGAGAAAAATATTCTCAATTATGTGGATATAGTTACAAAATAAAAGTAAAATATTAATTGAATTAATAACTTTTAATATGGCATAATCTTTACGATTACACTTCCACTTAAACTAGAGCATAAATATTAATAAAATCAAGCTTGTTAAGATTGGTAAAACAGAATAGTGCCAAATCCTTTGTAAAAAAATCTGCAGATAATTTTTTGTTGGAGAAATGAGGAATAATGATGATCTTCTTTGAAAGGATTATATATTTGCAGTGACAATCTATTTCAACATATTTTGTTCTTTCATTAAAAATAAGGTTGCCAGCAATGTGGTTCGTCGTATGACACTAAGAACCATGATTACCCAACCAAATATTTTGTTGGCAGCAAGAACAATCTGTTTGAGACATAAGAAGAGTGGGTAGTAAGCTCCATGACTCAAAGAATGCATGAGAGAGTTGTGGAGATATTGTTAGTCACTAATTGAGCTTGAACAAACTAGAGAGATGGATGGAGATCAAAGAGAAACTTGACAAGAAAAAAATTTTCATTTTGTTTTTGTTAGGTAGAGAGATTAGTGGTAAATAAGCGAATATTAAAGAAGTTCATCATATTTTCATTAAAGGTACTATAAAAATCTTAAACAAATTTGTCGTGTGGATGTAAAGATGATCTAGGAAATGAGAGTGTATATCAAAGAGATATTATTATTTTGATATGTAGAACGAAGAAAGTTACACAACGTCACAACCCTTAGACAGTCTTCTAAAATATGATGGTGGAAGCAATTATTGGTTTAAGAGGATTGAGCGCCCATGTGAGAACTGCAGAATCAAAGGCTTGCCATTTTATATATGTAGAGGTGTCCTTTGGTTCAGGAGTCGAACAGTCCAAATGTTAAGTTTTTCATGAAAGCTGAAGAGGAAATGATAGGTTCAAGATCATAAGAGATATTGAGTTTAATAGTGCGAAGAATATTAGAGGGTTTCATTTTGGAGATAGGAGTAGAGGAAGGCGTCAATGAACGCCACAAAGAAAAGAAGACAACAATGATAAGCTTATTAATCACATGGATTCAAAGGAAAAGCACGAATGAGGTTGCAAAAGTACAATCACCAGATGAGATTGTTTATTAGACACATGCGCAAGTGAGAGAAAGTGCAAACAGCACGTTAGCAACAGGAGAGAAGTTGCGGCAGGCAATGGGCCATAAGGTTGTGGCGATCACGAAGTGCAAGGTTGAGCCATAGCATAGTAGAAGGTGTGAGATGCAATAGGACACTAGGCTATGGGCCTAGGTGAAGGTGCAAAAGGGTGAGGATGATTGAGTGCACACATCACGCAAGAAGTGGGAGCAGTAGAAGACATGAGGCATAAGAAAAAAAAATAACGGAAGATAGGGGAGAGGTAACAAGCGATCAATGGCTGAGCTCAAATCACACTATGATACCATGAAAGGTAATTAAAATCTACTTATTATCTTTCACTATAATATATATGCCTATAAGCAAGTATAAGAGATAAAATAAGGGAAAAAAAAGAATAATATACTCAATTATGAGGATATATAACATAATAAATCAGAATATTGATTTAATTAATAACTCCCAATCTAATAAAATCTACCGATAACACATATGATTCAAGATCACTTATTAGAATTATGGTAAGGTTTTCAAATATGCATAAAATGGGTTGGGTATTATTCTCACAAGTTACTCTAACCAAATTATTGTCAACAAAATTAAATTTTAAGAAAATGTTCCTGGTATTTTCACATGGATATAGAACAAGAAAGATATCACACAAGTCACTTGATTCTCTGGATCTGAAGATCTAGGCATTTTAAATTAGTACAAGTCAAGTATAGATCTTTTCCAAAAAGTTAGGGTATGTAGCCCCATAAATTTATGGATGGAGGGTTTTAAAGGATAAGATAACATGACTGAATCTGAAAGTAGAAATATAATATAGAAAATTTCATATGTTGTACAGGATCTATTAGTTTGGTGGAGTAGCATTAAAAAGGTAGTTGGATATAAGGTAAAGCACATCAACTCGAATGGAAAAAGAACTGCATAGCCGAAAAGATCATAGTAACTAGAAATCCACAGGTGGTCAATGATATTAGATAAACAACTAGAATATAATCTAGGCATTATCCTCCTGTTTTTAATATCAATTAAAAAGGTGAAATATGTATTTATATTAATCATACATAAGGAAAACTTAAGAACCACTAGATTGGGTTGAAATTTATAGGATTGGGTTCTAAAAATGTATACAAAGCAATAGAAATAAGAGGCATAATAATGTTTTGCAAGTAGATCGACATTAACCACTATGATGTGATTGGAAATCTAATCCAACTGTGGATTAGTAGAAGAAACATCTAATTAAATAAGATAAAATTAAGACGAAATTACTTAAGAGGTAAATCAAACATGCAATTAACCTGCCGGTGTAGGTTATTAAGCTCAACAATATCACTGTCAACAATCCCTATGCAACCTTCAAGGACAAAAACTCAATATTAGAGAAACAGAAGAAAGCCATAAAGACAATTTACAGGTTAAATGAGTGAAATCAAATGTTCTTGAAGTAAACATGCATATTCGTTCATAGGGCTGAAGTCAAAACTATGCCAAGAATTTAGTCATGGGAACTATTATATAGGAAACAATAGCTTGGCCGCTAAGGTGTTAAGAAGCAAACCAAAAAGAGGATAGAGTTGAGCCTCATATACTAGTGGTCAAAGCAAAGCTCATGTTTGTGGGTGAGGACCCACCGCTTTGTATGTCTACACCAATATATTTTTAAACTATTCAATGTAAAACTAAATTCAAGTATTGCAATCATAAAAATTCCCCCTCTTGTGAGAGCTCCAATCGAAAATCACAGCCCCTCAAATAGAAGCTTTTCAATATCATCAAGAATCATGCACTAATAGCTCACTCAATCTCATGGAAACGACCATGATAGTCACTTGCTCATGAACCTCACGCAACGATGATAGAAAGGACCAAGGACCTTTGAGAGCAACAAACCACTTGAAATACTAGATCTCAGACACTTGTTAGAGAATGAACCAACCAAAAGCTATAGAGTTTGGCCTAATACACAATTACAAAGCTCATATTCAATCCAAAAGCTTAAACTTTTAGGCAAATCACATGGCATTTCTACACCAATATACTTTTTAACTACTCAATACTAGAGCAAAAGGCTATGAGTATGATGGCTATGCTTGGCTCAAAGATCTTTAGACTTTGGAGGATTATGTGAAGCACTCAAGTTCCACAGGAACTTGTGAAAGAACTACTAGGTGCTCAAAAATGCCTACGATAATAAAAGAATAATATAAGGCTGATAAATGACAAAAGCTCTCTCAACAATTCAACTACATTTGGTAGATGAGATTTTTATAGGATATTAGAGGAAACTACCATTGAAAATTTATAGCTCAAGTGGGAGCCATTATACATGACAAAAAGCCTCTCCACGACTATAACAAATTGTACCTTGAGCAAGTAATGTATTTACTCCACATGCAAGAAGGTACATTGATCGAATAACATCTAAATGATTTCAGTTATATCATTCAATATTTGTGAAATATATATGTAATTGATGAAGATGAATATCAAGCATTACTATTAGTGCAATATTTATCTCTTTCTTGCAAGCACTTCCGAGACAGCATGTTATATGAACATGATATACTAAGGTTAGAGGATATCATAAATTCACTTCTTCAAAAGAGATGATTATTAAGCTCTACTCTACAGAAATGATAAACTAGTTGAGGTTTATTAAAGATCAGGGGGTGATTGTAGGAGAAAATTCAAGAATATTACCAATTTGTACTATAAGAAGAAATGGCACATAAAGAGGAATTGCTTAGCCTTAAGAAAAAAGAGCACTAAATAGATAACAACCACAAGGAGAAATTAGTATATAGAAGTGTAATTGCAAATTGATTTGGTTGTAGTGATGCTTATTTAGTAACTTATTGATACAAGTGCAAATACAACTGACTCTACTCTTGACTTGTAATAGACAGATGTATTCTAAATTTATGATGTTTTTCACGTATAAGCCATGTTTTGGTGACTTCGTGTACACATAAAATGGAGTTATGTACAAGAATAAAGCTCTGACATCATGAAGTTGACGTCACACGGTGTTGTGGCAATTTTGATGATCAGAGTCAAGTATACACTAAATCTACGGAAGAACCTAATATCTTAAAATACTCTCAGCATGCAAGATATATGTTCTTAGGTGATGCTAATACCCTTAAGATCTATAAGGGTGCTTTAGTTGTCTTGAAGATAAATGAAGTTAATAGACTTTATGTTTTGAAGAGTACAACATCCAATGGTGAAATGTTGTATTCAATAAAGTTGGTGAAGGATCATAATTAGGGGAAGCAGAAAAGAGTTAGCTGCCAACAGAAAAGGTTTTGGAATAAAAAAATCACAAGACGAGGATAATTCTAGATATGAACAAGCAGGTCATATTTGTATCCATAGTTTACCCTAGTGCCAAGTTGTTCCAGTGTAGCATTTAGAATGAGGAGGTAGCTACTTAGGAGGTGCAAAAATTCAGTAGCAGGTGCATGTTCAATATTGATGGATCCATCCTAATGTGCAACATGTGTTAAGTCTCTCATGAGTTGACGAAGCGCAGTGTAAATTGGGTTAAATTGCATAGTGCTTGCCCTTCAGAACTTTTAGTGCTCTTTGAAGTACCACACAGAGGTATTTAATCACTAAACACTGAGAAGCTGCATCGAAATTAATCTCAAAAAAGAAGAATATTAGGTAATATGGCACTTAATTTCATTCCTCACTTGTATTCCTCCATATTTTGCATGTAATCTCATCATAAATTTAAATCTTCATTAAGTCTTAATTTGAGAAAGGGGAAAATCTAAGAGATTTTATATTTAATTGAGATATCTTCTCATAAATTGAAAGCTGAGTTGAGAATTTCCTAAAATTTCAATTTTTCTCTACTATAAATTTCCACAATGGTACCCTTTCATGTATCCCAAGCCAAATAGCTGCATCATGACATTGAAGGTGCGAGTATAGAAGCTTGTGATATACCGCTGCTTCATTATAAAGTAGCATATAATGGTCAACACGTTCAAAACACGACCAAGCGTGCAACATGCCTGCGACACACATCAAACACGTTATACGCATGTCCAATTAAGAAAATGATAAAATATATCAAACACACATGCCCCACATGTCCTACAGATATCCCTTAACGGCTAAGTTTAAATACTTAAATCCCTAAATGGTCAAGCCGTAATTTATTTCTTCAACTACATTGCATTTCACGTGAACATCAGCTCCTAGCTCGGAACTCCCATACATAACATCGCATGCTCACTCTTCTATATGCTGGGTCAAATGTCATTTCTCTTTCATTTTTGATGTCACATCATGTTTATGAAAGGCAAGATAATATTTTATTCATAATCCTTAAACATCATGATATTTATACATCCTAATAAAGTTAGAATTTATTACTCGTTTTATATTTTATTTAATTTGTGCAATTACTAAACAATAATTTTAATTTTGTAAACATATAAATTATAATGATATATACAAAGTGTGTATGCGTCCAATAGTTTCAATAAGAAGTATGTGTTGTGTTTGTATCATATGGTATCTATATTTTTATGTTTGTATCGGTGCATCATGGACAATGACTAATAATCATCATATTTACTCTTGAAGTTGACAAATCTACAATTAAAGTTCGACATACTCTCTTTGCCTAACACAAATTAGGCATGTTCTCTTTTCCTACAAGGAACTTGTTAACATTGAAAGTACAATTAATCTTTAAGCTTCAACAACAAATACATCATATTGTATCAAATAAAAAGCATAACTTTTGAATAAAGCTAAATTAACAAGAACAAAATGTCATGATAGAAAATTTTTTAAAACGTGACTATTTTGAAAAAAAAGGATGCAACTGAAAAAATGGTTCATTATTCTTTTTTTTTTAATAAATCAACCGTACCTATACCACAGGAGGCAAGATAAAGCACTACAGGTGACCCCAACCCTCCAGCTCCAACCACCAAGATTGAAGACTTAGCAAGATTTATTTGTCCTATAACACAAAGAACATGGTCATCATCTCAAAATAAGGGGAAAAAAGTAAGATGTAAAAGAGTAATATTAGCAAAGACGTTGCATTCATAGATAAAAACTTAAAGTTTTTGCAATAAAATAATTGAATTTATGTTTATTTAATTTCAATATCTTAAAGCTATTAGCTTAATGAGACAAAATTTATCACTAGATGGAACTCCCTCTTTTATAGAAATACAAATGGCATAGAATCTATACAATAGATTCACCATACGTATAACAAGATGGAATTGAAAAGGTTTCAAAAAATTACGCCTATACACTGATGATAAGCTAATATTGATGGCAATAATAATCTCATAAAAAATAACCTTAAGACATTACCTACTTTCTCCCACTTTTATAATAGTAAAATCAATTTAATATATATGCAATAGATTCACAGCAACAAAAATAACAATCAACATGATAGCAAGGTTGAATTGAAAAATATTCAGAGAGCAATGCCTATGTATTGGTGAAAAGCTAATATTAAGGACAATAATGCCCTTCATAAAAAATAAACCTAGAACTTTACCTTCTTTCTTATATACCCTCTACCTATTTCCTCCAAAAAATTGTGCAATTGAGGCATGTGAATGTATTGGGTTTAGTTTTACATCCTATCGGTGAAAATATACAGTGGTGTAGAAATATTAAATGATTGAGCCTCTTTCATAAGCTTAAGGTCTTGGGTTGAAATAGAACCAACACTCCCTACAAACAACTATTAGAGTTGATGGTTCTACTGGGATCAAGTGGTTCGTGGGTTTGTAGATCCCGTGGGTTTTAGTTGACTTATACCATAGTTGAGCAAGATTAAGAGCGGGTGACTTCTATAATAGCTCCATATGGTTGTGTGGGCTTTTGATGCATAACACATCATGTTGAAAACTTGATGCCATAAAAAATTTCATTTAAGAGACAGCGATAATTGATGGAAAGAGCTATCACATGAGAGAAGATTGCCAAGGAATTGAGTTCTGTCCAACCTTATATATGTTAAAAATATTTTAGTGTAGAACTATAAAATTGTTGTCCCTCCCTGATAGACAAGATTTTAGGTTAAAAATAGGTTTGGTCCCCATTAGTCTACACTTCTTTATACAATTTGGCATTATTATGTATTCCAAATGTTCAACATTTCCCAGTTCAACTACAACCAGTGAAGTATGAGCAAGCAAAAATGCCAATTGGCAATCAATGCAAATGAGTAAATGAAAAACAAATATGTGATATGAGTACCAAGAATAGGTGGATGAAAGAAAAACAATGTCAATACCCTGTTAGACCGGTCCACTGGACCGGTCCAGCTGGTCCGCACGGGACCGGCTCAGACGCGAAACGTCGCGTGAACTCCGCCTCCTGCGGAGAACGGGCAGGCCGACAGCTCAAACAGAGCGTTTTAGGAAGGATTTTTGGGGGGTTTTAGAGAGAAATTTGAATGTAGGGACTGTTTAGGGAATTCCTTTTGATTTGTATGCATTAAATAGTTGATTTTTGCTAGGGTTTGGGCATCTTGAATTTGGCTGAAATTTGAGATCTCTTAGATTTAGGTTTCTTTGGGCTCTAGCGGCATCTAGAGATTTGGGAGAGATCGATCCTCCTCTCGAATTGAGGATCAATTGTATCTTTTCTATTATGTTTCATCTATTAGTAAAAATACAAGTCTTTTCTCCACGGTTTTCTCTCCGATTTGCTATTTTTCCACTGTTTCTTGGCTGATTTTTGATGTGGACAGCAGTTTTAAATTGGATCTACTTAGTTTTGGTGAGAAACACTTGGAAATCCAAGTGTTTCTCTATCAAATTGGTATCAGAGCAAGTCTTGGGACCTTTTGTGGGCTGTTTTGGGCAAATTTCAGCGGGCAGTTTTTTTGTCCGAAAAAGGTGAAAGTTGCTGTTTTTGTTGTCGAAATTCCAGATTTTGTGATTCTACAAAGTTCGGATTGTAATGGCGGCAAAGAAGGTGGATGCCTTGGAGGAAAGAATTGAAGGAGAGATGAATCAGATCAAAATGACGGTGGAAGAAAGGATTTCATCCATGGAGGGGCAAGTTGCCGATATTCGGGAGATGATGAAAAAAGTGTTAGAAATGCAAAATCAAACGGCGGCTTCCGTGGCAAAAAGGGAGGAGGAAGAAGTACGAATTCTGAAATTCGTATGGAGGAGGATGAGGTTGAGATCATGGAAGGTGAAGGAAGAAGATCCCATCTGGAGCCTGTCCAGAGGGAAGAGAGAGGAGGGGGTTATGGGGAGCGCCAAGAAGGATACTATGGCCGCCGTGGTGCTGATTTTGGCGGAAACAGAGAGGAATTTCAGCGTCGAGGGGCTGATTTTGAAGAAAGAAGGGGGGATTTCGAAAGGGGTATGGGCTATGGCAGGACAAGGGAAGAAAGGGAAACGTGGGGAGGACATAACACTTGGGAGAGGGGAAACTACGGAAGGAACAGGGGCAATGGAGGCGACCAGAAGGTGAGGAAGCTGAAGATGCCCATCTTCGAAGGAGAAGATGCGTATGGGTGGATCTACAAGGTGGAGCGATACTTCGCCGTCAATGGGCTGACGGAAGAGGAGAAGCTGACGGCAGCAGGCTTGTGCTTGGAAGGAAAGGCCCTGTCGTGGTATCAGTGGAAAGATCAGAGGAGGCCTATCAGAAACTGGAGAGAATTCAAGGAATGCATCATAGAACGTTTCCAAATCGATCAGGGAGGAGATTTCTATGAGCAGTTCTTTGCTCTGACACAGGAGGGATCAGTAGCAGACTACCGGGAACGATTCGAGCACCTAGCCAGCAGGGTGGAGCGACTCTCCGACACAGTTTTGGAGGGGAATTTCATGAAGGGGTTGAAGGCGGAGATCCGATTGGCAGTGAAGGTTCTGATGCCCCGTGATTTGGGGGAGGCCATGAAGTTGGCCCAGCTGGTGGAGAATCAGAAGAATCTGGAGAGGGGAGCTCGGAGTAGCAGCACAGGTGGGACTTATAGGATGACGACCACCCACCTATCACCAAAAGGTCCTCCAATAGGAGGGAGTCGAGAGGTCGTTAGGGAGAAGACAGAGGGAGGTGGAAGTGGCGGAAACTTCAAACGGCTGACAGAGAAAGAGATGCAGGAGAAGAGGGCTAAGGGGTTGTGTTTCCGCTGCGATGAGAAGTACACACCAGGGCATCGGTGCAAGGACCGAACTCTTCAGGTTCTCCTTGTCTGTGAAGACGAGGAAGACGAGGAGGGAGGTGGGAGCAGATCTGGAGAGGAGGAGAAGTTGCACTTGGATGTAGCAAAAGTCTCCCTGAACTCAGTGGTGGGATTCACTTCGAGTCACACTATGAAAGTGAAAGGAGAGATAGCTGATCGTGAGGTGGTTGTACTAATTGATAGTGGGGCTACCCACAATTTTATTTCCACTCAGGTTGTCAACCGACTGGGAGTGAAATTGGTGGACACCGGTCGTTATGGGGTGATGATGGGTACAGGGAAGGTGGAGAAAGGCCAGGGAATCTGTAAGGGAGTGGTGTTGACCATCCAAGGGATTCAAGTAAGAGAGGACTTTCTTCCACTAGAGTTAGGAAGCTCTGATGTCATCCTGGGGATGAAGTGGTTGCAAACCTTGGGGGAAACCAAGGACAATTGGGGAGCACTCACGATGGAATTAATGGTGGATGGGAGAAAGGTGATCATCAGGGGAGATGCAGGGTTATCCAAAGCCATCACATCATCGAAGACCATGGTTAGCGACGTACAAGAGGTGGGGGAAGATTATTTGGTGGGACTACACAGGCTGGATGCAATCATATTGGAAGAGGGAGGGGAAGTTTCTCTTTCTTTGCAGCCCTTGGTTCAACAATACAGTAAGGATTTTCAGTCACCTCAAGGATGGCCCCCTCCACCGGAACACGAGCATATCTCCACCTTGAGGACAAGGTGGATTTTTGGGAGGAGAGTATTGTTAGACCGGTCCAGCCGGTCCGCACGGGACCGGCTCAGACGCGAAACGTTGCGTGATCTCTGCCTCCTGCGGAGATCGGGCGGGCCGACAGCTCAAACAGAGCGTTTTAGGAAGGATTTTTGGGGGCTTTTAGAGAGAAATTTGAATGTAGGGACTGTTTAGGGAATTGCTTTTGATTTGTATGCATTAAATAGTTGATTTTTGCTAGGGTTTGGGCATCTTGAATTTGGCTGAAATTTGAGATCTCTTAGATTTAGGTTTCTTTGGGCTCTAGCGGCGTCTAGAGATTTGGGAGAGATCGATCCTCCTCTCGAATTGAGGATCAATTGTATCTTTTCTATTCTGTTTCATCTATTAGTAAAAAATACAAGTCTTTTCTCCACGGTTTTCTCTCCGATTTGCTATTTTTCCACTGTTTCTTGGCTGATTTCTGCTGTGGACAGCAGTTTTACATTGGATCTACATGGTTTTGGTGAGAAACACTTGGAAATCCAAGTGTTTCCTATCATACCCCTCATTACTTTTAAATGAGGAGATTTTGTATAATCCAATTCAACATATGACCAGGCATATATAAAAATTATTGTTTACAACTTATTTTTCTTGTCCTTTGATCTTAAAGTAGATTAGATAGTTTGCCATTCAAACAAAAAATGAGTATTTCAAAGATTACACATCACTATTAAAAAACTATTAATTGCAGCATACCAACACCATAAATGCCTAGAAACAAATTGTTTATAATTGTTAGTGGAAGATGGACTACAAAGGAAGGTTGATAAACAACTTAATTAGTAGTATATAAAAAAATGCATAACTTAATCTAGTTTGCCAATATTTATTTAATTAATTGGTCATGATCAGACCACTCTAATTTTTATTTTGCTGACCAAAGTGGTCAGATGCTTACATATTTGACCCAATTTGATCTTTCTTTCAGGATCACATGCTATTGTTACTCCAAGACGCATTAAATTTTACAATTAATTAATTCATACAATAACTTTTCAAGCTAAAATATTGAAAGTTTAATAAAACATTCATCAAAATGCATCTATAAAACTACAATGTACTTAAATACCAATAAGCTGGTAATATAAAACTATGTATGTTAAACTGATGAGCACAAAAATTCAAGAAAACCAACACCTTCAACACCAAAATCAGGAAGCAAGAGATGGCGACTGTATCTGTAGATCATTCCTGGCGTCAAACCATTAGAAGAAACGGCGTGCCCATCCAAGATAGAATCATAACTCGAACAGGCTTGATTAGCTTTCATTTGTACAGCTTCATCAGCCTTCAGCTGAGCCTCAAGCTTGCTTATACGATTCTCAATCTCCTTTTTATCTAATTTCAGCTTCTCAATCTCATGAATAATATCAGCAGACCCATTACCCACGATTTTGTAATCCATGCTATCGTTTTCTTTTTCACTTAAATCTCTGCATACAACAAAGCCAGCTTCAATTTTCAATAAGAAAATTAAAAAAATATATATTTTTACTTACTATTTACTCTTCCATGAAAATAAATAGAATTAATCAATTTTACTGCAGATATCCGGCTTGGAGTAAATTAGAGGTCCAACATACAAGGAACGCTTCTGATGGAAAAAGATTAATCAAGGAAAAAGTGGTTGAGACAGATCAAAGCAATTCTATCCATACTTGATGCACCAAAATGTTAATATGCTCCAAACAAATAATGGATTGAACATAACATTGCGGGAAACGATAAACCATACTCTTAAAAACCTTTACCCAAAAACATAATTTTCAATATAGCCGAAAAAATTCAGGCATGAAACGCCATAGTTTCATCGTCGGAGGAATAGGCGTTCGGGGGAGGATCAGGAGCGAACGGGTATGAAGGAAGAGTTTAGGAGATGAAGATGCAGATTACCTACCGCCGCCTTGGATCGACAGAGGCAGTGGAAGTTGCCGCTGAAATGCAGGGATTCGAGATTCCGGAGGAGAAGCCTTAAAAAAAGGCAGCGAGGTTTTTGGGCTGGAGGTTTTGTTCCTCAGAAGATCTAAAACCGAGTTGTTTTTCTTTTTCGGAGGTTTTGCTATTTGGTTGCAATTTGCAAAATATGTTAGTATAATGTAAATTAAACGAAAGGCTTTTTAAAAAATTTATATTTAAATGAAAATAAAGCAAATGTGGAGGAAAAACTTAATATATTTTGAATTATATTTTCTAATTCATTTTTAAATGTATTTGGACTATGTACAATTTCAAAGAATTACAAAGATTCACCGTTAGTAATTATCATCTTACTCTTTATCCTAATATTATTTGTCGCTATTTGTCAACAAAAATTTACATAAATAATTTTACTTTAAATTAAATAAATAACTCAAAAATATTTTAAAATATGCCAAAATTTATTTACATTGCATTCTTTTTTCACCAAATCAAATGAGCATTTAGTAAATTATAATTAATTGTATGTATTTTGTTAACTTTCAGCTCGTCTATTTAGATAATATTTTGTTAAAATATTGGGAGTGCTTGGTAAAAAATAAGAATTTTATTTTATTTTATATTTAGTAGAAAATGAATTAAATATAAATATTTATAGAGTTACATACATAACATAAATTTTTATTTATTTACATATATAACACTTAAATAGTTATATTTACTTAAATAACACTCATATTTCTAAATCAAATAAAAAAGTTATTCATAATAAATTATAATAATTTTAAATTAATATTATGATATTATCCTTTGAGACTCTGATTATGAATTTTCCCCAAGAAAAAGAGACTCATAAGTCATAATATTATGCCTGCATCAACAATTTTCTAAAATCTATAAATATGATAATGAATTTCTTATTTTGGATTTTTTTTTTTTTTAGAGCTCCCCTGTGAAATCCCTTAAGTAAAAGAAATTAAACTCTTAACTATTGAGATATTGTCCTCTTTGGTCTAAGAGCCTCACGGTTTTTTCTTGTTGATATAACTTTATAGTAGGTCACCCATCCAAAAATTACTTCGAAAATAGCATGCTTAACTACATAGTTTCTTAAATAAAATTACAACCATTACACCAAAATGTGTCTCGATATTTAAGACTTTACCATGGGATCAAAGTAATAATTATTGGAAAAATAGAAATATAACTAGAGCTTATAAGCATAATATAAATGTGATTTTCAATTTATAATTTGTTGATTTGAGTTTGAAATTTTGTTTTAAGCATGCTCTCTCTCTCTCTGTGCTGATATAGAAATGTTGAGGACGACATTTTTTGAATGTGAAGAAATTGTAATTTAGCTTTTTTTACTTAAGGGGTTCCACAGCACATACATTGTGTACCTGAGCGCCCTGACACAATGTTTCCGAGCACTCCGGTTCAGCATAGTTTGCTGAAAGAAATGATAGCAAGTGGAGCACTGCAACCCTCTAGATTCGATACTGTAGCGTTGTGTTATGCAGCATGATGATGACAGAGGCTTGAGAGTCGCAGAACTCCAATTTGGCATTGCAGGGCTGCAAGGCAGACTTAACATTTCTTTCTTATTTTTTTCTCAAGGGTGGCATCCCTTGGTGTTATTAACTGATCTTTCTCTTTTGTTTTGAGTGTAATAATCCTGTAAGAAATAAGAGAAGCAAGGAAAGAGCAATATAGGTAAGATTTGTACTTATTTCTTCTTATTTTCATAGTGGATTTGTTGGTGTAGTGTGGCTCGGTATTTTTTTTTTTTTTCGATTTCGGATTTTTTCAAGTTAAATCCTGTTGTCATTTTCTTTACACTGCATTTCTATTTTTCTTGTTTGTTTCGTCGCGGTATATTACTTCCCATCCTCAATAGCTTGACCCCTTCATCTTCTTTCTCTTTTGAGCTCTGTATCTCTTCTTCCATTGTGCCTAAATTTTCAAAGAAAAATGATGAATGTTCCAAAGAAATTAGATCTGAGCATGAAGGATCATGAAGAGTAACTCTATAAGAGAAGCCAAAATGGAGAAAAGTAAAGCTGGAGGTTGGTGAGGCAACTGAAATAGCAAATCTAAAAACTTTGGGTACCTCTCCCAACTACTTTTTGAATGTTCTTTCCAACTAAGGCTTTGTTTGGGACGGCTTTTTTTATTTCTTTTTAAAACGGAGTTTTAGTACAAATTTTTTTATTTTTTAACTAAAACTCCGTTTTAGAAAGCAATAAAAAAGTCGTCCCAAACGAAGCCTGAGTCTACTCTTTTAACTGAAACAAATGGCGAGCGTTTGGTTCCTCTTTCTGAACCCATAAACGAACCAATAAAAGGCTCTATCATTTTTGTTGTGCAAACAAACACAGCATAAATAAAAATTCAAAAATCACACAACATAATCAATCACAAAGAAGACAACGATTTACGTGGTTCGGCAAAGATTCCTACGTCCACGAGGAAGGGATGATGATTTCACTATATTGGAGAACAATATGGAACAATAGCTTTCAAGCTTTCTCACTGCCTCTCATAAGCCCTCAAACCCCTCAATTTATAGATTTGAGGCTAAACAATAAAGAAAGCTTCTTAATCTACTCATGAATCAAATATCAATCAAATCAATTAATTAGGGAAGCAATCTATTTCCTAATCAATTGAAATAATGAGTCATTAAAGTTTTACAAATAAAACTTTATTATGATTTGAAAATAAATCCAAATCAACAATTTTGAAACCAAAATCCGTGATGCCGTCGTTGAGCAGGATCCAAGTGCTCCTTTGAATTATGATGGCCGAGTTCCTGATACTATGGAGAAAGTTGCTAAGTTTTTTTTTTTTTTTTTCTCCTGAAATAGCAACTTCAACTGCCCTTCTGATTTCATTTGTTCCCGCTGATGCTGAGACTTCAATGGTTGCTCCTCCAATAGCAACAACGGCTACAACTATACATGCACAGGTGACAACTTCGAATGCTCCTGTTGAGGTGGTGACCTCAAAAGTTTTGGATGAGTCTGCCTTTCTTGAAAGTATCCCATTCAAGCTAGACTCTTCCTCAAAAAGAAACCTTCATAAATGAAAAAAGTTCGCAAAGTAGCTAGAAGAGGGAAAGAGGAAGTAAGTTATGACAAGTGGTCCTATGGCTAATGTCAAAGATGTTGTCAAGTCTTCCTTAAAGAAGAAAGATTCTAAAAAATACTTCTTGATCAATTAGTGATTGCTTTGTGCATCAATTTTTGTGTTGGCCTGGCTATTTTCTAAGCAGATATCGATGAGAAATGATGCGCTAACTTCTCCAAAACTTCCTGGTAGTCATGAAATTGGCATTTGAATTTAGGGGATGTTTGGTATGCGAATTTCAAGTGGATTTGAGGTAAAATCTAGCCAAACGGCCTAAAATGCAAAACCAAATCTCACAGAAAATGGAAGTCTCCGTAGACGGAAAATTTCTCCTTTTCGTCGTAAATCCTAGATTCCCGAATCCTATCGTTCGGCGGATTTCCAAAATCCTCTGGCTCTATTGGCACGCGAAGGAAGAAACTCCGTCCAAATCTTTCATCCTCCTTAAATCCTGAATGGAATATCCAAACAGTCAAATAGGATTTATCATGAAGGATACCAAACAGATTTCGGGATTTAACCCCCTCAGGATTTCGTAAATCCGAATTTGGAGGATTTACAAAATCCTACTTAAATGAAATCCTAGATTCTACCAAACAGCCGCTTAATGTTGATGTTGAGTCAAGACTGACCATAGAAGTAAGTTGATAAACTATTTTATTCAATAAAGCCGCTTGAGAAAAAGGTTAAGAACTTAATTAGGGAATTTGTTGAAGGAAGAAAATAATGACAAGGAAGCTTCTCTAGTATTGGCAACTTCCATTTTTGAGAAGGAAGAGAAGAGCTTGAAGTCACCTACGATAGAGCAGAAGACCTTGTGAGGCAGCTTCAAGGGAAAAGAGGAAGAACGCGAAGCGAGTCATCAGTCCCTGTTGGATGAGAAGAGAACATTCAAAAGACAACTGACGAGATTACAACAAAAAATTAGTCATTCTGCCAATTACAAAGCTCTCTTAACTAAATTTTAAGGTTTCTGCTTTTGTTAGCTTGGATAAGCTAATAGAAGGGAGAGTTGTACCTCTTAAATGTAAGGACAGAGAAAACTTTTATATGTATGTATCATATGAGTCTTCAAAAACTAGTCCAAAATTTTATTTGGGATGTCATTTTTACTACTACTACTAAAAATGACTTTTTAGTACAAAAAATTAAAATTTGTGTACTAAAAAATTGCTTTAATAAGCAGTAAGAAAGTTATTCCAAACGAAGCCCATGTGACGACACAGAGAGTGCCATAAGTGACTACAAAAAAAATTTTTTTTTATTTTTTTAAGGACTTCTATATTTATTAGGAAAACTTTGAATTAAAGTTTAATTTTCTATGGTATTGTTTCTCCCTTTTTAATATTGCTGTAAAGCTGAGTACTTCTCAAGGTTATTGAGCAAGTAAGAAAACACGAGTGATTTGTGAATAACCAAAATAGTTGAATACATGAGTACTTCATATTTTCAAATATCCAAAGAAATTTTTGAATCACCAAACAGGAATTCACAAGATTGCCAGATATCCAAGAAATAGATTTGTATTATATATTATTTTTCTTATATTATGACTCGAACTAAAAAGAAGGATGGATGATTTCAATAAGCTCAAACTATCCGTCTACTTGGGAGCCATTCCATTGGCTTTCTTTTAAGGAGTAGTCTCACAATTTTTAAACTTGGCTTAAGCTGAGGAGAAATTATTGGGTCAGGTCACCAGACACAGCTTACATTTGGTATTTACAGTATTGAGTAGTACTAAACTCGGTACTGTGAAGTACTGAGTACCGAGCAGTATTGAGTGCGGTACTGAGCAGTACCGAGCTTGGTATTGTTTGGCACTGCTCAGTACCGAGTAGGAGGTGATGTGGCCCATTTTCATTGAGCTCCGAACACGTCCGATGACCTGACCCAATAATTTCCCTAAGCTGAGATCACCATGACCCCAAACTTTAATTAATCTGCATTTTCTCTTCTCTTTCATTAATAAAGTACACATTTAGGAAATAGTTTTCTCCGATGTTGATTTAATCGTTCATTAAGACTTGAAGCTACCCGACTTTAAAAGAAATTTCTATATTCCTATTACATTCACCTCTTTCCATTGGTCAAAGTTTAATTCTTCAAAATCTAGAGTTGCGACTACCCTATGACTAAGCAAATTATACTCAACAAGTACCAAAATCTCTTTTCCATGTGATAATATGAAAGGGTTCAAACCAGTTGTCTTTGATGGTTCTTAGAGTTCAAAGGATTGATAGTAACACTTTAGCATTTTTTTTCTTTAGCACCTTCAACCTTCTTTCTCAAAATATTGAGAATGAGTTTATTTACAATCTCAAGTTACCCATTCATTTTTGGATGGTAAATTAAAGTAAATTTGAGCCAAATTCTCTCATTGTGATAACAATCTTTTGATATTTTTAACTAAAATTATGACTCATTATTAGTTATTATAGTGGTTGGCAAAGCATAATGACAAATTATATTGGTTCAGTTGAAGTTGTAAATAATTTACGTAGTTTTTTGCTAATGCCTTTATCTCAATTCATTTTGTATAAAGTAGTCGGTCATCTCCACAATGTATTTTGTTTGATCACTTGCTTTAGAAAATTGGTCGATTAAGCACATGCCTAGAAGTTGAATGGCTATTGACTTGAAACCGATGGCAGTTTGTTAGAAGGTTGGAGCAACATTGGGATGAATTTTTTGACATTGAAGACATTTCTTGGAGAATTCATCAGCGTCTTTTCTAAGAAACAATCATAAATAATCATATCTTAGAATTCTATTTACCAGAGTTCTACCTCCCGAATAGAATTTTAACATTATTTTCAATTTTCAATACATCACTAGCAATATTAATATCAATTAATGTTTGGCATCTTAGTTGTTGATCAAGAAAAGATGTTGACATTCTGCAAGAGAGTTCTAATTAACTCACCCTTACGCTCTTCATAAAATGAAGTGTTGATGCAAAAAGTTTGGCTTTAATTTTCAAATATTGTTTGGCTTTGATCTTAAAAAATTGGCATTTCTTCTACTACGTCAGAAGTCGAGTCCATATCCTCTTCGAACCTTGAGTGGAAGAACTTCCTCTTAAATATTCCCCAAGGCATTGAGATAACACGCCCTTGATTGTGGCAAATCTCCTCTCAATATCATCATTATATTGCTTCCCAAAACTTTAAAAGTGATTTTGGGGGAATTATTAGGGATTGTTTTGGCAATGTATTAGTTGCTTTTGTTGGCTCTATTAATCCATCCTCAGTTATCATGTCTGAATTGCGTGCTCTATATTATGGCCTAAATGTTTGTGTGGGTTTGAATGCTAATGATATATGAGTGGAAACTGACGCCAAACTTATCAATCATATGCTTAATGACAATGTTACCTTTAAGCCTAATTTATTTTACATGATTAAGGAAATTAAATATATGGTTAGTCAGTTTAATTTTCATATATATCATATCTTTTGTGAAGGTAACAAGTGTGCTGACTGGTTGGCTAGTTATAGGAGTAATACTAATGGTTTTATGAAATTTATAGGTAACAATTTGCCTAAGGGTTGGTTAGACTTGATAAAGGTGGGTTGCCTTACTTGTGATTGTAGCCTTTTTTGCCTTTTTCTAGTTTGATTGTTATGTTTTGCTTTTCAATTATTGCGAAGTTTTGGTGTTTGGGGGCTTTTTGTTGCTGCCATGTTGGATTATTTGCTATTGCCATGTTTGGGTGTTTGTCGCTGGGGCTTGTTCTTCGTTGGCTCATGTTGCTTATTTACTAGTATTGGGTGTGTGGGTGGACTATTTGGGTGTTCTACACCATCACTTGCTTGGCCATAAGGCCCAGTATATCTCTCTACCCTTTGGAAGTATTGTGAGTGTTTGTTTGCGAAGAGTAAGGAATAAAAATATGTATGAACTTGAGCAAGCTAGCATAAAACCTGGAGCAAGTAGCAAAGCAATGTTCTATTTACTAGTATTGTTGTTTGTTGTCTAATCTTTGGTTGGGATTGTTTCTTTCTCTTCCCGGGGTTGTTTTGGGTTGATTTGTCTTATTTCTGTGGGTTATTCTCCAGTTTGATATTCTTGGTGGCTTAGTTGGTTTCTTGTTTTCTTTTGTTCTTATTTTGGAGGAGAGTGGATTATGATCTTTGAGTTTTAGTTAGTTTGCTCCTCTTTGTGTGTGAAGGTGGAGAGGTGTTTTCTTTTTTATTGACCTCTTTCTGGTTTGTTTTTGGATTTACTGTTAATTATTTTCCCTGTTGAGGTTTTTTGTGTAGGTTTTGGATTATCGGGGCTCATTCTAGTTTGGTGCCATTTCCTTTGAGGTTTGGTAGTTCTTGCTTTATGTATTTCTTGCAGGGTCAATCGCATCATCTGACTTTCTCCTAGAATTCTCTGATGCTGGTCCTCTTTTTGGTTATGGCTCTGTGCCGAACTTTCGTTGTTAATCTATAACTAGTGAAGGGTCATGGAGTCCATAGGTTTTATTTTCTTTTTGACTGAGTTTTCGATCCCTTTTAAGGACTCCGTAACATTTTAATTTAATTAATGCGTAAGCCCACTGTGGATTAAAAAAATGAATTATATTAATTTTTATGAAAATTTTGTAGTAGGTTTATGCTTTAAAATATGATTATGTTTAAATATTAGTATTTACATATAATTTGTTAGGCTCAATTATAAATCAAATTTGATGTCAAAATTAGTCAAATTTAAATATAATTTTAAAATTCAAATCATATTTAAATCTAGCTCTAACTCGAAATGAAATAAGTCAAATTAAAATTAAATTATACATTTTAATTTCTTAAATAACTCTTGATGAGTTTGTCTTTATATGGAGAGACTAAATTCAAATTCGTTAAATATAAGACATGTTAGCGTTATCTGAGAGTGAACGGCAAACCGTATAATATAATTGTATATTATTTAAGTATGATGAAGTTATAAATAATTTTCATTAAAGCGCTCTAATTAATCTTATATTAATATCATGATCAAAAGCTAAAGCATCTCTGACATAAGAACAACATGGAAAACTACAATATATAAGGAGAATTGCACACAACATATATATGGGCTTAAGTGAGGGTATATAAACTCCTGAGAATAATGTAAACACCTCTACTATCTCTTTCAAATGCTCTAAGGAGAATTACACACAACAAATTCATTTGATTCTAACCGAACACAATGAAAAAAAAATGATTCGCGTAATTAACCCCATGTTGTGAGATAAAGACTTGATGTTGTCGTCATGTTGTCTTCCTTGATGGATTTAGGATTTGAGAAGTTGGCGACAAATCGACATGAACTTGAGCCTTGATGACTGTTCTCAAGCAGTTTTCTAGGTCGAATTCACTAAGTTGTACGGACAACATTATGAGCTTGCTCGAGAGATCAAGCTTCTTTAACACTTGTTGAACAGAGGAATTAGTGAGCACACAAATCTTACGGGCCTTAAAGTACAACTTGAGACATCTTGTTGTGCTGGCGAGAGTAAGGGCCAACTTGGAATTAAATCACGGGACAATTGATTTTTTTGGCCCCCTCAATACTTTGCTAAAATAGTTTATTAGAAATTACTTCTTATTTTTCACCTAACATTCATTTGTCCAAATGACATAATCCTATAATAAAATATTCCTTCACCAGCAATGAAGCTCATCACCAGGATGCATCTAAATCTAGTGGTAACCTGAGAAGGTGTCTAGGAAATTGAGTCAGTTGAAACTAAAATAGAATCTACACTGGTCAAAGTTTCGTGGTATTTAATAGTCTCTTCAATATGTGTCATTGATATTTTTGAAGTTCATGCATATCCTCCACCTCCAATTGATCTTGTTTACCTTGGCTATGTTGGAGACTCATTAAGAGGATATGCTTCATAAATGAAGTTAGCCTTCATAACTTCTAAGATTTAGCCTCAATTACCTTATGTTTCCCAACAAGGAACCTTATTTACCATTACCTTGACAATATAACTTTTATTGATGCTCAAGTGATAGCATGTAATGCTTGAGCCCACTTTAGGCAGTTTGGAGGGTTTCTAAGCAAAAATAATAATAATAATAATAATGTTGTCTTGTAAAAATTGAGAAATAGAGATAAGAAGAACTTTCAATGTTAGTATTGATGAGAAATTCCTTTCTTATGATATCTTTGCTGAATTCAATGGGTATCTCAATTATGTTTCTTTCCTTTTGTTGTGTGTCATTCTTTGGATCCTCTTAATCATGAACAACTTTAGTTTTCGGAACTGCTAGGAAACACGTGTACCTATATGTAATTGTCATGGATAATAGCTATCACACTCTGAGTTTGGACGACAATACACCCCAACAGCATGAGATGCGGTGGAAGGATTAACCTCAACTCTTGAAATGTCTTTCAAAAGTCAAAATCAATTTAAATTGGTAATATACTCATAATATAAAGTTCATGTACAAATAATTATAAATAGAAAAGTGTGAGCAACACACAGAAATAATATTTTATTTCATCAATAGAGTTAAAAATTTTAGTGCAACAACAAGCAAAATAATAGCTAATGAAACAAAAATTGTAAGCAACAACAACATAAGTAAAACAACTCAAATTTAATATAAGTATTGTTTCGTGCTAGAAAATTTGAGTCAGTAGAGTATGTGTTTCACTTATTAGTGGTGTATAAAGATTCAACACATATAGATGAAAGTAGGAGTAGAGAATTTTTTTACCTGGAAAACCCATAAAGAGAAAAAACAACGGGGCCTGGCCCAAGTGTAAAATTTATTACGTAAAAAGTGATACAAAGATCCTCATTTCTTCAGTGTTGAAGAAGATGGAGAGTACAAAAATCAAGTGCCTACAGAGAGATATTAATTATATACCCAATTAACAACAAGATTTAATTTTTTTTAATAGGGATTATAGAAATAGATTTCCACAAGTGGACAAATATACCTAAAAGTAGGGTCAAATCTTTTCAGTATTCTGATGGTGGTGATTTATGATATCAATCATCGATGACGTTGATGTTTATCGATAGAGATAGCTGATAATAATTAATATTATGGTTGACATAATTATCAAAATGATCCCAACAATTTTTTTTTTTTTTGGTGGAATAAAATTGACATCAAATGAGCATATAGGTGAAAAGGTTGGAGTAGGTCCAGTGGAAGATTAGATTAGAGAGAGTCGCCTTAGATGATTTGGTCACATTTAACGAAGACCTCCCAATGACCCGGCTAGGAAAGTTGATGTATTAGATTTGACTTATGTTAAGAAAGGTAGAGGTAAACCTAAAATGACTTGGTTAGAAAATATTAGAAATGATATTTCCTTATTAGATTTAAATGAGAATTTGACTTTTAACTGTACACAATGACGAAAAAGGATTAATGTAGCCGACCCCACATAGTGGGACAAAGACTTGATGTCGTTGTTGGAATAAAATTGACATCAATGAATTATTTTTTAAATGAAGAAAATTATGTCAATATATATATAATAATATTAAAAAATATTTTTAATTTTTTGATTAATTTAAGATATTATATAAATTTAAGTTTTATTATTTATAAATTTTATTTATATCAAAGTATTCTCATATAAATAGTTACAAGAGGTTGAATTTTTAAAATTTTTTTGGTAGTTAATTAAGATAAACTAATATATGCTTCACTTATGTAAATTTTAAATTAAAGATTTCTTGGTTGATAGTTAAACCTTTTTAAAAAAAAAAAAGATGAGTTTCTTTCAAAATTTAAGTAAAGTAATATAAAACGAAAATGAAATTGGATCCAGATCACGTTCCACACTCTGGCCTTGAGAGGCAAGGAAGAATTCAAAATTAGATTCTTGAGCAACCTCATTAACGAATCAACGGTTAGGAGCTGCAGTTTCAGATTACACTTACGGCTCAGATTAAACCAGCGCTCATTAAATAAAACTTCGAACCCCGCTACCCTCCTGGTTCCCGACATTTCTTCGATCATCCCCGCGTCTCTTTTTTGTACCTGCTTCTCCTACCCAGTTCGACATTTCGGAGATTATCTCGACGAAATCCGCTCGAAAGAACTAGGTTTGTCGAACTAAATCGTAGCAATTCGATTCAGCTGACGGAGTCCTTTTAATCGATCTCGCTATTGCCTAAAAAGCAGTATCTGATCAACCGATTTAACCCTAGCATTACGGATCTCCTCGCGCAATCCATAGAAAGATAAAACTTGACGGTCCGGACGGCAGTTTTCTGTAGATATAGCCATCCTTCTACTGCCTATCATATGCGCATGCCCAGATCCAACCGTTTCCTCCTGAACCCCAGCGAGAAGAAAACCCTGGCTCGGATGGCGAGGAATGGCTCTCATATGAATGGTGGAGATAAGGGGGAGATCTCCGACGGTGACTCGTCGGCGTCGCTGGAAGAGATCTCCGCGGAGGATTTTAGGCAAGACGGAAGGAGATCGAGATCTAGGGTTTGGGATGACGGCATGATGGGTTATTCTGTCGCGAACAACTTTGGCCCTAATTTATACAGCTTTGCGTGGGCTCAGGCGGTTCAGAATAAGCCTCTTGGTTTGGAAATGAAACCGGTGAAGGACGCTGAAGTGGAAACAGGAAAGGAGGGAGCTTTGGATGCGGATACTGGAGATAGCACCGAGGATTCGGTTGGCGAGATGGAGAAGGAGGAAGGAGAATTAGAGGAGGGAGAGATTGATTTGGACTCTGAACCTGTGGCTGAGGAAATGATAAATTTAGCTTCAGATAAAATAAAAGACGAGTTGAAACCGCAGGCATCAGAAACTAAGGAAAGTGAAGACAAGGAAGAAGCTGATGTTGAAGACTTCGATAGACGTGTTGCTGAAATATTGGAAGAGTTGGACACAATAACTTCTGAGGAAGCAGAGGCGTAAGTGTTAAGCATTAATGAAGAGAAGCCAATAATAGGACTCAGAAATTCATTCTAAACATTATAATCTAAGATTAAGTTACAACTAAATGATATAAGAGATAAATAAAATTGATAATTCAGAATTTAACTTTTGAATTTAGAAGGTTTTCTGATTGATGGCAAGTTGACTGAGTAGTTCTATTCGGCTGCGTAGATCCTTGGAAGGCGTTTGTTTCCGGTTGCTGAAGTCTTTTGCAGGATTGAAAACTATGTTTGCAGAGGGCCAAGTTCCCATTCTAGATGCTCTTGTTCAGCAGGCGTTCATGGGAATCCAAACACTTCATTCTGTAAAATTATCTGAACTTTGATTTTTTTTGCTTTTTGGATTTCTTTTCTGTTTAAAGCTCACAGTGATTTTGTTATTACTTATTACAGGTTTTTTGTTCTGGGAATCTGAAGAAAACAAAGCAGAATGTGAATTTATTGTTGAGGTTCTTGTATCGCTGAGATTGATCCTTTTTTTTTTTTAAATTTCCAAATTGCTTTGTCATCTTTGTTCTCTATTAAACCTTGGTTATTTCATGTTTAGGTTGCTAATTCATATAAAAAACCAGTACTCTGTATTGCTGACCAAAGAACAAGTCACAGAGGTTTGTTATAGGATTTTATAGTTAAGTGTATACTTCCCTTGTTTGCAGTCCACACGAAGCTCAAGTTCAGTTTCCATTTTTACAGATAGATTCAATGGCTCAGTTATTGGTTTCTAATGATATTAGCAAAGAGAAACCAGATTTGGATCTAAGAGAGACTGATTTACGGGGCTGCCATAGTGGAGGGATGTTCCTACCCAAGTTTGAACTTCCTTTAACTAGAAGTAGAGTTGAATTTAGCCCTTTGCTTGACCTTCATGCTGATTATGAAGAAGGCAACCTGCCTTCACCTACACGAGAGAATGCACCACCATTAATAATACAAAAACCGATTGGTTTTGGTACACCTGCAGTCTCTCTTCCAACAGTTTTCAAGAATGAGGAAGAAGAAGATACAACTTTGCATTCATATATGAATGATGCCCTTAAAGCGGTTTCCTCTTACCAACAGAAATATGGGCGGACTTCTATTCTTCCTAGTAATCAGCTGCCAAGCCCCACTCCGTCAGAGGAATGCAGCTATGAAGATGAGAAGCATGATGAAGTCTCAAGTTCTTTCGCTGTTGGTAATACTAAATCTGTAAAGGGTTCATTGAAGCCTGTGGGATCTTGTGGCAGCTCTAACTCTGCAGATGGTCTGACTGGATTTCCATCTGCTCCTAATAAAATGGCAGGGCAGTTGAATTCCCTACAAAATGACGTTGTAAAGGCTAAGAGCAGGGATCCTAGACTTCGATTTATCAACCCTAATGTAGGTGTTTCATCTGATCAGAATATGTCCAGAAATGGGCATGTAGAAGGCCAAATAAATTATAAAAAGCACAAAGCTGCAGATGTTATCATGCAGGATGACCATCCCTTGAAAAGGCAAAGGCAATCATCTAGTGTTACTACAGATATACCAGTGAATATGAGTAGTGTGACTTCTGAAACAATCAGTAAGTTGCATTTGACTGAATCTATGGAAGTTGGAATGAGAAAACCTGGAAATGCAGCTGCTATAACTGACACTAGACTAGATGCTACTGGTAATTGCATTGGTGCAAATCCTGTGACTGAGCAGAATCCTGCAATCAGTTCCGCTCCTGCTGTTTCATTGCCTTCTTTATTGAAGGAGATGGATATAAGCCCTGAGATGCTTATGGAGCTAATTAAAATAAAGCAGCAGAGTTTAGCAGTAGAGTCCCAGCAAAAAAGTGGTATTTCAGCGGGGGCTGCGGTACAATTAAAAAGTTCCAATGGATTGCCTGGTAGTATTTCTTCTATCAATGGTGTTACACTGAATCCAATGGAGATTGGACAGAATGCCTCTAGCAAAACTCAGATATCTGCACAGAATGCATCCTTGGTGAGCTTTCTAGTTGCTAGTTTATTGGTTCTGTGATGCTTCTGTTCTAATTCATGCTTTTTTTTTTTTTTTTTCGAACCTCCGAGTGCCTAATGCAACATACACCTTCCATGACAGCTACTTGTGTTCTGTTCTTCCAGCTTCTCATGCATGTTATGCTGCTGCATTCAACTTTAATTGGGAGAGTAATGTTGCACACAAGATTTTGTATTGCACATTTGCTGTACTTCTTATATGTCATATGTTATCCGTTTAATATTAGTTGCATTTTTTTTGCTTATCCTGATAGCATCTGATTGGGTAGTTCGTTTCATTTTTTCACAAAAATGTGTGGTGTTGCACTTATATTTTTATTCATTTCAACTTACTTTTTCATCACTATGTATTTTCACTCCCATGTAGCTAAAAGAGATGGCATTATTTACATGTGTATTTTGGCATCATTGGTAGAATATGTCATTTTGCATGATAACTAGTCTGCCTTCTACAGATAATATGCATTTGTCATGCCCAATTATGTATCTGTTTGTTGACTGATTAATACTGACAGAACCCTCAGAATGATGCGGGTAGACTTCGGATGAAACCTCGTGATCCTCGCCGCATTCTTCATGATAGCATTATCCAAAAAAGTGAAGCTTCACCTTCTGATCAAAACAAAATGGGTGCTATGCCTTCAAGCTCCCAAATTAACAAGGACAGGATAACTGACAGAGATTTGGGAGAGCAATTGCAGATCCCTAATGGTAGTCGGCAGTTCATGAAGAATCTCAAGACTATTGCTGATAACATGTCTACCTCTAAATTAGCTACTATTGCCTCGGCATCAGGTCCTCTGGATATTTCACAGCCAATCATAGGCATGACAGATAAGCCAGATGGAAGAGTTATCATAGAGTCGAATGATTCTAAAGTTGTAAATGGTTCTTCTTCTCAAACAGGCACAGTAGATGCCTCTCAAGAAACGAATCCATGGGGAGATATGGATCACCTTTTGAATGGATATGATGATCAGCAAAAAGCTGTCATCCAGAAAGAAAGGGCAAGGAGGATAACTGAACAGAACAAAATGTTTGCAGCCGGGAAACTTTGTCTGGTGCTTGATCTAGATCACACCCTCCTCAACTCGGCCAAGGTACAGGCTGCCTTCCTTAATTTAATTGTGATGAAACTTTTCTTCAGTTTAGTGAGATGTGCATTTCTTTGTCTAGTTTGGAGAAGTTGAGCCAGTTCATGAAGAGATTTTGAGGAAGAAGGAAGAGCAAGATCGAGAACAGCCGCAAAGACATCTTTTCCGTTTCCAACATATGGCAATGTGGACCAAATTGAGGCCGGGTGTTTGGAACTTTTTGGAAAAGGTAATTTTGTGTCTGAGTAGAAGGAAAACATTTACTGAGTTGTGTTCTATCCGTTGGAGAAACTAATGAATGTTTATTGACGGCTGCAGGCTAGTAAGATTTTTGAGCTGCATCTATATACGATGGGCAATAAGTTGTATGCCACTGAGATGGCAAAAGTTCTTGATCCGACCGGGATCTTGTTTGCTGGACGAGTAATTTCTAGGGGAGATGATGGTGAACCTTTTGATGGTGATGAGAGGGTGCCCAAAAGCAAAGATTTAGAGGGGGTGTTAGGTATGGAGTCCGCTGTGGTGATTATAGATGATTCGGTCCGTGTCTGGCCACATAATAGGCACAACCTGATTCTTGTAGAGAGGTAAATTTGATTAATCATTTATATCAGTCCAGCTGTTTTACACACACACACAAGGGGTGTCAATATTTAACCCGATCTGAAAATTTGACCTGACCCCGACCTGAAAATTTCAGGTTTGGGTTGACCCGAACTGGGTCGGTTGATTCGGGAACCCGGAAATGACCCGATTGTTCGGTCTGCTGCTCTGCCCGCGTCGTTCTGTCCTCGCGCATCGAGCCGCTATTGCAGTGCCGCGCGTGACACGACGTCACATCACATGGCAGACCTGTTGCGTGACTAGGGCAGTGCCCTCGATCGAGTCTGTCGCGCGTCGCCGCTGCTCGCTGTTGGCTGCTATTGTCGAACGCCGGCTGCCTGTGTTGCTGCCGGGCGCTGTCGAACCCGAAACGCGGGACACGTGCCGCTGTCGAACCAGAAGCGGGTCGAGGTCGGGTCTGTAAAATCAACCCGTATACAAAAATGGGTCGGGTTCGGGTTGACCCAAATAGTGCCAGGTCAGTTCGGGGTTTGACCCGAATGCAATCTGTAACCCAAAATTGACACCCCTAACACACAAACACACACACACACACACACATATATATATATATATATATATTAATGTATGTTATTTTTTCATGTTTATTCGTATCAAACCTTTTGCAGATATACTTATTTCCCATGTAGTAGAAGGCAGTTTGGGCTTCTCGGGCCTTCACTTCTTGAGATTGATCATGATGAGAGACCAGAAGATGGAACTCTTGCTTCTTGTTTAGCGGTAAAATTCTTTACATTGCGGTGGAGGTGTAATTGCTCTCATATTGTGCTACTGTTGTGCCAGTTCTTTTGATTCTTTTGCACTAAAACAGGTCATAGAGAAAATTCACCAAATCTTCTTTTCTCACAACTGCCTAAGTGATGTTGATGTGAGACATATACTTGCAACAGAGCAGCGAAAGATACTTGCAGGATGCAAGATTGTCTTTAGCCGAATATTTCCAGTGGGCGAAGCCAATCCTCATCTCCATCCCCTATGGCAAACTGCAGAGCAGTTTGGTGCCGTATGCACCAACCAGATTGACGAGCAGGTCACTCATGTTGTTGCCAATTCTCTTGGAACTGATAAGGTAACATGAAAGTATTTTCTAGAAAGCTCTGAAATCTAAACTGCTATGTTTCTTTACAGTAACACCCAAACCTTGGGGGTTTTTCGTAGGATTCGTTTGGGACAACTTTCTTACTATTTCTTAAAACTGTTTTTTAATACAAAATTGATAATAAATTTAAATTTTTGTGCTAAAAAACTGCTATAAGAAGCAGTAAGAAAGTCATCTCAAACAAAACTTTACTCTACCTCAAACAGATAAATATACGAGTATATTATCTAAATCTTAAACATTTAACTCTACCGAAGATGTCACAGTTGATGAAACTTAAACTGAGTATTTTATTAATTTTTAAGAGTTATCTTTAAATTCAACTTAATTATAGAATTACCCTCAATGAACAAACCCAACATGCAAGAATAATGGGATTGAATTTGGATAGGTGAAATTAACATTGGCAAAATATGCCCCAACATAATTATTAACTAGGTTTGGTAAATTTCTAACTGCAAAACACAAATATTTGGTTTACAGGTGAACTGGGCTTTATCCACGGGAAGATTTGTGGTCCATCCTGGCTGGTGAGAGATGTTCCGCTTAAGAGCATTATAATTAACCAAACTATCGTTATTTTTTGTCCTCACAGCACCGAACCATTCATTTCTCTTTGACATATAATTCTCACACTCACATCAAAATTTGTTCTTTTGTTCACAGGGTGGAAGCTTCAGCTCTCTTGTACAGGAGAGCAAATGAAAATGACTTCGCAGTAAAGCTATGACCAGAGCCTCTAACCCCTCTTAATAATAAGAAATAAAACCCTGGAGAATCTAAAAAATGAGGAAACACGCGCTTACCCCTGAAAAAAAAAAAAAAAAGAAAAAAAGAAAAAAGAAAACCACCAGACAAATCAGCGGGAGATCAGGGCTGCTGCCGGCCCATTTTAAGAATTGAAGTTCCTTTTCACGCCAGAAGCTAGAGCCATTTATTATAGTAGTAACACGTAATTAATTAAATAATTTTTCTTGTATATATATATAAAGGGAGGGAGCGCTTGGAAATTTAATTTTGTGGTGCTGAGAGCTGACCTCTCTCTGCCGGTTTAAATACGAAAAGCGTGCCACGAAAAAAACTATTTTGCACTAAGAGGTTTGAATTGTACAACCCAATTCTAGGGTTAGGGCAAGTTTAATGCAAAATCTATAAGAGACGCCCTCGGGTTGTATATAATTAAAGGAAATCTTTTTTTTCAAGTAAGATTAAAATATTTTGCAAGATTGAATAATCGTTCATGCATTATACGTAGGCTAATATGACTCAACGTTGGTTCCTAACTTTGGCAAGTAATGATTTATACAGCTTATTCTTGTCTATGAGTTGAGAGTTGTAGCTATCAATCAAGATAAAATTTTAATAAAAAGGTTTTAGATTTGAATATTATTTTATGATTTGTGTGAATTTATTTTAAATGACTTGAGTGTTAAAAAAACAAAATAGCCGTCATCTCTGATGGCTGGACTGGATTTGGATTACTTCTAGTTGCAGTCAAAAAGGGGCGGTTGTAAATGAAAGATTTTATTCTTATACGAAATTTACTAAAGCCTGAGGAGCAGACCTAAAGGCAAAAACGTTTCTTTGCTTCCTGAATTTCTTGAAGTAATTTGTCCAAGGAAAATAATTTTAAAAACCAAGCTTTAGTTTTATGTCATTATAATTTAAAAAAAAAAAAGGAGATATATGTTGTTATTAGAGATGTGGTTCGTAGTATGTTTAAAGCATTCAATTTTGCAAAAAAATGAATTGTCAATTTTACATTGGAGGTCACCAGAAGGTTAAAGTGTTAAAAGGGTGGAATCAAATTATTCTATGCTATAGAACCCTTGAAGCAACAGAGTACTGATAACCATACAATAAAGATTTCACGTAACAAAATAAAAACTTTGCATGGCGGATTATTAATAGATTCATGCAACAAAAACTTGTAATTTGATCAAGTGTAAATAATTTTTTTAGTTCACAAAATAAGATTTAAATGTTTATGTAATTGATTATTAATGAGGAAAAAAGTAATGACAATTTAAAAAGGATCATAATATTGTTTTTATTGACCATGTACTTCATATCATAAATTATCATGATAATTATTATGACTTATTGTGCTTGATTAGTAGTTGTTGCAGGCTCGAATATTTGTGATGGTAAGAAGATAATGCCTTAATAATGTTGCATTAAAATCTTGCACATCAATAATGACACAGAGTACCGAGCGGTACCCAGCGGTACTAATGATAATAAAGAATGGTACCGAAAAATAATTTTACCAAACACTGTTTTATACTAGTGGGTGTTGAAGACGTGATAGTGAAATCCCGGGGATCCGCACTCCGTACCTAATAATTTCTCTGGAAAAGTACCCCTCAAATTTTAGAAAACATTCTAGAAGGTGGTGGTGAGACATTTAATGTTTTATGATGCAAAATGTTGACCATTAAAAGAGAAGCATAATATTAAGGTAAGTAAAAAAAAAAAAAAAAGTGTTGCATAGATGATAATGCTTATGTGGATGAGTGGCTTTACTTTTAGAGACAATATATGAAATAAAAATATATTTGAAAAAGTTGGAGATTGCTCTAGTGAAAAATAAGATTATAGTCTTCTTAGATAGTTTGGTCTTAAAAAATGGCAGCCTTTCGAAGACTCTAGAAGAATAGATGTATTATATTTGACCTATGTTAAAAAAGGTAGAGGTAGACTTAAAAAGGCTTGGCTAGAAAATATTAGAAATGATATTTATATATTAGGTTTAAATAAAAATTTGACTCTTAATAGGACACAATAGAGAAAAAATATTCATTTAGTTGGTCCCATGTATAGTAGGATAAATGCTCGATGATGATGATGTTGTTGTTGTATTGAAAATTATAATAATTCATCAATCTCTGTTATTGAAAAATTATAATTATCTTGAAGGTAGATAATGTTGGATGGTAGTGGTTTAGAAGAGTAGAAGATGATAAACTTATAAATTAGCTAATAGTGGTGATGAGTATCAATGTTGGAGAATGAATAACAATGACCATTATGTCTAAAGCAAAGACAAGATTAACTTCATTGGATTAATAATTCATAGATTGCAATCATAGTGTTTCATAGCAACAATTTTCATTTTTGATATTTTATTGAATGATTTAAATAGTCTTTTTTTGAAAGCGTCATGCATTTAGCATCTTATGATCTATTTGGGAAAAATGTACTTTTTTTTTTGTAAAGGTAGGAAAATAAGTTATCATAAAAAAATAATTTCTAGCACAAAATTTTTTTTTTGAGACATAGTCATGGAATTTGAATTATGATTTGAAAAGTAAAATAGTAATAGTTGTTTAATTGGAAAAAATGTGTCATCCTAAATAGTCTTGTTCATGCTTGAAAATATATAAAATAGCTCAAAATTATTTTAGATGCTACGAAAAAAAGGGAAATTAAGAATGATAATGGGGGAATTACGTGCATAACATTAGAATCTCAGTTACATATAAAACTAACATTTAGAGCTTACTTTTAAGCTATTGAAGTCATATATTTGTACATGAATAAAACTAAGGTTATTTTGATATTTGTGTGAGAATTAAGAAAAAAATAGATATATGAGAGTGTTATTTTTGTAATTAGTCAACATTTGTTTATTATGTATATAAAATTGTCATAAAAATAATTTATTTTGAAAAATATCTCTCTTCTCATCCTTCAAAATATTGAAATAATTCTTGCAAGACTTATAATTGTGTAGCAATTGAAGTTGAAATTTTGATGATTATCCTCTTTGCATGTATAAATGCAAGGTGGTAAGATTATTTCCCCCTTATCTTGGAGTAATTATTACGTCCGGTCAAATCCGAACGTATCTGAATGTATACTGAGCAATAGCGAGTGCTCAATACCGAGTTTCAGGTGACGTGGCGCATGTATATTGTGACTGGACGTAATAATTGCTCCTTATCTTGAGGCTTTAATTTTCTTTTAAAAAGAAGTTAATTACCCTTAAAACTGACATATTGTGAGAAGTAGATAGAGATTGATACGACGACACACCTTCAACGGGATGATGTGGAGATGAGAATAAAGGAGATTCCTTTGAGAAAGCGGTTCATGCATTAACCTCATTTCTTTTATGATTTTAGTTTATATTTGCAGATTTGTTGGTCTTTTCTTATATAATTTCGATCAGATTTTATTTGCTTTTTTTTTTTGTAGAATTGGACACTTCTAGAAGTTTTTTATGAAACTCTTTCGTTTTTATTTTTAAAAAAATATTTTTTAATTTTTTATATTGAAATAATGATGTTAGATTGAATGAATTCATGCAGTTAAAAAGTATTTTCTTTAAATAACCTATATTAAGAGCTTTCTATGTGAACTCTTTTTATCAAAATATTGTCATTTAATGAAAATAAAAATAAAAATTTAGGAGGACATTTAGGTCAATTAAGACAAATTCACACACACATGATCACAAACATAAGACTCTGAGAACTCTTCTATGGTATCTAAAGCTTTTAACCGACAGATTAAAATGAGCTGCGTAAGAAATTTCTTAAAATTATTATTTTAAGGAATCTATCCTTGTGATTGTAGATTGAGAATTTGTTAACATTGTAGTTGCTCCTTAATGTGCAGATTCTTCATGATCCGAATTTGAGATGTAATGGTCTATTATGTTCTTTATTTAATTATTCTCGGTTGCACTTATTGTTGGAAAGTAATTTGATGGAAGATGATGGAATGATGACGGTCAACATTATCATGTTTAACGTCACTAATGATGCCTTATAAATGCTTAAATGAATTAAATTTAGATTTATGATACGGAACATGACTATTTGACCAACGTCTCCAGCTAATTGGGTCATGTATAGGGGGTGTAAATGAGTCGAGTTGAGTCAAGTTTAGGCCACAACAAACTTGCTTTTGACTCCCCAGTCAAAAACTTAGCTACAGTTCTAGAATAGTTTAAAGTGAGCTCAAATTCGACTCGACCGTTAAATCTTGAGCCGTTGCTCGAGAGACAGTCGTTGCGGGAGCTCGCCGGAGAAGAAGGATTGACATGATCAACAATTTAGAATGGAATAGCAAGTCACAAGATTTTGATGCAGAAAGAATCGACAAAGTCAATGGCTGTATTTTGAAGAGGAAGTCACTACGTTAGCTCACTAGAATAATGAAGGATTGACCACACCAAGGTCTCCGAATAGAAGATGAAGTCGCTACTAGTGCTAATTGAAGAAAGCATTGATGAGACCAAAAGCTAGCTAGAATCCAGAGAAAAGATAAAGTTCTGGCTAGAGCTCGCTAGTGCAGGCATTTTTGAAAAAAATAGGAGTTTTTTAGTCATGTGATAGCCAGGAAGCCAGGATTAGCCTAAAATGGTGAGAAAGGATATTTTCATCAAATATTTATTCATACTGAGCTAGTTTGTATCAAGTCTCATGATTTAAATTGGAAGAAATATCTATTAATTTATTTTATCTCGAAATCAAATTGTCAAAGTCTCTAAATATCCATAATTATAAATAAATCCAACGAAAACAACTATAAATTATATTCATCAGAACATTTCTATATTCATTCCTTCAAAATTTGATTTACAAAAGTCAGAAGATTACATCAATCCTCAATCTATATATCCTTTCAAAGCTTCTAAGTACAAGAGAATAAACTAAGGTCTTAGATGAGCATATGCCCCAACAAGCAATCAAAATTTATCACCGCCTTTAATGTAAGGCAAATGAATAAGTATATATACCCAATCCAAATAAATTATCAATTATTATACTATCAATATGAACAATAAACAATATATACAATCCATATCAACTGACAAATAAAATAACCAATATGGCTAGTAAAATCAGAAAATCTCAGTAAAAAAAAAGTTCATCAATCTATAAAGAAATTGATAAAAGTATGTAAATCAATAACAAGTGTTGTATCAAGCTATCAATTATATTTATGCTGATGATTTTATTATATGCTTATGCCCATCACTATGTCATGTATAACTACCATTATGATTACATTTCATACTTCGTGCACTTATATACAAAAATATAGTACGTTTTTTGTAATGATTTTCGAATCCTCTTGATGAGTAGGTTTAGTCAGGCATGTATGCTTGACAAGCTACATGTGGCTCAACACTGTTAAGGCTTGTTTATATATAATAATTCAATTAAATAGTAAATTAGCTTTAATGTTTTTATAAACAATTGATTGAAAAATGAATACGCTTGAATAATTTAGAGTTCAATTCATTTCTAATAATGAATAATATTATTTAAAACTTGTTAATAATTTCTTAAGAAGCTCGACCAAAATGTGATAATATGTTCATTTGTAAAAAAATATAGTATGTTACTATGAAAGCATTATAGAAATCCTTGGACATTCATTTAAACAGTTGATGGAAAATAGTTTAGAAGTTATATTACGAACAAATATAGATATATTTTGTCTATCATTTTGGATTAGCCAAACATTAGAGCATAAATTTGAGACTTTTGTTTTTCCATCCTCCACACAAAAGTTTTTTTTTTGAGTTTCAACTCTCCATAAATATCAGTCATCTTTAACAATTTTTATTAGGTCCGGACACCTGACGTAGCTCTACATCTGGACGTCAATAAATGTCGCCACGTGCTCTTACTCTTTACCGCGCGGCCCGACGACCCGACCCGGAACAAAAACCCGGTATTGCTATGTTCATGTATTGCTAGGTATTGCTTGACAATAATGAGAAATAATGCTCTGTCAAGACCAATACTGAGCAATACCAAGCAATACCTAGCAATACCGAGCAATACATAGCAAAATGGGGTATTGCTCGGTATTGCTAGGTATTAGTCTTGACAGAATGGTATTTCTCATTACCGAGCAATACCGAGAAAAACCTAGCAATACCCTAGTCTGTACAAATCAGCTAATACATAGCAATATTGGGTTCTGGTCCGGGTCGGGTCGTCGGGCCGCTCGATAAATAGTAAGAGCACGTAGCGACATTTTATTGGCGTCCAGATGTAGAGCTACGTCAAGTGTCCGGACCTAATAAAAATTCCATTTTTAAATATCAATGATATCCGTGCATAGGATTGAAGTTTATATCTCAAAGTTTTAACATGAAAAGCATCTCTATAAAGGCTTCATTTGATATATATATTAAAAAAATGTATATTATGAAGCATTTTTTTAATACAATAATTTCAAATTCAAAAAAAATATTTGTACTTAGAAGAACCAAAGTCACATGGCTTAGAACTCGCATGAATAAGCCATAAACTCCATCAAAATAATTTATTGTATAAACTCTTTAAGTTTTGAATCTCTCGAGACAACAATTACAAATTTTTAGTAAGAAATTAGTATCTAGGTAGCTCATTTTGATCCGTTGGTTGAGAGCTTTTGACTACTAATCAAAAACTCTTGGGTTCATATCTTCAATATATGTTGTGTGCATGACTTTGTCTTAAATGACCTAAATATAAAAAAAAAAAAAACCCATCTCAAATTTATGAGTTTATCGCAATGCTTATAAATTTTTATTTTGAGTTTAATCTGATTTGTTTAAACTTGTCTCGATGCTACTACTAATTGAGAGCACAAACAAATGTGAAAGAAAGTAAATAATGAAGGAAAAAGCTTCATAAAAAACAAAAGGATTTCGCCAAAATTTAGTGGGAAAAGAAGATTAATTAATTAATACAAGTAACATTTTTTAATACTACACTTATTTTTTCATTAACAAAAGAAGAAATAATTAAACCTCCAAGTCTTGCCATATCTTTCTTTGGATTAATTAGAGTTAGATACATAATAATTTATTTCATTTCAGCAACTTTTTACGTAATTAAATAATGATCATGATCAAATTTAAGCTAATTACAAAGTTACTTTAGCATAATTTTAGGTGTAAATAGGCTAATTGCACATTGAATAAAAATCAATATGTTAATTTAAGCTTCATTTAGGACGGCTTTAAGAACATACATTATTCCATTTCTTTTAACTTCATTCAAATTATTTCTTTTCTTCCCTCGGTTTTCATTCATACTGTTTTTCAAGGATGAAATGAAAAGAAAATCCTTCTAAAAAGGGCAGAATGCAAATATTTTAAAAGATTTTGAGCTTAATACTCCCATCAATCCATGATTTAGGAACAACTGTAGTGCTGAAATTATAGGTACAAGAGATGAGAATTTCTTTAAAATCTAAAAGCTTATAATGAACAATTGAAATTATAGTTACAAGAGATTCCCACGTACCCCATTTAGAAGCTTGCGGCCATCCGCAGGAAGAATACTGACATACTTGGAGGCCGTGAGAAAACCTATGATGCACTGACATACCTCTTGAAAAGAGAATGCCGTGTCGGACAAAGATATGTGTCCGACACGACTTGGACACATGTCGGCACGGCAGACACGTGTCCGATTACAATAATGTTTAAATTTAACCCGACACGACTGGGACACGTTTCGGACACGTATGAGACATGTTTCGAACATGTCTGGAAGATCATTATGTGCATGCCTTATTGTAATTCTAGTTGATGAGATTTGTTGAAATAGGTGAAAAGTTAGAATGATATAGAAAATATTTAGAATATAAAAGATTTAATATTAATAGAATAAATATTAATATATGATATCCAACGAACTATTATGTGAGAGAATTAGAGAACTAGAGAAGTATAGAAGTAAATAGATACATTCATTGTCATTTAGATTAGAGGTTAAAGAAATATTATGAGAGAGAACAAGCGATCTAGAGAAGTAAATAGATAAAAGGAAGAACCAACTTTAATTATATAATATCCAATAAACTATTGCAAATCTTTCACTTGATGAATCAGAGTTGGAAGCAATGATATTCAATGTTGATGATATTAAAGGCCAAAAACAAACCTCTGAAAGCTAATCTTTGTAGGTGATGCTTGAATGCTTGATGTTGTAGTAAATGATTATTTGCTTATATTTTTGTGGTTGTACTAAACATTTCGTATTAAATATTTTATATTATAAGCTAGACAAGTTATAATGTCATTCATTTATTATAATTTGTCATTTTTAATATTGATATATCATCCAAAAATTATCTTGATCGGGCACAAATCTCAAAGCAAAATCAAGTTGGGAACTTATAAAATTGAATCCGATATCATCTGAACTCCGATTTTAGAAAACTTATAGTCGAACTGAACATCTTGGCCGTCCATTCAAACCACTCACAATTTACCCATGAACTTCCTCCTATTTAATAGTCTTGCCACTATCAGAAAACTATAAATAGACCCCCCATTTCTCATAGAAGGAGACCCCAAATGGGGGGAAGGAGGCATATGCAAGAAGAGAAGAGAAGGAAGCAAGGAGGAGAAGGACGATCCTTCTCCTCGACCACCGTCGGACTTTTACACAATATCCTATCGACGCCGGAGTTTTGGCCGAATGTAATCTAACTCCGAACTTTTATCTGACTGCTCGTCACCGGACATTCGTCGGACTTCTACGCAAGACTTCTGTCCATCAACAAACTTCTATGTAACGTCGGAGTTCTGCTCAGTCGCCGACTGACGTCGGACTTCTACTAGACACTGAACCTCTGCTCATCGCCGAATTCCTACCAAATGCTAAACCTTATGCTCGTCTCCAAATTTCTACTCGACGCCATGCGGCGACGCCGTACTTTCGCCCGTCGCCAAACTTTCGCCAGACTTCTATCCAATGCCAAACTTTTGTCCATCGATAAACTTCTACCCAACGTTGGACTTGTAACTGTCGCCGATTCCTATTCGACACCGAACTTCCGCCCGTCACTGAATTCCTACACAATGCTGAACTTACGCTTGTCGCCGGATTCCTGCCAGACTTCGGATTTCCGCCCATCACCGGAATTTCGCCAGACTTCTACCCATCATCGGACTTCTGCCTGTCACTGAATATTTGTCGGACTTCTATTCGATGTTGGACTTCTACCCGACGTCGTCCTAACGACTTCATCCTTCTGACCTCCGTCGTTAGAGAACAATCATTCAGACTTCCGTCGCCCGCCGACTGCAATCCTTTTTGACTTACGTCGCTCACCGACTGCGATCCTTCTAACTTACGTCGCCCACCGATTATAGTCCTTCTGACCTCTATCTCCCACCGACTACAATTCTTTTTGACCAAACAAACACATAAACAATGATTCTTTGTATTCCCACCATGTAATGTACTCTATAAAATGCACATCAAGCTATGGGCTTCCCCCAAGGAAGGGCCTCATTTGTAATCAAACTGCAAATAATAGTGGATTCATTCAAACTGGGCCAGTCCTTGTGTTTTTCCCCCTTTTTAGGAGTTTTTCACGTAAAAATCATGATGTCCCTATAATTGAAGCACCGTATCTTTTTATCTGATTGCGTGCTGGATCTTCATACAAAGCTAAGACATTAAACTTTAAATTTCACTACCGCCATGAATACTACAGGACGTAACAAATATGATGTTACATTAATATCTATACATTATATAAACAATATAATGCCGTGTCCGTGTCGTATCCGTGTCCTATATTTTTAAAAAAGAACCGTGTCCCGTGTTCGTGTCATGTCGTATCCGTGTCACTGTGTCCGTCAGTCCGTGTATGTGCATCATAGGAGAAAACCAATGAAGCACACCGTGAAAACCTTTGCAATAGGCAGTACTGCAAACTTTATCGTGTTGAGTATGGCTTCTCCTCCGGCAGCTTGGTCCTCTGAGAGGCTTAGCAAAATCTTCTCCATCATGGCCGCTCCTATTTCAAGAGAAAACCAGTCTTTACAGAGAGGCATGGCAGCTAGCCTTAGTAACAAAGAAGCAAACTTCACGAATCCCCTCGGGCATAAAAAAAAACTAGCTGCAAGATAACCAAGGATCAAAATTCAGAACATAAAAACAATTGGAAAAAGTTATCAAATAACGGCATTCCATAATCCACCCCGGTTCAACTACCATAAAAATTTAAAAAGTTAGAACGTAAAGTCGGTGAGGATCATAAGAAAGTTATTGTAAAAATTCTTACTTCAGAACTCATCATTAAAAAAAAATAACACATTTGCAAGAGAAACCCAAAATTTTCAGCCGGAAAAGTCTCAATAATAACGAATTACGTCAATCACCAGCTAAACACCAAAAACCCCAAAAACAGAAGATACGCCGTGGCGCTTCCATGCCCGCCGAAACCCTAAGAAAACCTCAGCAAGCGCGCCGAAACCCAAAATCCCGATTACCTTTCAAAATTCTTCCTCCGAAATCACCTTCTTGACTCAGCCGAATGCAGCAATGACGGCCAAGACGTTTCCGCCTCACCGACAAACGCTTGAAACAACAAGAATAACTGAAAGGCAGTGGTGAGAGTTGAAGAGCACGGGTAGTTCCGTAGCATGAACACCCTCATCGCCTCATCCTTTTCGCGCTTTTTTTTTTTCGCGCTCTTGGCAATTTCCTAAAATAACCGGGCTCTTGGACTTCCATCTCATGATGGGCCATCTTTACCTCTTGGTGGGCTTCATTTTAGTAAGAGTTAGTTGGGCCACCCACCTCTCTCCCTCTCTCTCTAACTTGCGAATTTGATGTGGATGGAGACCACCTGATGCACATTGCATAATCTTTTTTTTTAATATCATATTTTTTAAAAATCAATAAAATAAATAGATAATTCAAATTAATGAATTTAAAACAGTATTATATTAAACAGTTATTTTATGTCTTCACAAATAAATTAACAATTATTACGAATTTCTTTATTTTTAGTCTTTATAGAATTTGATTGTATTTTAAAACTTTGGTATGCTATTTTTTGTAATATTTTATAAAAATGATATATTATTTTGAATTTTAATATTAGAATTTACTCTTAATAAAATATATAGCTCCTTTTAAAATAATATCTATATTACAAATTATTACAATAAATTTTATGTAAACAACTATGCATTCTAATGTTTTTCAAAATTTAACCATAGTGCTAACCAAGGTTTACACTTGTTGCAAAAGCTAGTATATTCACAGTGATAGAATGAGATAATTTTTATTCTAGAGATGCATGGATATCCAACACACAAGCAGATAGTTGAGAAAGTAAAGAAACACTAAAAAATTTTTACGTAAAAATCTAACGAGGAAAAAATCATGAGGTATTGCCTATATGAAAAGATTCTACTATATTTGTGTAGGTTTCAAAGATCTGCTCTTCCCTTAGCATGGAGATGGTGATGCTACGATAGTTTGGTGAAATTGTTGCAATTTTTATTGGTACTCAAGAGTTTGTAACTATCGTTGTCGGACGACATAAGTTAGAAGACTAGAAGAATGTCTAGCATAAGTCAACGACCAGGTGGAGGATTGGAGATAATTGGTGGGTGGTCGACAGTTGGTAGCAATCGATGACTTGGGTAAGGTCTGGATGGAGATCGATGGTCTTGCAGTTGTTGGAGTCCATGTGAAGGTCTTAAGGGGATCAGTGGCCAAGCAGTGGTCCGACGGCGGTCAGCGGTAGGGCGTAGGTCTGGTGGCGATTTGCTAACGGGCTGTGGTCCAGAGGCTGGGACAGACCGGCAACCCGACGAAGGTCCGACGGTGGTTTGGTAGTAGTCCACAACAGTCAACGACCACGCAGTGGAACCAATTAAGGTGTCATTGGGTCCGCCACATTTAGATTTTTAGTTTGATTATAAGTTTTCTAAAATAAGAGTTTGGATGATCTCAAATTTAATTTTGGAAATTTCCAACTTATATGTGCCTCAAAATTCATATTTGATCGAGATGATTTGTATTGACGTATCATTTAGATATGATATAGCTTTTTTAATAAAATAGTTCCATAAAATTTTTATATTGTCAATTAGGGAGTAGTCAAGAGTAAAAAAGGTACAAGAACTCAAATTATGTATGTGCAGTGATCTCAATAAAATATTATGCTCTATGGGAGATTTCTACTTATTACTGAATTATTTTTTTATTTTACAAATTGACTTGTGTTTTGATATTTTTATGTAGTGAAAGATTCATTTCTTTCAACCTTAAATGCTTCTTCAAAATTTTCAAATTAAATCAACATTAAGTGATGTAACAGTGCTTAAGCAGATAGAGAATGATCAAACTTAATTTTTTTAGTAAGACATGGAATTCTATTACATAAGATAGCCTTATTACATCAAATATTTCATTAATTTGAAGGCCTTATTACATCAATATATCATTAATTTGAAGGAAAAAATTTAATTTATATATAAATAAAAAATAAAATTCAATTTCTTCTGCTTATGCTCAGCAAACTTTTTGTTCCATTTATTTGGTTTAACAAGTATATACTATATAATAAAATATAGTTTTTTCTAGTAAATGAATTTCTTTCTCTTCCTTATTGCCCAAGTTTTATTTATTCAAACAATTGACATTTAATTAAGCAGTATCACATTTATCTAAGTGCAGAATTGTTCAATTCCTCAATTTTATATTTCTTTCTAGTACAAGTTTGAGCATTAATGATGTTGGAATTCGGCGATCTTAGGCTAGTTGGATTCGTCTCGTCGAGCCGCTCGATTCGACTATAAGCATGTCATGTTTGAAAGCCGTTTGGTAACCCAAATTGTGGTTCGAACCTTTCAACAGTGATTCGGGTCCTTGATTTGGATTCATTTGGGCTCAGATTGAGTCGAATTTGGTGTCGTTGGTTTGTATTTCCGTAACCCTCAGTTCGATTGTAATTTTGCATCGAAATTCATGCCAGATCAAGATAATTTTTTGATGACGTGTCAACTATTGATGAGAAAAGAATAAAGTGTTGAACATCAACATGAAAAACTCATTCAAGTGCAAGTTATATTGATAATGAAGTAATCATTCAAATCTTTCAAAATATAAAAAGTAGATGTTATAAACTGTAAGTTATTTATTATTTTATATTTATATTCTTCCTCCTTAAAAAATAATTTGAAAAAAAAAATTAAAGCTGTCTATACGGGTCCCAAGTCCTAATGTAGAAAGTTGAAGAAAAAGTTTAAAAAAAAAAAAAAATTATGCCCCCCCTAAATATATTTTCTAACTCCGCCACTTAATCAATCATATATGGGAGAAATATATATATATATATATATATAAATAAAACATAATATTTAATATTTAAATAAATTTATACTTAAACTTTTATATTTTATTATATTTTAAATATATATTTCATATTAGTATTTATTAAACGAGTTGGCTCATTAGTTAACCTGTCGAGTTGATGTTGGCTCATATTATGCCTAATGAGCCGTTTATTAAGTTGAGACTGAGCCGGCATGATTGAGTTAATATAAATAATAGAGACTACGAGGAGGTCTATAATTATTAATGTAATTATTTCATGTCAAAAGATTAGTCCTTGGTAATGAAGTCTGATATTCTATTTGATATAACCTCGAAAAATTATCATTATCGAGCACGAATCTTGTGGCAAAAATCAAGTTGGAAACTTCAAAAATTAAATTCAGGATCATATGAACTCCGATTTCAGCAAACTTATAGTCGAACTGATTGTCTCGGAAATACGAACCCAATGACACCAAATTCGACTCAATCTGAGCCCAAATGAAGCCGAAGACCCGAAGAGCTGTTGGAAGATTCGAATCACCATTTGGGTTACCAAACGGTTTGCATACATGACATGCTTACATTCAAATTGAGCGGCTCGATGAGACGAATCCAACGAGCCCAAGATCGCTGAATTCCGATATCATTAAGACCTTCAAATATTTGACGAATGGTCTATGATCAAGGGATTCAATATCGGTCGTCCATTCAAACCACTCTATTATTGCCCTTGATCCTCCTCCTATTTACAAGCCATGCCACTCCATAAATCTATAAATAGCCCCTCGTTTCTCTTGAAGGGGGAGGGAGTCAAAGCAAGGAGGAGGGCCCAAGCAAGAAGAAGAAGAAGAGAAGGATAGGAGGGAAGAAACTCCTCGACCACCGTCGGAATTCTGCCTGACGTTCAAGTGACGCCGAAATTCTGCCCAAGTGACGCCAGAATTCCGCACGACCTCTGAGTGACGTCGGAATTCCACCCGGCCTCTAAGTAACGTACGTCAGAGTTTCACTCAAACTCCAAGTAACATCGGAGTTCTCCCCCGAATACCATCCAACGCCGGAGTTCTCCTCGGCTACCAACTGACGTTGGACTTCTACCTAACGTCGGACCTCCGCTTTTTGCCAAATTTCTACATGATACTGGACTTCTGCCAATTGTCGGACTTTCAACAGACATCTATCTGTCGTTGGATTTTTTTCCATTGATGGTCTTATACTAGACGTCGTATTTCTGACCTCCGTCGTTAGACAACGGTTCTTCCGACCGCCGACTACGATCCTTTAGACTTACGTCGCCCACCGACTATAGTTCTTCCGACCTCCGTCGCCCGTCGACTACGGTCCTTCAGACTTACGTCGTCCGCCGACTACAGTTCTTCCAGCCTCTGTCGCCCGCCGACTATGGTCCTTCAGACATACGTCGCCCGTCGACTACGGTCCTTCCGACCTCCGTCGCCTGCCGACTACGATCCTTCCGACTTACGTCGCACACCGACTACAGTCCTTCAAACCAAACAAACACATAAACAATGATGCTTTGTATTCTCATCATGTAATGTACCCTATAAGATGTACATCAAGCTAAGGCTTTTACCTGAGGAAGGACCTCCTTTGCAATCAACTACAATACTAGTGGATTCATTCATAATGGGTCAGGCCCCGTGGTTTTTCCCCCTTCTTTTAGGGGTTTTCCATGTAAAAATATTGATGTCTCTAGTTGATTACGCACACTCTCTCTTATCTGATTGCGTGCTGGATTTTCGTACAACGCTAAGACATTAAACTTTATATTTCTCTACCCTTGCGAATACTCCAAGACGCAACACTATTCATTCTCATATCTTTTTAAAGTTTTACTTAAGGTAGGTGAAGCCAAATAATGGCATTGAAATTATTAAGATTTTTAAGGGGTACACCGGCAAGATGTTTTTGGCATCGATATTTAGTTTAGAGGTGTAAACTAGTTGAGTCGAGTTCGACATGCCTCTAGTTTGAATTTGAGTTTGAGCTTAATTAATTAATCGAATTTGAGTTGGAACTTTATTTTACGAGTTCAAGCCGGCTCACAACCCAATTTATTTATTTAAAAAAAGTTATAATTCATCAATTGTTATAATCAGTAAATATGAATAAAATATTTAAAAAAAAAAAATAGCTAAAAAGCTCTGTAAACACTCTCTTAAACAGAATATATCTTTATTGTGAACTTCAGTGCTTTTAAATTTTAGTAGTAAAGAAAAAATTACAAAGAAAAAAAAAAAAAAACATAGCAAGATCCTGCAGCCGCCGCGGAGGTAAGCCGCGTAGGAAAAAGTCGAATAACTTTTTTTTTTGGGAAATTTTGGGGCTAAAAAAAAAAAGTCGAATAACCGCATAATCGGTCTTCAAATTCCCTTCGTCAGCTTTATTCCCGCGCTCCTCCCGTCGGTCTGATAAATGGGCATTCGAGAAGAGAGGCCCGCCACGCTGCGCACCAAACGGTCAAATGATCCGCGTCGGAGCCGAAAGGCCTTTTTTAGTTGCAATAGTCTCCAATCCTATTTGTTGCGTTCTCTTTAATAACATTTTATTATTTATTATCAAGTAAAATTGACGGTGCTCGCTGATTTAAAACCGTTGCGATGTAGTCCATTAAAGGATCAATTCATTAATTTATTAATAAACTTATGATAGATGCAATAATCATTATATTAGTAGTTCATAATAAAAATATTTATCCTCTTAGTTCATAATTATACCTTTAAATTGGTAAATTAACACTCAAATCATTAATTATCATTCTTAATATTATAATTATTTATTAAATCCTAATTAATTTGATTTTTTTTGGCAATTGGATAATGAATAATTGACTGTGTAACTTAATATAAAAATAAACTTTATAAAAGGTGATGTCAATTTTATTCTATAAAAATAAACTTAATATATAAACCAAATGAATAATTAGAGAAAATCATCTAATATCGACACAATTGTCTAGCGGTTTTTAGGCGACCAATTTTCTGGTTGTTTTTCGATGGTCTATTTTGCGGCGGTTTACCATCTTATTTGGAATGTTAGAATACATTAAAATAGTTTCATTTTCTATCTTATTACTGGAGCTAAGATGAGCTGTAAAATCAAAATTAATATAAAAATAACATGGCGAGAGAGGAGCGAAAGGGAAATCGAAAGCCGTGCTTGAGGTCACGAGTCCTGAGAGAGGAGCAAAGGGGAAAATGAAGCAAACCGTTTGGGTCGAAGGAAAGCAAGCCATTTGGGAGCGGTCTTGTTTGGGCATGTGATATGATATTGTAGCTAGAGTAAAAATTTTTATAAGAAAATTATTGTGAAAATTAATAAGAAAACTATTCCGAATAAAACCTAAACATATTCTTGCATTTTAAATCATAGAATTATTAGGTCTTATTTTTATGAAAATAATGTGATTCTTCACACTTAAATTTTCTTTAAATTGAGATCAACACATAAAAAAATTCAATTAAAATGTATAGTACACATATTTCAAAATAAATACAATATTAACAGATAAAAATAAATTAAGTGAATAAGTAGTTTTCTAAAGCTTGTACAGCTGTCCACTACTTTCTTTAAGGACTTGTACAATCATCTCTTGTAATTCTTATATATACGTGTGTACATCTATTGGAATAACATATAATACTCATTTCTTCATCGAGCAATAACAGCTACTATAACTGAGATCATATGGCTCCATCGGCTTCTTCACGAACTGATTTGCCCGTAACAACTGCCTATAATATTATACTGTGATAATACTTCGGTAATTTATGTCGCCAATAACCCGGTCTATCATGCTAGAATCAAGCACATTGAGAATGACAACCATTTCATTCAGGAGCACATAAAAAATAATTCCATACAAGTCCATCACATATCCTTTAAGGATCAAATTGCAGACTTATTCACTAAACCTTTATATATATCTCGTTTTAACTTTTAAGTGTCTCGCTACCAAACTAATTGATACAACTGCGTCATCAGTTTGCTAGGGTATATTAACAGATAAAAATAAATTAAGTGAATAACTAGTTTTCTAAAGCTTGTATAGTTGTCCACTACTTTCTTTAAAGACTTGTATGATCATCTCTTGTAATTCTTATATATACGTGTGTACATCTATTGGAATAACATACAATACTCATTTCTTCATCTGAGTTATCTTGTCCATTTGCTCCTTCCATTGAGTTAACTGTTGCTTCAATAGAACATCAGGTTTTCATATAATACTTTTAAGATCCATTTTGACAAAAAAGATTGATCAATAAATTATGTAACTGTTATGAGTTGTTTTAGTTTTAGGCTATATTGCTCATGCATGTTATCACACCTTGGTAATGCTCTATAAATAGAGGCCTTGGGTTGATGTAAGATTTGGGAAAAATTAATGAAGCTTTAGGTATTTTCCTCCCTAATTGTTGTCTATCTCTCTCCCTCCCTCTTCCTCTCTATCTCTTGCAAGAAAGATCTCAAGATCTTCCTCATTGGTTTCAACAAAATGGTATCAGAGCAAGGGAGATGGAGGAAGTTCTTTCGGTCAAGCAAGAGAGGACAGATTGGGGCCGAGCGGCGTCGGGTTTGGGCTCTGTTCCCGTAACTGAAGGCAAGAAGGCGAAGTGGCGAGCTTCAGGCGGCTGGTCAGGCTGGAGGTGGAGGCCGGACTTGGTTCGGTCGGGCAATGAGATGGACCAGGCGGCAAGGCCGCACACAAGTTGTGCGGGTGAAGCGGGATCAGCCCGTGAGTTTTTGATCACGGATTGGAGCGGTGATCCGAGTGCGGGATAGGTCCGATCGAAGGCGGACTGGAGCTGGAGGCTTCGAGCGGAATCGGAGTCCGGTCTTGATCGCAAGAAACGAGATGCGGAAGGCATGGGCGTGCAAGGCTTGTGATTCTTGAAAGTCCTGAGCAGCTTTTTTGTGTTAGATTTGTCCTATGCAAGAAGATGATGTCATGGTGACATTGGTACGTAGTCATCTATTATGTTGAGAAGGCAGACGTGAATTCAAGGATTTCTTGCGGCCAGATGACGTTGATGCAAGCTTGCCGGCACGGGTACTAGGTGGATTCAAGTGGATTTGAATACTTGAGTTGGTTTACCTTTTGCAGTAATAAAGAAGAGATCATATATTCTTTAATTTGAGGTGGAGTCTTAGATTCAGGTGGAGTCCGGAATACAGTTGTAGAGGCGGAGAGAGAGACTCTTAATCTTGAATTCGATCAAGGTGGAGAATTATAGGAGCATGTTGAAGCATCAAGAACCTCGTGGAGGCAAGATGGTCGCGAACTTGGGATTGTGACGAGCAGAGCGCAGGTGAATGCGCAGAGCTCGGTGGACGGGTGGATCGTGCGAAGTCTCAGGTAGGAACGCGCACGAGTGTCCAGGGCGATCGGTTGGATTGCAATAAGTTCGAGTTCTTGTGACAAGTGGTTCTTTGTTTTTTTTTGTAAAACTAAATCAAGGTGGAGATTGTTATGACTTGTTTTAGTTTTAGGCTATATTGCTCATGCATGTTATCACACCTTGGTAATGCTCTATAAATAGAGGCCTTGGGTTGATGTAAGATTTGGAGAAAATTAATGAAGCTTTAGGTATTTTCCTTCCTAATTGCTGTCTATCTCTCTCCCTCCCTCTTCCTCTCTATCTCTTGCAAGAAAGATCTCAAGATCTTCCTCATTGGTTTCAACAATAACTATTTTTTTATAAATATATTACATACAGTAAAAATCATGACATAATAGTTATAGTTTGTAACTCAAGCTCTTAATTTTTTTTATAAAAAATTGTTTTAATCGATTTTATCACTTGTACTTAAGAAATAAATTTTTTTAGGGGGAGGGGGACTTTTTAAGCTATTTATTTAAAAGATATTTTAAAAATAGTAAATTATTATCTTTCAAGTAATTTTAAAATGATTTATGCACCTTAAATCAATATTAATTTCAAATATATCCAATCAAATAATAAGCTACAAATTATAATATTCATTTTATAAGAAAAGATAAATTTAATCCTTTTATAAAATTTATTTTGTCTAGATTTCAAAAATAAAAAATAAAATATCATTTTCTTCCATTATAGAAGGAAAGTCAATTCATATTAGTCAAATCTGTAGCGTGGGCGCACACAACGCCCCGCGGAAAATGAGATCTTCCTTCTTCTCCATTTATAAAAACACCTCTTATTCCACTCCTCATCCCCAATCTCCCCAACTGCCTTCCATTTTCTCTCTCTCTCTCTCGTCTCCCTGATACAATTCCAGATCTACTCTTAAAATGGCCGAAGCTTTCCTAAAATCAAGTCCATCTCTTAAACCAGCAGCTCTACCTCGCGCATCCCCCTCCTTCCGTCTCCGCTCTTCTAGCCTCAACTCCGTCCGCCTCCGCCGCGTCTTCGACATCTTCGACCGCAACGGCGACGGCGTAATCACCGCCGACGAGCTCTGCGAAGCCCTAGACCGTCTCGGTCTCGGCGCCGACCCCTCCGACCTCCGATCTCTCGTCGCCTCCTTTCTTCAGCCCGGTCAATCCGGACTCAACTTCGACGCCTTCCATTCCCTTCATCGAGAGCTCGGCGACGCCATCTTCGGCGATAATGACGGCGGCGAAGAGGAGGAGGAAGACGACATGATGGAGGCGTTCCGGGTCTTTGATGAGGATGGGGATGGGTACATCTCGGCCAAGGAGTTGCAGACTGTATTGGGGAAGCTGGGCTTGGTTGAGGGTAGGAGCATAGACCGGGTTTATGAGATGATAGGATCGGTGGACCGGAATCATGATGGACGGGTGGATTATTTTGAGTTTAAGAATATGATGAAATCCGTTCCTGTGCAGATCTCGTGATGGTGATCTGCGGCCGTGATTTGCTTTTGCTTGAATAAGTGGATTGTATTTTGAAGAATTTATAATATTTATATTTATATATCCGACTCTTAAATCTTTATATTTATTTATTTTAAATAATATTCGAGTTAAAAAAATTTAAGGAGGTAAAAATATGGAGTATTTAAAATCTTAGTTTTGTACAAAAATTAATCACTAATATAAATAGAAGTTGTAAGACTTTAAAAAAATTTATTTAAAAAATTCAAAATATGAAAAATCATAGGGATTAACTTTGATGAAATAGTCCACTAAAATTTGAAGATCATTTAGTCATCTGATTAATATATTTAAATTTTCAATTTTGTTTTGAATGTTTGATTTGGTCTTATTGGAGTCAGATAGATTGCTTATAGTGTCAGTCGGTTCATCTTTTGAGATTTTCAGTTCCATCGTTAGCTTGATAAAATTCAAATTTGATTCACATTGAATTTAATTCTTGAGATATTTAATTCAAATTGCTTTTTCACATGTTAAAGTCAACTTAGCTTGAAAATATTTTTTCAATCTTCGAAAAAAATTTACAATATAAAATTATACTTGAAAAGTTTATGAAATATGACCACTCCCTAAGCATTAATGTGGATCTCCTCTTGGGACTATGTATCTTGAAAAATTCTCTAAAATGTAATATCATCTTTTTATTGAACTAGATGTGTATTTTAGGAGAAATTATTGTGTGCGGCATTCAGATTCCAATTACCATGCGCCACGTCAGCGGATGCACTGGGCCCCGAAGTGCATCTGCTGATGTGGCAAGCTGTGATTGGAGTCTGAATGAATTTGGATTCCGCACACAATAATTTCTCGTATTTTAGAGCGAATTGCTCGAATTTTATTGTTAAGATTTTTTTGGGCTTTCAAAGAAAGAAAACTGAGTATGAAACATCTTTTTTAATTAAATTATACAATTTTCTCATATTAACACAATTTATTATTACCATAAATATTCATTCTCCATCATCCATGGCATTATATAAAATTATAAAATTTAAAACTTCCTATCCCTCTTTGTGGAGGGGCCGCTTCAATTTTTTTCTTTTAAGTAAGATATTTTACTATCTTATATAGGAAGTTATTATGTATGGTCATCGGGCACATTCGGAGGTGAATCAGGACGCAATGCGTAATTTTTTTTTGATTGTATACTGGTGTTATGTACCGTGTGACATGACGCATTCTGATTCACCTCTGAACGGTCTTGTGTCCGAACAGAATGATTCTCCCTTATATAGGTGATGCTTTACTCTTGTTGTTGCAGAGGCTCTCGTACGTAAGGTACATATCTCCCTTATATTTCACTAAATATGCAAACGAACATCAGCCAAGCCGAGTATATGAAATTATAAATGTTTTAAATTTAATATCAGCTTGTTCAAGTTTGGTTCATGTTTGTTCGAGCTTTATTGTTTGTGTTCATGTTTGATTCATTTAAATTAATGAGTGTTCATGTTCGGTTCATGTCTAGTTCATGTTCGGTTCGTTTAATTAATGCTTATCGAGCTTTAAACAAATAAGCAAGAACGAGCTATAAACGAGCTCTACTTTTAGATGTTCATTAACTTAACAAACAAGCTTTATCGAGCTTCCTAACAAACAATTACATCAAGCATGTTCGCAAACATATTTAACAAATTTTTTTAAACTATCAAACAACACGTTTATGAACATATCTATGAACAAACACATTTATAATAAATCAATTGTCTATGTAAAATGAAAATAATATTAATCAATATGAATAAATTTTTAAATAAAGCTTACTTGTTGCATATTCTATAATCTAATATTAATTATTTTTATCAAGTTTATTCACGAGTTCAAAATCGAACACGAATCGGGATTTTATCGAGCTTCTTATCGAGCTTAATGTCGAGTTTGTTCATGAGCTTTAAATAATGTTGTTCGCGAGCATAAATGAGTTGAAAGCATTAGTGCTCAAGTTTGTTTATTTAAGAATCGAGTATTTAAAATATTGTTCAAGTTTGTTTGTTTAGTTAATTAAACGATCACAAACTAGCTTTAATCGAACCGAACAACGAGTAGCTCGTCGAACGCTTGGTTCGCTTGCAGCCAGCCCTATATTTCAGTGCTAGCTCATCCACTAAGAATAATAAATTATTCTTCATAGTTAAAGTAATGGAAAAAATTAACTACTGCAATTCCTCCTCCATAGTCTCATCAAGTTCTCTTGAACTGTGCTGAGTTATCCTTTTCATGCTGCTCGACTAACTCATAAGACCCTTATTGATGACTCTTATGATGTTATAATTGGCGAGGTTTGACCTTTTATTTAGAATGAATCTTCTTTCAAGAATCTTCACATATGATTAATGTAATCATCTAGAATCATATTACAATGGGTTTATGTTGCCTAAATTAATGATAGTTTTGACCCCCATGACAATATTGATCAATATAAAATCACACACATAGTCAACAAGCTTCAAATGCAATCTCTTGCAAGTTTTTTCTCACAACTTTTAAGGGATAAGCTCGCTCTTAGTTCTACTCAGGCTTTGATAGAACTATTCATACTATTGATAATTTAGTTAGTATTTTCTTCGAAAAACTTATTAATAATCATAAAACAATCAATGGCTCATATAATTTTTTTATGATTCATCAAAATGAGGGAGACACTTTTAGGTATGACTAAAAAAAATTATCTTCAAAGTAGGCCTAGTTTTAGTAGTGGATTAGAGTTAATATGATGTATTTTTCTTGGAGTTTTTTACCATAGATCTTTATTCTCCCAATTGATGTAAGAGATATGATACTCTTATGCTTATCTTATTCATCAAGTATAAACTTGGCATTTTGTTCAGTTTTGGGTTGCGGCTCTTGTCGGTTTTCTATCGTTGGGGTGCCTTTGTGGCCTGTTGGTTGCTCATTCAAACAGTTTTGATATGGACGATGAGGAAGCAGCGATGCTGCAAGCGTCGTGGATGGCCAGGGTTGGTTGGCAACCTGGGTGGCCCGTTTCTTTCGATTTTGTTTTTCCTATTGGATAGCCCCGCCCTGGCAACCCGAAGCTGGTCTGAGTCCGCGTCTTTCTACTCATATCCGTATTGGTCTTTTTTATGCTTTCTGCTGTTCTTCTTGTAAGCTATTGATGTGGTCCTGTGTGGGGTCTTCTTTTGTAACCTTCCTCTTTTAATGTATTAGTTTTTTTTATTTTATTTTATTTTATTTTAAGTATAAACAGAAATAAGTAAATAATTGTTGACAAGATCACCAGTGCCGATCGATCTAAGGCAACTTGAAAAGTCCTTAAGCAAATGTAATCATTCATAAGAAGAAATTGATCAACATCCTTAATAAAAAAATCATGAGCAATTGCTATATACTTCCTTCTCACCAAATTTAAGCATAATTATTTAAATATATTTATGATTAATAATTTAAAGGAGATCTAAAATTCTATATACATGAAATGGCCAAATCTCTATAAATAGAAATAATGAAGAGCAATCTCAATATTGCTACTTCCACCAACCAAAAGGATATTCAATAAAAAAATATTTTTAATTAAAATTTCAAAGACACGCGGCTCATTATTTACATGAATAATATATAGATCATTAGTCTAAAAATATGTCAAAAGAATTATGTAAAAAAGAAGATTATTATATAAAAGTGCTATCATAACTTAATTTCCCTCATACATTGAAAGATTTCATTTCTGAAGTAATACAAAAAAACTTGAGCTTCTCATATCATTATAGATTAAAGAATAATTTATATAACTGTTTGTATTGGAGATAAAAATCTATGTGTCAAGTAAGTTTAGATACTTCTAAATATTAATGGAAGGAATAATAATTTTCAAATCTTGCAAGCTTATAATTAAATCTAGCTAACAACTTAATAAGAAAAATCTAACGAGCTTAAGATAATTCATTTCTAGCTTCATTAAGACACTCAAGTATTGGATAAAATATTTATAATCAAGAGAGTCAAGATGGAGCCTTTAAATGAGTGTTTTGAATTTTGGCCAAATTTATCATAATAACATTCTAAAAAAAGTTATAAATAATGTCACATTTTCTTCAATGATGAGTTTTGAGACCTCAAATAGCTAAAGCATTTTATTGCACTTTTACGACGATCATCTCGAAGACAACCATTAGCAACCCCACCTAAATTCTATCCTTCTTATATTATTGCTTGTCTATTAAAATCTAATTTTATTGAACTTTAATTTTATGCTTATAAATAATCAAATTTTGTAATATATATATATATATATATATATATAATCAAAATCAGACAGTTGCTCTCAATTATGTATAATCTCATCTTCTTCGATTGTAATGAAGCATGGATTCTTTCATTTTTTATTATTCAGCGTATTCATTCAATAGAACAGCCTTGTATTTTATCTCATGTATAAAATTTTTACATAATCACTTGCATTTTTTGTGTATATGTGTTGGATATTTATACAAAATTAATATATTAAACACACACTCTTTCACCTCAAATTTTTTAACATAGAATAATTTGGTGTCGTATTTTAAAAATATTTCCGACATACCATAACTACTTTATTAATTATCCGCAATCTATTCCTCAATAAAAAATAACAAAATGGAGGTGGTGAAGACAACTCTTTTCCTTCTAAGATTTTCTATTTTCTATGTAAGAAATATTTCAAACATACCATATATGCATATATGTTAGATATTTATATTAAATTAAGATATTACATATCTTATCATCATAAATTTTCTAACAAGTAATAATTTTAATATCAAGAGGAGTAATTAGGATATTAATTATAAGTTAGACAGGATAAAAAAAAGAAAAAAAGAGATCGATAATAAGAAGAATACTATTGAACGATTCAAAACTAATAAAGATGGATAAAGAGTCTATATATCTAAGCGAACCCCTCAGGGCCCTCCTTTCTTGACGATGGAGGAATAACGAACGACAATAGAAAGGAAACCGTCTTCTAGATTACAAGAATTCTTTCTAGAGAAGAACATTAAATATTATGCCCATTAGGTCATGTATTAATGAGTTCAAATGCAATACGTCGTCGTAGTTTTGAATATTTGAAGTCAACATTTTCAGTAGTTCAGAGTTTGAAGATTGACAAAGTAATGCAACGCGTTAGCAAAATAACTACTTTCAGCATAGTAAAGAGTACAAAAATCGTTTATAATAATAATAATAATAATATATTTAAAATATTCTTGAGTTATTGATTGATTACACTAAAAATGGAAGAAGCTCCTCCTCGACCACCGCCGGACTTCCGCCGGACCACCACTTGAGGCCCTCACCTCCGCCGGACCACCACCTGATGTCGTTACTCCGTCAGACAACCACTTGAGGTCCTCTCCTCCGTTGGACCACCGCTTGAGGCCATCTCATGCGTTGAACCACCGCCTGACGCCGGAGTTCCGTCGAACCACCACTTAAGGGCCTGAGCTCCGCCGGACCACCGCCTGACGTCGTTGCTCCACCGAACCACCACTTGAATCCCTCACCTCCGCAAGACAACCGCTTAACGTCGTTGCTCCGCCGGACCACTACTTGAGGCCCTCTCCTCCGCTAGACCACCACTTGAGGCCCTCTCCTCCGTCGAACCACCGCCTGACGCCGATGTTCTGTTGAACCACCAATTAAGGGCCTGAGCTCTGCCGGACCACCGTTGAGGCCCTCACCCCCGTCGGAACACCGTTTGACGTCGTTGCTCCGCCGGACCACCACTTGAGGTCCTCTCCTCTGTCGGACCACCGCTTTGATGCCCTCTCCTCCATCGAACCACCACCCGATGCCGGAGTTTCGTCGAATAACCAATTAAGGGCTAGCTTGAGCTCCGTCGGATCACTGCCTGACGCCTTTGCTCAGTCAGACAACCACTTGAGGCCCTCACCTGCCCCAGACCACCGTTAGACGTCGTTGCTCCGTCGGACCACCACTTGAGGCCCTCTCCTCCACCGGACTACAACTTGAGGCCCTCTCCTCCGTCGAACCATAGCCTGACACCGGAGTTCCGCCGAACCACTACCTGACGTTGTTGCTCTGCTGGACCACTACTTGACGTCATTGCTTCGCTGGACCACCACTTGAGGCCCTCTCCTCTGCCAAACCAACACTTGAGGCCCTCACCTCTGCCGGACCACCGCCTAACGTCGTTGCTCCGCTGGATCACTACTTGAAGCCCTCACCTCCGCCGGACCACCGCCTGATGTCGTTGTGCGCTCCGCCGGACCACAACTCTAGGCTCAAACTTCTGTCAGGCCACCACCTGATGCCCGGACTTCTGCTGGACTACCACATGAGGCCCAGACTTCTGCCGGACTACCACCTGATGTCTAAACTTCTATTAGGCCACCACATGATACCAAGAGTTCTACCAGAGTACCGCCTACTACAACGGTCCTTTTGATCTCATTCACCTACTATGGTCCTTCCGATCTACATTGCCAGACAACAGCCTTTCTAACCCCGGTCTTCTGCCAACTACGCTCTTTCGGATCCTGTCTCGTGTTGACTATGGCCCTTCAAACAAAACAAACATATATGTGTTGATTGTTGTAACTCCCATAATATAACGTGCTCTATATGATGTACATTTGTGACATCAAGCCAAGGCCTTCTCCCAAGGAAGGGCCTCATTTGTAATCAACTGTAAATACTAGTGGATTCATTCAAGCTGGGCCATGCCTCGTAGTTTTTTCCCTTTTTCAGGGGTTTTCACGTAAAAACTCTGGTGTCTCTTATGAACGCTACACACACACTCTCTCTTATATGATTGTATGCTGGATCTCCATACAATGCTAAGACATTAATCTATATATTTCTATACCGCTACGAATACTCTAGGACGTGACAAGTCTAAATATTAATAATTTTTTCATGAATATTCACGCTTCATTGAGATCATCCATCTTAGTATATTTTAATCTTAAACAACTTAACTAATTAAAACTAAATATAGAACTGGCTCCTAAATGACTCATTCACTAATACCCAACAATCAGTTAGTGTGAACAATTTTTTATCTCAATATCTCAAGCCTGCTAGCTTTAGTGTATGCTTGTAATCAAGTTGATTTGAGTCGAGCAAGCTCGAAATAAAATTAATTCAATCTACAAGCTGATTTTGAATCTCTATATACAAGTTCTATCTGATTTGAAGCCATTGCTATATTGACTTGAAATCAGATCATTTTCACATTTACTTCTTGTTGCGTCCTGGAGTATTCGCGGAGGTAGAAAAATATATAATTTAACGTCTTAGAGTTGTACAAAGATCCAGCAAACAAGCAGATGAAAGAGAGTGTGTAGCGTTCATAAGAGACACCATAGTTTTTACGTGAAAACCCTTGAAAAAGGGGAAAAAGTCACGAGGCCTGACCCAATTTAAATGAATCCATTAATATTTGCAGTCGATTATAAATGAGGTCCTTTCTTGGGAGAAGGCCTTGGATTGTCCATCATATAGAGTGCATTCCATGGTGGGAGTTACAATAATCAACATAGACATATTTATTTGATTTGCAGGACCATAATTGATAGGATATAGGTCGGAAAGACAATAGTAGACAGGAGTCCGGGGTCAGAAAGATCGTTGTTTGATGATGTATGTCGGAAGGACTGTAGTAGGTGATTGAGGTCGGAAGGACCATAGTTGGCAGATGACATAAGTCTGAAAGACCATAGTTGGCAGGAGACCGGGGTCAGAAAGATCATTGTCTGGTGAAGGAGGTCGGAAGGACCATAGTAGGCGATAGAGGTCGGAGGGACCATAGTTAGCAGGAGATAGGGGTCCGAAAGACCGTAGTTGGCAGTAGACCGGGGTCAAAAAGACCATTATCTGGTGATGTAGATTGGAAGGACCGTAGTATGCGATAGAAGTCGGAAGGACCATAGTTGGCAGGAGACAGGGGCTCAAAAAATCATAGTTATAGGATGGTACTCCGGTAGAACTCAATGTGTCAGGGGGTGGCCTGACAGAAGTTCGGGCATCAAGTGGTGGTCCGACAGAAGTCTGGGCCTCAGGTAGTAGTTCGATAGAATTTTGAACCTTAAGTGATGGTCTAATAGAAGTTTGGACCTTATGTGGAAGTCTGGTAGAAGTTTAGGCCTCATGTGGTGGTCTAGCAAAAGTTCGGGCATCAAGTGGTGGTCTGGCATAAGTCCAGGCCTCAGGTGGTGGCCCGACAGAATTCCGAGCCTCAGGTGGTGGTCTAACATAATTTGGGCCTTATGTGGTGGTCCGGTATAACTTTGGGCATTAGGTGTTGGTCTGGCACAACTCCGGGTGTTAGGTGGTGTTCCGGCAGAACTTCGGGCGTTAGGTGGTGGTCCGACATAACTCCGGGCGTTATGTGGTGGTCAGCTGGTAGAACTCCGGGCGTCATATGGTCGTCAGGTGGATCTCAGGGAACTCAGGGCCTTAAGTGGTGGTCTGGTAGAGCTCCGGATGTCCGGTGGTGGTCCGGTGGAGCTCATGGCCTCAAGTGGTGGTCCGACAGAACTCCAGACGGCGGTCGAGGAGGAGCGAGGAGGCAAGAGCGATCTCTGATCTCTCTCTTACTCTCTTGTTGGAGCCTCCCTTTCAAGAGGGAGGAAGGGTCTATTTATGGATTTTCTAGAGTGGCATGACCTATAAATAGGTGGGAGATCAAGGGCATATTGAGAGTGGCTTGGATGGACAACCGATGTTGAATCCTTGATCGTGGACTGTTTGATGGACATTTGACTGTCTTAGTGATGTTAGAATTCAGTGATCTTAGGCTCGTTGGATTCATCTCGTCGATCCGCTTGATTCGACTATAAGCACGTCATGTTTGGAAACCGTTTGGTAACCCAAATTGTGGTTCGAACTTCCGACAGCGTTCTGAGTCCTCGATTCATACCCATTTGGGCTTGGATTGAGTCGAATTTGGTGTCGTTGGGTTTGTATTTCCGAGACGTTAAGTTTGACTATAAGTTTGCTGAAATCGGAGTTCAGATGATCCCAATTTTAATTTCGGATGTTTCCAACTTGATTTTGTCTCGAGATTCATGCCCTATCAAGATAATTTTTCGAGGACTTATCACTTCTATATTAAATATAATGTTGAAGTAGGTGTGAGAATGATCTGATTTCAATTCGATTCAGTGATTGTTTCACATTGGATTGAACTTTTGTAAGGAGGTTAAAAATGAGCTCGTAGAACAAATTGAGTTGATTTTACTAATTAGTTGAATACAACATTGAAGAATTAAATTCGATCAAATATGAATGAATTATGAGTTGTATATTTTTATGATTTTTCGGAAGCATGAAGAATTAATCTTTTAAAAGTTAACTAAATATATATTTTTTAATTTTATCATTATAGTTAATTACGATGGTTTCTCTTAAGTTTCCTGATAGAGATATGTAAATAATATTTGAAAATTGAAAACTATACCAACAAGAACTAAGTCAATGGCCGAGGCAGGTTGGCGGGCCGGGGCTTGCCTTGATATATATATAGATTGATGGGTCGGTGCCAACAATCATGAGGCACTTCGCATATGCCGACCTCCTGGCGACCAATCCCGACATGGAGCACATTGTCATGTGCTTCCTCTCTTATATAAGCGTCGACCACTCTCGATGGTAGGAGAACATAGTGTGTGTGATGGGGGAGAACAATGACGAGTGCTTGGCATGGTTTCAGGCAGGTGGTGGTGGAGAGGCGGCGTATGTGGAGAGGGTGGTGGGAAATGTGGAGGAGACGATGGCAATGCTGAGAGAGATGGAGGATGAAAACAACACTATGAGCCTCATATGAGGGTTTTAGATTCTTACGTTAACATATGAGTTCTAGTTATATATCCACAACACTAATATAGAATGTCAAGGCTAGAGATAGTAGTAGTTATGCGAGAGTAGTTGAGGTTTCTAATAATGATCATCGATAACAGTCACAAAGCACAATAATAGAGTTCTTAAGATTTCTCAGCTAATAATGGTCCTTTCTATGGCTTTTTGAGATTGTTGCTCTAATAAATTTGGTTAGTTATATGTCACAAAAATAATTTTTATATGCTTGACAGTATTAATTGGATGACTGAATGATACACAAACCTGACATGCTTATAGTTAAATCGAGCGGCTCGACAAGATGAATCCAACGAGCTTAAAATCACTCAATTATGGCATCATTGAGAACTCAAATGCTCGATAAACGCTCCTTGATCAAAGGGATCAATATGAGCCTTTCATTGAAACTTTCCTAATATGCCCTCAATCTTTTCTATATTTATGAAGCACGACACTCCCAAAAATTTATAAGTAGACCCATTCTTCTCATGATTTTTTTTTGCGGGGGGGGGGGGGGGGGGGGGGGGGGGGGGGGGCGGGGGGGGGGGGAGCCAGAAGATTTTATTCAGGGAGGCACCATTTGGGGCAGCTTTCTTACTATTTTTTAAAGCATATAGACACCCTTAGCTCTTAGAAATAATTATCTACAGTTGGTGTGACTTCAAAATTTTATTCCATGAATATTATCAACAAATTTATTTTAAAATATATATAGGCACATCAAATTTATTTTTGCTCTTTTATGTTTTGAATATATCTAACGATTTAGGCTTCGTTAGGACGATTTTCTTACTATTTTTAAAGTACTTTTTTAGCCTAAATTTTTTTTCAACTAAAAAATAGTTTTAGAAAATAGTAAGCCGTCCCAAACAGAACCTTAAACTATATTATTAATTTGTGATTGATTAGATAGATTTAAGGAAAAGTAATTTTATTTTATTTTCTCTTTATATCTCTTTTTTGGGAATTTAAATAATTGAACCTAATAACTCTCTCTCTACCTTATAGCACACTAGGGGTGTCAATTTCGGGTCACGGGTCGGGTTCGGGTCGAACCCGAAACTGACCCGGCACTATTCAAATCAACCCGAACCGACCCTTTTTTAAAAACGGGTTAGTTTTTCTGACCCGAACTCGACCTGCTTCGGGTCCGGGTCAACTCGACACGACCCGAATGACCCGTTTTCAACCAGAAAATGGCTAATTTTTTGGTCAAAAACGGGTCAATCTCGGGTTGCCGGGTCAAAATCGGGTTTTCGGGTCTAAATCGGGTCACTTTCAGGTCAATTTCGGGTCAAAGGGTTAACTCGAACCCGACCCAATTTTTGAAACTGGTCGAAATGCTGAACCCGAACCCGACCCGTTTCGAGTTCGGGTTGACCATAACTCGAAATTTTCGGGTCGGGTTTTCAGGTCGTGTCAAATATTTACATCCCTATAGCACACAACGTTAACACATACACCAATATAAAGCTAAGTACCGGTACAATGATAAAACCTGTTAGAATGAAAATGGCAACAAGCTTTTCCTTCTTCTATGTTTTATGCAGTTTCCTTTCCTCTCATACGGTCATACCTCAATTATATATATAACTAATTTTTTTAGGGGGGGCACGTTCCCCCCCTTGCCCCCCCCCTTCCCTCCGCCTATGGCTAAATTTATATTTACGAAGCATGTCACTACGATCCTTCCAACCTCAGTTTCCTGCCGACTACAGTCTTACCAACCACTATCGTCCGCCGAGTATGAGCTTTCCGACCACCGTCGGCCTCCGACTACGGTATTGATGAAACAAACATATCAACATTTTGTTAAGAATTGTTGTTATACCATTCTCCAACTATTTATTGTGCTATATATAGTATATATTTTCTACATTGATCCCGCGCCCTCCTTCGAGGATGGACATCATTTGTAATCAACCACCAATACTAGTGGACTCATTTCAACTGGGCGAGACTCCGTGGATTTTTTTTTTTCCATTTTTTAGAGCTTTACACATAAAAATTTTGACGACTCTTGTGAGTGATGCACCCATCTCTTCTACCTATTTGTGTATTAGATTTTCTTATTAAGCTTGGACGCTAAACTTTTTACCTCACTACCACCGGGAATATTCCAGGATGCAACAATTAGAATCTAAAACACTCATATGAAGGACTCATATAATCTTCTTCATCATAGGTCATTTATTCAGTATTTAAGTATTTTATTGTCCTCATAACTAAATGATTTTGAGGTCATTGGACTTGTCTCGTCGATCAGCTTTATTTTCCTAAAATCATGCAAGATTTTGATATCGTTGAACCTCTATATAATATCCCAAAGTTACTAATTATGTTTTACAAGCTCGATTTGAGCTCATTTGTACTTAAATCAAATTGCTTTATTATTGGGTTTTGTTTTATTGATATGTTGAATTCAATTATAAGTTTATTAAAATTGAAATCTGGATTATTAAGAATTTTTTTCTGAAAATTTTCATTCGCTTTGAAATTCGCAACTATCAAGTTGATTTTATGAAGTTGCATCAATAAATAAATAAATAAATTAGAATTTTGTTTTGGTTCAACTGATTTATTTGTAAAGGCAAATAATATTAATAATAAATAACAATTTAAAACAAATTATGCTTGCCACAGTGGCAGGCTGCTGCCATCTCAGCAGCTTTACTCTTCCCATCGGGACTACAAGATTTTTCGAGAAAGTTTTTTTTTTTTTAAATGGAAAATTGAGGGCATGGCCTTCATTCACTATATGCTAATTAAAAAAAATGAAATGGGGAAAAAATACACCTTTATTTGAGAAATAAATTTTAATATTTTGTAAAATTATTACAGAGTAAATAGCTTTTAAAGTTATTATAGGAAGCAATTTTCTAGTAAATTTTTTTAAAGCAACAAAAATATAATACTCAAATAATTAAAAAAAAAAAAAAAACAAAGCAAAATAAGAAAGCTACGACAATCAAAGCCTAAGACTCTCAAAGAAATCTCCAATAAAATTGGAGCTACATGAAAAAATAAGACAAGTTCACCCAAAAATAAAAGACAACTAAAAAACTTGAATGAATCTTCTTGCAGGCATTACTAGCGTTGGACCTAGGCTTCGTTTAGGACGGCTTTCTTAATGCTTTCCAAAACAGTTTTTTAGTACACAAATTTTTAGTTCAAAAAATGTTTGCATTTCAAAACTGTTTAAAAAAAAAACAGTAAGAAAGTCATCCCAAATAAAATCTTAATGAGCATAAAAAGTGAATAAATAGCCATGAAAGTAGAAGAAGCCAGGAAGTCAAAAAAACCCCCATTTTGTTACTTATTACACTTTGATGATTCTTCCCACTTTATTTATTAATGACTTGCTGCCTCAATTTTTAATGGCTCATTTCCCATTGCCAACCGTGGTAGGACGTGGTTTGGTTTTGTCAACTGCGGTGCTCCTTTTGGCTCAATAAGTTTTTTTTTTTTTTTTGCTCTTGTGGTGCTCCTTTTGATTCATATTGTAATAATTTTTGTCAATTTTAATTTGGGAATTTTTTTATGCTCTATAATCATTAGCATTCCGATCAGAAAAATAAAGATTTGAAGTAATATTAGGAACATGCATAGGAAAAGAAGATCGGTGCGACATTATCTTTAATATGACCAATATATTTACAAGAAACACAAAAAAGAGAAAAATTCTCCATCTTAATCATTTGAATATACCCTAAATTCTCAGGACTGAGAAAGATTTAGTCCGAATAATTTTTGATAATGTCCCGTTCAACTAAAACACGCGCAAGAGAAGGCGGAGAATCCACAGAGGTGGAATTGATGAATTTTAAGGGCCGACTAAACATAGAACTTAAAGCATGAAGGATCCGAGGAGAGAAAAGATGATACTTTGGGTTAGAAAAAGAAAACCAAATTAAAAAAAAAAAATATTTTAATTTTGTTATAAGATGAATTAATAGAAATTACCATTTCGGTAAATAAAAATGGTAGACACAGATAAAAGTAATATAAATGCTCAGTAATCTTGTTTAAGAAACGAGGACAGCTTCAGAAGGAGAATTTGTACCAAGATTTTAAAATTTCGTGAAAGCCGCTAAGATTTTCTTTAATCAAAAGAGAATCTTTTATCATTCTACGTACAGTCGTTTACAGTCAAGAAAATAACAATAATAAATCACAAATTCTCACAGGCGGGCCCACATATTACAAGCAATAATTCATCTGCAACTCTACAATATTAAAAAGGTACAATGGAGAACGAAATCAACCAACAAAAATAACAACCGTATATCTATATAAATTTAATAAATTATTTATATATCTCAAAATAAATCCATCCAATTAAATTTTGAACCATAATCCACTCTCGTATAGTCTATGCGGTAATAATAATAACGCTGTAAAACCGATTCTTCTCCCAAACAGAGTATGGTCACCCGTCCGGTGATCATAACTTGGTTTTCTGAGTGCAGTCCTGCCGCATGACCTTCAAGTTCGGGAACCCGACCGCCACGTGGCAGTTAGATATCGCCACGGCGTGGTGTTTGATGAAGCCCAGGAACTTAACACGCCCAGGTATCCTCGTCTCGGCGTCGAAGTCCACCTCACCGGCCATGGCGTCGGAGACCAAGTTCCTGGTCTCGCCGGCGAGGCGGGACCCATCAACAGTCAGGGAAACTTGAAGGTGGGTGGATCCATGCGAAGGGATGCGGCCGGGGAGGACGTCGGCGTCGCCGATGTAGGCGGTGCGGTAGAGAAGGCGGGTGGATCCGTGGCCGTGGGAGAAGGAGGCGCGGTTGGGGTTGTAGACGAGGATGTCGAAGGCGAAGGTGAGGTTGATGGAAAGGGTGAGGGTGGGGAGGGAGAAGTGAGGGGAGGCGCCGCTGATGGTGGCGGAGACGAGCTGAGTGCGAGGGTCGCGGGGGCGGAAGACGGTGAGGGCGAGGATGACGATGATGGCGGCGAGGAGTAGTAGGAGGAGGAAAACGAGGAGGAGAAGGAGAGGGAGGCGGCGGCGGTGGATGGGTTTGGGGATGATGGGGGAGGAAGAGGAGGAGCGGGGGAGGCCGGATTCTGTCATTGGAGGGATCGGAGCAGGGTAGGAGAGTTAGGGAAGGAAATGGGGGTCTGTTGGTTAGTATTAGTAAAGGGGAGGGAGAGGGCCGTGGGCGGTTATTTCACCATTAATGCTTTGCTGCTACCTACCAACCAAAGTTGGGAAAAGGGAAAGGTATTTGTGGACGGCAAGTCTTCCGATGTGTGAATAATTGATGGGAACTGATAACTGTGAAAGGGGGACTTGAATTTAAGAAGGCAGGGCCGACTTTGGAAAAATAATTAGCCCTGTATTCTAATTTAATTTTGAATAAAAATACGTAAAATGTAACATTAAAGGTCAACTGAGCGATGAAATCTTAATTTACGGGAAGACTTTGCTAAAGAGAATTTTTCTTCAAATTTGCAGAGTCGAATTCACTACTAGCGATAGATAATAATAATAAATATAGCAGCAAAAAACATCAGGGATGGCTCATCTAGAATGCTTGAAGGAGAGCCGACTTTCTCCCGTAGAGATTCTGGTTTCCAAATTATTCCCATTCGATTAGACGAATATATATTGTTTATTCCGTACTGTTTGTGAAATATTTTGCCATTGCAAGCAATGATAGGTTGCAATATATTTGCGATATAATTTCAAGCGATTACATATTTGAAAGCGAGAGAAATCATTGGTTTTGCTGTAAATAAGAATATGGTTGGGACTGGCACTAGTTGCGATGCTAACGCAAGATTTTGTGATGTTAATGGGAGTCAATTCGGGTTGACCGGTCGGATTCGGGTTGAACCCGAGTTGACCCGGATCTAAACGGGTCAATCCGAACCCGACCCATTTTTACAAACGGGTCGAACATTTCAACCCGGACCCAACCCGGCCGGGTTGCCGGGTTGACCTGACCCGACACGCGTGACCCTGCAGCAGGCGACGACAGCGCGACAGCGCGACAGCGAGCTCGCGAGCGAGCGACGACACGGGAGCGGCACACGGCGGCAGAGCGGGTTCGGCAGCGGGCAGCGGGGGCAGCAGGCTCGCGGGGCAGCAGGAAGCTTGGCAGCGGGGAGCGCGGGCAGCGGGCAACGACCAGCAGAGCAGCGGGGGCAGCGCGGGCGGGGGGCAGCGGGCAACGACCAGCAGAGCAGCGGGCAGCGCGGGCAGGGGAAACGGGCAACGACCAGCAGAGCAGCGGGCAGCGCGGGCGGGGGCAGTGGGCAGAGGGCGGGAATTCAAAATTTTTAAATTAAACGGGTTTTTGGGTTGACCCGGTAACCCTCCGGGTCAATCCGAACCCGAACTGTTTATCAAACGGTTCGAATCTGCGAACCCGAACCCGACCTGTTTATCAAATGGGTCGGGTCCAACCCGGATTTTCCGGGTCGGGTCCTAGTCGGGTTTTCGTGTTGTGTCAAATATTGACACCCCTAGATGTTATTGTTACTGATGGCAACCTAGTCACAAATGCATTCACAATGGCCATTGCTTTTTTTTTTTAGATAAAAGGGACATTTTATTCCATCAAAAAAAAAAGGATGATACAATCAAAGCCAAACAAGAACAAAGTAAGATTATAACTTTATAAAACAAAAGTCAGTAATGAAGAGAAATCAAACAGTGAAGAAGGCGAAGAAGCCAGCCATGCTTAGTATTTAGCACAAGCTTCCTAGAACCACCTAGATGCCAAGCACGGACCATCTAGAGGAGGAAGTAAGCAACAATCCACAAAAATGAAAACGCAACTGGCACAAGTAGCATCCATCATCCAAAACAAGGTCACCAAAAAGAAAAAGAGGAAGCACCACCAGTGGTTGCCAACATGACACAACTGTCTAGGTGGTGAGCAAAAAGCTGCCACATTATTGCCCACAAAACAACGCTACAACCGCAAAGCCAACCCCCAGTATAACATTCCAACCAAACGAAAGCCACCCACATCCACAAAACCCGAACGCCCACCATCCAATAGAGAAACACACAACAACCACCAATGCAAAAGAACACCCCCAACGAAAAAGAACAAAACACAATTACTTCTTTTGGGTTTACGCCGCCAGTGTTTGCACCTCCATGGGAGAAGGTCTTCTCAACAGTGTGATTCACATTCAACTTAAACACAACATCAAACTCCTCCTCGGCCACCTCCAGTTCATCCCTCTCACCCTTGTCATGCGAGGACAAATGCTCATTAAGCCAATCAGATTGGTTCACACAAGTGTCATGCAAAGACGAATCCAAATGAGCTTTCAAACCCTCATTAGAGATAATAGAAATATGGATACCAACATTTCCTTCCGAAATTATCAAGGAAAAAGTGGGCATATAAAGAGTAACAATAACATCAAACATTTTAGTCAGAGAATCATTTAACACCACGCTGTTCACACAACACAACTTAGTTGGTTTGTGGCTTAGATTTATTACAAGTCTTCATTATAATTAAGACGTGGCTTAAATTTTTGTTTATGAGTTATTTGAATTTAATTGATAAGTGAATTTCTACTCAATTTATGAGTTTTTAGAATATAATGTGATTTAGTTTGTTGTTTAATTTATGAGTTGGTTGAAATGTTTATCATGAAGGTGTGGTAGCTCTAATATAATTTGAGTTAAGTGGGCTAGATGGTTTTTGTGTCGGCTTGATATATCGAGGTAATATGAAGCTTAAATTCATTGAAATGCTCAAATTTAGTAACTTTTTTGCTGACTCAACTTGGATTTTAATAGGATTATTTAAATTTGGTTGTTTTTCTTTATAGAAAATATCAAATAGATTAGAATTGCACCCTAGGTTTAGGGCAATCAAGCATGAGTGTTATTGCCTTAAATTTAAGACATCATTTGATTATTACCCATAAAATATTGCATCGTCTACTAGGCGATCTTATATTAGCGGAGATCACTGACCGCCAAAAATTTTGGATCAACTTACAGAATCTAAATTTATAATGTCAAATCATTATTTAAAACTTTTCGACTCTTTTACACTACTTCACAACACAAAAGAAATTGAGCATTTAATTATTATGATTATTATTATTTTTAAAAGTATTTGTTTTTTAACCAATCTCTTAGAACGAATAAGTTAGGAACAATGAAAAGAGTGCCATCACTTACAAAGTTAGGCAAATTGTTTATTTATAAAGTTTTGGCATATAATTTCATTGAATTTTCTTTCTCTGATATCAAATTTAGAATAAGAACTAAAATTGATAATCTTCTTTGTTTTGTATTGGTATTCCTTTTGCATATAATATGTTGAACTGGAAGAATAAAAGGTAGCTATAAGCTCCAATATTAGTTGTTGCATCAAAAATAGTTTCATCATCGGCTTTGAATTGATGGGCTTATTCTCCATTGTTTTTCTTGTTTTTACTATTTTCTTGTTCTTCTTTGTGTTTAGGATTCTCCGTCGTGCGTGAACCGAAAGAGACGAGAAGGAACCTTCAAAAAATGGGTCCTCCACACCCAATAAATTCTAAATTGAAAATTGAAAGTTTTATTGTTCTCTATCTATTCTTCCCCTTCTTATACAGAGAATAAGCTCTATTTATAAGCTTTTTTGGATGATTATTTTGGTAATTTGAACCAGAATACAAAACACCTATTCGTACGACCTATATTGATTCTCTCGATCATGAAGTATTTATTCAACATTTAAGTACTTTAATGATGATGCTAAAATTGAGTGATCTTGAGTTCGTTGGATTCGTATCATCGAGCCGCTTGATTCGATTATAAGCATGTCTAATTTGGAGATCATTTGGTCATCCAATCAATTCTCTCATCCAATCAATTCTCTTATCAAACTTTCAAATATGTTTTAAGCCCTTGATTTGAGCCCATTTGAACTCAAATTGGATCGATTTTGGTGTCGTTGGTTTCGTCTTGCTAAGACATTCAGTTTGACTAAAAGTTTTCAGAGATTTGAGTTAAGATGGTCCAAAATTTATTTTTAAAAGTTTTCAATCCAATTATGCCATGAGATACGTTCATGATCAAGATAATTTCGGGTGATGTACCGCGACTTATGCTCAAAATATTTCATTTTAATTCTACTCAGAGAAGTTAATACATTATGCAGGTTAATTTACCTCATATCAAATTTAAATTTTATTTCAAGGAATATTAATCAATCAGCTAATCTTTCATAACTTGCGCTCAGTCTCCATTGATGTTTAAATTCTATGTAAAATTTGTTATGATTTTTCAAAAGTAATCATTTTCTTACAAATTTCTAAAGCTGTTATAGCCAACAATTTTGATAATGATTTGTCATTGTAGAAATATAAGATTTCTTGATGTCACTGGAAAGATAAACGTTTGATAAAAGAATTCTCTTATATCAATGATAAAAATCAACGACGGCTATCTATGATCAGCCTCGATCATATAAGAGAAATTATTTTGTGAGAACACCAAACGGTCTGAAGATCAATCAAAATGCGCCACGCCTCTAGTACACAGTGAGATCGAGCACTAGCATTGAGCAAAAAAATGACGTGACTTATTCTAATTGACCTCCTGACGCCAATCCGCATCCGCACAAAATAAACTTTCCTCATAGAAGTCTTGGAACTGAATGCGGTATTTTGTCCTAAATGAGTTGGACTTTAAGATTTCTCTGTTAATTAATAATCTAACCAAGCTCATTTGTACATCTTGTAGTGATCAAATTATCCGATGGAAGTACATCTTGTACTGACCCTCATAGAAGCTAATTAATGCGGAATCTCACCACCTTCTGCTACTTTAATGAGGAGATTGAAGACCATAGCCTTACCCTTTCAATTGGCTTTAGTGGATAAATTCAAATTTTGTCGTATATTGGTGGATGTTATTAGAAAGAATTTTTAGTAACTTGAAATTTACATATTGTTTTAATTTGGTTCTCTTAGATAAAATACATTTTTTTTTTTTCATCATCAGATGATGATGATTATTATAAACTATGTTGCTTGACGAATTTATTCTATTAGTAGTTTGTTAATGCAGAATCTTCAATGGGCACCGTTTGATTCCAATACTGAATCATCATTTTTACCTCATTTCTCTAAGGCAATCGTGTATGGCTGGTTTTAGAGGAGAGATTATTCTGTGCGGATACCAGACAAGTCAGAGACTTATCAGAACACATTCATATGGCACACAAGCAATACCGGGCACCGACACCAAGCAAAAAGGTGACATGACGCGTTCTGGTTGGTCTCTGGATGTCGTCCGGTGTCCGCACAGAAAATTTTTTCCTCTTAGAGTCTTAAGGTCAATTCTTCTGCTTCTTCTCTTTTCTTCCCTTATGTTGCAAGAGTTACAATCAAAATCTATGTTTAAAAAAAAAAAAAAAAATCAATTGATTCTTAAGTTTGGCTTGGTTTGGAGAAGAATGGTTATTTTCAAAAGGTTGGGCTTGAAAAGTTTCCCTTATTTTGTTCACATTTGTGACTTAATAAGGAATCACTAAGCCTTCTTATTAGGTTAATTGGAATCTATTATTGAGATCTCTTGAGTGATTGATGGTCCCATTAAAATAATTCACTCTATAATTAAACATACAAGTGTTCATCCTGCCTCTTAAATGAACATAACAAGATTATACACAATTGAATACAATTATCTAATTTATATCATAAGGTTTACAAAGGATGGTTGTCCACAGTCAAGCAATTGAAGTCCACTAATAGGGTAAGGTGATAATAGTCAAATTATGTAAGTTTAACAATGAAAATTAGGTTATGACAATGGTGATTGCTAATGCTTGTCATTGGCATCTATCATTGAGCAAAGCAGTATAAATTTTTAGATATCTTAGCTCTATACAATCATTCAAGTAGAAAATGAAACTCTATTGATAGCTTTTGTACAATGATATTTTTATAAATTTGGATCAAGTAAAGAAACACTTAATCGAATGTTCCATATTAATATCCTTGATCATGAATAATTTATCAACATTTGAGTATCTTGATTTGAGTGTCTTATTTTATACAGCTGCTCAATTTGAGTATAAATATTCACGATTTTTATAACAAGCTAACAAGCAGAAAAGAAAAAACTACTAAGAAGCGCAAGGGTAATGACCCAATAGGCTTAGTAAAGGCAGAGGCTTCGAACCACACTTAAGCCAGGCACTAGCCATCTAGTATGGAGTGAGAGCGGAAACGCACCAAGTAGCCAGCCCCAACGAGTAAGAATCGCACCACCAAAGGCTGCCACGAGCCACGACTTAGGATAAGTGAGCCCTAGGCACTTCATTTCCTTCATTCGATAATCACAACAACATAAATTAGTCAAAGTTCCAGCAAAACTGCAGCCACCAAAAGGAAAAGCCTTCCAACAATATCAGCCCACAATCCAAAAATTAAAGCTTGACAAACAACCAGAAACTCGCCACCACTTAAACATCAACTGACAACAACAAAAAAACAAAAGTATAACTCATAAAGAGAGCACCAACAACATCCAAACCCAACATTATTTCTTTCCACGCCTACCCCTCCCACGAGAGGTAACAGAGACAACAGGTCGATCATTCCGCAATGCAAAATCCTCCCCAGGTTCTTCCTCCCCACTATCCTCTGAAGAGGAATCAGACGAGGCTTGAAGCCAATCAATTTGCATTCTTACATCCTCCACCACCTAAGCAAACAACTCCTCATGAGAAATTAAGTTTCCAGGCACGTCAACAAAAGGGCTGGGTAGAAGAACTTTTGGCGTCACAGGGGAATTAAGAGTAGGAATATCACCACTAGCGAGTCTCTCACTCACCACAACTAAATGGAAACTCGCACCATCTAAATTACAAGGCAACAGAGACCCAGGGGATAGGTCATTAGGAATGCCATACTCACTAGAAACCTCGAATAACCACACAAGAATTGGCAATGGTAGACAACAAACACGGGGCAGACAAAGCACCCACCTCAAACAAAGCAGGACAAGCGATAACCGCACAACTCAAACCACCTCCAGCACTAGTACAAGCCCGAGGGACCTGAATAGAGGGTAAGTCCCCACCAACACCATCCTCAAAAATCTTCCCAGTCGACACAGTGACAGTGCCCTTATCAACAGAAACCAAACCAATCAACGAATTACCAGATAAAGGGGCAGGAGACGACCCCAATTCTTGCACAGGAGGTAACAATGGTGAAGCACCAGGGGACAAGACAACAACAACAACTTCTGGATTACCAAAGACATTTTCAACATAATGGGGAACTAAATTAGCGCTCTGGATAAGAGGAGCATTAGGAAAATCAGCCGAGCCAAGACGACATTTGCTCGGGGCATGTCCAATACATTTACAAGATGCACAAAAGGGGGGAAATTCATCTAACACAACCTCCTGAACATATCCTAAATTTATAGAGCCTAACCAAACTTGATTAGGATAAGATTTCGTTATATCAAGTTTGACTAAGACACAGACATTCGATGGTCGGGAACCCACAGAGGTAGCTTTGTAAATTTTTAGAGGCTTGCCAAAAATAGCGCCAAGGCCATGAAAAACACGAGGGGTGTACAAATGGGGACGAAGGTGCGGAAAAGATATCTAAATCGGTATAACAGGCGACTCAACACCAACATCCAAGTAAGGTGACCATTTCGATAATTTCATATAACAATTGTAAACAAGGTAAGATCGGTGGCAAAAAAAACCCTACAATTGTCTAGGTCATTAGCTAATTTGATCAGAATATGTGAAGGATCCAGCAAAGTAACAGAGATTTCACCATTAAGCTTCAGGTTATAAAAAAAATTCCTAATGGAATCAAGGGAAGGTCTCTTAGAAGGGAAAAAGCCCACTAAAGAGAATTGAAACGGGGTAGCCAAATCTTTGATTTCCTGGTCGGAAATCCAAAGAGAGGGCAATCCACGAAATGTAGAAGTCCGAAAATACGGATAAGAAGAAGACGAAGAAGTTCCAACGAGCGCCTCTAAAAAAGAGCGAGAATAAGAAAACCCACCCAAAAAACCAAGGTCTCGAAGCTTATTTGGTGTCATACCGGCACCGTCAGAGAGAAATCGATAAAAGCAATAAAAAAAAACACCAAAAACAAGAGGAAACCAAGAGAAGAGGAAAACAGCCCTGATATCCAGGAGAGCGGCGGCGGAGAAGCCCCAGTGGGACGGGAAGAACCCCGGAACATCGCCGCGCAAAAAAACCCTAGCAGAGGAAGAAACAGCTCGTGTCAAAATATGCAAGTCAGCTGGGCGTTTGATCTTTTAATTAATGCATTGATACTTTCAAATATTAGGATAAATTTGAACTCAAATAGAAACAATTTTGATGTTATTAAGTTTGCCATGTTGAGACGTTAAGCTCAACTATAAATTTGTTGAAATCAAATATTGAATAATCATGAATTTAATATTTTTTTTTAATTTAAATACTATCTTGAGGTTCGTGCCAGTTAAATGTTCTTTTTTTTTTTTTTTTTTTTTGAGTCTTGCGAATTGCGACCATGCAACCAGAGTCTCGCCCACAATGAAAAAAATAGTCATTTTTAATACAAGAATAAAATAAAAGTTTTGATGAGTCTGGACTAGTTTATGAAAATTCATTTGCACTCATCATATTTTATTTTATTTTATTCAGTGAAATTTAAAATCAAATTGTTTGGGAGAGTTTTTTTTTTTCGTCTTTTAAATTACTTTTTTAATAACAAAAATTATATTTCAGAAAAAATCTTGTACTAAAAATTATTTCAAAAAATAGTTAAAAAGCTATCCCAAACAAAACCTTAATCCTTGACCTACCCCAAAATATTATAAATAGGAGAATGATATATAATTAAAATTAGGAATAAGAGCATAGTATTAAAAATTTTAAAAGGAAGCAAACTAGCCAAAACAGAATAGCGCATTTTATTGAATGCACCAAATTGATTGGCGTATTTAGAATAAGACAAACAATTTGGCGCGCGTCATTCTGTTTAGCACATTGTTACAGTAATTTCATACTTTAATTTAGCTGACTGGGGTGAATGCCCTAAATAATATGGCGCATTCTAAAGAACTAGCCAAATTATTTGGCGCATTCTAAAGAATGCTTCAAATGATTTTGCTTGTTTTTAGCATACTTTTTTAAAAAAAATTTAATATTTTACTTCTATACCTAATTTAAATTAACATCATGCTTCTTTTTAAAAAAAAATAGACCTACAACCTTTTTTGTCCTAATTTATCTTATATTCTACTGTCATAAGACTAAGTTCTCGTAATTAATAATCATTCTTCACCACAAGCCATTAAAAAAAGTGTTTGTTGACAAGTCCTTTTAGTTTGGGAACTATCGATCTATTTGAAATTAAATCTGATTAGGTCCTACTTTTCCATCATATAACAGTTTTACCACATTTCTAATCTTATTACCAAGTTAATCTCGCTATTTTTGTTTGATAAAAAACCAGCAACTACAGCCATTAATTAAATCAATTTAGGAAATCATAATTTTGTTTAACATTTCCTTAAGCTGACCATATTTGAGATTAACAAAGATACTATTTTTGTTCTTAACAAAATACTTTTGATTGGGGCAAAAAAATCAAAGAATAAAACTAATAATAATAAACGGTTACTATTTTTATAGTGGAAATCTACAAATTCTGCAGCTAGAGGAAATTCCGAAATTCTAAAACTTGCATATTTAGTTAAAAGTACAAGCATCAAAATTGATAGGGCACCAAAAAAATTATCTTGATCATGGTGAATATATCTCGTTGTAAATATGAATTAGAAATTTTAAAATTAAATTTGGGATCATCCGAACTTCAATTTCATCAAATTTATTGTCAAATTGAACGTCAAGAAAAGATGAACCCAACAACGTCAAAATCGGTTCAATCTGAGTCCAAATCAAGGGCCCGAAGCATGTTTGTAAGGTTCAAATTAGGGGTGTCAATATTTGACACGACACGAAAACTCGACCTGGGCCCGACCCGGAAAATCGGGGTTGAACCAGACCCGATTTCAAAACGGGTCAGGTTCGGGTTCCAGAAATTGACCCGTTTAAAAAACGGGTCGGGTTCGGGTTGACCCGACAGGTTGCCGGGTCAACCCGCGAACCCATTTAATTCAAAATATTTCAAATCCTGCCTCTGCCCGCCACGCTGCCAGCCCTCGCTGCCCGCCGCTTGCCCCGCTGCGCTGCCCGCGTCCCGTGCCCGCTGCCCGCGCCCACGGTTGCGCTCGCGTCCCCCCCCGCTCGCGCTCGAGTCCGCCCCGCTCGCCTCCTCCTCCGCCGCCTCTGCCCCCGCCGTCCGCCTGTCGCCGTTTCGGCGCCGGCAGAACCCCAAAACTGGGTCGGGTCGGGTCAACCCGACAACCCGCCGGGTCTGGTCCGGGTTCGGATTTCCGACCCGTTTGTCTACCTGGGTCTGGTTAGAGTCGACCCGTTTGAACCCGGGTCAGTTCCGAGTTTGACCCGAACTCGAACCCGTGACCCGAAATTGACACCCATAGTTCAAATTATAAAGTGGATAATCAAATGATATTCAAATATAGCATGCTTATAAATGTATCGAGCGGCTCAACGAGAAAAATCCAACGAGCCCAAGATTTCCTAATCCTGACTTCATTTTGACACATAAATGCTTAATAACAGTCTATGATCAAGTGAGTTGATATCAGCCATCCATTGGAAACACTCTCAACTCTTCCTTAATCTTCTCTCTATTTACTAGTCATGTCACTCCCAAAAAACTATAAACAGCCTCTCAATTTCATATAACGAGAGTAGGAGGAGAAGAAAAAGAGAAGAGCTATGGAGCTTGAAGACTCTTGGAAACTACACCTCGACACCACCTTCGACGAAATTCTGTTGATCCTCGTTAGATCACCGCTGAGTTGCCGACCATCATTAAGCTAACACCTAGCCGTTGATTTCCACCGAAAACCTCCCGATCACCGGCCGCCATCGGACTTATGCTTGATAGCCAACCGCCACAGAACTCTTACTTGGTCAATGCAAAACTTCTGTTCGACCATCGCACGTCAACAACGATATACTCCGACTACAGTCGCCTGCCGACTATGGTCTACTCCGACGACCATCGTCCACCAACTACGGTCTATTCTAACCACCATTGCCCGCCGACTATAGTTTACTCGGACCACTATCGCCCGCCAACTACAGCACTCCAACCACTATTGCCTATCGTCTAAGGTCTACTCCGACCATCGTTACTCACCGACTACAGTCTACTCCGACCACCGTCACTCACTGACTACAGTCTATTTAGACCACCATTGCTTGCCGACTATGGTCCCTCCCATCACCGTCGCCCACTAACTACGATCCACTTCAAACACCGTCGCCTGCAGACTACAGCCCTTCTAACCACTGGCAACCGATGACTACGGTCCTTCCGACCTTTGTCACCCAAATACAACAACTACCAAGTAATGAGCTTTATACAATATGTATTTGCTACATAAGTCATACCCCAAAGGAAGGGCCTCATTTGTAATCAACCTTCAATACTACTGGATTTATTCAAATTGGACTAAGTATCGTGGGTTTATTTTTTTCTTTTCAGGATTTTCAACATAAAAAACCTCGTGTCTCTTATAAATATTACACCCATATATTTTATTGATTTGTATGCTGGATCTTCATACAAAACTAAGATGCAAAATTTTCTCTCTATCTCTATCGCTGTGAATATTCTAGGAAGCAACAAAAATATTATAATCATATCTCACACTTATATTTGTTACATGTACATGAATACGCACTAGCCTTAATCATATTTTTAATGGACTGTGTTTTTGAACTTTTTTTTCTTATTATGTAATTTATAAAGACATAATATAAAAAATATGTTTAAGTTGTTTAAATTAATTAATAAACATAGATATCAAAATCATAATACAAATTGTAAGCATCATTCACTTTGGGCATGGGCTGTAGTAGGCGCATTGGTCGCATCCCCACTGGCCCTACCCAATAATTGATGATAAGAAAATTTAATTTAAACAATTTGTATGAATCTAATCAACAAATCCTATTATAAATCACTAATTAAACTAGCTGCAAACTTTGCTATGACGCACGCATGCAGTGGTGCCATGTCATCATGGTGAAAATATTCTGTGCGGTCATCAGATATGTCATTCGAATGTGAATCAAAATGCTTCAACCTCATTTTTTCTTGTGCACCGGTAATATGTACCGGATGATATGGCGCATCCTAATTTGCCCCCGGATGATCCGATGGCTGTACAAATTTTTTGCAGCTTTTGCTACAGCTCCCTAGGGCATGTTGATCACTGCTGAGGCATGCCGTTCAGCTCATTCCTCGCCGCCATAGGAGCCTCATCTCCAAATGCATTGCTTTGATCTACTACTTGATATACAAAATTAGCTTCTTCCTGGAAGGTGTACGCTAAAACAAAAATTTGAGAAGTATGGCAAACCTTAGGCTTTTGCTAAAAACCCAGCTCAAATCCCGCTCAAATCCTCTACCATTCGGCCCATCTCCTGCAATTCGACATTGAAGCTATCTATTCACACATGCTTCGTCTCGATCTCGCACCCGTTCACTTTGATAAAACGAGAATGAAACTCAGTTAGCTCTGTTGCGTGTTAGAAAATACGCGGCGGTAGAGTTTGTAACTTCGCGTCTGAGCGTTTTTTTTTTGGAAAACCCAAAAATAGGAAAAACCACGGACCCTTGCCCAGTTGCAAATTTCACTAGTGTTTTTGTAGATTACAAATGGTGGATTTCTTCCACAAGTCGGGATCACCAAATACAACTTGTCTCTTCTTCACAAAATTTTGCGAATGTGTTTCCTGAAAATTCTCCGGCGTCTCCAGCAAAAAACTCCGGCGGCGGTGGTCGAGGAGGTGAGGAATCTTAAAGCCGTTATTTCAAAATTTACGTATGTCATATGTCTATGAAATTATCTTAATTGACACAAATGACCAAAAAAAAAGAAACCGTTATTTCAAACTTTTGTTCTTAAAATATTAAAAAAAAGTTTTTTTTTTTTTTTTTGAATTTGTAGCTTAGAAAAGGACTTTCAAAAGCAAAAAAAATAAAATATTATAAATTGCCTGAAAAAAAAACCAAAATCTAAGAAAATCTGCAAATTTCAAATATGCTTTGATTGAAATGGAATTGAAATCATAAAAAATAAATAGAAATTGATAAAATTAAAAAAAAAAAAAAAAACTTGATTTGATTTTACATTTACGACCAAAGAAGTTTAAAAATTAATGGTGATAATTCTATTCAGATTAATTAATATATTTAAACTGACTTTAATTATAACCTTTTTTGTAAGTAAATGAAAAATCTAATGATTTAGTAGTCATTATCACCAAGATTTATTTGTGTCTGTGACTAAGGGGTTATTTTATTAGCCGTAAAGTGAATGTAGTATAAAGTAAATACTTGAAGGTTGTTTGGTTGTATGTAAAGTGAATATAGGGAAATTAGTTTTCTGTTTGGTTGGATGTATATAGTGTAAAGTAAATCAATGTATTATGAATAGTTGAAGGTCGTTTTATTTAGTGTTTGTAGAGTAAAGTGAAAATATTATAATTTGATCAAATAGTTTGAGTTCATATTAATAATGATAATTTTATAATATTTTAAAAAAATTATGTTTACATTAATAAAAAATCTTATTAGAAGAACGATCACGACTATATACTTTTCTTCAAAAACGACATTTACAGAACTAGGTCGCCAACAAAACTGTATAAACATATAAAAGCAAAAAAAAAAAAATTCTTTAAGCCCTTACGAAAGCATATATACAAAAAAGTGACATACACCATAAATACTTATATTTAATGCATTTAAAAGCTAACATTCTCCATGCAACTCCACATAACAAAAGCAATTTGATCTCTTCTTTCGAACCATTCTTGAGAATCATCTTGCATAGCTTCATATCTTTTTCTAACACGGCTTCTTAATCTCCACTCATCTTCTGAAAAAATTAAGTAATCACCACTCTCTATAATTATCCAGTTGTGCAAAATACAACAAATAATTACAATCTCAATTTGAGTCTCCAATGAAAAGTATAAGCGACATTTTAAAATTACAAGTCGGATCTTTAATAACCCAAATGCACGCTCCACAATTGAGCAAAGTGATGAATGTCAAAATTAAATATCTCTTTATAATTTCTAGGTTGGATACCACTACGAATATATGAAATCTTCCTTAATAGAGTAATCATGACAAGCTAAATAATATTTGCATGTACCATTTTCTTTTATTATTTTATATGGAGTTAGAAAAATGTTGGCAATCAAAAAGTGTGTCAATAACACTGAATTACATTATTCAGAAACTCTGACTTTGTATGTTGATATATGTTCCTGATCTACCTAACAAATCTGACTCTTAAATCCTTACATTATCTTATAGCACTAACAGCAAGGATTAAAATAAACTTGAACCAACTATAATAATCTTAATGTAAAATAGGTGGTGCTTCCTTGCACCACCATCCGCCGCTAAACCCGACGGCCTTCCTCTTATGCGGATTTACGTGACTTGGCCTAAGGCCCGACCGAAAGCGAACAAGATTTGGCCAAATAAGCATGTGGAAGGGAGAAAGACGATAACCTTCACTGTAAGCGACCTACCGTAATTACTTCTGAATGTCGTGCCTTCCGATCCGAGAGGAAGGGAAAGTCATCGAAGGAGTGAAGTGGAATATAAAAAAAGGAGCCGAATAACTCTATCTCACGATAAGCATCGAAGTCTAATAGCCACCACCAAAATAGAAAAGATGAAAAGCCTCCAAAGCAATGATGGAGGAAGAACGACTATGGTTCTGCAACAACGAGTAAGAAATGAACAAGGGTTATTGCGGGCTTCTCTCGTGCAGGCGAATTTCTTTTTCACTCAATTATAGCGGGTTTCATTTACACCTAAAATGAACTGCAATAGAGAGTCTCTAATGCATTATGATTTTACTTTACTATACATTTTGTTCAAACAAACACAAAAAAAAAAAAAAAATAATAATAATAATAATGTACTTTTTTTACACTTTATTTTTTTTTCCTCAACCAAATAGCCCCTAAAAGTAACATTATTTTTTTGTGAGTTTAACCACAAATCTTTGTTTGGTAATATCTATGTAAAAAAATTAAGTAGTAGGGGTTTTCCCTACATTTAAACTCATATGAGGGTTAGAATAATTAAATTTCTTCATAACATATCATTACGAAACATATTAATATTAATATTTGTGCCTTTATTATCATTCTTCTTAATGCTTCAGGGCCTTTTTCTTGACCACGCAGTTGAATTACGTTATAGCCCAATTAGCCCAATCGAAGCAGATCTCAGCAGCCCACCAATTTCTAAGTAAGCACATGGGCTGATAAAAAGCAGAGTCCATGGACCGATCACTTACAAATTAATATATTGAAGATGTCAACTTAAAAGAAGTGAGACATTATAGTGAAAATTGTGTTAGATAGTATCGCTCATTGTTTTGTTTTGGTGTTCTCATGGTTCATGACGAACTATGTGATCAAACGGGCAAAAATTAGTCCATGTTGGCATCTTAAAATTATGCTGAGTTTCGTTTGGGATAGCTTTCTCATTATTTTCTCAAACAGTTTTTTAGTACAAAAAATTTTTAACTAAAAAAATTTTCTAATCACTTTGAATTAAATATAATTTTAAGCAATCAATTAATTTTTTATTACATTAATAACGAAATAAATTTAAGGGATATATAATACATCAAAATCAAATCTTAATCAAAATATCCTAAAAAAATTGTCGCAAGAAGTTCTATAATTTAATGAGTTCTAAATCTTGCACCTAGACTCATATCAATAATTTCAAACAAATTTTTAAGTTTCATCTAATGTTGATCAAAATCATTATATTGATCATTAAAAACATTTTTTTAATGCTTTCGTTTCGGGAGGAGCCGCTCGGCTCCGGCCTTTGCCCCAGCCGTCTCCGCCTCTCTCGGCCTTCTTCTTATGGCGAATAAATGGCTTGACCCTGGTTTTCTTGAGGGTAAGAATCTCTCCAAATCCTTCAAGGAGGAGTTGTCTGGCTCTGATGCCTCTAAGGCTTTTCCGGATCTACGAGTTTCTACGATTCGGGGTATGCCGACTTTGTGGATCTCGGAGGATGAAATTCTGCATCTTGCGAAACCTTTCGATTTTGCTTTAGTGGAAAAATTTTCTCTTAGGCGGGCCGTTTTTGGACTCGATACCTAGGTTTTTTTTCGACCTCAAATTATCGGGTGAGTTCTCTGTTACTCCTTTGGATCAGTCTAATGTCTTATCAAGCTTTCGAATGACCTCGACTATGGTAGGGATATTGCGCATAGATCCTATTTCATTTTTGGTTGTTTTATGAAAGTGATAAAGTGGTCGCCTCTCCTAGACCTTTCGGAGGAGTCTCCAATTGTCCCTGTCTGGATTTCCTTCCCGGGGCTCCGTCCTCACCTTTTCTCTCTTTTCATTATTTTTGGTTTGGGTTCCCTTTTTGGCCGTCTGATTCACACCGATAATGCCACGGCTGTTGGTTCGCGACCTTCAGTTGCTCATATTCTTGTAGAAATTGACATTTTCAAAAACCTATCCTAACTCTGTTTGGCTAGGACCGGAGAATTTAGGGTATATTCAGAAAGCGTTTTTGAAGGTGTGTCTAGTTTCTGTCCTCATTGTAAAGTCGTGGTTTATAAGAAGTCTGAATGTATTAAGTTATTCCCTCATTTGAGGCAGGCTGGGGATTCGGCTCAACTGCCGGTGGCTTATGTATATGATCCCATAGTGAACTCTGCTTCTCTAGCTCTAATCAACCCCCCTCTCGTCCAACGGTCTGTGATACCTCCATCCCTGTCGTTGGGTGTGTTAATCCTATGTGTGTTTCTCCGGATGGTCTGGAGGTGTCTGTTATTTCTATTAATTCAAGTTGCATTGATCATGTTACTGGGGGTGTTGATGATAGTTTGGGGGTTAACACAGTGACTTTGGACTCTAGTTTAGCATGTGGTGTTTCTGTTCCTATATGGTTGGAACCTTTTGTGGTGAATTTTGGGGTTTTGCCTGATATGCCTGATGTTTCTCATGATAGTGTTGGTGTGGAGGCTGGTGTTTTTTTGATGTGGTTCTACCTATTTTTGCGCCTGTTAATTTGTTGGTAGATTTGGATTTGGTTAATGCTGATGCCCCCTCGGGTTCCACTCATCTTTCTCCTTATGTCCCTGCTGTTGTGGGGGTAGGTGATCCTTTATCTGTGAAGAATAATGGTGCTCCTTGCGGTGTGAATTATGTTGGTTCTCCTTTACCTAATGTTGATGTGGCGTCATGTGAGTCTTTTGTTGGAGGTGATGCTGTTAGAAGTGATGTTATTTCTGATGAAGGTTTGATTATTCCTAATTCTTTTATGGAAGTGCTTGTGAACTTAATCGAACCCTAAGCTTTGGTGTATCATGTGGGTGATAATTCTAGGATGGATGTGCCAGTTCCTCTTGATTGGCTTCACTGTTCGTCTGAATTTGAATCTAATTCCTCTTCGGAGCATTGTGGAGGTTCTGATCCTAGACATGATTTTAAATTGGTTCGTGACCGACCGATTGTCTATGTCGGTTCTCATGGGAGGTCTCTTGGGAGGGGCTGACGGGGTCGATAGTTCTATGTGTTTGCCCCTTGTTTTTCTCTCTCTAGTTGGTTTTTTTCTTGCTGATTCGTTCGAGTTTTTTGTTGGTCGTGGATGTGTTGGGCTATGATATGGTTGGGGCTCGTTTCTTCGTCGTCATGGCTCATGGCAACCTTTGGTGTTGATCTCTGGGTCGGTTGCCTTGGCTGGTCGGTTGGATTCTTTTCTTCACGGCTATCCTCACCAAATTGGAGGGTCTGTGCGTGGCTTCGGGGAAGCTGGGAGCCTCGGCCAATTACTGAGCCTTCTGATTGTGTTCTTTTTGTATTTTCTTCTACTTTTTTTTTCTTTAGCTTCATGGCCTCTTGTAATTCTTTTTTGGTTTAATATATTTTTAGTTTTGAAAAAAAAAAAATATATTGATCATGTTTGAACAACTACTATTCAAAATTGCCTTAAATTTTTAGTTTGGCCTGTTTCAACAAGTTTTTGAAAATTTTGGTTCAAAATTGTTGATATTGACATCAAACTTTTGAACCACTAATGCCTCCAAACTTTATCTTAAAGTTACCAAAATTAGGCCAAAACCATTAATATTAAATCAAAATGTTATTTAAATATTATACTTATCACTTTTAAAAAAAAATATGGGAGAGAGAATTTTTATTGACAAAATTTTTGACCCAGTGGCGGATCCAGTCCCAAACTCATAATACCCCAACCTCTGAATCCTAAGTTCATATAACGATGTTTCTACTCAAATCAATGCCGCCTTCATCTCACCGACAAGGTCTATCCCAAAGTTAAGCTTTGCGGCGACACCCATGTTAGCTCTCCTAAAATCGAGCTCTTTGATGATTTACCCCACATCCTATTTTTCGCTTTTGTAAAATTTTCTCTCATGCGAGCCTCCTCTTTGACATAATATTCTAATGGCTAAAGAGAAGTAAATCTCTAATCTATTTCACAATGGGTTACTGAGGACTTGCAAAAGTCCTCAAGGGTGGTTTTCTCAAACAAGTTGATTTTGAAGGGGCTATCATAGTCTTTAGGAGGGTTAATTTTGTTTGCTCCACATGGTTGTCAAGTGGGATTATTTCTATGAAAAAATTAAAATAAATATTCAAAAATACCGATCAATGATTTTATTATTAATTAAAAGAGCCTAAAAGAGCACTAGTGAAAATGAGCTCTTCCAAAGAGCAAATAAAAAATAAAATGGAGGGCAATTAGTGTGAATGTAAATTAAAAAACAAAGCAAAAATATTATATATATTTTCATAATAATTCATATGAAATTTATAATGTAGGCATTTGCAAAGAATGTCACTCATAAAATATTGCTCAAGAGCTTCAACTATATGTGTCTTGTTACAAAGGTTTCATTTGAAACAGCTTTCTTCCTACTAAATAGTTGCTTAAGAAAATAATAAGGAAGATGTCCTATAGGAAGCCAAAATCTAATCGTTTGTTACAACAAATATTTGCAACCATTCTGTCTTGCGGCAAAATTTTTGCAACAAGAAGCTTTGCAACCACTCCTACTCAATGCCAAAACCCATTTGTGTCCCGTTTTATTGTGATTTTATTGGTCACAAATTGATATTTATCATGTAGTGAAAACATAGAAAAAAAAAATCAAATTTCGATAAACATGGTTTATCAGCTAGTTTAAAGATTGTTTAATGAGAATTTTTTCCTTAATTACCTTCATCAGTTGATAGATACGAAAATAATTTTAACATTGTAATTTTACTTGATAGAGTTATTTAATGATCATAAAAAAAAATAATATATTATTTTTTAATATTGCTTTGATTTGATTTGACAAAAAAAAAATTAAATTAAAAATAAATGCACCTTAAGAGCATTAGGCACAACACTAGTCGTGAGCATCAATGATGTTGCAGGAGATGGTTAATGTCACACGAGCGAGATCACAAGGAGGTTGCATGTGAGCAAGGTTCCGATAGCGGTAGTGACAACGAGATCCCCAACATAGTGCAATGACGACGAGCATCATATGTATGATATACAACAAGTAAGCATCGAAGCGAATCAGAACACACAACATCACCCAATACATAGTGGTACACAACTGCAATACACAATAAAAAAGTGACGTGACGTGTTCTGATTGGTCTCCAGACGTCGTCCATATCCGCACAGAATAATTTTACATGAAATAGTGCAAGGCAAACTAATAATGCTTTTGTTTAAGTTAAGAGAAAAAAATGTGTTATATAAAAAAAAAATCATAATGTTCTTACCAAAAGACATTAACCAATCACCCAATATAATTACTTACTAACTAATATGTAAAATATTTTTGTTAAAAAACAATATGCAAAATAATAATTACAAGACCAAAGAAACTTGACATACGAAAAAAATTATAGGATTATTTTAATACATAATTTACAGGAACTGATCACATGATTGATTGAAAATTATTGTTTCCAAAAGAATGAGACTTCATTATATAATTGCAATACAACAGTTACATATACAGGAATATGAATAAAAATGATGAGAACGATTTTTTTTTGGGACATTTAGGTCATTTAAGGCAAATTCACACACACAACACATACACATGGACTCGAACCTTGGACCTCTTAGTTGGAAGCCTAAGCTCTCAACCAATAGGCCAAGGAGAGTTGTGTGATGAGAACGATTTTAATGCATAATATTAAAGATGTTATAATGATCATATATGACACGTAATTAATATAGATCGGAACAAGCTCATGATTGAAAACTTTTAAAAATTTCTTTCTGAGTCATTCGAGGTCAATCAGTCAAGTTAAATTCTCGGGGAATCAATTTACAAATTACACCGTCCTCAGGTTAGAGGCAAACACGCCTAGGTTAACAATAATGAATCACCAACAACAAAACTTCCCCGACATCAAAACAGGAAATCATTACCGTTCATCAGAAAATTCAATGAAAAATCTCAGCCCTTAATCGACGCGACCCGCGACCCAAACATCCTCTCGAGAAGAATCACAACCGCCATGGCGAGCGAGGCGTCGAAATCGGGCTGCACGACGAGGCGGAAAACATCGCCATCGAAACCGACGGTTCCGACAGCCTTCTTGCGCTGAATCTCCGCCACCGGCTTATGTCTCTCGTCGTAGACTACACATGACCTCTGCGAGAAAGAACCCTCGACGTCGTATATCGCCTCGGCTAACTTGCCTGCAACACCACAGGGGATCACGTGAGCCAGTGACTTTGATTGGACGAGCGCAACATGCTTCCGAGCCGAGAAAACGGGCTTCGTCGCCACCGCTGCTTCCCCCTTGTAGATGTTCCATTGATCCGTAAGAGTAAATCGCTGCATCAATGGAAAGTAGAACGAATAGACTCAGGCACCATTCAAAAAAAAAAAAAAAAAAAAAGGCCGCGGAGCAGAGAACGAACTTCTTATGCGAGGAGATTGAGGGGATTTAGTACCTTTCGGCGGATGGTGAAGAGGGGTTTGCCAATGGCGTCCATAAGGACGATTTCGTTTAGGCTAGATGAGGAATAGTTGTCGACGCGATAGACGAGGTTTCCCTTCGCGTCGTACACGGTGAAGCCGCTGCAGTTGAATAGAAGGGACTTCCGCCACACCGTGAGGTTGGCCGGCTCCTCGCCGGCGCCAATGGAAATGGATGGCACAGGAGATTCGGGGAGCGGCGAATTAGGGTAAATCTTGGTCATCTTCTTTGTCGAGATTTTGAGATGCTCGACGGCCGGAGGATGAAACGACAAGCAGGAAAGGAGCGCCTGACTGCGGACTTGGCAGTTTCCCTGGTTAGGGGTATTTATAGGTTTGATTGACGATAATGCCCATTGTTTTTTAAGGTTATTACAAATTTCTTAAGCGACTAGCATTTTGGCAGTTTGGGCTTTGAGGAATTAGTTTACGAAAAAAATTTCATCATGATATATTATATCAGCATAAATTTTAAATTTATTAAATTTATTTTAAAACTAATATAATATAAACTCTTTCTATACATCATTAATCTTAAAATAAATTTAATAACTTTTAAATTCATGCATTGGAGAATCCCCACTCATGTGCCCTAAAAAAAAATTAAATGTATAATAGTGATAATTTTGGAATTATTTTATATCACATAAAATATAGTAAAAAAAAGAGATAATTTTGGAATTATGCCCCCCTCAAAAATAAATTATTGCTCTAATATTATCCATATCGCGTAGTCTGTCCATCCATCCGAAGTTTCGAACATTTCCTCTTTGCGAATAAATGGTAAAAAATTCCTCTAATTAATTTGATAATATTCTGTTGACTAAACTTTTTTTTAAAAAAATTATTATTATTATTACTATTTGATGATATTATTATTATTATTGTTGCTATCATGTAATTAATTAAAATTTTGTGCACCCTGGCAAAAAAAAAACACAGAGTCCTCTCGAGCATGCATGGGACGACTTTTTTGCATTATTTAATAAGGGTAAAATAAAATTGTACGCGGCAAAAAAATTATACAAAAAATATAAATATGTGAATGTAAATATTTTGTACGATTATATTAGTTAAATTTCTATTATATATTAAAAGTAGCACCAACAGAACTCATGTGATTTTATTAAGACAAAATATCCAATTTTAAAATTATAAGAAAAAAAAAATCTTATAAGAACAAATGCAAAAGAAAATTTACTAAATTATTTGTGAGCAGGAGTTTATAGATTTAGCTCTATTAGATAGTTTAGTGTGTTCTTATAGTTCTTGTATTATTATAAATTTCCCCTCTAAAGAAGCATTAGTGCATGCGAACAAAGTGAAACAAGCTTTTGCGAACCCATAACACATCTTGATTTGTTCTTTAAAATTTTAGGCTATCAACAAAAAAAATCTTGAATTCGAAGCTTATTTATATAATATTGTGTGAATTTAAGTTTAATTTGCACGAAAATCTCCAAAAAAAATTATGGGAACGCTCATTGCCTCCTTTAAAAATACTCTAATTACCTAATCTTTCTCTTGAAATTTTAGACATCTTCAAATTGGATGGTTACTTTGTTTTTCTTTATTTTATATTTTTCTTATTCATTTTTGTTACATTATTACTTATATATAAAGGAAGAAGGGAATCCAAAAAAATAAAAGTCGGAACGATTCACATCCCATACATCCAATCCGGTGACACCGCGTCATCACCCAAATACACTAGGTCCCGATGTATTTGAGTGACGTGGCGACATCGGATTGTTGTCCGGACGAATCCGGACACCGGACGTAATAATTTGCCCATCCCATTGGGTTGTGGAATTCGGTATGACATTCTCATCCTCCCCTTCTTTTTTTCGAGAATAAGTATCAATTTATTCCTTTTGTATCTACATTTGTTCTTCTTAGCAATTTGGTAAGTATTAGATCCTTATGCCTAATGAATACGGTATCGTCTTTGTTGGAAAGGAGCTCTCCATATTGCAAGGAAAGAATAAGTGCCGCTTCTTGAAGAAGATAAGGGACCAATGAGGAGTTCATTTAATTTCTCTTTGTGGCAGAGATTGGAAGCCGGGCGTAGAAGTTGACCTTTTCTCTAACCTTCAGCCACTTGCACCTGTAAGTCAAAGACAAGGATTGCCCTGCTAATCTTGGCACGGTGGTCTCTCGTTCCCTTGCTCCGGTCGCCGTGTCGTTGCACTCCAGCCAATTTTCCGGCGAGCTTCTCGCCAGAACCATAGCCCAACAATGCACATTTGATAAGTAAAATACACCCAAAAAAATGCGATGTACATGTAAATTCCTTTTTTTTTTAAACATGATATTTGTTTTTTATATATATAATTTGATCAATTTACGCTTTTTTTGGGTTTAAAAAGAGAATAAATTTATCTTACTTACAGATCCGATGCTTACAACTTCGTATTTTTTAAATTATAATTGTGTTAACTTCTACTTGATTCTACTCAGAATCTTGAAACCCTTGGCAAAGAAGAAAAGGTTAAAACGCCACGTCAATATCTCATTGAGGAATGGCATCAAAAGCTTGTTGGGGAAGGCTACAAGCAGAAATACGGCATAGATTATGTTGAAATGTTCATACCCGTTGTCAAATCACCCACAATACGTCTCCTTTTTTCAGCTGTCCTTAACTTTAATTGACACATTCTTCAATTAGATGTGACAAATGCATTTGTCAGTGGACCCCTAAATGAAATCTTTTTCATGTCTCAACCATAAGATTTTCAAGACTCTCAATGCCCCCACTATGTCTTTATTGAAGAAGACTATCTATGATTTAAAACAAGTTCCTCGCAAATGGTTCGCTACTTTCTCAACTTACCTAAATCAGCAACAATTTCACAACAGCTCCAACAATACTTCTCTCTTAACGTATCATCATCATCATAAACAAACTTACATATTAATATATGTGGATGACATTCTTATTGTTGTAAACGATCAATCCTTCGTCATTACTTCTCTCCTTAGCAAGCTTCAACAACGTTTCAACATGCGCAATCTTGGCCCCCTTAAATGCTTCATTGGCATTGATGTTACTTTTAACTTCTTTAGGCAACCACCTCTCTCAACAAACATACATTTAGATACTTCTCAACAAAGCTGGCATGTTATCTTGAAAGTCCCACTTCAATCCTCTACCCTTCATATTTCCCATAGCAACTAAACTGCAAACTCCTTATTTAGACCCTGCTCACTTAAAAAAAAAAATTAGAAAGCTCATTGTAATACGTTACATCTACTCCACCGAACATAGCTTTTGTTGCAAACAAAATCTGCCAGCACATACACAATCCACTAATTGTCATTTTCAACTGCTTAAGCGCGTACTTTGTTACCTTAAGGGTACAATTACTCTCCAACAAGGAATACTTCAGCTTTCATCTTTTTCATATGCGGATCTGGCTAGTGACATCAATGATCACAAGTCAACTACAGCCTACTACATTTTTCTGGACAACACTTTTCTCTCCTTGTGTGTCAAAAAGTAAACTATAGTAGCTCGATCGTTTATAGAAGCTAAATGCCACTCATTAGTTCCTGCCACAATCGATCTCATTTGGCTTCATCGCTTATGTCAAGACTTCTCGCTTTCCCTTGAAATTGTTCATTTATTCTATGATAATATTTCAACTATGTCCATTTCTAGCAATACCATTTTTCATTTCACACAAAACACATCGAGATTGATCACCATTTCATTCGAGAATGCATAAACTCAAAACTTATTGTTGTTCACCATATATCCACCAAAGATCAGCTACCAAACATCTTCACTAAAGCATTGCGTACTCCACATTTAACTCTTCTTAAAGACAAGAAGACAATTTGTACATGTAATGTCTTAGAATCAAATTTGAAATAATTATATATTTTATCTTCTAAATTAATTAACTAGAACTTCTATAAATCATCAATATAAACAATAACCATAAAAAATAACTAACAATTATATATCTTAAACTATTACACTATATTCATTCTACCAAAACTAATATATAATAGTCATGAGATCAGTACAATCACTAATCTATCACAAACTCCTAACTGCAAAAAATAAAAGAAAAACACTGAACAATATCTAAAGAAAATCCAAGGATATCTAATAGTTTCACTCCAACTAATCCTGACTCCTTATCTGACCTGAAATTTTTATAAACCATATATAATGAGCAAAAAAACTCAGTACAAAACCAAATCTCTATCTTTATATTCAATACAAGGTAAAAGAATTAATAAGTATGTTCAATTCTAGTCACTATTAATCGTCACTTTATATAAGCAATAAAAATATTCAAAATTAATATAAAATCAATATGTTCATTGAAGTCAAAAGATATATGATAAAGAGTATTATCACTCAATGAATAATGCTAATATTTTATGCTAGGTTATATCAATATTAATGACAGTATAAGTTATCAATATGTCAATCATTTTAATGTACAAAGCAAGGCAAGACATTTAGCTTTAATGTGATATTTTTTTATACTAGTTACTTGTCATTGCCATCGATATGTCAATCTCATCTTATATTTCATTTATTTTTATTAATAATTTATTTTAACATGTGTCTTTCAATAATCATTTAAGAATCGTTACCCTTTAGGCCTTTACCCATTGGTGTAATTCAATCAATTAGTTATAGGATGCAAATAGGATTACATTATCGACGTTTTTTTAATGGAAAGTCAATCAGTCCGCCATCCTAAGTAAAGTATTATATTTTAGTAGTCAACTTGTATTCATTATAGTATTAATAGCTAGTCTTCCTTGCTTATATGTAAATATTATCTTTTTTCTATGTAATGTTAGTCCATATCATATATGAAATACATAAATACAGAAAAATCTATTAAATTTGTATACTATGTCTTTACTTAAAAAAATCATTTCTTTCAATTTAATCGGTGAAAATTCAATATATTCATGTCAAAATGCTCATATTTATGTGATCTATCACATATTAAAAGTTATACAGTAAAAATTTAACAAATATAAAATTATACTCATTTTTAGATAACAAAAATATAAATTTGATATGAAAAATATCAAAAATATATAATTATTGTAATAAGAGATAGGATAAATATTCCTTACAGTGAGACGAGCAAATTTTCTAATAGGGCCGACTAATGACGAAATCACGCTATGACTTCCAAAACTAAGATTCGCTTTCCTCTCTCCGCCCTCCCTCCTCTTTACATGGTACACCTCTCAACTTGAGGGCCAGTGATTGTGACAACTACTCCAGTTCTCTACCTCTTCACCATTCCACATTATATCCTACTTGCTGCTTATCTGTGAGTGCAGCCACTTCCTCTTGCAAGATTCCAATTCAGTTGGCAACCTTTGTGTAACCCAACCAAGGTTATTATTGTAATTGAACTATTGCTGCTTTATTAATATAAATACATGTCTATTATATTGGAGCCACATACACAGATGAGTGAAATCGTTACTTAGAGAATTACACTTACATTTCACTGTAAGTTATTCTCCGTTATTGACTTATTTCTCGCTATTTTGTTCTGTAATTTGATTTCAACAGAATTATGGTGAGAAGAGTTCATCCTGATGGAAAGTAAGTTGTCAGAGTTTTGCAATGTGATATTTTTGGTGTTATGTTAAATAAGCAATTTAAGACCAATGAAATCAAAATGGTTCATTTGATTCAATATTGTTTTTTGTTCTGCCCAAATTTATTTAAATAACCCTCTCAAAAGAGTTATAAATAAGAAACCATTTTCTAGGTAAGCAACGTTTAGTAGTTGATAAATTAAGGATTCCTTTGGAACGGCTTTTGTACTGCTTCTTAAAGCACCTTTTAACAAGCAATAAAAAAGCCTAAGACTTGGACGGCTTTTTTATTGTTTCTTCAAATAAAATTTTAATATAAAAATAAAAATTATTGTATTAAAACTTTATTTTAAAAAATAAAAAAAAAATCTTTGTAAATGAAACCTAAGATGAGCTACGTATATGATTGCTTTTCGTCACACTATTACATGATTTATATAGAGAAAACAGAGAATCAAATGGTACATAAGATCCCTCAGTACGTTACACCTAAAAAAGAATGGTACATAAGTTTGTTAGGGAGTAATCATGATGTTTGTTTGGCATGGACGCGCGCTGAAGATGATCTAGCTTATTTTTATTTTTTAGGTAGGCTATGGTATTCGATAGGGCTGCAAGAGAACCAAACGTTCGACGAGCTACTCGTTGTTCGGCTCGATTAAAGCTCGTTTGTGATCGTTTAATTAACTAAACAAACAAACTTGAACAATATTTTAAATACTCGATTCTTAAATAAACAAACTTGAACACTAATGCGTTCAACTCATTTATGTTCGCGAACAACATCATTTGAAGTTCGTGAACAAGCTCGACATTAAGCTCGATAAAAGCTCGATTCGTGTTCGATTTTGAGCTCGTGAATAAACTTGATAAAAATAATTTATATTTGACTATAAAATTAATAAATATAAATAATCATTGCCTTTGTTATATAGACAATTGCTTTTATTATAAATATATTTGTTCATAGATATGTTTATGAACTTGTTTGTTTGATAGTTAAAAAAATCGTTAAATATGTTCGCGGAGAAGCTCAATAAGCACTAAACGAACGAACATGAACTGAACACGAACCGAACATGAACACTCATTAATTTAAATGAACCAAACATGAACACTAACAATAAAGCTCAAACAAACATGAACAAAACTTGAACAAGCTGGTATTAAATGAACACCAACATGAACACTCACATACTCGGCTCGGCTCGGTTCGTTTGCAGCCCTAGTATTCGAGCACGAAAAACAAGTGAGAACTTCTCATTTGTCAACTAATGAGTCACACCACTCGATCTCATCTTGCTTGTTTTCATCGTGAGGTTGTGGAAGTTTAGCTAGGGATTTATGCTCAATCATGTTGAGCCTCTCCTTATCACAATAAATTATTCTGTGCGGACACTGGACGCAGAACTTGTTCGGAGATCAATCAGAATGCATGTCAGCAGTATTGAGCCGTGGTATCAAGTACAGGGGTAACATGGCGCATTCTCATTGATTTTCGGACTACGTTCGATATCCACACAGAATAATTAATCCCTTATCACACAAATGTAACAATTAGAGTTGCTTAAAAAAAAAAAATTAAATAAGAAATAAATTTTAAAAAATAATAAAATTTAAACATTATAAATTTTGTATTTTTCTTCAACTTGCTGTTTTAAATCATATCACATACATTCAATGCAAGCAGTTAAGCATAGTTATAGAAGAGGAGACTTTACAAGCAATGGAGAAATGAAATTTCCAATGGACGCACATTTATAAGTTTATCTTCCCATTCCTCCGAATAAAAATATAATATTTTATCATATATTAAGAGAACTGAAGGCCACATGTCGCCTCCTTATTCCACGGCTGCATGCAAGCCTTTATGTAATTCAAATGTGACCTTTTTAATTTTATGAATATATTATTCCGCAAGTAGGTGTAGCGCATATATATATTTTTTCTTCAACATGTAAAAATATATAGAAAAAAATAAAATAGAAGAATTGATGGTGCCATTTTTTATTTATTTTATTTTTATTTTATTAACCATTAATTATCATTTATCTAATATTTTTATAAATTGGCATGGAGTCTAATGCCTCCTTGGAAGATGTTGAATGGCTATTAAAATTTTAGTAGTAAACATCGATAGGAGAAACTTGCACGAGAAAAGTAGTATTGTATTGGGTACTCATAGTCACACTCATCCATGTACCAACCCATGTCCAATTGATATGGGTGGGTATGAGTGCGCCTATGACCTCGTGAGTGAGTGAGTACTCAACATCAGAGATAAATTAATTTACATTGTTAATCATCGTATGTCGTATATTACCGCAATCCTTACTACATAGTGCAAAGGGCAAAAAAAGTTTGATGTCATAACAAAGGGCAACAAGCCTCAAAGCCATCAGTACGTGGCAAAATGCATTCAAAAAAAGTGAAAAGTGGACGGATATGGGTGCGTACGACATCCCGAAAATCACCATGGGTGAGTGTTGGTCGGGGAAGCCCGCCCACGCAGAGCGTGAGTACCAAATGGGTATCCAACTATGACCCCATATAAAACTTTGCAGGAAAGTGATGGATGCTTGGTTTATGAAAATGTTGTATAAATAAAAATTTAGTTAGAAATGAATTTATTTAAAGTTTTATTGAATTTATTTTAAGTTTTATATGAATAAATACATAAAATTTATATTCTTTTAATTTAGAAATGAATTTATTAAATTAGAAATTAATTTTAATAAAAAATTTTTATCAGAATATTTTGATTTTAAAAATTATATATATAAGCGGCGAGAATACGACACTTTGGCGGTAGTTGCATGGGCGATCATCAGAACAGCTGCCGGACATTAAGTCCTATGAGACTTCAGAAATGGCCTCTAATTTAGTTTAATGAAAGCTTAGAATATCAACTGCCAGTGAGGTTGAGGAGCTTTCCTAGAGATTTAATGAATAAAGTTGGTATGGTCATGACGACTGCTGTTTTTCAATATTTATATTTTAATTGTAGAATTTATAAACTTACCACACTTTTCCTATTTTTATATTTCATATTTAGCTTCTTTTTTATAATATGGAAATAAAATTGAATTGATATATATATCCTAATAAAAAATTTGATTATAACTGATCTCACAATTTTTGGATTTGTAATTAGGATATTAGGATAAAATTAATTACCCATATATTACGTTTGATACATTGTTAAAAAACTCATCCATTCAAGTATGAATCTTGAGGTAATATTTAGACAAAAATTTTAAATTAATTTTAGGATTAGTTAAATTTTGGATTAATTAAATTTATAGTCAAATTAAACATATGATGAAACAAAGTTATATGTACCAAAAATAATTTAATCGGACGCTAAATGAGCACAAATGAAGCATAAAAATATAATTGGAAAACTTCAAGTTATTAATTGAAGGATCAAATAATTTCTAAATATTTCATGTTTATAACTAAATCGAATGTCTTGACAAGATAATTCAACAATCTCAGCATTTTTCAATTCTTAGGTTATAAAGCACTCAAATGTGGAATGAACAGTAAGTTATCAAAATATTATATGCGTTGTTCAATGGAATGTTATAGAAATTACGTCAAACTTACAAAAAAGTCACTCAAAAAAAAAATACAAGATATAAATGTTAGAATAATTAAATATATTAATTATGCGAGACGTCGCAATAATTATTTAAGAATATATATTCAATTATATAAACCATTATGTGGCCCATATAGTTAAATTATTACAATTTAATTATTTATGTTTAAATCCTATTGGTCAAGAAAAGATAATTTGATCATTCGTTTATGGACCGTTTGATCAAATAACTCCTATGAGCTGTTATTATAAAATAACTCCTTTGAGTTATTATAAAATAACTCCTATGAGTTATTGTAAAATAACTCATATGAGCGTTTATTGTAAAATAACTCTTATGAGTTATTGTAAAATAACTCTCATGATGGGTTATTATGAAAAATCCGTAGGAAATAACTATTGGTCCTCTCTCTCTCTCATAAGGAGGAGTTATCTTGCTCCATAGATGATTAACTCATGATAGAAGAAAGTGAAGGGAGAAGGGAGAGAAACCATAGTTCGAAATTCGACGAATTCAAAATGAATCAAGGTATGTTTTTCTTCCGATTAAAGATTGTGAAAATCATCTTGTTTAAGATCTTGAGGATTTAAGACTTATGTAAATTTAAGTTTTTCGTTTCGATTTCTTTTACATAAATTATGATGCGAGTTTATGCAAAGAGTTAGAGAACTCTTGAAAGTCTTACAATAAACTCATATCCTCAACATACGAGCAACTTTAACTTGGGATTGAAAAAAACATAAAGATCTCAATAACTCTTGAACTCTACCTAACAGTTGACACTGATGATCACCGCCGAGAATCATCGTTCAACCAACATTGCTCCCTCGACATGTCCGTGACGGCTACCCAACTATTATAACTTGTTCACCATTGTCTAACCACATCACCTAACCGCCCCTAGACTACAATCACTCAAGTATTATTATTCAACTTTCATCACCCGACTAAAATTATTTGAATATATGTTGATTTTCTAAGTGCTTCATTATAATTACAGAAGATCAAATTTGGGTTTATTATTTTGTTTAACATGTTGTTCTATAATTGAGGAGAATAATAAACCTCTATAATTACTCTCTTTTTTTTTTTCATTTCATGTGATTTAGGCCCCATTATTTTTTCCCTTGTCAAATTATTTTCACATAAAAATGAGTCTCATGTATTCCTTTATCTTATTATTGATTTTCATCTAAAATTAAGATAGAAAATTATATCTCTATCGTCTAAAGTTAAGACATAGAAAATATATATATCATCTGTAGGAATCATTTCCAAACACTCTATAGACAATAGCCAAGTGACTGACATTGATGTCTCCGATGTGAGATACTTAATAGCCGAATGCAACAAGCCTCAACGAATGTTCAAGAAATGCTTAGAGGCATGGGCGGATCCCCATATATAGTAGTGAGTAGTGAGGAGTGAGGGGGGCAAATGCCCACCCTCAATTTTTTTTAAAAAAAAATTTATAGGGTATTTTTTGGAATATTTTGGATATTTTGCGTATTTTACCCTCTCTTTAAAAAATTTTTTGTCTTAATTTTATCAATCCTAATCATTTTTGTCCATCCCCTACAAAAAATTTTTTTTTGCCCACCCTAAAAAAAGAAGCTGGATCCGCCCCTGCTTAGAGGTGATAGTTTGGTGGTTTGTTCTGCAAAAGGGAATAGGTATTAGTGGAAAAAACTAATGACATGTATTTAGAGAAGCACAAATGAGGGGACTTTTAGTGGGTTACAGAGGAGGCACAGTGAAAGCAGCAGTTTGTCAAGCATTGACAATATAGGAGAAACATTGCACACAAAAAATAATTAGTGGTTGCGTTTGGGTGAATTGGATTAAGGCGGAATGCAAGCAAAACACTTAAAGATAGGGCAAAAATTTTTTTAGAGAGGTCAGTTTTCAAAATTGCCCACACTCCATTCAATGCCACCATCTCTAGTCACCGCACTCCATTGTCCAGTATACATATTAGTGGCAACCTTTGGTGATGTTTTCTTACTTGGTTAGATTGATTGGAGAGCTTTCTTCGCCAGATTGGATGGTCTGTGCGTGTCTTCGTGGATGCTGGGAGCCTCGGCCATTTACTGAGCCCTCACTTTGATCTCATTTTGTGTTTTCTATTATTTTTTGTTCTTGGCTTTTGATCTTTCCCTGATGTAATCTCTTTATATCAATATATTGTTACTTTTGTTAAAAAAAAATAGATGTTGACACGTGATAAATTGTTTTAAATAGAAAAATATAAAAAATTTCTTACATACTCCTTCAATTAAATAATAAACTATAGTTAAAAAATTATGATTTAGGCTTATTTTGAGACGAATTTTTTATTGCTTCTTAAATCAACTTTTTAGTACAAATATTATAATTTTTTATTAGAAAACTGTTTTAAAAAACATTAAAAAAATGATACTTCTTTTTTAATGGTTTTTAAAACAATTTTTTAGGTAAAAATTTTAAATCCATAAAAATTTTTGTACTTTTTTTTAAAAAATCATTGAGAAAGTTGACTCAAACGAAACCTTAGACTTCATTTGGAATGGCTTCCTTACTGTTTCTTAAAGTAGATTTTCAATAAAAAAATTTAATTTTTATATTATTTTTTAGTAAACTATTTTAAAAATAAAAAGAAAAGACAGTCCAAATGAAATCTTAATTTATTTTTAATCATATTTTTCAAAGAAAGAAAAGTAGCTATAACAACTCTTCTGACATTTTTGTTAATATTTTTATTTTAAAAAATAAATCATTAATAACTCTATATGATAAACCTGATTAGAACATTATTCATTAACATTGCCTGACAGATTGTAGGCCCCCACAAGATGAGAAGGTGGTGAGTAGACATAAAGTGGACATCCAATTAAAATAAATAATATTTCCAACGAGTTGATTTATTATAAATGTTTTTTACTTATCTTAAATCGCCGAAAATAACTTGCGTAGAATATACTAATAGAAGGATAGAGTCTGACCCCGAAAAACAAAAGGAAGACATCGATCAGCGAAACAGTTTTTTTTTTTTTTTTTAATTTGGTAAAATAATGAATTTTAATAATATATTTTAAGATTTTATTTTTCAAAAATATTTGGGGCGACTGCAGCCACTTAAAAATAGTTCTAGCATTATATGATAAAATATTTTTTTTTAATTGTTATGAATATTATATATTTTTTTTTAAGTTGGTTAACAACTTTTTAAAAGGCATAGCATTTTGATAGATTGTAATATAAGAAAATTATTTCTTCATATAAATATTTTTAAGATATTAAAAATTACAGTAATATTTTTTTTTTAAAATAAAGCAATAAAAAAGCCCAAACCGAATTGAAAATTAGAATAATTAGTTGGCAAACAATAATTCGCTCACTTTGGAGTGTTGGTGGGGTTGAGTGTCGCATTCTACGCTGTCTCTCTCTCTCTCTAAGTGTACGACATTTTTAAAAAATGATTAACCACTTCAAAAAATATTTATTAAAAATTCATGGAACATCTCAAGAAAAATAAATAAATAAAGTACGCATATGGGTAAAAAGTACATAAATGTTTCCCTACTCGTGACGTAGTGTTTGGTGATTTGGGCCCTATAATGAGTTTAAGGGTTAATTGGTTGGACGTAAAGGGCCCTATAATGAGCTTAAGAGACTAATTGGTTGGAAGTAAAGTAAGTATAAGATAAATAAATACGTGAGTTTTAAAAATTTTGGTGTTTGATTGTTTGAAAAAAAAAATTTAATAAAAAGTAAAATGAATGAAGTGTATTTCATTCTAATTTATCTTTGAGATAAATCATTCTTGTCCAATTTTAAGCGAGAATCATTTACACAGCTCCAAAGATTGCTTAACCACCACCGATGACCACAATCTCCACCACCACCCTCTGTCATTGGCCACCCACCACTGTCCATCACTGATAGCCTGCAGCCAACCATTGCCCGCCAGCTATCGGCCATCGCCTCCCGCCAGCTGCCAATGCTGCCACTACCACCGCCACCCTCCAATGACAGCAGCCTGCCACTATTGACCATCCCAGACAATTTTTTTGCACTTTACATTATATTTACCTTACGTTCAAACCAAATTAAAAAAGTTATATATTTTATTTATATTCATCCAAACAACTCAAAAATTTCCTTTTTTACATCACATTCCTTTTATATTTAATTCCTTTTGCACTGCATTCCTTTTCAGGCAACTAAACAACCTCTAAGAAAAAAATATATGCATGTACAAGATTGTGAAAATTAGATTGGATATTGAATCGAAAGATGGAGAGATTCACGTTTCAATGATTTAACAATGTTTGAATCATGTAATAAATATCAAAATTATTTAAATAAAATTTAAATGAAATAATGATGATTTAATACACATATAATATTGTAAAATTTTTACTAAAAAAATTAGACATAAATAATATATTATGCAATTTTAAATTTAAAAGTTTAATTTTTAAATTTTATTCATATTTAATATAAAATTAGTATATATAAAATATATATTTAATATAAATTATTCTTAATTTATGTTGTATACAATGATAATTTGCATCTTATATTAAATTTATGTTATAAATTTGCATATACCAATTATTTATGTTAAATAATTTTTCAATAATAAATATATAAAAATTATGTTTATAGTGTATCAAAAAAATAATATTAATAAAAAAATAAATAATATAATGATTACAAAATTATATATATATATATATTTAGGTTTAATAACCTAATTTATCTATTCAGTCTCACATTACTTGAGAACTTTTCCTTATTATTATTTATATTGATTTTTGGATTTGGATGTGTTAAGAACTCATATGAAGGGGCAAGGCATGTAAAGATGCTTTATTGATATTTTGGGCTAATAATTATTATAAAATTTTGATGTTTATTAAAAAATAAATATCTTAAATTTAAATTACTTTGTTAAATTTCAAATTTATTTCATAATTTAACCTTAATCCATTAAATTAATTTATTTGTAATATTTAAATAAGTAGTTGAATTGGCTAGTTCAATGAAAACGGGTCTGGTTTGTCTGTTTAACCAGCGGTTCTGGTAGGTTCAATCCGTGTTGATTCAGAAGTGATTTTTAGGATGAATCAGACCGACTTTATGACTTATCTCTATTGAACTGGTAGAACAGATTGGTTCGATCCGATTTTTAAATTTTTGTTGCGTCTGATTATATTATGATTCACACTTCATAAGCTAGAAAAATACATTTATGATAATTATAATATTAATTTCACCAAAAAATTTATAATAATATAATTAAAATAATTGATTATGAGGTATTTAATACCTTCATCAAAAAATTTGTTTGATCAACACAAATCATCAAGTAATATTTGAATTAGAAACTTCGAAAACTAAATTAAGAATCATATGAACTCTGATTTCAACAAATTTCCTTGAAAATTAGAGCGACCACGATCTGCAGACCAACATCCACAACCTCTGTCTCGAGCAGCATATAGTGCAGGTTGAGTTTCAGAAACTTCAAAAATATGGCTGCCTCGGAGCGCTTATGTAGCAAGAGTGATTTCTTCATTCCACAACAGTGAATATAAATCAACGATATTGAGTGTTGTAGTTTGATGAATATTGCGATTTTGAACACATGGTATGAGGATGGCGGACCATTCAAAGTGTAAAGAATTACATCCTCGGTGTCTAAAAAACTGTCAGCCACATTGATTGCATCTACCTTGGATTTGATAAGAGCTAAATATTTGGACATAGTCATATTCTTCATGGTAATATGATCGATGTAACTCATTTTTGAGTTGTATAATATGAGACATGTTGGTAGCTTGTGGTCGCTTATCGATGGTCGTCCATATGCTAAAGCAAGTATCTAAATTAAGAATAAAGGCAGAAGAGAATCTAAAATAACATCTAACGGTGATTAGATTTGATAGTTTGTTGAGGTTGAACGGTTGAGATGTGGTTCTTTGTTTCGGTGCAGACTGTAGAGAGTAGTGGAGTCTCCTCAATGGATAGTGACCTCTCCTGCTTAGTGGTAGTGGAATTATCTTTAATATTATCAATTATAATAGATTTAAGTGCCAATAAATTTATTTTAAGATTAATACTTATATATAATATGATAAATCGTATTAATCTTAATAGAATTATTAAATTTATTATGAGAGAATTGGGCTAACCGGTCTTTTCCTTGTTGTGGGGACCGGCCACAAAAGCCAAGGAGACAATTAGGCCGGAGGATGGCCGAACCGGCCGGCCCCATGGTTCAAACAGGCCTGCCTGGTGCGGGGACTGGTTCGGAACCTGGGATGTTAGGATTGGTTAGGATTGGCTTGGTCAGGAACACGAAACAAGATTATAAAAGAGAGAGGAGAGGGCCTTATAATTATATATAATAATAAAGACAAATAAACATTATGTTATTGACATAAATTGATTGCTACTTTATTTTTGGTTTTATCTACGAATTGTTTATTTTCTTGTCGTGTTTTGCAATTATGTCGTTTTTTTTAATTTGTATGTATTACTGTTAAGTACTTTTTATTTGAGAGGTGGTTCTACGGGCCCAATGCTTGAAAGGATAGTTCAGTGGCTGATGTACGGTCGGATTAACGGGCTAATTGGGTTTGTACGTAGTACGTGCCAGATTCGGGATTGTAATTGGTTGGCACTAATCTAAGTAGTTAACCTTTCTAATAATAATCCCATTGGGCTTAGCTTGGTTGGTGGGCGAGCATGATTAGGAATCCCACAACTCATGTTCGAATCCCCTCTCATGCGTGCGTCCTCTTAATTGGAGAGAAAATAACTGCATGTAATGCACCTATTGGGGGTAGTGGCAGCATTTATCCATTGATCACTGCCAGACTTCCACCCAACCGCTGACAGCCACCAGACTTTCGTTCGACTGTCATAGACCACCACCCGGTCTCTGACAGATGCCAGACTACCACTCGGCCTTCAACCTCCATCAGACTTCAAACAAGCCGCCAACCTTGTCAGACTACCACACGGCTGTCAACCACCGTCGGACTTCCACCCGGCCTTTGACTGTCGCAAGACTTTTGCTCGACCATTATCAGACCATCACCCGATAGCCATCCGTTGTCGATCTGCTGCCCAACCGTCGACCGTCGTTATACTTCCACCGACCACCGTCGGACCAATGTCGCCCGCCAACCCTGTGATGTTCGCCACCTAGCAAGTACGGTCCCTCCGACCATCGTCATCCGCCAACCACAATCCCTCGGACCACAATCACCCGCCGTCTACAGTCCCTCTGATATCCATTGCCCAAATACAATCCTTTCAACCAACTGAACGTACCAACATTCTCTTCAGAATGAATCTCTTATCATTGGATTCTTCCAACTCCAACTATGTAATGTGCTATATATGATACATTGAGCCGATGCCTTCTCCCTGCGAAAGGGCACGATCTGTAATCAACTACACACACTAGTAAAGTCATTTCAATTGGGTCATACACAATGGCTTTTTTCTCTTTTTATGATTTTCCACATAAAAATCTTGATGTCTCTTATGACTATTATACACCTCTCTTTTATATATATGTTTGTTGGATCTTCGTTCAAAGCTAAGACATTAAGCTCTGTATCTCTCTATCGTCACGAATATTTCAATCCGCAACAATCATTATCTTAACTTGCAGTTAGATCCCCACCTGTGGAACTAATCCATAATAACAGTATACTCCAAATACAATAATAATAGTCATAGACATCATCATTAAAATAGCACGAACTGATGGCAAAGAGAGGGACAGTGATGGAGATAATTACCAGAATTGTTGGGATTAGTCCCCAGCTACTTAATTATGATGTTTTTGGTCACCAATGCCCAATCCAATAGCAACTCATTTTCCTAAACCCCCACTCACAACTTTAGTGAACTGACTTGTTAATTTACAGTAGAATATAATTTCCTATTCTATCAAAAAGTTACAGAAAGAGGGAACTAAGCTAAAAAATTCATTTAGCTTACTTTACAACTAATCCCTCCTAGTGATGTTAACTGTTCCATCTATAGGCTTTTGACATTAGCTCAAAGCTTTCACTGACGCATTTATTTGGAGCCACTTTTCCCAACAAAAACAAAGTGATCCAATTTTAATTTTTATATTGATTTTTCAACATACACACGCACAAGCATGTATATAGAATATCATATCTGTTGTGGGCTAAATATTTCGTGGCGATAGAGAGAAAAAGTTGTGTAAATAATTTTGTATGAATGTTCAATACATAAATATATAAATGAGAGAGATTTTTTATGTGAATAACTTAGAAAAAAAAATCAAGGGGTCTTGCTTAATTGAAATGATTTCACTGTCCCTTTATTTTAGAGCCGGTAAAATTACAAGAGTTTGAAGTACTGGCAGAAAGTGTGGCAGAATCCTATTTGGATGTTTGTGCTTGACCACGTGTCCGATGATGATGGTAGGTCGATTGAGGTTCAACGCCGGCAATCAAACAGTGGAGGCTCCACGACAGTGATTGATCGCTGATGTCTGACAACAGTAGTCATGATACAGAGGTCCAACGACAGTGGTCAATTGGTGAAATCCGATGGAGGCAGCTTTGTAGAAATGCGATAACGATAGTTTGGTAGAGTTTTCAAGGTAATGGTCAGATGACAAAAGTCATACTAAGATTGATAATGTAATATATATATAGTTGTTTTTTAAACTTGCGATTAAAGTTAATATCTTTAGCCATATATTTTTATATTATAACATTTTTTTGGGAAAAATATGACTATTAATGATGTAATTAATATATTTAATTATAATTTTATAAAAATGCGTCTCTTTACTCACAGATATTTATAGGCGTGCCATCAAACTATACCTCAAAATTATAATAATGTTTATTTGTCTGACTCATTGATCCATACTAAGATCGACCAACCTCAATAAGCCAGCAGAAAGCGCTTATAAAAGTTTGTCACTTAGGTTTCGTTTGGGACGACTTTTTTATTGCTTCTTAAATCAGCTTTTTAATACAAAATTTTAAAATTTTGTACTAAAAATTTACTTTAAAAAACAATAAAAAACCGTCTCAAACGAAAACAATTATATAGGAATGGATCGGCTTTTTAA